>JASTUX010000007.1:0-710482 GCA_031125595.1 Saccharomycopsis capsularis
CATGCAGTTTACTTGAGAGACCCAGTTGCCAGACCAGGTGAGTCTGAAGTGATTTCTCCATTCGACATCAGTGTCCATGAAAGAGCTTACATGTACTATGTGAGAAACGGGAAATAAGTCACAAGCTGTTTTGAAAACTGTATATACGAATGAACCTGTAAACTAAAGTTTGCATTTGCCATATATGAAACAACTTCTTTAATTATTTTTTCTTGCTATAGGGTTTTATCACATATGCATCGCTCTAACATGCATCATTTTGGCTGTTATTGAGATTTCGTAATAAATTTTATACTTCAATGACGATTTTTGTGATACGATCTCCATCCAACGCGATGAGCTACTAAATTTTGAATTAGTAGATTTCTGAGTTACTTCAAATACACAATTCCCAATGTTCAAAAACTTTCTGCAACAATTAGAGCTCCTTTATGTGAAGTCGACACCTGGAACACGTTCATCTATTAACTTATGACCTAGATTGTAGAACTTTAAATATTCTGCCGAATGCTTGGTTTAATTTAAGTCCATGAAAAAGAATACAGGAAAAGCTTGTTTTTGCAAAAAAGTGGAATAATGTTGCTGGATCTCAAGGGTTTCTTTGAAAATAATATTGACTGTGGGTTGATTTAATATCGGCTACAAGTACCATGCAGTCCTTAGTGTCATTATCATTTGATGCATTCTTCCTTATTCAAATATTTGAACATTGAAACATGCGAAACGACAATATGTGTTTATCTTAAATCATTAAATAATAAAAATCAAACAAAAGAATGCCATTATTCTCTAGGTAATAAAGGGAATAGCCAAAAATTGAGGTTGCTCTACCAATTTCATTCGGCTTTCCTCACACGTTCATGTTCAGAATTTCCCACATTAAAATTTCGCAACGTACGAAAAAGGAAAAAGGTAAATAAGAAAATCCAAGATCTGACAAAAGAGGTAAACACCGCTGTGTTTTGAAATTGCTCAATGTGTGCATCTCCCACCGATATCGAGGAGCTTTTTGTATGTATCACGTGCTTCTGGTTGCGTATTTGGCGATCTGCATGCCTAATGCAGAAAAAGGTAAACAAAAACAGTAAACAGCGAAAAAACTCCCAAAGTCAAGTATAAAGGGCACCGGCGGTCTTCTTCTGGGCTATCTTTGTGTCACATAGTGTTTTTCTGTCTCTCAGACCTCCAGCTTGCCTGCTTTGTGTCCCAGTATCCCTCCCTGCTTCTCAAATAATCTCCTGAAGCTTTCGTTGCTACCGCTCTTGGAACTCTCCAGCTCTAGCATTGTCCTTCCTTTACTCTTTTGTTTTTGTTTTTGTTTTTGTTTTGGCTTTATCGTTATTTCATTCGTTTGCAAAAAACAGAGCACTTCCTTGTTACGTCCAATTTTGCATAAACTTATCCAACGTATTTACATTTTATTTGTTGTTGACACATTACTTACACTAGCATTTTCCAAAATGGCTAACACCCGTGGTCAACCATTGCAGGTCCTTGCATCTAAGGAACTCAACTCTAGAACCAACCTCCAAGCTAGAAATCAGCAATATGACCAGCACAGAATCGAAAAGCCAAAGAAGAAAAGAGAAAAGTTGTCCGCTCTCTGTAAAACTCCGCCTTCTACCATCCGTACTAGAGGTGGTAGAGAATATAACAGAGGCTCCTGTTTGGGCGAGGGCGGTTTTGCTCGTTGTTTCCAAATTAAGGATGACAGTGGAAGAGTGTTTGCTGCTAAAACTATTGCCAAGGCTTCCATCAAAAATGAAAAGACTAAGACCAAGTTGTTGTCAGAAATCAAAATTCACAAGAGTATGTCCCATCCTAATATTGTGCAGTTTGTCGACTGTTTCGAAGATGAAGTCAATGTTTACATTTTGTTGGAAATTTGCCCAAATCAGTCTCTTATGGACTTGCTAAAGAGAAGAAAAGTTTTAACTGAGCCTGAAGTTAGATTCTTTATGGTGCAAATAATTGGTGCTATCAAATACATGCACAGCAGAAGAGTCATTCATAGAGATTTGAAACTTGGTAACATTTTCTTTGACCCTGAAATGAACTTGAAGATTGGTGACTTTGGTTTAGCGGCTGTTTTGCCTCCAGGTAAAAACAGAAAATACACCATTTGTGGTACTCCAAACTACATTGCCCCCGAAGTCTTGACTGGTAAAACTACTGGTCATAGTTTTGAAGTTGATACTTGGTCCATCGGTGTGATGATGTACGCCTTGCTTTTCGGGAAACCTCCTTTCCAATCCAAGGAAGTTCAGGAAATATATGACAGAATCAAGGAAAATGAATACCACTTTCCTATTGACAAGGACGTCTCCGAGGAGGCTAAAGAATTAATCAGCGATATTCTCGCCACCAACCCATTAAGAAGACCAAGCATGGATGAAATCTTACAATATCCATGGTTCAAAGGAACCTTCCCAGCCTCTCTTCCAAAGGATATTCTTGTTAGTGAACCAGAATTTGGCTTCCTTTCCCCACAGGTCTCTTTGCAAAACCTTTACAATGTTCAAAAGTCGGCCGGTTTGGTAAACTCAGTTTCCAAAAACCCAATTGAAATCTTAAGATCGGATTTGGAGTCAGAAAAACCAAAAAAGATTTTACCACACTCTTTGTCTCCTGGTAACACGAAGAGCAAATACAGAGAAATGGTAGTTACCGATCCAAAGATGATTAGAAGAATTTCGGCAGAAATCAAGACTACTCCGCCAATGCTACTGAAATCTGATGAGATCCTTGCCAAGGAATGTTTGGATGCATTGAATGGTATCAATATCTGTCAGAGACAAGTAAAGATGAGATCTTTCACTAGCGCTAGCGAGGTGGTAAGCAAGCCAGTGTTGGTCAGCAAATGGGTTGATTATTCCAATAAGCACGGTTTCTCCTACCAGTTATCTACTAACGACATTGGTGTTTTGTTTAATACTGGTCATACAATGTTGAAGCTCGCAAACGGTAGAGATGTGTGGTACATTATCAATGATGAAACTGAGGGCTGGATTGCTGACAATTATAGCATAGATCAGCTCCCATACAGTCTCAAGAGAGAAGGTGAAATTGTCAACTTTTTCGCCAAGTACATGAAGACTAACTTGTGCAAGGTGTCGAATGAAGATTCCGAAAGAAAGGATGATGTGTGGTTAAGAAGATATAACCGTTGCGAACTTTATGTGATGTTTGAATTAAGTGATGGTTCTTTCCAATTTAATTTTAGAGACCATCACAAGCTTTGCATTTCTAATAAGGGCACTGTGATAACGTACATTTCTCCAAACCGTACTGCATCTTCTTATCCATTGGTTGAAATTTTGAGATTCGAGGCCATTCCAGGTCACCAAGACATTGGATTTGAAGAAAAGTTTACATTAATGAAGGATGCATTGAGAGAAAAGGCAGTTGTGTGAAATGCCAAAAATCATTTCTTCTCCTTTTCACTTTTGTTTTATATGTTTGCCCATGACGCTCATTTTGTTTTTGTTTGTTTAAAACTTTTGGTTTCCTTTTGGTTTTGTCATTTTTTTATTTGCAAATTAATGATGCTTTGTTACATTTAACTTTCTAGATTGCCCAGATATTCTTTCCCTTACGTTTTTTTCATTTGATTCGTTTCTTTCCACAGCATTACTTGTCTTTCTTGTTGCAATACCCTTTTAATAATTGACGCCTTTTCATTCTTGATACAATAAAAATTGTAACTGAGTAGATTCACAATAGTTTATGATAGAAATGTAGGAAAAAAGCCTTTGTGTCGTGTTGAGACGTAATACATTTTCGTCTAAGGTGCAAAGCGCTTTTGTGATGTTGATTTGCCAATCTAAAGAGAAAACAGAAGAAAAAGTAAATAAAGTTATTCGTGGACTAACAATGGCTAGAAAAATGATTTAAAAAAGAGCTAAAATACAATATTTAGAAAAAACCTCGAGGGAACGAGGGAGTCATAACAGGGATGGAAAAGAAGGAGACAGGAGAAATAAAGAGGCGATAAATACAAAACTGGCGTTGATGGATGTGATACAACAGATATTAATGTTAATAAAACGCCAATAATCAATATTTCATATCTATGAACACCCGTTAATGTTCAGCACAAATACCAATATACGTTTTCTCAATATTCTTCCTAACACTTCTGAATATTCCTCAATTCTCATCAATGAATTCGTGAGCATATAACTTGGTGTCGTACTCGGTGATAAATCTCTCACTAAGGACCGTTAACTGGTTGATCACGGCATTGCAAGCGTTTTTTAGCGCCTCGGTGGGCTTATATCCCTCCTCAGTCTGGATTCTCATCTTGAACTTTGGGAACAATGGGTGCTCGATCTTGTAACCGACAAAGATCACTCTCTCATCGGCGGTAAGCTGGGCACGAAGGAGGTTTCCGAGTGTATGATCTTCTCTTTCGAACTCTATTATAGCAGCATTTCTTGCTTTTCTGTCTGGTTCAATTTGAAGTCTGTAAAGAGATTATTAGTAAAGAGTATGTGATGCAGGCGAGTTCAGAATTACTTTGTAAATGTATTTAAACGTTACTTACTTTGGTACACCGTCCGGAAGCAAGAAGAGCTCGAATCTTTCTGGAGCGTTCATTATTAATTAGAATTTGTAATTAAAGATGCGCCCTTGAGACTGTAAAATGGTAAGTGATGATAATCTAAAATACTGTTCTATAATACAGCTATACTTCAAAAGGTGCTTTAATGATATGTTACGGTGCGATTGACCTTGAAAGGCTATTTGCCAGTTTGATATGAAGAGATTACTAGTGTGATCTAGAGCTAGCAATGAAAAAAAAAATTAATACAATATGCAGTTTGAAATTTGAATATCTTAGAATGTATAATCACTGCACTATAGGTATCTTAATGTTTTTCATTATTCTAGTGTTTCGGAAATTTTGGAAAGTGCCAATCGGAATTTACCCGGCTTTTCAAGTTGACAGGGGGATGCGGAAAGGCACAGCAGAATAGGGCTATAACTATTAGAACTTTAGCAAGCAAAAGATAACAAAATATTTAGTTTGGATACACCAAAAATTTTTCGAGGTATTAGTGCACAAGGAGCTGTTTGAGCCAGTGTGTATCTTACCACTTCAGCTCTGGGGTTGAACAGTCATGAAAAACTTGCATAGAAAAGTAGCCGTAAACAGACAGCTACAATAGGAAATCCTTAACGTGCATATCGTCAAGATATTCTGTAATTATTCATAATCTTACAGTCTAAATAGAGTAATAAAGGAAAATTTTAAGCCTTAATAGTGAAATGTTTTATGTAATTATATTTCTTCCGCTCTCTGATATTCGGTTGAATGGGGATATCATGGTTTTTTTCATGCTAATAGTATATTTATTCCATGGTTTGATTAGATATCGATTTAAGTATTTCCATGACTCTCGATGATCCCTGTAACATATTTAAAAAGGGGTAGAATAGTCTTACACATTCCTTGTAGGGATAGAATGCATAGTTATGAGCGTTTTTATGACCATAGTCAGCTTCTCTGTATCGAATTATATTGACTTTATGTAAAAGAGCTACGTAACTATGATTTGAATGGCTGAATTGAGAACTTTTTTATTCTCGACAAAACCCATTGGACTTCCTCTTTCACTTTTTTCCAAGCTATTTATATTCTATTGTTCTGAAGCAATATTTGGCTTTAATTATGTTAGCTAATTTATTATTTGACCCAATAGTTAAGCTGAGTATGTCAAGTACTTTTTATATGTCTATAGTTTATATCAGTGAAAACCACAACTCACAGGGCTCAAAAGGACTTCTTGCTGTTTGTGGTAACATCGTGTGCCTCGAAAAAAACAGCCAAGGAAAAATAATAGGCTCAGTCTTTCTCAAAAGTTGTAGTAAAATTCAAACTCAACTACATTAGGAAAGTAATAACTTTCAAATAATAAAGGAGATAATACTATAAATATCTGAATGAATAAGGAAAACAAAGAGTAATGTCAAAACATAAATATGTTTCAAAGTGGCTAACGTGGAATAGTAAAAATGAAAAAAGCAGAATACTCAAATGTCTAGTAAAAGATAACCTAAAAAACAAACAAGGATTTTGAAAGCTTCTTTTATAGTCCATTCAAATGTAGTACCATATCACTTACTATTTTTTTATGGCATTTCATATAACACAGATGAAATTCAGGCATTCTATAAAGGTTTAAATGAAATTGCCTTTTTTCGATAGTCCAGAAACAGAAAGATTTATTTTCCATTTGTCCCTAATGTGGTGCTCAGTTTCTTTAAAAAAAAAAAACTTACAGCAAAAGCAAGAATTATTTAACCATTTTCCAAGAATAGCTCTCTGTCGTCCTCATGACTCTATGGCACCATATCTATGCAACTATGATAGAATAAACAGATAAAAGAAACAAAAAAGTTGCTACCGTATGTTAAAGAAAATGGTATTTAAGGAGACTTTTTCCCCTGATTTATGAAGATATATACGTGATTAAAATATAAGGGGTTTAGTTACAATATCTAGGATGTTACTATCCTTTTTATTTAGGCCAATATGGTTAAGTTTATGAATCCACGAGCCGCCAAAGAATCTAGCCAAAAATCTGAGTATAGTATTTTATTCTCTTCAATGAGGAAAAAACTTAAGAACTGGCAACGTGTCCGAGCGGTTAAGGAGAAAGATTAGAAATCTTTTGGGCTTTGCCCGCGCAGGTTCGAGTCCTGCCGTTGTCGCTTATTTTTTCGCATTTTTCCTTGTTTCTCAAGTATTCTTAGTGCCATGTGGTTCTGTGTTGTATGGTATCTCAATAAAAACGCTTTTTCTGTTTTTTTTTGTTTCGTTTGTACGCTTTTGAAATACAAGGGCGTTACTCCAGATTTGTTATTCTCGGCTTTTTGAAGATCATAGTACCGCACGAAGAGCATGCTTCGGGTCATTGCAAAATACAGTACCTTTTGGACGCAGTCTTTTGGTGGTTGAACAAGGCTTTATTAGTCTTGGGCCTTCTTTAGAAAATAATGGGGATATTCAGGTATAGAAGCATACAATATGATACAATTCTGTTTCTGAAACCATGGTTTTTCCAAAAATTACAATATGATAGCTTAGATTACGTTAACTGAATAAGTTGTACATTCGAACACTTTTCCTCTCCTTGAAAAAAATAATCAAGTCTTCTTCTTAAAATAATCAAGAACACCCCTGCCTTGTTTTACCGGTTTCTTCGTGATTGTCTTCTTCGTCATCGTTGTCTTTCTCGTCGTGGTCTTTTTTCCTTTTATATTCAACCCACTGGTAGCATTCTGGAACTGCTGGTTCATTATCGCTATGCTCTGCTCTGCAAAGACTTTTTTGTCTCTTAGCTCTTTCTGGGTCGTGAGGTACTCTTCCAATTTCGCAAATGCTTTGGTTTCTCTATAGTGCTTGGACACCAAGTTGGCGGTGTCGTTGCTCAAGTAAGAGCTGATGAGACTAAATGAGTACTTCAATTTCGCAACATGGAGCACATCTTGAGGGACTTCTCGGCCGATTTCAGCGGGCGTTAGCGCAGGAAGTACAACTTTCGTCAAGATACTGGTAGGGAAATTCTCGGCTAGCTTGGTCACTTTCAGCTGGACAAATTTAACCGTTTTGTCCTGGGAAAACTTGAAAAATTTCTCGTCGCCCTCAGTGATGAAATCGCAGATACGGGACAACCCATCCTTGATCAACTTGACTGGCACATGGGCCACATTACCAAAATTGTCATGCTGCTCCATGGAGTCAATGATATCCTCGAGAGATGAAAACCGCGAGGCGTGTTTATCCTGCTGCTTAACGAAAAAAGTGATCAACAAGTACGTCACGTTGAACCGCGTTGCCACGAGCACCGATGGATCCTGGATAACGTACCCTTTATTTGGAGCGTTCTGAATATAGCTGTCCTGCTCCACAATGAGAGACTTAATCGCGTCGCCAAACTCAGTCTCGAGCTTCTGTGACGGCTTGAGGTGGGCGTTCGTGCCTTTGACCTGCTTAATTTCGTAGAGAGAGGCGATTGGCGTGTGAAGGAGGTACTTGATCGAGTTTAGGTGGCGCGGGTGTGGAAGGTCTATGAGCTTATAGTCTGCGGCGCTGTCTGCCGGATCTTGCGATATCCTTGTAACTTCGCCTTGGTTATTCGGGAGTATCATGATCTTGATATCTGGGAAGGACATGCTGTTTGAAAATATAAGATTCGGATAAGGCTCAACTATAAGTGTGTTTTATATGTGAGAGATTTTAAAAAGATCTGCTGGCAAGGCAGTATATGAAAATATAAAGCGGTATTAATGAACAAGCAGCTTTGTATATATACCTTTTGATACACAACATATTTGTTAAAAATTAAAGGAGTATTTTTTCTTAGAGGAAAAACTTGGAGACGCGTCTTTTGTGTCTCGCGAAAATCTAAAAGCGGAAATGCGCGTCGAAAATTTTCAGCATCAGTGATGCGTAATTTCTGTAATGAGTATTAACACCAAAAAAGCGGAAAGAAAACGAACAAATGTGGCTTTACTAGTGAAAAGTATTAGCAAATGCATATTGTTTACTGTGTGTTACTAATATCATGAGAGGAACTTTTATCAATTATAGAAACGAAGAGAAAAAGTAGCAAATTAAATCGATTGTCAACTTTTGGGTATAACAAGGAGAAAAAACAAAGATAAAGGTTCAAGAAATACAAAATTAGGACATAAAAAGGTCAAGATAGCATATAGAATTAATGAGCTCTAAAATCAAGCACAAGAGGCGACGACTGCGAGAATAGAAGCAACGGTAAACATATAGCTGTTAGACTTTGTAATAGAAATACCTGCTGATTTTTTCGGGGAAGCAGAGGCCGAAGCAGAAACTTGTCCAGAAGCGCTACTGCTGGACGAGTTACTGGTGCTGCTAGAGGAGCTAGAAGAGTTGGAAGCCACATAAGTTTCCACAACTTCGCCGTTCCAACAATATTCCTGGAAACATTTTTTGCAGGCTTCGGATTGGGTATCGTTGGCTCTTTCCTGAGATCTTCTAATGATGGCGCAACCGACACATGTCGCCCAATTGGCGTCGTCAGTCAAGTTGTTTCTGGTAGTGGTCTCGAACCCGTTTTTGACCATGGCGCGCTTAGCAGCAGTGGTGTAGTTCAATAAAAGGGTGGCGGTGTTGGAGTCAAAGGAGTACTTTCTGTTAGCAATGTACACAACGACCGGTGGGGTATTGGTCAAGGTAGTCAAGTTCTTGGCATCACAGCCAAAAAACACTGGTCTGTTAGTGTAATTTTTGGCGAGAAAAGTGGCTGGTGGAGGAACATATGGGAAAGCATAATTGGAGCCAATTTCCGAAAACTGACGGTCATAAGTATGCTGCAAGGAAGAGGCATTTGGCCAAGTCTTTTCGGTGTCACCGCTGTTGTCAAAGGCAAAAATAACATCAACGTTTCTCTTCTCTTGTAACAACGGAACTAGTGGGATCCCCTGACCGTCTTCGCCACCATCAGCCAAAGTCAACAGCTTGGAGTTTTTCAAGACGTCAGACTCAGAGTACTGACTGCCCAAGAATGGGTTTGGGCCGTAGAGAGCCAAGTAGGTGTCGTTATTACTGGAACTATTGAGGTAGTTGTTAGACATGGTGTTCAACAAGTTGAGCTGCGAGATGTAGCTTTTGGTGGCGGCCGAGGTGGTGGTGGCGTTTATCATTTGGTTGAAGAGCGCAGAGGAGGTGCCCATGATGAAGCCGGCATTGTCGTAACCCAAGACACACTTGTCGCCTTGAGGCTCGCCATTGTCGACGGTGCTGCCCAAGTACTTGACCCGGGTGAAGGCATTACCGGTAGGGTCCCAGGTGCCAAACTCGAACGGGTTGGTTTCGAAGACAGTGGAGTTGGTGCCGTTCAAGCCGTACTCGTTTATGATGAGATCGGCCACCAGAATTGGGAACGGCATCTCACCGTCTTTAAAAACGTCAGCGTCTTGCAAAGTGGACCAGGTCGTGGCACTGCCGTAGCTGTCGCTCTTCTTGAAGAAGACAGTGGAAAGGGCTCTGCCCCAGACGTCAATGAAGGTCGTGTCGAAGCCGGCCTTGAGCTTTAAGCTGACATCGTACATCCACTGCTTGAAGTATGCAAACTCGGTGACGGTGGAGCCGCCCAAGTTGCTAATCGGATAGGTCAAGTCCCAGATGTCGTTGCTGCTGAGGATTTCCTGGACAGAGGTCCAGTTGTTCATGGCCAAGGAACCTACGAGCCAGTTACCGCCAGACAAACCGGCTAAGTAGGTGGAAGACTCCAACAAGCCACCAAGACCGTGCTCGGCGGCACCGTCGGTGGAGTTGTCAAGGGCAGCAATCTGGCCAGCACCACTCAACATGGCACGGAAGCCGCCACCGGAAAATGCTAAGCCGACCCTAATGGTGTTGTTAGAGAGATACTTGGAAAAGTCAGACTCATTGAGTTTGGCGTTATATTTGAGGAACTTTTCCAAATTTTCCTGGGTGACAGTATCTCTCTTGTTTAACCAATGGGACTCGTCGCTGCTGAGGTCGTTTGCCTCTCTGAGCAAGTTGCCGGAGGGACAGTCGGCAGAGGCCGGCGCGTAGCCATTGGTTGGCGACCAGCATGCAGCAAGGTGGAGGAAGAGTTGCCAGAAGACAATGAGTTTGAGCATCTTATTGCTTTCTCGTATATTATTTTCAGACGGCCCAACGCTGGTTGTTCGAGAGTGGCACTGTTGAAAGGCCAGCAAGGGAAACAAAGCACTCGGGAGACAGCAAAACAAAGACGAAACCAAGCGGAAAAATAGAAAAGACAAAGGCTTTTTGTATGCATGGAAAGTGCGATCTTCGTAAAGGGAGAATAGCGGAGTATTTTGCCTTTTCTGACTGTTGGGGCGTCTTCCCCAACAATAGTTACCCGAGGGGGTCTCCTCAATGGGCCACCATAGAGACACACAGCTCTATTTACTACCTCAATGTCTTTTACACTACACGCGCCATACCGGTACTGCCTTTACTGCCTACTGCTTCTCTTAACACCCTCCGCTAGATTGTTCTCCCTTAGTGTGATGCTGGCGGTGCTTTCCCAAATTGCTGGAAACTCTGAGGGGCTGCGCGCAATAACGCATGAAGACGCGCAATATCAAAGGACGCATCAGTACGCATTAACATACTCAAAGTGCACCTAGCAATCTGGGTACAGCAGAAAAAAGGTGTGTTCAAGTTAGCCTTCAACAGCAACGTTCAAGGAAGACGGTGTTCAGACTCCTATGCAATACCGGTGCCACCTGGCATGATAGACTGCGCTGGAGTGACCCTGGCTGACGGCTCTTGGACAGCACCATGTAAATAGAGATCTGCACTTTCCGCTTACAGTCCCGTTATCTAGTCTGAAGGCCTTCGTGCCACTTATTTACAGTCCACTGCGAAAATCAAATGCATGCTGTGTATTATTGTGCACGCTCAGTATTGCAAGTCGTCAAAGTCGGGGTTCCTGTCCTGTGAGTTATTTGCCACGCGCCTGTAACCCACCGCGGGCTCTACTGGTTTGCCGTTACGAGCAGCTTGGACCGGTGGTGGTGGAGGCGGAACGTTCGGTGATGTTGGCAATATCGACCGACGGTGCACTGGTGGCGGAACAACAGCACCTCCTTGTTTGCTATTGTGCTGATCGCTGACCACAATCTTCGGGGCATCGTAAGCCCGAGTGGCAGAAGTGGTACTGCTGGAGCTGAGGGAGGGCTCGTTAACAGAGGCGGTGCTACTAGGGAAAGCGCCTTGCGTCACAAACTCGTTTCTCCCCTGTTTGACGTCAGACTCATCACCACCAACTTCTCTGACCACATCGCCCAATGTGAGGACACTAAAGAGTCTCAATATTTCCGGGTCCGCGCGAATCTTAATGTCCAATTTTCTCAAATGCTCAAAACAGGATTGACAATATTTGATAAAGTCAGCGATTCTCGCAAGACCTACCCCAAACTGTTCTTGGATAAATCCTTTTGGCACCTTTTCCTTTTTAGATATCATGGTCAAAAGGTACGATGCAGCAGCAATTTCGTAGTGGTTGTATAGAATGTATGCCGGACAGTACACTATGGACTCCGGTATGTGATAAAACTGCTTCACGTACAACTCCTTCTCGTTAAGCTTGGCTCTTCTAGGGTTATTAGGTTGCACATTGGCTTCAATGCTAATATTGCTACTTGGTATCTGCACTCTGTCAAACACCTCTTCAAAAACGTCGAATGGCATCTCTATCAACAAATCAAACCTCAAGTCTTTCAAAATCTTGTTCTCCAACGTCTTTATCGAGTCAATAAATTTCCATATTGGCCCTTCTAGCTCCTCTATTGGCACACCTGGCTTGTACATTACCGCCAAGTGAGTGGCGATGGTCTTGATGCTTTTCAAGTTCTCTTCTGACTTGGTAGCGATGAACACGCAAGTAGCCACAACTTGCTTGTAGTCTGTCGACGCAAAATCGTTGAACATGTAGTATCTGTGTATGAATATGCTTGCGGCAATGACCGTTCTTCTCGCTAGTTTCAAGGCAGCCGCGAACTCAATAATTCGCGAAACCGCCTTGGCTCTGAACGTAAGCTCTTCCAAGTATGAAATTGGTTTCCATCCCGGCCTCAGTAGTCTAGCCGGCGTCTTTTCATACAAATCCTCCTTAGTGAAAAGCCACTGGTTTGATGGCACATCAATAACCTCGGACCACAATTCCCCCTCGTCCTCCACTTCATCTTCATAGTCGCCTCTCGACTGTAGACTCGAGATAAAAGGCTTTGCTCCAGATGACCCCTGAAAGGACCCGTTATTATCATTGTGATTAAGGCTGTTACTGGGCAACCCCGTAGGCATCCGGCTAGCGTTCCGCTTCCCGAAATACAGATCTTTTTTTGGTGGCACATAGTGGTCACGTCTGTTGTTACCTCCTGAACCCTGGTAGCGTTTCCCGTTATTCGAGTTCCTGGAATCGTATCCCGCTGGCTTGGGCTGAAGACCTAACAATGCCGCGCCTCCCCCTCTGCCGCCGCCGTGATGAGATCGGTCGAAACTTATACTGTCTTTATCGTCAAAACTGCGGTCTGCAGCAGAGCGGTTCGGGCTTCTTGACCTTGGTCTCTTTGGGAAGGAGCTTGTGCCCGAAAGATTATTGCTATGGTGCCCATTATGTTGATTATTTATATTCATTCTGTATGTGTGCGGTTATTGATTGTGATTTGATCTATAGATGCGAGACTGAAATGTGTATATGTGTGCGCTTTTAAATGATAAATGTGTAGGTGTTTCGGATAGTTGGACCTTGCAATAGCGACGCTTTGTTAGTAGATGAGATAATATGTCTGTGACCAGCAAAGACCAAGGGCACGCTAAACGAATAAATTCTATATACAATGCCCTCAGCTGTGAGCTTTCTTGTTCGCTATACTAATCTTTATTTCTGTTCAGTATTTTTCCTATACATACTTAGGAGCTCCTTCATTGCGTTAGGGCGTGGGCTGTTAAATCTTACCCTCTTGCGGGTGCTCCGCGAACGACCGGGTAGAAACTAAAATAAAAAATTTTAGGGCCCAAAAGCACCCGCGGACGTGAGAACGAACAATATTAGCCATAGAGTCGTGGATACCGCAACTAGAACCATATTATAACAAGCAGGTAACATCAACTAAAAGGAAATAATTACAAGTCTTTGCGGTACAATACTACCAAAATCACAATAACGTAGAACCAGCTTTAATATAAAGAAAAAGCGATCATTAATGTATTTTTACAAATTATGAAGTTAAAACATATAAAATTTATAAAAAATAGGAGGTTACTTATTTTTTGGCAGTCAATCTTCTCAAGTAGAAAGCTAATTCTTCACCTTCCAAAATGTAACCATCGACTCTACCAGATTGACCAGGTCTGGAAGAAACAGCAGCATACAAACGACCAGCACCGAATTGGGTGTCAAGGGCGTTTTCGACCTCAGCCTTGGTGGATCTAGAAGCCAACTTTCTTTCAACCTTCTTGGACTTCTTGACTGGCTCTTCTTCGGTCTTCTTGGCAGCAGCGTTCTTCTTCTTACCCAAGGTCTTACCATAGTGGGTTTCGTACCATTGTCTGTATGGAGTAGCATCGATTTGGACAATAGCAGCCTTGGTCAAGGTGTTGGTTCTGACCAATTCATTATTGGATGGGTGGTAGACAACACCAACAATTCTGGTCTTTCTGGAAACACCTTCAGAGGCCCAGGAGAAGTTACCGGTTTCAACTCTCAAAGCTCTGAACTTCTTGTTACCACCTCTGGTTCTAACTTCATGGATACGCTTGGCACCAATCTTGGTGTTGGCTGGTTGACGGCCTAATTCGAACTTCCGCTTCTTTCTGAATTGGGCTCTTTTAGCACCAGTGTGGGAACGCTTGTGACGTGAATCTCTAGAAATACCCATTTTGAACCTAAAAAATCGTTAGTATTAGTCCAGTTTTATAATTTCAAAAGTAAATGGAAAAGAATGAGAAGCAAAAAGTAGAACATAGAAAAGTTGAGTAAGAAAAGACTCGATTGATTGTCAATATGATGAACGGCAGATGGTTGCGAAAATTTCTGTGCATGAAAATTTTTTACTCAGAAATTGATGCGTTGAGATCAAGCTCTGAAATGCTTGTCAAACTGTATTGTTCAAGACATGGCTGAACACGACGGTTGTGTAGCAGTGTAATGCTTAAATATGGCGGATGGAAATTATTGTTGTTGTTCATTGCGTAAAATGCTACTCATAGTAATTTCCGCTCTCCAGTTTAAAAGTATAATGAATCATGTGAAAATAGTTTGATATTGTTCTTGATCCTGATGATGTTCTCTTAAACTTGTATTTGCTATTAAAAATGTTTCATCTTTGTGATGATGCTCTCTCTTGGTAAAATTCAATCCTTAAAGAATTCTCTTTAATCATGATACTGACTTTTCAAATTACAAGAGTGCTTCAATTATTCTCTTCTTTCCACTTTTATTCTCTACTGTCTATTTCCAAACGTATTAGCTTATTGAAACATACCTTTTGTCTTGAGTGTATTCTTAGGTTATGATCAAAATTTCATAAAACAGCAGAGTTGAGTATCTTTTCTTTAAAAAAAGAATTTTGTTTTTTCTGCCAGATAGAGAGTAAGAGGGAGACTGCGTGTGGGACCGCCAGGGCACACTAGCTGCCCGCCTCGAACCCTCAGCCAAAGAAAGTTCGCAGAGGGAAAAAGTAAAATGAAAAAAATGAACGGATGAAAAAATAAAATGTGACCAGTGACTGGTAAAAACGCAGCCCTTTATTAGATCATGTGATATCAAAAGATATCTTAAAGCCCTACTTTCAAAGAAGCATCAATCATGTGACTAAAGCTTATTTTTTTCGTGGCTGATCGTCTTTTCCTTGCCGGGCGCAGAAAATACGGTCGATATCATTTTTTTACGAGTCATGGGATAAACGCATTATTTTCCGCCAAAAATGGGACAAAAAGGTTAGTAATAGTGATAACAATCTTGCAATGTTGCCAATAGTTGGATAGTGCAATGCGGACCGTATTTTAAGACAAGGCTTTTTTCTTTGATCGATAGTTTGCTAGTTATAGTAGCAGAGCTTTGGATGTCTCTGTTTTTGCCACAGCAACTTTCGCTACTTTGTCATTGATTAATTCCGGTTTTATAAACATATTAAACGCCACAAAGGGCAAGCGCGTATGCATATCGAAGGATGCCTTTTCAATGTTACTGGTCCTGGGGTAAAATCGAGACCTTGAACAAAGCTGCCCTTCACCTTACTATGGTGCGCATTCTGTTTAATCAACACGAGAGCAAATGTATTTATATTTCATAGAGTTATGAAGAATGCTGTCACTTTCTGCAAAGGAGCTCGAGTGAGAAGGAAAGTATCTCTCAAAATAAAATAGTAGTATGTGTGAGATTTTTGGAGATTTTTTGTTAAACAAAGGTCTCAAGAGGTGTGTAGCCAGATTGACTTTTTGTAAAGAAAGTGTCAAAATGTTGACAATGAATATGAAATGAAGTACAAAAACAGGAGAAAAAGAAGAGCAAAGGGTAAAAAAAAAAGTATGATACGACGTGGAAAAGAACAAGAAACGCATACCGGGAGAAAGCAAGCGCAAAATAAAAAATATGTGTGACAAAACAAACAAGGCAAAAGAGTGAAGTTTTTTTAAAGAATGGTGAACCTCAACAAAGTAGTATATTCAGACATACAGAGACCGATCAGGTTTATATGGGCGAGTGTCTGAACAAGTAAGAAACACTTTCACCATTGTGCAACCTTCTGATGGCCTCGGCCAAGACAGCACTTATGTCAATGGTATCAAGCTTTGGGCAAATTTTAATCTTGTCTTCGAAAGGAACGGTATTAGTACACACCACTCTGTGCAACTTGCTGTTGTTAATATTCTTGATGGCGTTTCCTGACAAGATACCGTGAGTGACAATAGCAATAACCTGTTTGGCATTGTGCTGCAATAAAATATCTGCGGCCTTGGCCAAGGTACCGCAAGTGTCAGCCATATCGTCGACAATGATGCAGATCTTGCCGGTCACGTCACCAACAAGCAACATTCTGCTGACTTCGTTAGCGACCGCTCTTTCCTTGTGGATCAAGGCAAAGTTCAAGTCCAATCTGTCGGCCAAGGATGCGGCCCTCTTTGCACCGCCGGCATCCGGAGAGACCAAGATGGCGTTCTTGTAGTCAATCTTCTCCTTAATGTATCTCAAAACACTTGGTTCGGCATACAAGTTGTCGGCAGGAACGTCGAAGAACCCCTGGATCTGGGCGGCATGCAAGTCCATGGTGATAATGTGGTTGACGCCGGCAGTCGTGAGCATATCGGCGACCAATTTGGCGGATATAGGAGCTCTGCTCTTATCCTTTCTATCCTGTCTGGCGTAGGGAAAGTTTGGAATGACGGCGGTTATAGTTCTGGCAGAGGCGGTCCTGCAGGCGTTGACCATGATAAGAAGCTCGATCAAACGGTCGTTGACGTCGCCGCAGGAGATCTGGGAGATGATGTAGACGTCCTCATCTCTGATGGATTCGGCGATGGAGAACAACACTTCGCCGCTGCACTCTCTTTTAATGTCGACCTTGCAGAGGCTCAAGCCGAGCCTGACGGAGACGGCGTCGGCTAAGCCTCTGTGGATGTCGCTGGAGATCAACTTGATAGAGTTGGTAGCCATGGTGAGCGTTGCGGTGTATCGGGGACGATGAGTAAGAACGGGACAAATAGACGCTGAGGCAGAGAGAGTGAGGCTCCTCGGACAATTTGAGGTGAACGTTGCTGGGAAGGGGCTAGTACGGCACTGTGAACCTGGAGAAGGACATCCAGCAAGGACTTGAGGTGAGAGCGAGTACTGATGGGACCATAATCACCAGGGCAAGGCGCCCACACGCTGCAAGACCCAGACAGCCCAAAGGCTCATCTTAAAATTTTTACCCAGCCGAGGAAAGCTCTCCGGTGTTTCCCAGCCCTCTTACCCTGCCTAGGAGCTATGCTCGCTAGGAAGTGTCAGAATGTGCCAGAATGGCTGTCTGAGAGAAGGGATCAAACTACAAGCTGTTTGTCTTGAAGCAGAGAGGGCTCCTTTATCCGGACTAGCATCTACTTGGACAGCAGTGGAGAATAGAACATTCTGTCCCAGTGAGCATGCCGCCTGGCATTGTCTTCCATACTATATTGTAGGAGCGTATTCAACCACCCGTCCCCCTGGCACCATATCTTACCCGGCCTTATAGAGGGCGCGGTGAGTGAAGGATATATCAAGGTGCCTACATAACCAGCTTGACAGACACAACAGAGCAGCGCGTCCAGGCCATCGTCCCCATCGCCTCCAGCGCATCCATCCGGCCACCATGAACAAGCTCAGACTCTTCCAGGAAAACGATGTGGAGAGCTTGTACTCCATGGCCAAGCACCTCCACACGAAGACCGGCTTCTTCGCCACGTACTTGACCGTGCCCCAGCTCAGCGTCTTGAACGAGATCTTCAACCCTAGCCTTTCCAAGAGCACGAGCAGGGTGCTCTGGCAGCACCTCCTCAATGCCAAGCTCCTCATCAAGGACGGCGAAAATCCCTTAGTTGCCTCCAGCGAGGCTATGCTCCTCAACTCCAAGTCCATGTCGCTCCGCGTCAGATCCCTCCTCTGGGGCAAGGCCACCTCCTACTACTATCATCTCAGCGATAGCCGCAGCACCGAGGACGAGGTCTTTGACATCCTTGAAGGCGAAGACAGCGACTTCGAGGATGCCTCTCTGAACCCAGACCCTTCGAGCTCCCAGATGCAGCGGCAACAGCAGCTGCATCAGCTGCAGCCGTCGGACGAGAACGTACCTATAGCGAAGCTGACCAGGGACGCCGATGAGGACGATGACTATGATGAGGACGAGGATGAGGATGATAGCGACAAAAAAGACGTAAGCGCCAATGGCGAAAGTGGTCAACTGGAAGGCGATGCGATTGACCTGGCCAGAGGAAATACCCACAACTACGTATTCCAGTACTACAATGATTATTTGATCTTGGACATTACGACGGCCCAACAAGACAATAGCGCCTCCAAAACAGGCCAGGGAAACAACTCAAACAACGCTAACAACTCCACCAGCGGTCTCGATTCCAAATACGGTAATAGTAACAACAATAGCAGTAGGACCTACCGCTCGGGCAAACCAACCTTAACGACCTCCAAAATGTCAACCAGCTTGAATAGCAGCGACACAATCGTCACCACTCAGGAGCTAGCTATCATCAAGAGTCTCAACAACGTGTACCATAGTTTTGAAAATGACCATGAAACTTTGCTTAAAAGACAGAAGCTAGAAGCTAATGACAAGATTGTGAACGAGGAGCCAACAGGAAGCGCCGCCACCAAGAGTCGCGAGAGCCAGAGCTTGGCCAGCCAGTTAAGCATGAATATTGGCAGTGCCAGCTTGTCACTAAAGTACTTGCTCAAGTTAATAGACAACAACAGAGACAAAGTGCCCAATTTGACAAGCAGAGAGCTTCGAAACTTGATTCACGATGTTAAAAAGTCGAAGTCTAAATGGAGCTCTGAGGACAGAATAGGCCAAGAAGAATTGTACGAGGCTTGTGAGAAGGTCGTGATAGAGCTCAGAAGTTACACACAACACTCTACCCCATTCTTGACCAAAGTCTCCAAAAGGGAAGCACCAAACTATTATCAAGTTATCAAGAAGCCCATGGATTTGAACACGGTCATGAAAAAATTGAAAAACTTGGACTACAAATCAAAACTGGGCTTTATCAACGACTTAATGCTCATATGGCAAAACTGTCTCACCTACAACACAGACCCAAACCACCAGCTACGGAAGGATGCGATTGCAATGCGTAAAAAGACTATGAGCTTGATACCATTGATACCTGATATAACGATACGAACAAAAAGCGAAATTGAAAAGGAGGAGAAAGAGCTTGAACAGCAGCAGCAGAAAAGAAACCAAGCGAAAAGTCATGGAGGTCAAGTGTCATCAAAAAAGGGTCTCAAGCGGACTAGCAATGGTAATGTGGTGACCCACACTGAGAGCACTTCGCCTCAAGGTACTCCTGCACCTAACCAACCAAGCTCTATTCTTGTCACAAATACTCCTGAGCCTTCTGGAGTTAGTAATATCGGAGACGATGATGCAAATGATTCACAGGCAGAAGCGTTTGACAATGAAGGTGGTAACAGTAATAATAACAACAATGATCTTTTTGATATCATCAATGATAATGAGTTTAATGAGGAGCTCAATGACTTGGAAATTCAGGTGTGGAAAAATTACACCTCAAAGCTCAGGGGCGACTTTTTGCTAAGAAGATCCAATCTTTTTCTAAAAGATGACAACAAAGAGCTACGGTTGAATGCTGATGCAGAAGCAATTCTAAGAGACCCAAAGAAGATGTCTGAGTTTGTGCGTGTTGTTGCAAGATCTGATGTATCAGACATACGAAAGATCAACGAAGGTGATAATGAGGCGGACACGGAT
Source organism: Saccharomycopsis capsularis (assembly GCA_031125595.1). Lineage (NCBI taxonomy): Eukaryota > Fungi > Ascomycota > Saccharomycetes > Ascoideales > Saccharomycopsidaceae > Saccharomycopsis > Saccharomycopsis capsularis. The sequence continues at coordinate 20,017 of JASTUX010000007.1, forward strand.
GGGCAAGCTGATGGTCATGCTAATAACAGCAGCCAATCAAACTTAGAGACAGTAGCTGATTTGAAAGATAGCAGCGATAATGAAAATGACGACAACGGCATCAACGATGACCTATATTTAACCGAGTACGATATCATAAACGGGGTTCCTTTGATTAGCTATAAGGGTCAAGACGAAGAATTTCTATCACAAGAAGAAAATAAATTATTGGAGAAACTAAAGTTCCAAAGAAAACTCAAATCTGAAAGTGCTTTAGAGGAGGAACAAGAGAGCGAATTTGTATCTCCAAAGAATGGGTTGAACAAATTTATTGTTGACAATATTACCCAGATGCAAGAGATTAGAAAAATTTGTTTTAAGATATCATTAATCAGACAGATGCAGCAGAACCAATTTATTCATCACACACAATTGAAAGCGCCAGTGTTTGAAAAGCTAAAAGATTTTGATTTAGATCCACTAGAAAAGAAATCTGAGAATGTGATTTTCGATCACAAGTTCAATGGCCAGTTTATATACAACATTTTCCGCAAAAATATTAGCAAGATTTTGATGAATACTGGATTTGAGACAGCCGACCCAGCGGCGGTTGATTCTATTGCTCAAATTGCAGAGTCATTTTTGGGGAACTTGATCCAAACAATCAAACTTCACATTGAAAGTCTGTCTGAGAATAAGATCACAAGTAAATCCAATATTCTTTTGCTATCGTTAGTAGAAAACGGTATTCCAAAACCTGACGACTTATTTATCTATATCAACGAAGGTATCATAAAGCAGAACTTCAAGTTGAAGGAACTTCGAGGCAAACTTGCCAACTTTTTAAAGGAGCTTTTGAGACCGTCGCTCATGTCATTCCAATCTGAGAAGGACTTGATCAACGAAAAGAATTTCACAGATAATTCCGAGCAGTTTTTGACAGGTGACTTTTCCAATGAGCTTGGTGAGGACTTTTTCGGATTCCGCGAATTGGGTCTTGACAAGGAATTCCACCTATTGTCATCCAGTATTCCTTTGCACTTGTTGAACTCTAAACTTAACAGCACATTCTTCAACCCGCAAAGCGCCAGTGCGGCCAGCAAGAGCCTTATTGAAGAGTTTGATAAGAACATAAAGTACAACAGACTTTACAAACAGGATATTAGCAAGCAAGTCAAGTTGGCGCAACCGTTCTTGAACACCTTCTTTGAGAAATCCAAGCTGATATATTTGAAAAACTTCAAGAACAATAACACAACAAACAAAGAGCTACCTTTCACTAACAAGGAGGAGGAGATGGCAATCATGGAAGATGAAGACTTGCCACAGAAGCAAAGAAACATTAGACCACGCTTGCCGCCAAACGGCAAGATCACCATCACCAAGAAGAAGACCGTGGGTAACGGTTTTTTTTTGAGCGAGGACGACAACAGCGGCAGTGAAGATAAGAAGAAGGTGGTGGGGAAAAAGGAGGCAAAGAAGGCATGATGAAACTTTTGTAAAATTAACAACTTAATATACATTATCCGGTACTAACTGAGGAAAAAAATCTTTACGTCTTTACTCAAAGAGTTGTAGAGCAAAAGGCCAACAGATACGTGTTACCTACTCAAAATACCAATGCCTTTTATTTACAATAGAAGTATTAAAAAGTAATAGCAAACTATATGTATTGTATTATATGAGAACTAAAGAATCATCAAATTACGATTGGTTAAATCTAGTAACTATCTGCGCCGCTGAGTATCACGTCGTTGATCTTCAATATCATTCTGCTCAACTGAGTGGCCAATAAGACCTGCTGCTTCTTGCTGATCAACGGATCGATCACGAACAAGTCCTTCATGTCATTGCTGCCCTTGCCTAAACAGTCGACGCCCAAGTGGCTGTTTTGCTCCTTGATGTGTCTGGACTTCAAGTCGGTCAAGGTCTCGATGCTGTTCAAGCCGGAGTTCTCCGCCAAGGTCATTGGCACTGCGTCGAGCGCGTCCGCGAACGCTTTGAAGGCGTACTGATCAATGCCCTTTCTCTTGTCGCTCTCCTCTTGGACGGCAATCGACATGGAGACCTCGGCGGCACCGCCGCCGTAGATGACACGGTTGTCTTTGATCAAGTTTCTCACGACGCATACGGAGTCGTGCACCGCTCTGATGGACTCGTCGACAATCATTTTGTTCGAGCCCCTTATGAGGAGTGTGGCAGCCTTCACGTTAGCGCACTCCTCAATAATGAGCATCTTGTCCTTGGTGGTGCCAAACTCGATCTCACGAATGGAGCCCGCGCGGCCCAACTTGGTCTCGGCTAAGTCTTCGAATCTAGGAACGATTCTGCCGTTGGTGGCGATGGCGATCTTCTCGATCTCTGGGCCGCCGACCCATCTGACAGCAGGCAAGTCGTTCTGCAAAAGCAAGTGGTTGGCCTCGTCATCGAAACCCCACTGGCAAATGGCCAAGTTAGCGCCGGATTTCTTCAAAAAGTCAATCATCTCTACAAACTTGTCCTGCTCATATTTCTGCAAGGTCTTGAATTCTTCAACGTTGTCGATTTCCAACTTGTGCTTGGTCTTGGGCTTTGGTGGCTCGAATGGACAGGTCAAGATGGCAATCTTGGCATCTTCGACGTGCTTAGGCATCTGCGGATGGGAGAACTCCTTGTCGATGATGACACCGTGGATCAACTTGGAGTCGTTCAACGAGCCACCAACCTTGCCCTCCACGGTGATCAAGTCAAAGTCCACATCTTTTCTTTCCAAGTCGGCAACTGACAAGACGGCATCCACCGCCATCTGGGCAAATTGGTCGTGGAACTTGCTGACAATTTTGGATCCCAAGGAGGTCTTAGAGGCTCTGAACAACTCTTCACCGTCCACCACGTCACCTAAGGACTCTTCTGTATTACTGCTGCTACTGTGGGACACTTCTCTTTTGATGTACTTACTTGGTATTTTGATCTGGTCGGCGATCTCGTCCAAGTGCGAGATGGCCACTTTGCAGGCCTCGTCGAAACCATGGGCCACCTTAATTGGATGGATGCCCTTGTCAATCAACTCCAAGGCCTGGTCCAACAATGCGCTGGCTAAGACCACGACACCGGTGGTGCCGTCGCCGATCTCATCATCTTGGGACTTGGAGAGCTCGACCAACAATTTGGCAATCTGGTTATCGATTTGCATCTGGGACAAGATGGTAGCGCCATCGTTGGTGATGGTGATCTCGCCGTCCGGGCTGACCATGATCTTGTCGAGACCTCTTGGGCCCAAACTGGTCTTGATGATATTGGCCACGGATCTGGCGGCGATAATGTGTGACTTGGTGGCATCTATGCCGTGGCTTCTTTGCTTTTTGCCTTGGTCTCTCACAATGATGAACGGTCTTCCCATTTCATCCTGGGCGACAATTGCATTGGACATGTCCAATGCCAGAGGGTCGAATTGGGCCATCTTGAAACAATTAGGGGTATCACGTACTGTGTGTGGTATTTTTGGGAGACAAATAGGTGATAAAATAGGCAGGACTGGAGAAAACCCAAGCAGAACAGATGCTTTTCCGAATCAAAATGGCGTCTACTCTCTGTTTACTTAGCGTTTTTCTTGATTTTTTTTTTTCCTCAGCGTTGAAATTTCTTGTTTAGCAGAAGCACTCCTCTTCGAGCACTACCCTACTTTTCCACAGTGGCGGTATATGGAGGAGCAAACTTCCCCAGCTAAACTAGTACAACCAATGGGAAGATAACTTGATTACAAACAAAAGGGATAATTTCGGACCATAAAAACAGATAATTTCTAAGAGGGCTGACGAGTAAGGACGCTGCTAGTGTGAAGTGGCATGCTCTTTAAACATGCCTGGAGGATCTCGAAAGGTCTGTGCCATTCATTCAGATTTAGAATATACCTACCATTCGGTTCTAGACAGCGGTATATGCACCACTGTATGTTGTGGTACCTATAATATTTTCGCTTATGTTGACACTCGAACAATTTTAATGCAATAGTAATAGTTTATTGCCACATTGAGAATGAATATTAAAAGGATAAGACTTGCCAGACAGCAAAAATTCTGTTCATGGACCTATAAAGCGGCAATGAAATACAGAACAGAGAAGATAAACTGAGCAAAACTAAAAATAAAAAAATAAAATAAAACTAACAAGAGAACGTTGAAAGTCCAACGTTTAACTTAAAATCAAGCCAACTTCTTTCTTTTGGAAGCAATTTTCTCCTTGATAGAGTCACCGATGGCGACCATGAAGATTGTCTGCCAGACACTCAAGCCGATTCTTGGGGTCACACCTCTGTAGAGACCCTTGAAGCCATTGTTCTGGTAGATATACTTCAAGGTCTTCAACACCGTCAAGTTCTTTGGTCTCTTCGGGTCCTCAACCTTACTCTGCATCTCGACTCTGATGACCTCGATAGGCTGGTTCCAAGCGGACAAACCACCACCGACGAAAGAGGCAAGGATTCTCTCGCCCACAGACAAGTTTTGGCCATCTTCCTTGCCGGTGATCTTTCTGATTCCATTTTCGGCGCCTCTGGCCAAACCAAACCTGGAACCCCAATTGGTGCATTGTCTGATGGCGACAGCATTGACACCCTTGTTGACTCCTCTAATACCTTCCTTTTTGAATAAGTTCTTGAATACGGTGAAGGTGGACTCGACAGGAGCACCAGCGGCCGCCTGCCTAGATCTGGTGATTTCAACAGTCTTCATAGTGGTGCAGAAACCCATAGTGGCGTAAGCTATAAGGAGAGAGTTAGTAAGTGGCCAAAGGTGGATCAAAAATTTGTGTAATTAATACGAGTGGTAGATTCAACGTACCTTGGGCAACACCACCGGTCATACCGGCAGCGATACCGGCGGCAAAGTTGCCTAAGCCAAACTTCTTGAAATGGTACTCGGCCTCAGAGGCAACGAAGACCAAGACGGCACCCTTGGTGGATGCCTCGATCCAGGCCCATGGGATCAAACCCTGGTAGAAGCCCAAGAGGCCGCCTCTGGCCCACACATGCTTCATGGCCTGGACAATGCCGAGGGATCTGTTGGCAGACATGGTGGTCTTGGTAACTTCCAAAGGCTGGCCAAGAGAGGTGACCCTATAGAGAATGTTAGCAAATATTTCTAAAGAAAAGCGTTGACAATCTATAAGCATTATATACCAACACAGTTATGCTGATAAGATCCCACTTACTCGACGATATTCAAACCGGCACCTAACAAAAGGTTCTCATAATTGATTGGCTTCTTCTTGATTTCTTCTTGGGCCATTGTGACGATAGGGTATCGTTACTGGGACTGGAGCTACGAGGCCTGAGGATCTTGATTTTTTACCGAAAAGAGTGTTGTCGATGGCCAAATGGTGGTTGTGCTGGAGGAGGGTTGTCCAAAGGCTGCTTTTTTTGTATTTATACTATAGGAGCGCTTACAGGCGCGCGAAACGGGAGCTTTGCTGACGCGGAGGACGCTTAGGCGTGATTTTCCCTTTTGTTTCGGGAAATTGCACACCCAGGGCAACCCTGCGGTTGCAGTTTCCGCTGACTCATTCCATGCTGTCTTCTCCAGCTTTGTGCCTTATCGGATAACGGGTACACAACACCAGGGCAGACGGGGATCTGTAGAAGAACAGTAGTACTGGTATTGCTGGGAGCCAAAATGACACCGTATCCGTTGTTAGGACAGCCAATGGGAGGGGAGTCTGTCGGAAAGAACCGGTGCTCGAGGTTATGGGCTACATTCTGTCAAACGCGACTTCGCTTTCCGCCCCCGGGACACTCATCGCCTATGAAAACATCCTACCAGGTGAAGATGCCATTCTTGCCTTAAGGAAATTCGCCGGGCTCCAGTTGTCTGAGACCAGACAGCGTAAGACTAAGCATACTGGTTATGCTATCAAAGAACACCCCTAGCAGATGCATTAGCATAAAATAATGGAAAAAGTCACATGCTCTAGAGGCATTCATAGTTATAGGAGCCAAGAGGTTTGGCATGCGCAACCAACTGGCCGCCGTATTGGTTCAAATCTGGTGCTCTGGTTGGAAGTATTACATCAAAAGGCAAGATAAAACACGACAATATGATCTGAGCTATTCCAATCTCAATCTGTTGACAATCACTCCCCAAGTCCGCTTAAACAGTGGTAGTCCACGGCTTCCACCCATTACACAGCGCGAAGGCCGGGATAGGAAGTACGCACGCTGGTTACCCTATGTGTGTCCTAGACTCCAGTTTCCAGTCGATGCGCAGAAGCTTCAGCTGGAAGCCTGTGGCAAGACGATGAAGGAGCAGCACTCGCCTTTACTCAATTGAGAGAAACACTCCAGCATAATCTCAAAGATTATAAAGTATAAAAAAGTATTGTAATACAAAGTGTATTCAAAATGGTACGTATACATATTTACAGCTTCAATTTCCATGTGTAGCAAACGCTGACAATTTTGACAGGTTGCAACAGGATTGCCTGAGGGCTGGGAAATTCGCAAGTCAAGATCCCACAACCGCCACTACTACTTCAATGCTGCCACCAAGGAGTCCGTCTGGGAGCCACCCGCCGGCACCGATGTAGAGCAGCTAAAGGCCCACTATGCGTCTTTGAAAGAACAGCCATCCAAAATAAGAGTGGCGCATCTCCTAGTCAAACACAACCAGTCGAGAAATCCAAAATCCTGGAAAAATGAAAACATTACTATTTCCAAGGAAGAGGCCATTGATATCTTGAGGGGATACGAGAGACAAATCAAGTCCGGGGAAGTCTCCTTAAGCGAGTTGGCTCAGACCGAGTCCGACTGTTCTTCCCACAAAAGAGGGGGCGACTTGGGCTTTTTCAGCAAAGGTGCAATGCAGCCTTCTTTCGAGAAAGCTGCTTTTGACTTAAAGGTCGGCGAGGTCAGCGGCATTGTGGAGTCTGAAAGTGGCGTTCACTTGATTGAAAGACTCGCCTGATTACTATCCTTAAATAATGCTTTGTACTTTACGAACTTTTTTTTTTGCGCTCATCTATTCTGAGGATCTGCTTGCATAGTGCACATAGAATGTGAACCTAGACTATGAAGTGTCGATATACTAGTATTGTGGTAAACTTATTATGATTGGCACACCAAAGTGGCCTGTAGTTTGCCCTGTGGACTGTAACTCTTCCTAAAGCTGTTCCTGTTTTGGGCGCACGCAAGGTGCGCACCTGCCTCACCATGCAGACAACCTTGTGCTGCTTGTGTTTGTGTCTCTTGTCTGAATGAAACAGTACACTGTCTCTGCGATCTTATATCGCGGACGGCTATGAGGTTGAATACAACAGAACATACTGGCGTCTACTCAAAAGATCATTCTATCCGGCAAATTAAATCCTTGATAAATGACTACCCAAGCTGTGACTCTGAGAAAGTGCCTCTCAAAAGCCAAGGTCGCAGGCCAGGTCTTGGTCAGCCTCCATCCCGTGGTCATATTGGTGTTCTCGTTAACCGCTGGCATTTTGCTCTTCTCTTGCAGCTTCACCACCAGAAAATCGTTACTGGGCGGCAATACTTTTCTCTTATCTCGATCAAAGAGTTTCTCTGAGATTGTCAAGTGCACTGATACCTCCGAGGGTCTTGAGTGCTTTACAAAGTACCGTCCCTTGTTAGAGAAGGAAATAAGTCAACAGTTCGCCTCTTTGACAAAGGCAAAACTAGAAAAGTATATATACCTTTCATTTAATCATGTTCCCTTTACTACAAATACTAAGCCGATATCAGCTGCTTGGATGTGGTATCGCAAAACGCCAATGACATAGCGCTCTTGTTAAACATTCAGACTTGCTTTCATCAAGCCGACATTTTCGAGCGCGCCGATGAGCTCTACCTTTCCAACAGGCTCACTTGGACGAACCTCTTAGGCATCTTAGCTAGCCTTGCCCTTCAAACCTTTATTGCCTTTTATTCTTTTACATTTTATATTTTCAAGGGCAAGGAAACAAGACACTTGAAAGAAAAAATTTACCATTTGCGGCAGGAAGTTGAGCAGCTACAAGCCAATCAAGAACAAGCATCTAAAGACACACTTTCCTTTTTGAGCAGCACCAACAAAGAGATTTCTCTGTTAAGCAGTAAATACACTGAAAGTGAAGAAAATTCCATGAGCATTAAAAGGGTAAATAACTCGATTGAAAGCATTTGGTACTCGATAAAAAAGTTGAGGGAGCTGGTGCTGTCACATATTCAGTTTCCCCAAACGCTTTCTTCTTTTTCAGAGACGCCATTGTTACAATTGAGCTCTACATCAACAGACTACAATCATAAAGCTTTTTACGACAATTATTTTGATTCAAACAAAGGTGAGCAAACAACCTCATTACAGGTGCAACAATCCCCAGTGAAATCTGAGAAACTTGATTTTGAAGAAGGTCAGGATCAAACAAGTGCAGCCTCAAAACGTGAAGACCTTGTAGATTTAGTCCAAAATAATTCGGAAGAAAATAAAACTGTAATCAAAGCCTCCCTTGGGGGCAAAGTCTTTGACTTAAACTCGCCACAGGGTAGAATGGAGTGGCACAGATTTATCAAAAACAATAGCACAAAAAGCAGCCATCTGAACTGTGAGCAAATTATAGAGGACAATATTATTGAAGGCAATGAGAACTTGCTGGTGAGTCAAAAAAATGAGCAAGTAGGCTTGGAAAATACTTCTGTCAGCTTTTTTAAGCCAAAAGAGTTGAATTTAACCTTGGAAGAGATCAAGCTGCTTCCCAAGGTTGATAAAAATGGTAAACCGTTCCGCAGAATATTCGTGCCAGGATACGGGTGGGTCTCTTCCAAAAAGCTACAGCCGCTAGCTCGTGCTTTGGCCAATGGTGCTAACAAGGAAAACATGGCGCTATAATCTTTTGCTTTCTTTTGATTATTTTCTGCTTTTAATTTTTTCTCATTTTGTAGATTTTCTTTTTGTTTATCAAATTTAATAAATGACATTTTTGCATTCAACGACTAATATGTTTCTTTTTACGGTATTCACAATATAACCAAGGATACAACATTAATATGCATTAACTAATTTACAAATAGGATCTACACCGTAAAAGATAACTTTTTAAGAGGTTGGACAAAACCAAACAAATCTATAAAACTGCTGACTAATGGCACACATTAACCCAAAAATTTACAGTTTCTTCTGGTAGCTGTTCATTGCTCTCGTCAGCAAGAATATTAGTGCTGTCAATTCCACTGTTGAAGTCTGCAGCGTTGTTCTTCAACACTTTCACGGCGATTCTAATATTGTTCAAGCCGAGAGCCAACTTGAGATCGTATCTCGAAGTGATCACGTTTTCGCTACCAGCATAAGTTATGCTAGGACTTGGCTTCACATGCTCATCGTTGACGGTGAGCAAGTTGTCGTACTTTTTGTCGGCCAAGTCGCCATTGAGGGTGGCCAAGATAGTGACGGAGCCCTTGCTGGAGACATTGTTGTAGACTGGCAAGTTGAGCGAATAGTTGGACAACTTATAGTCGCTCGCTTCGAAGTCATACTCAAACCAATTCTGGAATACCGTCTGCGAAAACTGTGCGTCCGGGTTGTTTTGCGCGTATTGGAGTCTTTGCGCGTTGCTGACGAACTTCGGTCTCGAGGAGAAGATGGACACGTACTTGATGAGCGCATCTTTTCCGTCCTTCACTTTGCGTTTCGGTTTCGTGTCGAGCACCGGCTTGATGTCAATATCACGTAATAGGATACCTTGTTCTTCTCCGGTGACTTCCTTGACACCATTAGCAGTGTCATCTGCAGCGCCAGTGGTGTCGCCGCCAACTGAAACTCCAGTGTTGTCTACACCAATTGCATCCTCGCTCGGTGACTTGGTTGCTGTGGTGGTTTCGCCAACTTCCACTCCGGCCTTATATCCTAGTTCGCCTTCTTCGGTGCCCTCAACGTGATCGTGCACCGACACGGATCTGCCGCGCTTCGGCCTGCCGGCGCTCAAAGGCTCCGTCGCCACTTGCTTCTTCGATGGTCTGCCGCGCTTCTTAACTACCGGCTCTTCGGAAGGTCTAGGGGACCCAATCTTTAATTTGAGGCCAGAAGGAATAGGAGAGGCGGCTGCCGACACTTTTTGAGACTGTTTCTTTCTTCTTTTGGAGGCCTGGTCTTCGGTTTCTTCCTCCTGTTTTGGTTTCTGCTGACCGTGACCAACAGTGACAATGTCTCCAACATAAGCACCTTCAGAATCGGCAAATTTCTGCAAGTTGTCGTTGAAGACTTGGGACAACACTTTTGCGTAGTTGACAATCACGCTTCCTTCCTCGTTGTACGTTCCTGCATTCTTCCAGATCAAGTTCACATCGTTCACAAATTCTCCTATGGTGGCATACTTTTGCGTCTTTCTGTTGTTAACATTTCTTTGTATTGTATTGATGGCAATTGGGTGCTGAATTACCTCATAGTAGTCGGGGTACAACTTCTTTGAAGGCTCGTCCAAAAAGACATCAGCTATTCTCTCCTTCTTGTGAGTGTGTTCTGTGAGGCTGGCTAAGAGATCGAGTAATTTTGGCTTAACTTCTGACGTGACTGGCTTCGCTAAAAGGTTCTCTCTTTCGTCTTTGGCGCTGTCTTGCTGGGTTTGCTGCTCTTTTGACTCCTGCTTGTTACTTTTTTTGGCGCTCTTTGGCAACTTCAACTTTAGCTTCATGGCCTCTTTTTCCTTCTTCTCTGGCCCGGCAGTGGCCTCTATCTCAGCGTCCTTCTCTTTCTCTTGGTGCCTATCTGAGACAATGTCCTTTCCAGCAAACTGGTTCACCTGGTCGCTGACAAAGTTGTAGATGTTCTCTGCGTCTTTTGCTATCATGCTCTCCTTCATGTTATACGTCGACGCGTTGTCTGACATCAACCTGAAGTCCGCAAGAAATTCCTGGGCGTCCGCGTACGCATGCTGATCAACCTTGTGTTTGATCTCCGCAAGCGATATTGGCGCTGCAATCTTTTGGTAATAGTCTGCGTAGAGCTTCTTAGCCGGCAACTTCATGAACTGTGTCTTGATTGGTCTCGTGCCGTCGAAGAGCTCCTGTGCGAGTGAGAGCGTGGACTTGAGGAACTCGTAGAGACTCTCATTGGACGATTCAGGTGTCTCCGCCTTGGCCTTGACCTTCTTCCTCAGCGGATCTGGGGCCCTCGAGAGTCTTCTTTTTGCCGCCATTGCGTCTTGTCTATTGAGTGATGACTGATTGAGCAATTGGTCTTTCTAAACACAAAAAACCGATTTACTCTAAATTGTTATAAAGCAAAGGTACCTTGGCTCCCTTTCCTATTGAACGTCCTTTTAACGCGTCGTAGTTTTTATATATGTTTACGATAGCAGTGTGTTTTTCTGTCAAAGAGCGCTTTTGGCTTGTTCACGTCGCGATACCGTTTTTCCTCAATCTGATGTTTTCCTCAGAAAATCTTTCTGTTGCCACAGGGCTCGAAACCGATGAATAAAGCGCCCCCAAAGCTCTATGTGCACGCGAGATGAGATGGGGTTTTGACAGGGGCAGGCAAGAAAGACACACTTCCAGTCTTCTAGGCTTGCTTGGTGTAATACTTGATCCTGATTCCTCTCGTGTTTGTTTAAGGAGCTCACTCTTCGGCATAAAATATTATCCGTGCTACCCAGTTTGTTCAATAGTATCTTTTTCCTTTTGTACTCGATTCAATTGAAACGTTATGACAGTCACTGCCGGATCCCCTTATGCCGCATACGCCTTCGAGGTGCTCTACTCCAAGCTCACCAAGACCAAACCAACCATCCCGCTCTCTTCCTTTAAAAGCTACTATGGGTTCTCGGATACCGCCACTAAGGAACAATACCCACTCTTTGTCACCTGGAACACCCTCGCCGATAAGCAGCGCAACCCCGATGAGAAGGAGCTCAGGGGCTGCATTGGCACATTTGCGCCGATGAGCATCGAGGAGGGCATCCGGGAGTACTCGTTGACAGCGGCTCTCGAAGATCCGCGTTTTGACCCCGTGGAGAAGGAAGAGCTCAGCGACCTCGTGTGTGGCGTGACGCTCTTGAAGGATTTTGAAAAGGTGGGCAATATCTGGGACTGGCAGGTCGGCACCCACGGGATCAGAATCTCGTTCATGTACCACAACAGACAGAGAAGCGCTACATTCTTGCCGGACGTGGCAGTTGAACAAAACTGGGACAAGGAGACCACCCTCAAGTACTTGGTCGCGAAAGGAGGCGGCCCGCATGGAGTGAAAAACTTTGACGACTTGTCAATCAGCTTGACAAGATATAAAGGAGAAAAGTCGCACATTACCTACGATGAATTCATAAACATCAGAAAGAAAATTAGCAAATGAGCTCTCAGAAGAGCAATGTATATTTGAATAACGCAAAAAGTGACACATATATATAAATAATGCAAAAAAGGTAAGACCAGTTCACTTCGATTTCTTCTTCTTCTTCTTTTTGTTGCTTGTAGATTTCGGCGCAGCTGGCGGTTCATTGACTACCACTGTACCTTGCTTGACCTCTTCGGGCGCATCTTTGAATTTGGCTTGGCTCTCGAGGTAAAACATCAAATCCTTCACTTGTTCGCTGAGATCTTGTTTCTCCGCCTCACTTTCCTTAAGCCTTGTTATAAGCTTCACATTTGCTGCTTCCAAAGACTTTATCTTTTCTAGCATACCTGAGCTCAATACCTTTTCCTCTTGGTATGCCTTCGCAAGCTGTGAGACTTTCTGTGCATTGGCCAGACTTTGTTTCTTTGTTATTGCCGCAAGTTCTTCATTTTTTTTTTCGAACAAGGCAAGTCTATCAGAAAAAGTCTTTGTTGTCATCTCCATTCTCTTCTCTATAAGTTCATTTTTTTCGCCTAATGCCTGATACTTGTCTGCAAATTCCTTGAGCTTAAACTCATAGTACTCACGCTGAGATTCTAGCTGTGAGATAAGAATATGCGAGTATTCAACATAGGAAGTGTTAGAAGACGTATTTTTGCCAGACTTTTCGCCGTCTGTGGTACTGCCATTTCCGTTGGCCAGCCCCGAAGTTCCTTCTCTAGATGGAAACTCAACCAATTTGCCGTCAGTTTCAGTGGTAAGTAGCCTGTGCACATAATTATCACCCGCATAGTCCCAGATTCGCTGTGTTTCGATATCCATGGAGAAGCAGTGGCCCGTTTCTTCAAAATGGTGTATCGCATGGGCATGATTATACCTTCCGCAGGCAATGTTTCCACAGACAAGGCAGATCCAAAGGTTATCTGTTATACCGCATATAGCGCATTTATCTTGAGAGGTAGGCTCCGGCTGCGAAGTGCTTACTTGGGCAGAGTTATTGGTGGAGCTCGAAGCTGTGTGTCTCCTAAGATTTTTCACATGCTGTCTTGAGGATGAGTATCGGCAGATAGGACAACTGTCATCCTGCCATTTACTTAAGCACTGGCAATGGAATGTATGCTGGCATGGGATCGTCAATAATCCAGTAATCAAGCTGTCCATCCTTTCTAAGCACACTGGGCAAGTAGGTAACTCTTGAAGGCTCGGAGTCGGCGGTGGCACAGGCTTATCTAAGGATGTAGAGATGGGCTGGTCTGGGGTTGTGAACGGATCATCCAAAAAGTAGTTATTGTCGCTTTTGCCCCTCTGCTTGAAAATCACAGACTTAACGTAAATGACATGACAAGTTTCTGGCTCCATTGAATTAAAAAGCTTTCCATTATAATCCTTCTTGAATCTTTTGGCATGCTTTCTAGATCGGAAATTCAACAATACAAGAAACCTATTTGAGATTTCTGATCGTATTATCCTAACATTGGATATATGATCTTGCGTGTACTCGTCTCCAATAAAACCCAAGATATCTGTAGCGGTAAAGTAGCTTGGAATTGCTAAAATGGAAAGCATAGTGTTCTCGGAGCTCGGCTTGTGTTCAGACATTGTTACTTTGCCATCGGAGTCTGAACTGAGAGAGGTAGACGACAATTGCTTTCTCACCTTGGAAAGGCGTGCACTATCCACATCCTCATTCTCGCTGCTAGCGCTGGGGCTGTCGGCGCTTACCGCAATGCCTTCTTCAAGTTCCTTTGGCTCTCTGTAGAGGCGGATGACGCCATACCCAATATGCTTTGCCTTCAAGGGCTCAATACTGGCGTTGGGCGCAATGGTGTACTTTTCCTGGGCGTTGGAGCTGATGGCCCCTGAGCCATTCATATCGATGGATATCATGGTGAGGTCGCTGAGTCTGTAGTCGGTTGTACTAGAATTATTGATGTACTGATTCTCCTTCTTCGCAGGGTCTGACCGATGGATGTCAATGACGATGTGGTACGAGATTGGGCGGGACATATATGATAGGCGGTTTTCGGACTATTATTTGGTCATTTTTGTCAAAATCTGAAGACTCGAGTGTGTTCTTGATCCTTGAAGAGAGACATTTGGTCAAAGATGAGCGGCTTTGCTCTCTTTGGATAATTTAATTGCCATCGTTATTTTTGTCACGTGAAAATGACAGGCATTTTGGAGGTGAAACACCCACTTGTCAACCAGGCGCCTGCTTGGGTGTGCTGGTAAGCAGCACATCGGCAGTTTCGGTGGATCGAACCTTTCTAGGCGGAAGGAAAAGTAGTGAAAATGCTGATCTCAAAGAAAAGCATCAAAAAGTTTCCTTCTCTTTAGGGCAAGGGTATGTGCTAAAAATACAAAATTGCCCGTAAAGTTGCCCAGGGCCAGCCGGTGCTCCTTCCGGAGCCAGAACTATATATAAATATATTTATTAAGATTTCATTCTGGCGTTGTTCTTTTTCGCCATCTTTTCATCTTTTTTTCTTATACATTACTATTTCTGGGAACTAGCTTCGAATACACTCTTTTTAAATATTAGATAAAAGATTATCCACCATCACAAGTTTATCCAACTTCATCCCCATTCACCCATAGATTTCCAGAAAAACAGTTCTTCACCTTTACCTTGACCCCTTCTTTGATTGCTCTAGGTGCTCAAGCTACTGTGATCTCTTCCGTTACCACCATCATTTCCTCTGTCTTAAGTTTTTAAGCGGCTCGGCTGAGCATTAGTGTAATTTAAGGTTAGAGCGCTAGCATTCGTTTTTATAGCATAAACTAGATTTAGCAACTTGTTATTACTCAAATTTCTTTCAGGGGCTATTTAAGCGCTCATCTGCTTTTCTTTTTTTTTTTTGTTTTCTTAGTTTTCTGGTCGCTTTTTCATTTTCAGTTTGTATGCTTCCTTGAAGCATTTAATATCATTTTACTGTTTCATTACCGCGTTTTACCTTTTCTTCTGGTTTTGAAAAGCTGGAATCATAGTTTTGGCTATTATTTTTAATATATTTCACTGCGGCATGCTGTCCCTTAATACCATAGGCACTCGTTTTAATCTAAAGCAACTGTAAGTTTAGCATATAATGTGTTCATGTTGAAAAGGTGCATGCTGTCTGTTTTTCCTGTTCTCCGCCTTTCCGGCTGCGCACTCCGCCTGATGCCAGCGCCGTGGCGCCGATCGCCACAGGTGCGGGCGCTTTTCCGCGTAGGCTCCGGTAGCCCCAGGACGGGCGGCCCGGGAACCCCCGGCGGGCAGGTGATTCTCTAGTAAAGCATGAGGTCGGAAGTAGGCGTGGCGCCCTAGTGGCACGCGGATGTTGCCTCCCTAGCACCCGACCTCGGAGACCTGCGCGCGCTGACAGTCAGCTCGATTGCTATTGGCGCAGAGGCTGCAGGCGTATGCTCAACCATCCATCGTTCTCTTTTTTCTCTCGTCTTTATATATTGTTTTTTTTCTGTCTCCAGATATTTTTGTCGTCGCTTGCAGTTTTCCATCTGGCGTTCCCATTACCACGTTTATCCAGCATCAACAACCATTACCGCTGTACGCTGCTTGCCAGACATAGTTTTTTCTAATATATTACTGCTCGTGTTCCAGTCGTCGGATTTCCGTTCATCCTTTTTTCCCTCCTCAGCTAGCCCAATAACAAAATTTGCACAATGTTCAAGCAAGTGAGCCATTTTAGCGCCATACCAAGACAGTTCACAAGATCTTTGGCCACAGCTACCAATGCCAAGCAACCATTAGTCAAGAGCTTCAAGATCTACAGATGGACGCCAGACACCCCAGAGGTCAAGCCTAAGCTTGTGGATTACAAGGTTGACTTGAACGACTGCGGCCCGATGGTTTTGGACGCCTTACTCAAGATCAAGAACGAGCAGGATTCCTCCTTGACCTTTAGAAGATCTTGCAGAGAAGGTATCTGCGGCTCTTGCGCCATGAACATTGGCGGCAGAAATACCTTGGCCTGTTTATGCCGTATTGACAGAGACGCCAGCAAAGACTTGAAGGTCTACCCATTACCACACATGTTCGTCGTCAGAGACTTGGTTCCAGACTTGACGCATTTCTACAAGCAGTACAAGTCCATCGAGCCATACTTGCAGAGAGAGCAAGAGGTCCCAAGCGACGGCAAGGAAAACTTGCAGAGCATTGAAGACAGAAAGAAGTTGGACGGCTTGTACGAGTGTATATTGTGTGCCTGCTGCTCCACCTCGTGCCCATCTTACTGGTGGAACCAGCAAGAGTACCTCGGTCCGGCTGTGTTGATGCAAGCTTTCAGATGGTTGATTGACTCCAGAGACCAAGCCACCGCCAAGAGAAAGGAGATGTTGCAAAACTCGATGAGTTTGTACAGATGCCACACCATTTTGAACTGTACCAAGACCTGTCCAAAGGGCTTGAACCCAGGTAGAGCTATTGCCGAGATTAAGAAGCAGTTGGCTTTTGAATAATTTACTCTCCTACTTTCAATAATAACATAATTTTACAAAGAAAGCAAAATGCACACCAACCTTTTGTTTTCCCCAGCATTCACAGTTTATCTCCCTCCTGGGCGCTTTTTATGACACTCCCACACATACTTGATTCAATTTTTTTTATCTACTTTTCTCTTTATTAGCTTTCAATTTTTTTATATTTCTTTTTGTTTCCCTCATCATCTTGTTCTGCAATCGTGGACCGACTAGATCGCCGTTTTTGGCCTATGCCGTTACTCAGTTGTGGCCAGTGACCTGCTCAGTGTATATATATTCATTTGTCCTGCTTCACTAGGAGGATACCCGTTCTGATCCCCTAATACAAACCACAAAGTTGTACGCTACACTTTGGCATTTGTGACTCTGCAGGCCTGTGAATCTGTTGATCCTCTGTAGATTGTGGAGTTTTCGCTTGTCAACACTTTCCTATACTTGGGCGGCCTTTGTTTTTGTAGGGCACGCAGAGTGCTACGCGCACATTATGCGGCAATCGGCAAAATCCACGTGGGGCTGCAAAGAACAGCAATTGTACATACCACTATGTTGGTAAATGGTGTATGATGAGGCTCTGGAGTGGTTACTGGAGAGTGCCGTCTTTTTAAGGGCTGTCCCCACTAGCATCACCTTCTTCGTCCCAGTACTACTATGGCCCTTCCAAAATAATTCTTCTTCCAGCTATCGAACACTGTATTGTGCACGTTGGGGTGACCACTCTTTGAGGTAGTGCGCCGCGCACATCCGCCGTGTCCACCGAAAACTGCCATTTGCGGCGAAATCAAAGAAGCCCACTTGCTGGAAGCAGGAAGCTCCCAGCACACACGCTTCTCTTTCTTCAAATCACATAAATAGCAAACTGTCGGACATGTCTCGCGAGCAGCAGGGTGAGCAAGACACCGCCACAAAGCAGCAGAAGCTCGACCAAATCAGTTTCTTGCTCGGCTTGCTAGGACGCCGGAGAAGCCCTGTGGTGTCAGAGATCAGCATTCCGGACTACCAGTTTTGCAACATGGTGATGATGGCCGGCGTGTACAAGCGAGGCGCCGCTGCCGCGGGATACACTGATGCAGACCTCAATTGCAAGACTACCGTGGAACAGAAGAAGGTGGAGGCTGCTTGTCAGGGGCTCTACACACAGTACTTAGGCGGCGATGAAGAGAAGACGCAAGATGAAGAAGAGAATGAAGAAGAAGGAAAAGAAGAATGGAAAAGCGACGACGGCAAAGACGATGGCTTCGGCTCTCCTGCTCTCCAAAAGAAGGAGCTCACACTCTACTTGTCCAGCGCATTGCTACGCCCGTTTCCTGGCAGCTATGTTAGCTTGGACGCCTCCCTGGGCTGGATCCTCTACTGGGTGGTGAACTCGCTCGTGGTGTTGCAGACAGCCATTGACCACGAGACGAAACAGCAAGTTGCTCGCAAGGTGCTCTCGCTTGTCAACCGCGAGCAAGGCGGTATTGGCGGCGGCGTGGGCCAGCACGGGCATATTGCCGGCACCTACGCCGCGGTGATGGCCCTCGCGTACGCGGAGGACCGCGCGCAGTGGGAGCAGCTTGACCGCCAGCAGATCTACGACTGGATCATGCGAGACCTCAAGCAGGAGGACGGCTCCTTCGTGGTGACGCTCGACGGCGAGCACGACACACGGGCAACGTACTGTGTATTGGTGGTCGCCTCGGTGTTGGGCATCCTCACGCCGGCGCTCACAGAGGGGACGTGCGAGTTCATCCAGCGGTGCCAGACGTTTGAGGGCGGGTTTGCCGGGGTGCCGTACAACGAAGCTCACGGCGGGTACACCTTCTGCGCCGTCGCGAGCCTCTGCTTGTTGGGAGACCCGCACACGATGCTCAACACGTACTGCAACCTCCCCAGGCTCATCGAATGGGCCACCAGCAGGCAGATGGATGCCGAGGGCGGCTTCGCGGGGCGGACCAACAAGCTTGTGGACTGCTGCTACAGCCACTGGGTAGGCGGGATCTTTCCTTTCATCGAGATCGCGGCGGCCAGAAACAATGGGACGGCCTTTCAGCCTTTGTTCTCCCGGAACAGCTTGCACAACTACATCTTGACATGCTGCCAGGTGCCGGGCAAGGGCGGTTTGGCCGACAAGCCCGACACGGCCCCGGACTTCTACCACACCAACTATGGGCTCCTCGGGCTCTCGCACAGCCAACACCGCTACTCATTCGACTATGGCAAATACGAGAGGCTCAAGAAGAGCGGGGGCAACCGTGTCCAGGACGCCGCGGCGTACTGCTACGTAACGGAGGAGATCAGGGACGACCCCAAGACGGCCGATTACAGTAAGGAGGACAGGGTGCTTGGTGTCCACCCAGTGTTTGGTACGGTGCTGGGATACGTTGAGCGTATGTGGGACTTTTACTCCAGTCTCTAAAAACATGCTGATTGATAGAGCTCGACAGTGTTACAATACACAGACTATTAATTTTCTTCTACTGCAACTAGAAAAAAGTATCTTTTCGTTCTGAAAACCTTGAAATATATTAATTAACGTTCATTGAAATGGAGGTTTTTATCTCTTTTTTATGATATTCTCTTAGCATCCAACGAGTAGAGTCTCACGGAACGATCAGCACTGCCGACCGCAAGCACGTACTCCTCATCGCCAGAGGCAGGCTCCTTGAAGGCCAATCTATTATTTCTGCCGTTTGGCGTAATGTCGCCGTCGAGCTTCTCCACCAACTTGCCCTTCTTGGTGTCTACGTTGTACAAGTACACTACAAGACCGCCGCTCTCCAAACCAACAGCAACCAAGATAGACTTGCCAGCGTCAGAGACGACGGTCTTGCCAAGGACGCTCACGGCAGTGACAGGCTCGGTGAACTTCACCTGCAGCAACATTTCGAAACCCGACTCGGTGACACTCCATATCTTGATGGACTTGTCTCGAGACCCACTCACGAACACGTAACCGACGTCCAGCGGTGCCCAGTCGCCGTCCCAGATGATTCTCGTGTGTGCTTTGTTGTTCGAGAATTTGAGCTCGTAGGAGGCGGTGTTGCTTTCATCAACACTTATTTTTCTCTCCCAGAGACCAATCTTACGGTCTCGCGACACCGACAATATGTACCTGTCGTCCTTGCTGAACCGCACTCTCGTGACCGTCAACTCGTGAAACTGGAGTGCTGGTTTCACCTCCAACCATTTATCGCTGTCGAAGATCCTGAGCACCGCGTGCCGCGCATTATTCGATTTGCAGCACGACACGATCCACCGGCTGTCGTGCGAGCTGTCGAGCGTCGTGAGCTCGTACCCGTGCCCATACAACTTCTCCAATTCGGGCCACAACGTGTGTCTCTGTAAGTGGTCCTCCAATGGCGGCTGCTGGAGCTCCGCAAGCACCTCATACGAGATGTTTTTCTCCTCGTCCGCGTCATCATTGTCCTCATTGTCTCCTTGCTCTGTTTCTGCCGGCTGGGTGTCGGTCTCCGCCTTGTTGGAGAGACCCAACGTAGGGAGCGATGCTGCCTGGGGCATCGCGTTCTCGTCCACCAGGCTCTGGATTCCGCTGAATCTGTTCAAGAGCTTGAATATGCTCTTTGGCTCGTCGAACGATCGCATTACCTTTTCATCGCCGCCAGACACGAACCGCGAGTTGCTGAGCGATGACACACATATCATGTCGTACCCGTGGATCTGCGGTCTCGCAAACTCTCTCCAGGTCTGGTGCTGCTGCGGTCTGGCAGTACCGTCACTTTCAAACTTCCATGGAGCAAAGAGTCTCGTAGTTTGGTCCAATGAGGTCGATAGCAAGTAGTCCTGGTTCTTGGACCACGTCACGTCAGTAACGTCCTTAAACGGACCAGTAATACCCAACTCTTGTTTCCACTCGATTACCGGTGATGAGACATGGTATCTAAAGTCCGCGCTCCACACTCTCCAGGAGCCGGTTCTGCCATGGGTTAGAATATACTGTTTTTGCTCATGCTGGAACCATAAGGAGGACCAAAACCCACCAGAGGCACCAGTGGCGGTGCTGGCACCCTTAATACTAAGCTCACCGAGTCTCGTCGTCGTCACCCACACGCCGGAAACCATGTCTGGCTCCCAGATCATTATTGACGTGTCCGCGGACGTCGACATGAGCTGTAACTTGCCATTGTCTGGGCTCCAGTTGAGACACGAGATCCAGTCGTCGTGCCCTAAGATCAACGCTTCAAAGTTGATGGAGCAGCGGTAGACTGGGCGGCCCTCTTCCTTTTCTTCACCAATGGTGAACCTGTACTTTTTGTTGCTAAGTAATGATAATTTCAACTGATTGCTGGACTCATCATTAGAGTCGTCAATATTGGTATTAAGCTTCCAAAGACGAATGTATCTGTCCAAGGAGCCGCTGGCAACCAAGTATTCATCTTCGCCAGCCTTTTTCACCGCCAAAGCCTTGATCCAGTTCTCGTGGCCCGGGAGGACCGCGCATTTTACAAACCCACTGATACCATGTGCGCCATCTTCAGCCTTTTTGATCGCGAAAGAGTATACGAACAACGACGGCTTGGTGCCACCGACGAAAAGAACAAACTTGTCGGCGCCCACTTGGATCAAATGCAACGATAGCGGGTAAAAGCTTGTGCTGCTTTTGGCGCTGTTTCCCACCTCGAAGCTATGCACCTTTTGCAACGATCCTGTGTACGAATCCGTCATCCAGAGCACAATTTTGCCATCGGCACTGCTAGTGGCCACTACTTTTGTTTGTCTCGCGGTATCATTAGCTTTTTTTTGTTCTTGTTGGTCGTCCCCGGTGCTGCTGATGCTCAAACAATTGACTGACGCACCGTGCTCCTCATCAAGCGACTGATGCAACTGGTACGATCCCTGTTCAGAGTCAAGTTTCCACACCTTCACGGACTGGTCCGCCGAGGTTGAGATCAAGTACTTGCCGCCGTGACAATACTTCACATTGAGCACCTCGCCCGAGTGGTTTTTGAGCGTCCGCTGGACCCCGAACGCCGCGGCCGTGAGGGGCCGCCAAAGAGCAATGGTCGTGCCGGCGCCAAAGGCAATCTCGGTTCTCTCGGGGCAGAAGTCGCTGACGCCGGTGTGCGTGTTAGCACCAATGAATACCGCAGTGGCGGTCGCGATTGGGCTGTCTGACATCACTTTTGGTTCGTTGATTAAGCTGCTGTTGATGTTGAAAAGTTTTTTCTCACTCTGTTGTTCGAAATTGAATAGGAGAGCTCTCTAAGCTTATGGGCTCAACGCTGTGTCAGCCGCTATCCTTAGGTTTCGGGTTTGTGGCGCCGCCTAATTCTTTGAGAGAAAAACTGAGGATGTTTGCTAGTTTATTCGTCAACCTCGATAGCTCAGTGGAGCTCATTGCAAAGTAATAAAAAAAGTAAATTTTTTTTGGGAGATGTGAATATACCAAAGAGAGGGTACTATCAAATGAGCATGCAGCAGGATGCAGCGCTCATGTGATAATATAAGCTCAAGGCTCGCTGTTGTTTGGGAAATGCCCTTTGATCAGTATTTAGACGTAGCGTCTCTTTGCAAGCTGCTCCTTAGCAGGGCCTTAGAAGTCTTTATATTTTACTTATTGGTCATTTTATTCAACCACGCCCAAGAAAGACAGACCAATACCCACCGTATCAAACGACGAAACTATCAAAACGTAATCAAAAAAATATGCATTGAAAAGCTAAGCTAAAAAAGGTCCATAAAGCAGCACATATCATATGGCCCTCGCGATCTCATTCAAAATCTCGACCGACGACGAGCTCACGTTATCCATCTTGGCCCCACTACCGCCGGACTTCCTACCGCTGCTGATCTTGCCCCAGCCGCTCTCCTGCGGCTTGTACACCTTAATCACCTCCTCGTTGCGTCTCTGCTTGGCCTTCGCGATGTACTCCTGGTACTTGCCACTCAAATACTCCTGTACCTCCCTGGAGTTGAAGTTGTTGACGTGGCCGTTGGTGATGGTGCTGGCGGCATTAGTTGTGGTAGTTTTTGGGGCGACGGCAGGGTTAGTAGCAGAGAAATGCGGAGACGTCGTCGACGATGACGTTGTATCGTTGGAAGATTGGTCTGGTATCGTTTTGGCGGCCAAAGTGTTTGTAGAAATGCTCAGGCCCTTGGAAGCCAAGATGGAAGCGGTGGTAGGCACCGGGGTGGCAGCAGCGCTGGCGCTCGCAGGCTTCGAGGCGGTGCTTGGAGGCTTGATTTCACTGGCGGCCGAGGTTGGAGGCGTGGCCACCGCGGAGGACTTGCCCGTTGCCGGAGCGCTCTGCGTCGTCGCGGACGCTTCTGCTGCTGCTGGTTTTGTCGTAGATGCTTCAGGCTTCTTTGATGACGGCGAGGTGGATTTTGTAGCCGTAGAGGCCGGGGTGCTGCTGAGGGAACCTCTGGCAGCAGCAGCAGCCCACACTCCTCTTGCCGGGGCCTTTGACTTGCTGACGGCCAGTGAAGATGGCCCCGCGGCACTGCTATTTATGCTATCTGCCTTTTGAGCTGGATCCTGATTTGCGGTGGTGGTAGATGGCTTTGTATGCGAGTGGGAACGAGACTGTGACTGAGAATGGCTACGGGAGTGCGAGTGATAGCTACCTCTCTTGTTGCCGGTGCCACGAGTGAACGACTGGGAAGAGGAGGTCTTTTGGCTCGAAAAAGACATGGCGTTTGTTTTGTATTTTGACTATTGGCTGATAAAGTGATTGGTATAGTATCTGAGATTGCGAGATGACCTTTGGGGTATAATGTCTGATTACTTTAGGTATCAAAGCGGGATGATGCACTATTGGCCACGCAACCCGTTTCAACAGTGGGCAAAAAAAAGAAAAAATTGTATGCCCGGTGATTTAGTAAGGACCTCGTATCAAGTGACTGATTTCAGGATATAATTGCTGTTCTTTTGCTGGAACACATCCACCTTGTTTGTCGTGGTGCGTGCCAAAATGTCCAGGAAACAAACCGCCAAAAAGTGAAAAATTCAATCTTCGGGGTTTGTGGCCCTGGCCGCAGAATCCCCGCCAGGGCCGTGTAACCGCAGGTGGGCAAAGACCACGTTGGCGTTTTGGCCGCTTTGAGACGAGTGTCTCGTGTCACCAAGCCGGTGAAAAGTGGAGTTTCATGGTAGCATGGGACTACTATAGTGGTTGAGAGTAATGGTATATATTAATTAGTCGATTAGTTGAAAAACAAGTGGATGTGTAAATCGAGAGCGAGACAAAGGATAAAAAAAAGAACGGATAAACAAAAATACAGACATTTTTGTGAACTAAATTAATACATCGCAGATGTAGTAATGAATTAAAACGGTAAAGGTAGGGGGTATCAAAAGAAAAAAGAAACCAAAAATAAAACACGATCAGGCCTACCAATGAAGAGTAACGGATTTATGACACAGACGTGGTGGTAGTAATGGTGTAGGGAATGGAAAATGAGGACTCAGAATCTCACATGATAATGGCCTCGTGTTCAACGTTAGCAGAGATGGACTTATGAGGCAAGACCTTACCACCGTTAATGTATATTTCATCCTTGACCTTGACATCATCACCCAAGACAGTGACGCCTTCAAGACGAGCCCATTTACCAACCTCAGAATTCCAGCCGACGATGGTGGATTTCACCCAGGCGTGGTCCTTGACGATGGAGTTGGCCAAGATAACAGATCTCTGGATTCTGACACCTTCACCAATGACAACATTTGGACCGATAGTGACATTAGGGCCAATCTTAGCGCCCTTGCCGATTTTGGCGCTTGGGTCAATCAAGACATTGCCATCTTGGACAAACTCTTCGTCGGTGGAGGTCAAAACAGGGGACTGCTTCTCGGCCAAAGAGGTCAAGTACAAGCATGTACCGGAAAGGAAGTCCTTAGGCTGGCCAACGTCCATCCAGAAGCCTTCCAAGTCGAATGAGTATAACTGCTTTTTCTCAACCAAGGCTGGGAAGACCTCTTTTTCGATGGAGGTTGGCTTCAAGTCAATCAAGTCAAGCACCTCTGGGTTCAAAATGTACAAGCCTGCGTTGATTCTGTTGCCAACAAACTCAACTGGCTTCTCGACAAATCTGTCAATGAGGTTCGGGGTGACAATGTCGTGGACAATGACGCCGTACTTGGATGGTTCGTCAACCTTGGTGGCGACAATGGTGCCTGCGGCACCGTGGGCCTCGTGGAACTTGGCCAACTCCTTGAATGGGTAGTCGCAGATAACGTCAGAGTTCAAGACAAAGAACGGAGAGTTGTCCTTGCGCAAAACATCCTCGGCCAACTTCAATGGGCCGCCAGTGCCCAAAGGCTCGGTCTCGACAGAAAAAGTAATGGTAACGCCGTACTCCTCTTCGTACTTTTTCAAGGTAGCAACCATGACCTCTGGTCTGTAGTTGACAGCGAGGACAATGTCAGTGACACCGGCGTTGGCCAAGGCCTCGATCTGGTGCAAGATCATCGGTCTGTTGCCAAACTCGACCAACGGCTTTGGGACCGTCAAGGTCAAAGGTCTCAAACGGGTACCATAACCACCAACAAGAATCAAGCCTTTCATTGTGAGAGAGCAGGGAGCAAGCAGAGCAAAAGTAGGGTGCGGGAAAAGCAGCAAGCAGCGGGAGCTAGGATGTTATCTACTAATTTAGACGGATTAGGGTCAAAGAGGAAAAAGGAGAAGGGAGAAAAGGGAAAGAGACGAAACCGAAGGAGAGACAAAAAGAGTGGAAATGAATAGTCATTTATAGCCCAATGCAGAGGAAAAAAGTACACGCAGAAAAAGTAAAGGCCAAAAAAAGCCCAGCGCGCTGGCTGCGTAAAACAAAAGCGCGTAGCTGCTGGAAGCAGAAGGAGCAGAGCGTGCCATGAGCAAAAAATGCGTCATCACACCATACACGCATATGCATACAGCGAAGGTCCGTTCCTGCTTAAAGAAGTAGCAAAGTTATTTATATCTGCTTTTTCTTTTACTAGATCCAGCTCCTGGAACCACTGCTAGCCATATTTATCTACGAGCGTGTGTTCAAGTCTCGCATTTGTTCTGTTCTTAGCTCGATACGGTTGGGGCGGCAATTTTTGGTCCAAGCACGTGAACAGCGTGCTGCTACGGGCACGCGCATTGTCCGGAAAAGGCCACCGTGGACAGAACGAGAAGAGCAGGGGACGCGACCTGAATGTTGCGGGCGATAGAGAACAGAGACTGTAAGTACTGTAAGCAAGAGCTGTAAGTATTGTCGGGTGGCAACGCCACGCCGTGCTTGAAGACAGTCTTGCTACTCTCTTAAAGTAATGAGGCTGTCTTTTGGCAGGCAAAACGCCAACCGTGACACTTTCGCTAGCGCCCTTAACAGCACAACCCTCCAGGGTTGAAGGGTTTGAATATGCGCTTTGCTGGCTGTGATAATGGCGCCATGTCCGCTGCCGGCCGCTAGCAGTGCCGGTTTTGACGTCATGCCATCACCCGGAAGCAATGGCCTCTATTATGTTCGGGTAGCCTCTGCAGAAAACTGCGGGTACGGTGTGCACAGGAGGCCCTGCAGCAGGCGGCCTCGCTCTGCTCTTTGACAATTTCTTTTTGTACACTGAAGGCACGGAAAACCCCAGGTGGCAGCTTTCCATGTACACTGCCACTTTTCCAACCAGTATACTCGGCCGAGACTCTGTTGAGAGCCCCAGAAACAGTGCTCCTGACTGTTTCAAGCTCTGGAAAAGTTGGTTGCAATTGTCAACAGGACAGCGGCCAATGTTGAAAACAGCAATGCGGCCACAGCACACCGTACGACAAGCGCCAGGGCTTCTGTGCACCAGGTCTCCACTACGAAAAAGGCCTGTCTCGAAAAGACAAGCGCTATAACTGCTGTTGAAGCTCGACTTTGATCTGGGGTACAATAAGTTAAGGTCAACGCCCCCGCAACTGCGCCTGCGACTGAGATTTTCGACACCAAATAGCAGGGTTTCTCTTGTGCTTCTCTTTTTTTACAGCCTCTGCTAGACCTAACCTTTTCACATCTAACTTCCTTATTGCCAACAGCCAAATGGAAGGGTCAGCCGCCGATGACTTGAAGTCGCTAAATACCCTCGTCAATGAGCTCGCAACCACGCTCGCGGCGTCGCGGGACGACGAGTCAAAAATAGACGAGCTCGTTGGCAGCATCGCGAACGATGCTGGGATAAATTACGACGAGTTCAAGCGCCACCAGCACAGCAAGGCCAAGGACTATTTTCGGCCCGCGAGCTTGAACCCGGTGGTGGTTGCAAAACGGGTCTCTGACGCGGCAACGCGGCAGAGCGGGTGGTCATACCCGGGCGCGGGATTGACTGTGATAGAGGATAAGGGAGAAGAAGAGGAAGAGGAAGAGGAAGAAGAGAAGGAGCAGCAGCAGCAGCAACCAGGATCAGACTTACAGGATCAGCAGTCACAAACGTCACAGCAGCCGCAGCGAGAACAACAGCTTGACGACGTGGAGCTCGACGAAGTCGACAGAGAGATCCAAAGGTGTCAGACGGAGAACTTGAAGCTTGAGCAGCAGATCCAACGGAACGAATTCCTCATCACCAAGTACTTGCCGCTCCTCGACCGCGAGGAGGAGATCATCAAGGGGTTGCTTGACTTTTTGAAAGAGAAGGACTACACGCGCGCCAGCGGTGAGAAGATCCTCCGTCGCCGGTATGAGAACCAGGCGGGCTTGATTGATGCCAGGGTGGCGGATCTCAAGCAGCGTGGCGCGGAACAAGAGAAGGCGTTCTGCAAGTTGGAAAGCATGTGGGGATCGATTGCGAAGGTGGTGACGGAGGACTTGAAAAAGAAGGATAGGGTGGATGAGAATTACAGGACCGCAGCGGAGGACGTCAAGCTTCTTTTGGAAAATTTTAGAGGACAGCGGTTGGAGGATTAATACATTGGTTAATGATTGGTACTGAATTGGTACTACAAAGTGCCGCTAGTTTGTTCAAACCACATATACAATTAGCATAGTATAATATATCACAGCATTGTCAATCACAAGACACAATCAGGCTACTTATTTATTGCAACCAGACAAAAATAACAGTACTCTACAATAATGTACAGTATTAGTGATACACTCGAGGTACTTTCATTGCTTGTTCCATTAACAGACAATTAAACAGCTATATTGAACACCTATAATATAAAAAAGAAAAATATTATGCAAAATGATATCACGCTTGCCATGATGATGGAGTCCCTTCTTCTCCGGGTGCCAATCTTCTTGATCACAACACTGATACCCGGCATGTGGCTCAATGTCCCCATAACTTTTTTGTTGGCTGTAGCGAGCACGCCCGACTGGCTTGCCAACTCGTCCCGCGTCCGGTACGCCTGCTCGAGCAACATGTCCGCGACCGAGTTGGCCTGGTTCGCCTTCTTGCGTTCGTCGTTCAAGTAGTCGAGCTCGTCAATGTCTGCGCTACTACCGCCATTTCCATTCTTGTTCTTGTTTTTGCTGCGGTTGCGGTGCTCCTCGATGTCCGATCTCACGGAACTGAGCAAGTTGGACCGGTTTCTCTCGTCGCGGATCTGCTGCTTGAGCCGCGCAACGTCCCGCTTGTGGTCCGCGAGCACCTCACGGTGCCGCAACACCTGCTGCGCCTTCACGGGCGACAACGTGGCGTCAGCATCGGCAACGTCGTCGAGCTTCTTGAGGAGGTTCTCGCGCTTGAGGAGGAGCTCCTGCACCTTGGCCTCCAACTCGGTCTCCTGAGGCGAGCTAATGGAGGAGACGTTGTGAGCGTATCCGGAGTAGCTTGTGATGCTTCCCACGGTCTGATTCTCGAGCGATAGTATCTGCGATCTGAGTGATGAGAAGGACATGCTGTTTATATAATTTTATTCTTAATATTGCGTGCTCTGTTACGGTCTGTATTGATGATTATGAAAAGATACCATCAAGTTGACGCCGTGCCAAGTGCCAGCAAACAATGCGTCGTAGTGGATAATATAAACGCCTCAGTCCAGTTTTAGCAGCAAGTACCCCTTTGGCTTTTTTTGCGCTATGTGCGGCGCTGCTTTGATTAAATTGAAATAGGGTATGCTGTTAATCAGTAATCTCAGTCGGTACCATCAATAGACTTCTATCTAACGTCTTTCCAACAGTTGTAATGTCTTTTCTTTATGATTTCTCCTTTGCCGTTCTGCAGCGACACCCGTACATACGCCACACCGGTACACCGCGCCTGTCGGCCCAACATGTCTATGCAAATTGGAGTTCGTGTGGCAAGACTACAAGAGAGATATAGGTACTATAGGGAACCGTCAGTCATTAGAATTTATGTAGCAATATTATTTTAAATTTACCTGCGAATAAAACCTAAGGGCAAATAATTCGTGCTATTGCCCCAGTTAAAAACCCTTAGAGCTCTTAAATGGTTCTTTTGAAGGTGTCGCTTCTTCACCTGCGCCATATAGTACGCAAACCTTGAAATCGCAACGTAGACAACGGATGCACTGAGCCCCAAAAAAGGCTCCAACGTGTGGTGAACAACTGAAGTTAGTCTGTTTCGGTGCTCCCACTTTCGGCCTCGCCATGTGTGTGTCTTCAGTCGGGTGCCTTTGGACCGCTTTGCGGACGCGGCACCCTTATTTTCTCGTTCATTGTCGCCGGACTCCACACGCTGGCCTTTTTTCAGGTGGCACTCCCGGGGTATCTCGTGGAGTGCGATATTGAGGCGCTGGGAAGCCTGCCAGATAACTTGCTCCACGGCGCTGATCACTGCCAGGGCAAACTGCTCCTGGTCCGGATCTTGCATGTTGAACAATTTATGAAGTTTTAAAAACACAATCAACTTTTCGCGGGACATCTTGTCTTCGAGCCTTATGGGTTGACCATCTTTCCCCTCAAAGGTCTTTACTTCAACATCGACATCTTTGAGTAGCTCCTTGTACAAGGGTAAACAGTCTCTTTGAAAGCGCCACATGATAGAGCCTTCCACTTGCAACTTTTTCTTCATGGAGGTGACAAGACAGTACGCCTCATGATCGTCGTCTTCGAGGAAAAAGTTTTGCTCAAAATACTCTGCCTTCTTTCTCACAGCGGTTATGGGCGTCTCGGTGTACTTTCTTTTGTGAGGCGGTTGGTTCACTGGCATTTGAGTAGTGTTCAGCTGGGAAGCTTCTTCAAGGTCAAGGGACGACAAGAGAAGAGGAGGGAACTTTTTGCTGTAGGGCATCTCTTCCAAGTTAGAAAAGGACGTGTTGGATCCAGGCAGTTTGGCTAAAGTTAACTTTGGTGAAGTTCTGTGTGCGATGTTATCTTCCTTAGTGCCGCCAATGTCTCCACTTGCCACCGCAGAGCAGTTTCGTCAGCGTATTCAACCTTTCTCGGTCCGAGAAGCGTTTCGTGACAGCGATGCCACTCTGCGCCACCGTTGTTTCCTCCAGAGCTTGTCCCTTTCTGCCACGTGGGTCGCTCTTGTCCTGTCCTGCCCTGCCGCGGCATCGTTGTGGACTTCTTCCTCAGTCTCCAGTTTGGCCTGCTCGCCACAACTGCTCGCCTTGCTATTGCGACTGCTACTCTGGCTACTGCTTCTGCTGTGGTCCTTCGCGCCATTCGCGGTGCCGGCTGTCTCTGTACAGCGCGTAATATTCTTATCTTGTTCATGCGCATTTTCGACATGCGATTCGCCAGTCGGGGTACATACACTATCAGGCCAGCCCACCGCAGGCGCTGGCGACTCTCGGCGGTAGGAAAGAGCCAGGCTGTGACAATACGGGGAAGCCACATTGGAACTCCGGACCTTCATCACCACGGCGCAGACCGCAGCCCTCTTGTCGTGTCACTGTCGAAGCGTTAAGAACAGCTGCAAGTTCCCAACATGGGGCTCAAAGTCTCTTTCTGGGTATATCAACCACGGCATACCGCGCCCAAGTAGCAGCCTGTTGAAGGCCCTCCAGTTTAGCTCTCAAGAGCGTTTTTTTTATTGAAAGCACCTTCAAAGCGTACTGTTCGTACACAGTCTGTTTCATCTCTGGCACTTTGCTGCTGTTTTGGTCTAGAGTGCCTGACGACCCGAATAATGGGTCCATAGCATTTAAGGTGGTAGACAAGGTTTTTCCGTTAATCGCATCAAAGTGCCCTATAAGCATCTTTCTTTGGCTATAGCAACTTTTGAAGCTAGGTTTTGGTTTTCGGGCAGAGCTTTAACAGAATGTTAGTATTTTTTTCACGTACTGAATTTGCAACTATTTTGTTCTGCTGATAATAGGCAACTGTCATTTTTGCTCAACGCTTCAAGCCATACTTTACCTATTCCCAATTATAGCAGCAAAAAGGTTTAAGGGTTTAGGAGTCTCCATTCAAATATACTATAGCGAATAATAGAAAGCCCTTCCTTTGAAAATTGAAGCATCCGTCATACGTTCAAGAAACCGCTCTCTGTAACAGCCGGAACACATAAATACTGTAATCTCAGCCTTGTGTGCTCTTTTCTGTCATCATTGAACTTTCCACCAAACCACTTGCATTCCACTGTACTTCACTATTACAACAAAGAAAGGAAAACCAAAAAGTTCTGATATGTTAAACAATAAGACTGCGTTTTTACTTGTCTGTGCCTTCCTTCATCCAGTTACCCCGTTTCATAAAGTACTTTGACATCTTCCGAAAAATTTTATTTCCTTTCTTTTGGCCTACGTTTCAGGGTTAGTGATGATATATACAATAATGAAGGCTGGAGGAGAGAGAGGATGGTACTCTCAAACCAGATTTTTTACCTATATGGAGAAAAAAAGTTTGCTGATATAGGACACTTGGTATTACACTTTGGGACAGCTGCAGGGCGGTGCGTCGTGCATAGCAAAAAAAAGAATGTAAGTTCACCCAAGACGCGCTTCATGTTCTCTTGACAGGTTAGGGCTGGCTGAGAGCTGGAAACTGTTACGATGCTACAAGCTTGTGATCGTACAGTAGTACAAATTATAAAGTTAAAAAAAGGAAAACTAATTAATACGGTAAAAAAATCAACATGAGCATCAGAAAACGTCACTTAAGAATGGCAAAAGAAAAGACAACGAGAGACCAGTGAGGATCAATCGAGTAAACAAAAAAAGGCATTTAAGCAACAGGGACAGCGACTATAAAACATGTAAATCAAAAAATAAGAATAAGATAGTCTAATATAGCGCAATTATGGTATTAGGGTGGACAAACAGAAGCAAGTAAAATGTAATTAAAGGGAGGAGAAAGAGAAGACAAAATCAAAGAAAACAACCAACTGCCCGCTAGAATGCCGTGTGAAGAAGTAAAAATCAAACGTAGCCAAGTGACGAGTATAACATATAATAAAGTATAATAGGAGATCGCTTTTGTATATCAAGTATAGATTATTTTTCTTTCTTTTCTTCCTTTGTGGAAACAGCAACGGCAGGCTTCTTCTTTCTGTCAACCAAAAATTGTCTGTACTTGTCGATGCTAATCTTTTTTCTTTCGTTTTGGTACTTTTCCAAGTCCTTGTAGATGGTGCCGTTCAATTTGTCCCAGAAGATGAAGAATGGCTGGGAAAAATTGGACTTGATGCCAAATGCTTGGTGATGGATGTCGTGGTAGATGGAGTTGTTAGGGAAAAACATCTGGAATGGGTCGTATGGGAATGCATAGCCACAGTGGTCGTCGACGGTCTTCATGGTGGAGAAGGTGTACAAAATAATAGACTCTCTTGGAGTCAAGTTGGTCAAGAACTGGGCAAAACCGGTACCGCAGGTATCGAGCAAAAAGCCCTCCAACGGAGCATTGTACAAAGCGCCAAAGGCATATGGAACATAAAGTCTGTGGTGTCTCGAGTGGTAATGCTTGTAGAGGTACTTGTTGACGTGCATGAGACGATGCAACCAGTATTGCCACGAATCGATAATGAGGAAGGCCACTGTGATCTTTGCAGCGGAAAGACCGTACCAGTAAACATAGTAGATAGCCCAGCTTGGCAAGAACGACACCATCTGTTTGAGCTTCCACATGGAGTTGTTTTCAAAACCGGTGAGCGGCTCGTCTTCAAAGTAGTACATTGCAAGCCCAGCAACTGTCTGGATGAAGTGCTGAAGGGCAACGTCTTTGAGCACATCCCCTAACGTGGCCCTGTTCTTTTGCAACTCTTCTTCCGAAGGATGTATTCTGTACTTTTCACTGAGTTCGTAGTGGTCAATCACGAAGAAGAAGGAGGACATCGCCCAATAGATGACAACTGGCACTATTAGCGAAAGAATTGAGTCCGGGATGCCTTCGATTAGCGATGGTCTTTCCTTCAATTGGACGATTGGGGCTTCAGTGGCCCCAAAGAAGGAGAACTGAGTGAGATTATTGAACTTGAGGGCCTCCATCATGCTTATCGCGGGAGCAGCGGTATTGAGGGGGTTAAGATAACGGGACCTGCGTTGAAGTGGTGGAAGAACCGGTGACTTATGGCGCGTGTGAGGAAGCTTGGGTGCGGACACTGCCACTAGTAATGACTTGAGGAGAAAGAAATAAGAGGGTGATGGAGTAGCGGCGAGGGAAGGTGCAAAAGATGGCCAGTAGCGACGGTTGCTGGAGGGAACCTGGAAGAATATAAAGGAATATAGAAGGCAAAAACTTTTCTACCCAGAGATTTTTCGTGTTTACCGTTTTATTTTTTCCGGAGTTTCTTTTTCCCATCCCGGTCAGCTCCCTGTGCGCGTGGAACTTCATGGGCGAGTGACTGTGCATAGAATATGGCCGCGCCCCGTTCGGAACGGGACCCTGGGGCCCGTCGGCGTGATCTCGGCTCTCTTGGGACGGCACGCTATCCTGGCATCCTTGCAAGATACAAGGATATGCTCATCGGGATCCCTGAGGCTAATCGCCTTGACGGCGCCTTCTAAGCACATGCAGGCGTCGCCAGGACGTGGGTTCACAGATAACAGCAGCAAGATAGTGAGCAGCCGTCAGCCAACCAGCCAACCAGCCAACCAACCAAGAAAGGCTTTGGAGGCCCCTCCCTTTGTCCCGCCAGCAAAGGAGCACCCGTCCTTGCCGCTTCTTTTCCGCATTCGCAGTATGAAGACAACGTGATCAAAAGAAAAGCCAAAAATTTTTTCCTGATGGAGAGATGAGATGCCCTTTTTGGAGGAAGCTTCTTTTACACGGTGACAGAAACGCATAGAAGCTGGTCTCGCAACGTTGTCATCGCGCCTCCACCCACAGCATAGAGTCAGCGTTATCTGTCATGACCCAATCCGCAACCAAGACAAAGGCCGCCCACCGACTTTGCGAGCTCTGCCATGTCCGCAAGCAGGCTATCAAGAGACCAAAGAATTTGCAGAAAATCTGCAAAGAGTGCTTCTACCATGTGTTTGAGACCGAGATCCACCAGACCATCATCGCCAACAAGCTCTTCTACCCTGGCGAGAAGGTGGCGATAGGCGCGTCTGGAGGCAAGGACTCCACGGTGCTAGCGTACGTCATGAAGCTCCTCAACGAGCGCTACAACTACGGCCTCGAGTTGGTGCTTTTGAGTATCGACGAGGGCATCGTGGGCTACCGAGACGACTCGCTCGCCACGGTGAAGAGAAACCAGATACAGTACAGCTTGCCGTTGGAGATTGTGAGCTACCGGGACTTGTACAAGTGGACGATGGATGAGATTGTGGCTTGCGCCGGCATCAGAAATAGTTGCACGTACTGCGGTGTTTTGCGCAGACAGGCATTGGATAGAGGAGCTGCGAAGTTGGGTATCAACCACGTTGTGACAGGTCACAATGCTGATGACATGGCCGAGACCGTGCTCATGAACGTTTTGAGAGGCGATTTCGCCAGGCTTGAAAAGTCCACAGTTATATGCACGCTGTCTTCCGGTTCTGAAATCAAGCGATCGAAACCGTTCAAGTATATCTACCAGAAGGAAATTGTGCTATACGCCCATTACAAGAAGTTGGACTACTTTTCCACCGAGTGCACTTATGCTCCGGAAGCATTCAGAGGCACTGCCAGAGTGTTGATGAAAAACTTGGAGAAGATTAGATCAAGCTGCATCACCGATATCATCTACAGCGGCGAGAATCTTGCGTTGAAAGAGAAAAAGAAGAGACAGCAGTTTAAGAAGAAACAGACAAAGGCAAAGGCGCCAACCGGCGGACAGCTGACGGAGATGGAGATCAGAAGCGACGGCACCGTCTCCGTAAACTCTAGCGGGTTTAAGGACGGCAACCGATGCATACGGTGCGGCTACCTTTCCTCGAACACAGTGTGCAAGGCATGCATCTTGTTGGAAGGCTTGGAAAAGAGTAAAGCCAAGATACGGTTGGAGAATGATGGTGTAACGGATGGAGCAGCGAAACTCACCAAGACCTTGGAGAGTCTTAACTTTTGAGATGCTATAGCCATCACTATAATATAAATATTCATCTTTTTACAGTATTTCTAGACAATAGCCGTTATTAGCCCTCAAGTTTTGGCAAGAAAATCTGTAGTTTACGCAATGACAACTGGTGCTCCACGTTTTTGGACTAGGGTAATGTTGTCGCTATGTGTCTTTGCGTTGTAATTACTGCTCTCATCACACCATGGCCACTAATCAGATAGGGGCCGCGTCAACCACGTTTCTTTGATACATGCCCCCGGCTTTGGAACAGGGTCAGTCCAGCCTTTACGGAGTTACTTGGTAATTCATGCCAGTGAGGTATAATAGTACAGTGCGAGTGTATCTGAAAAAGCTGCCAAAAACTCTAGTGTCATGTTCATCCGGCGCTATCCACTCCATCCAGCGGCCGCGCGGCGGCGGAACCAAACATAGGATTGATAAGGAAGTCTGGAAAAAACGGCTTTTGTCGGCTAACGATTTTCAGTCGTGTGTTAGCACCCGTTGGCTCCAGCGCTGCCCAACATAGAGTTAATTTTAAAAACGCTCTTTACAAAATAACACTGCTATCGTTCTATTTGGTGGGACTGACAGTTCCGCATTTTCGTACCATGCAAACAGCGCTGTGTTTCGACTAATCAGTGCCTCTCCAGCCAGCATTCCCCAGGTTTCAGCCATTGGCGTACTTCAACACTCAGAACGAGCTCAGTTACTTCACTTTTGACATTACTAACAAGCACATTCACTAACACGGCATACGATCGAAATTTCAAATGGCCGCTCAAGGAACACAACACCCCGAGGCTTCTCAAAGGTTATCTCCAGGCAACCGCCAAAGCACAACTGGACGCGGAGCGGGCGATGCGCTCAGCACCAACATCAACGACTACGGCAGCAATGCTAACAACAACTTTGATCTTGCAAGTCATAATCAAGCGAACGAAAACAACAGACAGCCAGACAGTGACACAAGCAGAAACAGGAACAGCAATGGTCAGACCAGGAAAAAGAGGAGGTTGTTGTCCTGCGAGTCCTGCCGGAAGCTAAAGACCAGATGCGACAAGACCGCGACAGGATCAAAATGCCACCGTTGTTCAGTGTTGCGGATCAGTTGCTCATTAGCTGCCGACTCGGCTGGCGAAAGTAGTAGCTTTCAGAGTACAGAGCCAGTTGATGGCAAGAGCGATCACAAGGAAAGTGATTTATCACGAAAAAGACAGAATAGCATGTGCCAGACAGTTGATATTGATAATAATGTTAACCAAGTCAATTATGATGAGCGGCACACAGGCTCAGATAGTGCTCTTTTGCTCATATTGCAAAAGTTGGATCTGTTTGAGTCCAAGTTTGACCAGTTAAGCCAAAAAGTCGAGCTTTTGCGGAAATCTCATGCAAAACAAGAGCAAGTCGCCAAGTACCGCACAGAAGAAACTGGCAGTAGTGGAAGAGATAATACCGCAAACTCAAACAATGCAAATGGCATAGCGAAGAGCCTTTACAAGCTGCCAGTAATCAGCAGGAAAGATTCACTAGTGAGTAACACTCTCATTAATGACAGCATAGACAATATTCAGCTAGACTTTTACGAATCGTCGTCGCCTTCACAAATGATAAACCAGATTGATAATGTTATATTACACAAATCCAACGATTACAAATCCTTTAGAATAATGTGCAACGAGTTCATCGAGCTTTTCGAGCAGAATAGACAACGTTTTCTCAAGTTGGCTAAGTCGTTCTTGAAAATTAGTCACTTTTGGATCATCCCTGGCGGCATAAAAAAAATTGACACCAAGTACGTCCAAGAGCACCCATTTATCTCTTGTGTATTTGTGCTTATCGGCATGTGCTTTGACGAGAACGACAGCTACATTGAGGAGCAAAAAGTCTTGTTCAACTTGACGATGCGTTTGCTAGGTAAAGCATTGCTAGTAGACAAGCTCACAGATCACGATATCGAGGCAATTGTCTACATTGCGACGTTTAACGTCAGCAGGAAAGTGGAGACGGACCAATTCAGCTTGAACAAGTGGCTCACTACAACTTTTGCTGTCAACCATGTGGTTCAAGCTTTCAACTTTCAGGAGATATTCACGCTGATAGTGTATCATAAAATCTTTGATAAAGATCAGTTGTTTCACATTAGAATCTTCAATTCGCTTTTGATTTCTTCGCTACAGGCGTCGCTAGACTGCAATAGGCCTGTCTTCTTGACGAATGACTATTTGAACTTTTCCAAGATTATCCTCAAGTTTCCCAAGGATATGCTACTTGTTGGAGACAAAATCATAGTGTCGAAGCTATATTTATTGCTTACCATCGTGAACCTAATCAATGACCAAAACTTTGCGGTTGATATTTTGAATGATATGGAAAACTTAAAAGGAAGCCATGTAAAGTATGTTGACAGCGAAAACCTAATGTTGAAAATATCATCATTGGAAGTCTGGAAAGACTATAACAAGGACTTGATCAAAAGCGATGTTGCAAAAATACTACTCAATGGATACTATTATTATCACATTTACTTGAGTAAGCGGATAATGAAGGATTTAGAGGTCAAATACAGAATCTTGTATCCGATACAAGGAAAAAGTTTTACGAAAAAGCAGTGGAAGAACTTGTCAACTTTGAGAAAGATATGTTTCCGGACTTCAATAAAGTACTGCCTAAAGCTCTTAAAGAATATTTTTCAGTTAAAACCAAAGTTTATTAAAGGGTCTCCAGTTTTTCAAAACAATCAAATTATATATGCTGCTCTCACATTGTTAAATTCGCTCTCGTCCATGTCGTCTTTGAAAAACAAGAGAATGTCAATTGAACTGATCGGTAAAGTTTACTGGAGGCTTACGAAACTAGGAATAAAAAAGAATGATGCCACAGACACGTTGGAAAAGGTTTTGAAATTGGTTATCGACGCAGCAATGAAGGACCACAGCATGTTGTTTGAAAACATAGCGGATACCACTGGCATAGAAGACAGCAGCAAAAACATGATTACAGGGATGCATGAGATGGATGTGAATATTCACGATAAAGACGACGAGTTCTTGCAAGTTCATCCTCATCTCTTGGACGTGTACCATTTTAGCGCTGATAGCGATGGCGAGGACACTGATGGCGAGATCGACAACAACAACAGCGAAACTTCCAAAAGTTTCCAAGACGTTGATATCAAACGTTTCTCGCCTTCTAAGAAAAGCCCTAATCAAGGCCGTGGTTTAGGGATCAACAGAATAAATTCGGAATCTGTTCAGCCAGTGATATCGGATAATCGCCGGGCCACTTCGTTTTCGGCAGATAAGGCCACCATCAACCTTAACAGTATCAATCAGGCTAATAATACAGAAACTGTCAGCAGCTCCGTCCCGGAACCCCATTCCCTCAGGTTACGATCGTATAGTGAAAACGGTCAACTGTACTATACCCAGCGTCAGCAGTTTATGCTTAATCATCGAATGAGCCAAGGCAAGAGCTCAGCATTATCTCCTCCAGCTAGACAGCAAAGTTTATTTGCACAGTCAAACAAAAACCAAGTTATCAGAACTCCGTCTCCCTTTATTGACAACCTACCTGATTTCCAACTACCGCAGCAGCCATCTTTGGGTAGTATCATTGGTAGCTCAACATATGGTGTTGCCACAAATACCCTAGCTTCTAACACAAGGACACCGCCGTTAAACAACTCTACTGTTTCTGGATACGCTAATAAAACCCCGTCATCTTCTTCTGTACCAATGGCTCATCACAACAGCGCTGGCTCAATAGGAGAAAGACAACCGGAGACAATAGCAGAATCTCCCGAGTTCATCAAGCAAACATTCACGAATTTCATGCCTTCTCCTTTTCAGTTCCCTAGCGCGTTGTACTCACAACAACAGCAACCCCAATCTCAGTATTCAAGCATCAAAGACACAGATTTTATGGCTGGATTTAATCAGGATGCATTGAACAATATCGACTTGCCAAACATATCTGACTATGATAACTTTACTGATTTCTACCGCGACATGTTTATGAATATTGATGATGAGCTTGCGGGGAGTATCGTTGGCGGCACAGACCCAAAGGGTCGAGGCGAAGACCAGATAGGCAAAGCTCACTAAACTAGACTACTGTGTTATATAAATGTATATTATGGACTATTAAATATATGTATTGGAAAATGCGAAGCTACTTGTATACGTAGGCGTGACACGCGCCCATGAGCGCATGAAAATGCAGAGTCCCGCATTAATTGTTATCTCATCCGCCCGGGTGACGGCCGGCTCGTAACCGGGGGGCGACGTGCACGATTGGCTGGCTGGGGGCGAACAGAGCGGGAAAAGGCGATTGAAATTCAATGTTTTACAAAAATACAGCTGTACGTATATGGCTCAGCCAGCTGTTTCCAGAGCTAGAGCATCATCGTCAACACACCTTCCTATCACCTTTTGTGTGTGTCATCGAACAATACTTTCCTTATCAATAAATCAATATCTCCATTTTAAAAATGTCTGATTTATGGTAAGTGCCCTCCCTAATTGCCTTCATTTATGGACAATGCCATCCTCTTTTGTGAGCCATCTAGGAGATACAGTTTGATAGCAAATGTGCCATACCAACTTTTGTCGTCCCGATATATGGCCAGTTTCTGCCCATATCAGAACAATTTTCGACTGATTCGTAGGCTCAAAGACATGAACAATCTTACATTGCTCTCGAAGGGATTGTCCTTTGGTTAACGTCTCGACATTGATTGCTGGCGTTGTGATAGATAAACTACGTATCACCTTGATGGTTGGCTGGCAGCAGCGCATCCTCATTGACAGAGCTTGTTTGGAACAATTTATACTAACACATGTTTTTCTTTTAGCCCTGTTTACGCTGTACGTATCTATTATTAAAGCTTATGGCTAGCCATCTTTTGGAGGTGTGATTTTTGTTTATCGTCATCACTTTAATGATATCAAAATATAACCAACATTTACTGACTTGAATTATGGTAGAAATGGGTTTTTATCTTTCATTTTTTTGGACAATTTTACTATGTCACAATCACTAAACCTTCATAGTCTGCATTGGTATGGTTCTCTTAAATTGTGAGTGAATCAATTTACTAATATTTTTTCTTTTTAGCCATTCTTTGGATCAATTGGCTGCGCCGCTGCTATTGTTTTCACATCTTTCGGTGCTGCCTACGGTACCGCTAAGTCTGGTGTCGGTATCTGTGCCACCACTGTTTTGAGACCAGACTTGCTTGTCAGAAACATTGTTCCAGTTATTATGGCTGGTATTATTGCCATTTACGGTTTGGTCGTTTCTGTGTTAGTTTCCTACTCTTTAAAGCAACAACAAGCGCTCTACACCGGTTTTGTTCAACTCGGTGCTGGTTTGTCTGTTGGTTTGTCTGGTTTGGCTGCCGGCTTCGCCATTGGTATTGTTGGTGACGCTGGTGTCAGAGGTACCGCTCAGCAACCTAGATTATTCGTTGGTATGATGTTGATTTTGATTTTTGCTGAAGTCTTGGGTTTGTACGGCCTTATTGTTGCTCTTTTGTTGAACTCCAGAGCCACCCAAGATGTCACTTGTTAATCAAACTTCCAAAGAATCACGTTGGTCTTGCCCACGCCCTACACAACAAAACAGAAAAAAATTATTATGACAAATAAAAGCCAGTTTTAATGTTTTCGAATTTTTGTGTACTTTTGCTTTACTGGGAAAATAGAAAGAAAAAAGCATGAATGGAAGCTATTCAGTTACATAACAGCGCCCTTTTTGTTTTCAATTTTACAAATGATTACAATTCAAAAAAGTCCAAAAAAATACTTATTCGTAATAATTATAAATCAGTAAAATAAAAATGCGCTCCATTTGGCATCTTCAAAACTCAATGGTCCATGGCTTATTGATGGCAACTGCTGGGTTCCTGATCACGAAAGCGTTATCAGTAACACTTTCTATATCCGCAGTCCATTTCTTTGAACCCTGAGTAACTTTAGCGACAGTCTCGTCGATACTCTTACTTTCTGTAATGACAACAACCCTCTCAACCTTGACTTTATCGAGCAACTCGATAAACTCGCTGAGGATTTCATTAGTAACGCTGGCTTGCAACTTGTTGTCTTTGAACTCAAAGTCGACATAAATGTAGTCGTTCTTTTGGTAATTGTAAGTCTCGCCATCGTCAATGTAAAGCGATCCCTTGGCGGTGCCGTCAGAGTCTAAGGCGACGACCAAAGTGTATGGGTCATACTTCATCAACTTGGCAGATCTTCTATATCTGTCCTTTCTAGGGAAAATATGGCCGCCTTGGACCAATATTGGAATGGTATCCAAGCTGACGGGGAACTCGTGGAACCCTTGGCCCTTGAAAAGCTTATAGGTCTTGTAGTCATAGTATGGCTTGTTATCTGGCACGTAAATGCTGACGGAAGTGGCAGCCTCATCGGTGACGGGTTTAACGAGAATGCCGCTGTCGCCAAGGAAGAATTCGTCTTCAATATCGTAAGAAGCCTCGTTCTCAGGGTTGGAGTATAATAACGGGGTGATGACTGGAGCATTGGTCACAGAGGCATGGTAGAAGCTGGTATAGAAGGTAGGCAACAAGGAGTAACGTAACTTGACGGCATCTCTCATTACGGAGACATAAGGGTCCGGGAAAAGGAACGGCTCGCGTCTCTTGGAGTCAATATGCGCATGAGCTCTGAAGAATGGGTACCAGATACCAGTCTGGTACCATCTGGTCAATAGTTCAGGCGACGGGTTTCCGAAGAAACCGCCCACATCGGAACCGGTGAACGGCATGCCCACAACTTGAGAGGTCAAAAGCATTGGCAAGGAAGCTTTTAAGTATGGCCATTTGGATTGGTTGTCCCCGCTCCACATGGCGGCTGTTCTCTGGGAGCCAGAATAGTAAGCCCTGGTTAAGATGAATGGTCTTTTATTCATGTATCTCTTATTCAACGCTTCATAGGTGGCTTCGTGGAAAGTCAAGCTGTAAGCATTGTGCACAGATCTGTGCTCCCAGTTACCGTAGTGGATTAAATCCCTTGGGGCAGTTGTTTCTGGGCCAGAGAATATGGATGGTTCAGACATATCGTTCCAAATGTGCAAGTTGGTCTCGTCGTCAGAAAATTTAGTGTGGTTTCTGAATAAACTGTTCCAGTACTCTCGGGCTTTTGGATTGAAAGTGTCAATCCATACAGATTCACCAGGCCAGCAGTGCCCCTTGTATACATCTTCATTGTCAGACTTTTGAATTCCGATATTACGCTTAGAGACTTGGTCCGAAACCTCGTAGCCAGTTTTGAAGTGAGGATCGATAAGTGCGACTAAATTTCTGCCAGTTTCGTCCAACTTCTTGTTCATGGCAACATGATCATCGAACAAACCCTGTTTCCAAGTAAAGTACTTTTTGTTCTCAGTGTAGTC
This sequence comes from Saccharomycopsis capsularis, assembly GCA_031125595.1. NCBI lineage: Eukaryota > Fungi > Ascomycota > Saccharomycetes > Ascoideales > Saccharomycopsidaceae > Saccharomycopsis > Saccharomycopsis capsularis. The sequence goes on from JASTUX010000007.1 coordinate 62,440, forward strand.
AACATCAAGCCAGATGACATCGAATGGGATCTGGAACTTATCAAAACTAGCAGTAACGTTTAAGACGTCTTCCACATCATTGTAATTCCATCTGCATTGGTGGTATCCGAGAGAGAACAATTGAGGCAATCCAGGGTTTCCAGACAATTGACCATACTTTTGGTTTACAGCCAATGGGGTCTTGTCAATGATGATGATTAAATCAATGATACCGTTTTCAGAGAACCAGTGAGCCTTGGTAGTTTTTTTTCTGTCGGCGAGCACGAGCTGGTCATTTTCTGCACCGGCATTGATAGCTTCCTGGGCAGAGTCCTTCTTGATGTCAATATAGGTATCAGCGGCATTTACCCAAAAAAAGCCTGCCGTCAATTCTTTCTTGTGAGCGAGCAAAAATGGAATTGATCCGTACATTGGAAACTTACTGTCTGTTTCATATTCGAAAATATCAACATTATACAATCTGTATGGATCATCATTACTAGTGTCTTTCAAGGAAAAAGTGTCGGCATGCTCTGGAATGCCATACACGTTATCGTAGTTATTGAAAGTGACGTCCACAGCAATGGATTCTGGGCCAAATGGTAATTTGTCACCCGAGGAATCCTTAAAAGAGTCTTCAAAGGCGTCAAAATCAAGCTCTTCTGGAGCCAAGTTTTCTGCCTGTTGCTCCTTAGACCTCCAGTGCTCGACATTTAAAAAGTTTCTGTCATTAAGGATGACTTCTGGCTGACCGTTGTAGTAAACAGCTACCTTGAATGGAGCTAAATTGATTCTAGCTTCGTACTCTGACTCCTTACCGTAAACAACAGAAATGTACTTGTGGCCCGCTTCGTCAGTTTTGACAGTTTTGGAGAACTTCGCATTGGTCGATTTATGAGGCTTACCTTGGAAAGCGTACTTCCATGCTTCGTTATATCTTTGAGTTTTCAATCTCTTATTTGGGGATGATAAAGTTTTCGGAAAAGTTCTCTCTTCTTCGTCAATACGCAATCTGATATTTTCATTTTCCAACACGTTGACAATGAAAGGCAAGTTAACAGATTTTCCGTTTGGCAAATGTTTGGAAATGACACCCTTAAGAGCAGCCTTGTCTTCCAAAAAGTTTAAAGTGCTTTCGTCGATGGAGTACTTGGAAACGTAATTGTCTTGCTTAGACACTTCATCGGCAAAATGTCTGTTTCTTTGACAGAAACCTGCTTGGTTGCAAGTCTTGAACAATTCTCGCTTTACAGCCACGGCGGCTTGCAAAAAAGCAAAAAACGCCAAAAATGAGACTACTTCAAACCTCATACTTGCTGATTATTTAGTTGCTATTAACTGGCAATAATACTAAGCAACTGTTACTGCTAAATCAGAGTTTCAGAAAGGTCTCGTCAGTATCATTTTGCTTGATCTGTACAGTTTGTCCAGATGCCGTCAAATATTGGTCACGTGCGTTTACTCACACTAACATTTTTTGATGTATTGTACTGTCTATTGCTCTACAATTAGATAGTTGTTGTTTCAGATCACCTTTGTGATATTTTTTGATGCAAAGAGATTTGATGAAGGGGCCCTGAAGAGAATATGAGTTTTGGCTACATTTGTGACTGACAAGGGAGAAGATATCTCCATGTCAGATAATATACCAATACTACGGGTACGGCAATCATATCATCATCGCAGGTCTATACATATTCCAGCAGTAACTGTAATATTACCCTGATAAATGCCTCGGATTTTTTTTTTCTTTTTTTTTTTCTAACATGCGGAAAATTTTTTTGATATATTTTTCTACTTTTATGCAATGAGATGAGATAAAGATCTCAACGTTCTCTCTTTCTCTGTTCTTATCAAACAATACGGGCGAGCTATTGCAAGGAACCCATAAACACACCTATCAAACGCATCTAATCACATACGCGAAATGTCTGCTCCAAACCCAAAAGCTTTCCCATTGGCCGACTCTGGTTTGTCTCAACAAATCTTGGATGTCATTCAACAAGCTCAAAACTTGAGACAATTGAAAAAGGGTGCCAACGAAGCCACCAAGACTTTGAACAGAGGTATCTCTGAGTTCATCATTATGGCCGCTGACGCTGAGCCAATTGAAATCTTGTTGCACTTGCCATTGTTGTGTGAAGACAAGAACGTCCCATACGTTTTCGTTCCTTCCAAGACCGCTTTGGGTAGAGCTTGTGGCGTCTCTAGACCAGTTATTGCTGCTTCTGTCACCACTAACGAGAGCTCCTCCATCAAGAACCAAATCTATGCCATCAAGGACAAGATTGAAACTCTTTTGATCTAAGGCTGTTAGGTGCTACGCTGTCACGCCAATGTATTTATAGACTATTTTTTAATGTTATGCATGCATAATTTTCGCGATTTGTTTATTTATTTCACCCTGAGACTTATTCTGGCTCAAGATTTTGTAATTTGGCGCATCTATAGACGGTTTAGAAAACTAGTTAGAGACCCAACGCATTTAGATGCAAGGTCTTTTTCAACAACTCGATATCATTTTCATTAATGTGTTGCACCTGTTGGTAATGTGGCAAGTTCAAAAACTTTTGGACTAGCGAAACGTCTATCAAGTTGTAAGGAGCTTCAGTAGTAGCTGATCCTAGTTTCTGATAACCTCTGTATGAATCAAAGTCTCTTCCTTGATCAACAGGTTCTTCCTTGCTTTTCAAAGATTCAAATGCAAAAATTATTTTCTCTTGTAATTCTTGAAGAGCGGCAGATAAGTTTCTGTTATCAACGATGTTAATACAATATATGCCACCCGCACTCGATCCAACCAAAGCCACTGGAATAAAATGACCGTTAATGTTTGACTTAAAAACATCTGTCGAATTTTCAGCAGGTACAGAATCTTGACTAAACTCATTTTTGACAATGTCATTGAGATTTTTACCGCTAGCGATTGGTAGACGCTCAACAATGTTGACGTTATCACAAATATTGAAACTACTATCGGTGAACTTCTCAACGTGGAGCTTCTGGTTAAGGAATCCAACTTTTTTCTGCTGCAATAAAAAGTTATTGTCAAAGTCAACTATGCATTGTAAGAAGGACGTTAACGCTAGCGATCCTGCGCTGAAAGTTTGCTTTAAATAATCAGGCTCGTATATCAGTATTTTCACCGCCATTTCATAGTCTTCGTACTTGTTAGCTACTGCGTAGTCTCTCACTGTATAGATATCTTTACCCATGTTGCCGTTAGTAGAGTACGTGATCCGACTGAGTTTAAAAGATATTGGTCCGTGATAAATGTCATTTACAAGTATCAAGTTATTAATACACGATACTCCATTGCTAAAACCCTTGGCAATTTTCTTTTCGAATGGCGTCTTAATGTAAAACTTTCCCGTGGAAGGCTTGAAATTGATACGAAACATTCCGGTTTTCTCACCAGTAGCAACAAAAAGCCGGTAGCCATAATTTGCCATTGAGCAGTATTTAGCATTTGCGGAGATTTTGTGGGCCATTTCAAACTTAATAGTCTTGGACTCGGTATTCGCGGAAAATAGCCTAAATTCGTGAACTTCATTTTCAAGATCCATGTCTGCGTAAGCTTTTTTGACTTTATCTTGTGAATTTTTCAAAAAGGTTTTCTGGCTGCAGCTCGTAATAATCATGAACTTATTTTCAAGCATTTTTTGCAATCCTAATGAGGTTTTATCCTCAAAACCCAAAATATTTTCAACGTAATTAGTTGATTCTGAGGTGTCTGGCTTCTTATAGTTGATGTGTATAATATCTATAGCTTCGTATCCCTCTAGAAGAACAGAATCGCAAAATGAGAGGGTGTTTAAATCAACCAAATATATTCTACTTCTTATATTTGTCGTTTCAGTATCATTATCATTTGGCGTTTCAGTATCATCTGCCGGATTGGTTTCAGTGACTAATTCTGTGCTATTTTCGACTGATCTTGGAAACTCATTTGCGATGAGCACGGCCATGTTGAATTTTTGAATGATAATAAATTTTCTGAGAAGTCCAGTAACTTTAAGGCAATCCGTAACCGCATTAAAGACCAGATGCTGGTAATTAATATTGCTTCCAGTGACACTTTGCACAAAATTTGTTATTTTCGATCGTGGTTCAACTTTTGCCTTAGAGATTTTCCTAGACTTGTTCCTCGTCTGCGAAAGAGTTTTCGTTATTTCGTATTCGTCATCCTTATCATCGCCTTCGTTAGCAGTTTGATTTGAGTTTTCAAGCTTTTTATTAACTTTCTTGTTAACGCAAGATGGTGCGCATTTGAGCAACCGGTGCACTTGCAAATTTCTGTTGTTTGAAGCCGATATCCCAATAAGATAAAGGTTACCACGATACTCAAACTCGTGAAACCCGTTGTTGTAATACCCGTCATTGAAATTGAGCTTTCCAAAGTCATAAACAAATTGCAGCGTAGAATCTTGAAACTTTAAATCTAGCAAATATGTTTCTGTATCACTTTCCAAGTAGAATAACGATGCCATCTTGGCTGATTTCCTGACTGTAACAGGAAATCTATTGAACTGATACTTTAAATACCCTCTTGGCTTGTAAACTTTTGATTTTTTTGTAAAGCTTTCAACCACTAGCGACAGGATAGGAATTGCCATGAACAAGGAGTTGACAGTGGTGGCTAGTATGACTGGCTGATCCCCTACCTTTTCAAGAAACATGGAGCTGTAAGCACTGCCATCAAAAGAAAAGTTTTTAGTGGTATAAGCGTTGCCGTTTTGCGTGCCAAGTCTCTTTTCAATCAAATTTGCATTACCCAGCCAATCTGAAATCAATATGAAAAGTGTATCGTTCATAATTGTGCAATCAAAAGTAAAAATTTCGTTTGCAGTCTGTGCCCTTGTCCCAAAAGTAAAACTAGAGTCTTCGAGCAAATCTAGCACCGTTATCATCGAGGTACCAGTTTCATCAATTTCCTCGTCTTCATGCAAAAATACAATTTTATTATCTTGAAGATATTTATGCTTCGAGAAGGGCTTTAGTTTTTGGCTTCTTTTTTCAATAAATGCGAGCTCAGAGGAGCTCAAAGAAAAATCGAAGCTTATAGCCATAGAAGAGGTCACGAAGCAGAAATAGGAGCCAGTAAACACAATATCTTGTAAGTCAGAAAGAAGGTTAACAGAGCCGGGTTCGTCAAAAGTGATCCCCAATTTGGCAAGGTTGAACTTGTTATAGTCGTAAACGGTTTCATTATCTTGCGATGAGTTTTCCACAATTTGATATACACTAAGATCATCCTTGTGGTACTGTAACCAAAAGATCGTGTCAGTACTCAATTCAAAAGTCCACTCTCTAGCTTCTCTTTTCTTATCTTTCAGTGTAATTTCAGGAAAGATATTGGATAGCACAGTGTTAAATCCTTTGAAGTGTAGTTTTAACTCGCTAGAGTCCAAGTTTCCCGTTGAGGAGTATATAGTGGGAAAATTAAATAAGTAGAGACGCTGGAATAACGTGTTGGGTTCGCTTTGATCTGTGGCTGAATGATCAACAAACTTAAGATCTAATATGGGCCCATTGCTAAATTCATTCAAATATTGCACTATGGTAATGTATGGTGCACTTTGACCGATTTTGAAAATCATTGAACTAGAAATGTCCGAGGTTGACATAAAATAGTTTGTACTGATTTGGTTTAGCGAATTTGAAAGGCCAAGTTTGCCTAAATTAAGAAGATCCCAGGACAATATATTGATCGGGTCCGAAAAAGGCCTTTGAGACCGTACTGGTAATCTTGATAAATTTATTTTTGGTAGAACGTTGGGGAATAAAATAGTAATTCCGATAAAGCATAAAGTGCCGTTAGAGGATGCGCATAAAATTCGATATGAAATGCTATCATCACCATTAACATTCGAATCAATAATAGTAGAAGCATTGATATAAAAGCTGTCAACTTCAAGTTTCCTTTGAAGGTAACTAGCCTTGCTGGAGTCGAGCTTCACAGCTTCGTAAAGCAAGCTAGTATCCTTGGATCCGGTCTGGGGATTTTTGATTAGCGCTTGCTTCATGTTTGGTGGAGGTACATAAAATTGGTAATGTGGAAAATTTAAAATTAATCCTTCTGAAACGAATGTGGCTTGGTTGACCAAGTTAATCAACCTGTTTGGAGAGCCGACATTAGTTGGAAAATTGTTCAAAGAGTGTTGAAAAGTAATTTTAAGGTTGTTTAGATCTACTGAGTAAAACTCAATGCTAAGCAGAGAACCTGCACCTGCCTGGCTTAATAGGGCTAAATAACACAGTTTGTCATTCCCATTTAATGCTTCAATTTGCAAGATTTTTAAGAGTTTTGGAAAGTAAGACGTAAGTTGATTCTGAAATATTGAACTATTTTTCACTCTCCTCTGCTGCTTTGTGCGTCCCTGGCTAATGTCCAATTTTTGGGAAAGTAAGTCCGCACTTTTGGTTAATTGTATTGCCTGAATAGCCCCCACATGAAGGTGAAGAAACATTATGCCATTTTTCTTGTCTATGTTTAAATACGCTTTGGAGGCTACAGGTAATGGCGATGTAAACGAGACTTGCTCTATAATAGCATAACTCTCAGAAACCTCATCAAACGCAAGTGCCCATATTTTCATTTGCTTCGTAAGCACAATCAAGACATGCCTGCCACTTTCTCCAACTTGATACTCGGCAACATCAATAATAGAGTCATGAACAGTCACGGTATCTCTGTGATTCAAGCCATTTTCATCAATCGAGTATATTTCGATTGAATGTAGCTTTGCTAACACTAGCGAGGGTGTGGAGGTACTGAACGGAAAATAAAGCGACTTGCAGATCGCTGTTGGAGGCTGTATTTCAGATAACAGAAGTGCCATTACCTTTGTGATAGTTACTTTGCGGCGTCCCAGTTATGTGTAATGCTGGCAAAGCTGGTTCGTGTCATAGGTGTACTAGCATTATGGGCTGAGGCATGTTGAAAAGACGGTATCGCTCTTCGGCCGCTATTGTAGGCGGGTAACGCTTAGTGAACGCCATCTCCTCCAGTATAGAAGGGGAAGTCATCACAATTGCTGTTTCGCACAGTCGCCGCTGTTGAGACATTTGCAGCGCACAATTGGCCACCAATATACTCTTTCAGTTAAGCGTTATAAAAGCCAGCATGTCTTTATTCAAAAGTTTACAATCGATTCCTGGTGTCATCACCATCTTGTATGTTACGAATCTGGGGCGGGAAAATGAGCGCTGCAGTCGCGGTTTGACGCAAATTGCAAGTGAGGCTTTTTACTAACTAAACAATGCATTTCTACAGCCATTCGCCGCACAATAGTAAGTCTGTGGAGCTTTTGAAGATCCTCAACAAGCACCAGGTCAGCAAGGAGACCAATAGTAGTGGAAAGTCTTGGTTTTCGAAGCTTCTATCGCTTTCTCCAGGCAACGCCGAAAGCACTACCAAAGAGCTAGACGATATACTCAATAAGGGTTCGGATGTGTCGGTATCCAATGACTTCAAGAACGCCCTTTACTACATTGACATTCAGAACAAGTTTCCAACCATCCAGCAGTTCAAATTGATCTACGACTATGTGAGTGAGGACGCAGTAAACCAGCAGACGTACGAGGCCGCGTTCCCTAAACTCACCCGAAAGAGCTCGGACGGAGGATTGGAATATCCGGAGAGCAAGATCTTGAAGGAGCTTGCCTTGAAGCCCTTGACGGAAATCCCGGAGGGCTACTTTAAGGTGCCACTTGTGGTGGATTGGCTGAAGCGCAGGATCCGGAACCAGAAGGAGGGACTTGCGGACATTGTGGATGTGTATAAGTAAGCCCTCCTAATGAGGGTCAGCCAAAAGGATTGAGCGGTTTACGTCCTCAAAACCTAATAAACGTTTGTGACGGATAACCTGGGCATTCCATGATCGAGAGCTGATGGAAGCGATAAAAGCGTAGCAGAAGGTGTGTGGTTTGAGGTAAGTGTATGTATCACCATGTGGCGTAATGTTCTATCACACAGTTTGCGCAGCTCTGGACAGGCTTGCGCTTCCCCCCGCCTCGTCCTGCCTCGCACAAAGAGCAAGAGGCGGAGGCTCACAGGCGTTTTAGCGAAAGCAAGGAGGCGGTACACGGAAAGTCATCATCCACGGTGCACAGAGCCGCCCTCTGCTAGCAGGCAGCCCCTTCAAAGGCCAAACCCAGAGTTTATCCGCCGCCTCTGGTGCTACACTGTGTACTTCGCCTGGATGCCTTCCCGCCATTGCTCGCTTGCTGGAACCTAGTCTTCACTGGTCCAGAACCCCATTCTCTGCACAACGCCTTTACATCGCTCAAGCTTCTTTCGTCTGCTTGCTGGCCTTGTTTGTACTCTACTTTTTGCGCTTCTGGATGGCTCAACAGCTCATATAAGTGCCGCTGTTCCTCCTCCATTGTCCCACCATGGATAACTTGACAGCTGCTCTCCCAGAACATGAGCTCCACAGCTATCCCGCTACTATGAGAGTTCATACCGTCACCGCCTCTGCCGCCACAAACAATTCGCAAGAACAGAGCTGCCTGGGCCACGGCGGCCGCAACCACCAACGCCCGGAAGACAAGAACGCCAACACCGGCGGCTGGTCCTTGCTTTCAGGGCTCTTGCCGCTAGCTAAAAAGTCCAAGAAGAGCGAGCTGTCACCCACGTCTTCCTTGTCCTCGACGTCGCTAGCCTCCGCCGACGGCAACGACTATGTTGTGGATACATGCAAATGCTGCGGCAACGTCATCAAGTATCCCGCCAACATCCAGAAGTACCGCTGCGTATTTTGCAAGACCAACTTTGCCACCAGCAACTACGACTACAACACCCCCTCCCACGGCCTTCGCACCATATCGCGCCGCGTGGCCCCCGTCACCTTCAGCACAGTAAAAGAAATTGCGGATACTTGTTTTGGCTCGTTCCAAAAGCACATTTCCCAGGACCCAAAGGCAGGCGCTGGCGCCTTGACGCACTTCAAATTATTGGAGGACTACTTGTACAAGAGCTTCAGCAACGCCGACTGCTTAAACTGTTCTTTTGCGCTCTCCAAAAACTACAAGCTGACACACTCGCAGCCTAATGTGAACTTCCACGAAGTTCGCGAGACCTTCAAGTTGTTGCTCTCCTTGCCTGTAAAAAAGCCCTTTTTTATCTTGCTAACCGCTGCCAACGCATTGTTGCACGACCCACCGGCGGCAGAATCCCCCCAGGACTTGAACTGGTTGTTAATTTTACTAGAAGTGCCAACATTGCCCTACGCTTTGCACTTTAGCAGAGTGCCATCAAGCAGCCGTCTTACCCAGCAGAACGGCGCCCGCCTACCGCCGAATATCCTCTTTTTCGAGTCAAAAGAGGTCAAGGCGGTTAGTTACAAAATTGTGGAGCGCACCGTAGGCCTTCTTTCAAACTGCGAGGAAAACTGCGCAAACTATCTAATCAACTGGTTTGCCAGATACCCGGAAGCTGAATTTAAAAAGAAGGTTGAGTTAATCAACCTGTACATTACGTTCCACTTGAGGCTAATCATTAACAGAAATCAGGGCATAGAGGGTGCTGTGCTCAGTAGTCCACAACCTTCCCAGCCGTCGTTGCCTATAAACAGAGCTCTGGGCTCTTCGCAGCGGCGAAGCTTATCCGACTGCCTATCTAACAGAAACCACATAAATATCAATGTTTCGCATTCACATTTTAACACCCCTTCCGAGTATTCTCACAGCGCTAATGGCAGTAATTCGTCTTCGCCAGAAATACCTTTTGACAAGCAAGGGGTTCCTGATCAGCCTCAGTCAGCAGCTTCGACATCCAGCTCTCTGTCCCAACAATTTCTACAGCTGTCCTCGAGAATACCGATTTGGGCAAATAGTAGCAAAAAGCGCTCAAAGAAGGCAGACAAGATCAAAGTGAAGGTTTCTGAATATGGAAATGACTGGCATTTGAAGGTAGCGGCAAAGTTGTTATCCTTCTTTTATCAAGCTTCTATTTCTGGAAAATCAAAAGCGAAATGTCACGATTCCTTCTTTTATAACAGTTTAGTGGATTTCATCAACGTGAAACAAGATTTCGACGCGTGGCAAAGTTTGAGTGGACGAAAATCGACAACAAAGACGCAGTTGACCGTGGAGGATATGGTACTTTCCGTTAATGACTATTTGCAGTCCGCAGTTAGTGCTTCATTGTCCCCGGCTGCCATAACTAATAAACCTACTTTTGCATTTTGCCAGTTTCCGTTCCTTTTGTCGATTGCATCAAAAATCACAATAATTGAGTATGAAGCTAAAAGACAAATGGAAAAAAAGGCAGAAGAGGCTTTTTTACATGCAATCAACAAAAAGACAATTGTTGAAGTTTACTTTAAGGTGCGAGTTAGAAGAGAGCATATTACAAATGACTCTTTGCGTTGCATAAAGGAATCACCAAGAGATTTGAAAAAGTCTTTGAAAATTGAGTTTATCGGGGAGCCAGGTATTGACGCTGGAGGACTCAAAAAGGAGTGGTTTCTTATCCTTACAAAGCGATTGTTTGATCCAAACAACGGTTTGTTTCTAAATGTTCCGGAGTCCAACTATTTGTGGTTTACGTTGAATCCTGATTCTATCGAAAGCTTGGAGTTGTACTATTTGGTCGGCGTTGTGCTCGGATTGGCAATCTACAATTCAACTATCTTAGATTTAAAGTTTCCGCCAGCGTTGTACAAAATGCTACTAAATAAACCTGTGACTTTTGAGGACTACTTAACCATATTTCCGGAGACAGGATCCAACTTAAAGAAGTTGGCAGCTTACGATGGAAAAGATTTTGACGCTGTATTTGATGGAATACTGTTTGAATTAGACTACAAGGACCTGTTTGATCAAGTGAAAACTGTTGAGTTGATACCGGGCGGCTCAAAAACCCCCGTGAATTCCAAAAACAAGGGATTGTATTTGAAAAAATACTCACAATTTTATTTGTCTGACGGGATCAAAGACAAATTTAGATCTTTCAAGAATGGTTTCGAAAATGTTATAAATGGAAATGCTTTTTCTTTGTTTTCTGCCGAGGAAATTGAAAGGATTTTGTGCGGGAGTGACGAGGGTAATAGAAAGTTTGACTTGGAGACCTTGAAATCCATTGCCCGATATAATGGGTTTATGGATAATACTTCTGTGGCAAAGGTCCCTGCGGTTGAATGGTTTTGGCAGTACTTTGAGTCCTTGTCTATATCTGATCAAAAGAAGTTGATGCTATTTGTGACCGGATCAGATCGAGTTCCGGCAACTGGAATTGTCAGCATGAATTTTAAAATCACCAGAATCGGCGGTGACTCTAATAGACTACCTGTCGCACATACTTGCTTTAACGAAATTTGTATTTATGAATATAAAACGAGAGAGAAGTTTATCAATAAGTTGACTACAGCGATAAATGAGAGTGAAGGGTTTGGTATTAAATAGTTTAATTTTCTAAAAAACTTATTTGATACCCTTATAAAAATAATTTTTCTTATAGTAATGAATTTTGGTTTGTTTTTCATTGCAAGAATATTTATTTATGAGTGCATTTTACAATGTCTGATTGCATTAGGGTGTAGATACTTTCTAAGCTTTAGAGTTTTTCTAATACTTATTCGAGGTTTGATATCAAATACTCCTTCCTTCAAAGCTTTATTTGCGAGTTCTCTGATCCTGCGCTGGCCTGTGGTAAGGCCTGGCTCGTTAACTTCAAACTCTAGCAATCCCATGGCCCTCAAACCGTTATCGTTCAAGATGTTTTTCTTGTCAGTATCCTGGTACCCTTTGCCTCTCTCCTCGGCACTCAATTGTGAAGCATAGTTGCTAGGTGATTCGTTCATTAAGAAAGCGTTTCTCGTTTCCAATAAGGTAGAAATGTTGGTAACTGAAAGAGGAGTTTGGCCATAGTAAAAGAGTTACCATGTCCTGCCTCGTTGTGCTCCTTGTCGATTGTGTAAGCAATGTCAGTGCGCCAGAAGACAAAACCATTACACTGGACTTCTGGGACTCCCACATGTGTCTTTGCCTGTTGCAAGTGTGGATAGTGCTCCTTCGAAAGGTACAATTGGCGGTAAGACTGGACTTCCGGGGACTTTGGCGTCTCGAGATCAATCTTATAGTCGTCAACGTTGCCAGGTTCTAGATGTTTCCAGGAAAATGGTCAGAGCATGATATAGCTGATGGCAAGCTTCACCGATGGCAAAACTTTTAAGGTCTCCTCTCAGGCCTTATTATTGCCGAAGACGAGCCAGCCTTGAAGAGTGCGGAGCACCAAACAAATAGTAGACCGTGCGCTACCAACATCCTTGTATAGATCCTAGCGGGAGTACGCTTGGCAGTCTAGTTGAAGGGATCCTAGTCCTCCCATTTGCCTTCGAAGATCTTCTTGTATGTGCCACGGTAGTTCTCGTCCTCCCAACACTCGATGGTGCTCAAGTCGAGATGCGTGCCCAATGAGGCCGAGGCACCAGGCTGTCTGATTCGAATTCGATCGCCGTAGATAATATGGGTAGAGAGGTTAATGAGCACTTCGTCATCATTGGAGACATGGAACTTTTTGACAAAATCCGCAAATAGCTTCTGCATGTTTGGGTGCGATCTTGCCTCACATTGTGGCTTTGACCAGAATAAGTTGTACCAGGATGTAGAATTTGGGAGAGTATAGCCTGCAATTTCTGGTCGCTCTCTGCAAAAAGCCACAGAGCTCAGTAAGCCATTTGTTAATTTGTGAGGTTTCAACAACTTTCTTAACCATAATAGCACTCTTTTGTTTAAACTCGTGAGACATGTATTTTGGGAGAACGTAATTGTTCTGGACAATATCTTCCCAATTGATTATTAGAATAGAGGAAGGGCCGGTTTATTTAATCTTTTTGGACTCAACTTCTAGAGCCTTGGGAAACCTTTTTCAGTTGGCGATCACAGCACAGTAATTCATAGGGTTGACAAGCTTTTTCTTGTGGTCTGCAAAAAGAGGATCCAAATCTTCCAGAATGACTTCACTCTTTATAGCAGTAGCATCTAGCTTTTTGATAGTGATAGTGGTTGACATCATAATGTTCAGCAAAAGATAAAAAATTTACAAACAGTAGCTTCAGTTAATTGCGGTTCTTGTAAGAATCTAATAAAGCTGCATATATGTTTTGCCACAAATGAACACTTGAAAATCCCCCAAAAGTGAGAAGTGCACCAGTTATGTTCGTAGTCCCGCTTATAGAGCGACTGTCATGTTACTCTAAACTCAAGGTGCTCTGTCTCAACATATTTGCCCTCAAGAAATACTTCCATTTTTGGGTAGCACTGAAGACTTTTCCAAAAATGGAAAGCATAGCAGTACTGAAATATTCGAAACATACTTCTGGAATGAACCGTGCCATTGAGTGACGAAACCATCAAGCCAGAATTTAGCGTGAGTACTTTCCATAAATACAAACCTTCTTTGCTAATTGTTGAATTTACTTGTGGAAGAATAGCAAAAGGAAGAAAACGAGTATGACCAGTGGAATGTATTAATATAGAAGCGTGTGATAATGTTACAAAGCTACCAATTTTATGGAAGGAAGTTCATAAAGTTTGGTAAATCTTTGAAGAAATCGTTATCAAATACGTCTGTATGCATCGAGTCTAGATAAAGATTTAAAGGAGAGTCTGAGGGAATTTGCAGCGAGGATGTCAATCTATCGAGTGCTAGTAGTTCAGCTTCCTGATCAAGCTGCGTGGGTACAGTAGTAGAAGCTCTAGCATTAGTTGGGCCGTGCTCTTCGTCTATACCATTTGTTGAACCAAGGTTTAAAGCACAGATCAGTGAAGGAATATTGGGCTGATATAATAAACCCATGTTCCCTGTGGATAGAGGATTATTGGCTGGCGTCCTTAAAGGTGTCATTAAACCAGCTGGATTCTGAAGTGAATTATCGTCAGACAATTGACCAAAAGCAGTGAGCTGCTGCTTTTTTAATGGCCCAGCGTTGTTGATACAGCTTTTAGTTTTGCGCTTTGTAATCTTCATATGCCTAGTTGATTTATCTAGTTTAGATACAAAGTCTTTGACAAGCTTGCAAATCTCCTCAATAACCCACCACTTGCTTGCCATTTTTTCAAGCACTTCCATAAAATCTTCAAATTTGTAGCCAAATATATGTTCATCGTTGCTGGTGCCATACTCATTTCTCAAAGATACTCTAGTTTTTCTTTTGAGATAGCAAGCCATTGACATTGTCAAACAATAGGTTATGAGAGGCATCTGCAATATGAACTCTTCGTCTGCCTGCTTAAAATACCAAAGAATGTTTGACGCTGCCTTAAGAGCAATATTTTCTGGAACATGGTTGGGTATCCTACTATCGTCATACTTAGCCTTTTGAGCTACCATGATAATGGTATTATTGATCAATCTTGTAAGGAACTCTAGCATCCTATTACCGTAATCTTCGTGAGCAATAGTATCGGTAACATTAGCTGAAGTGACCTTGAATATTGGTGTCTCGTGAGAAGGCTTTGATCTGGCTTTATCACAGAAATTGAACTCTCGATATTGAAACTCCGCGGTGTTGAACACTTTCTGCCTAAATTCCTGGCTTTCTTCAGATCTGTGCATATTATTGTAAGGCTGGTATACTGAAATTAACATATTCTCAAATGAACATGCCAATTGTATTAGTTGAAGTAGCTTTGGGTGTCCATATGGGAGATCAACATTGAAGTCCTCATGCCTAATGAATAGAAATCGACAATTAAAAACAGCATTGAATCTGTCGAATATGTAGCAACACCACCATAAATTTCGCGAATATTCCTCTTTCTCCTGGGGCATTGAATGGGACACAGCTTTCATATGTATTCCAAGCGATCCTGCCAAGTTTATGGCAGTCGACAAGTCATGAGAGCAGTGTTCGTTACCTAGTTTGCCGAATCTGAAGTGTAAAGACAACAAAAGATGGACAACAAGTTTTGTCAACTTATCAAAGTCACCAAGCTCTGGAAGAATCAAAAGAAGCTGACGAATCTTGTACTCTAGATCACCTATAAAAGTCACGAGCCATTTGTCATAACTGTCTTCCGGTGTTCCAAATCCTTTGCTGATTGAAAACACTTCCTGTAGAATTGGCTCTGCTAATTGATCTCTATGAGCAGCTATCACGATAGCATAACAAATTAAGCTTTGAGCTTCGTTTTGTTTGAAATCATCCCAAAACCGGTCTGCATGAATTATGGGGAATATTGAATTGATCTTTTTGAAGTAGATGGCCACTAACTTGTCTATATGCCTTTTTTCAAATCGATACTCCGGGCTGGCTAAGGTAAAACAGTGTATTGCTGACAAAAACTGGTACACCTTTTTACTTCTTAGGTGGTGCTGTCTTTGTGAACCTCCAAAGTTTTTGACTTTGGACAGAGCATCGCCACTTGGATCGTCTGCATGGTTGATATCAACATAGACCCCGGACTCGTGATATACAGACTTGTCCGCCATTTTGTTGCCGATGATAGCCTTTGGATGGTCATGAAATACGTATTGATAGGTCGAGCTGGAATCTGTTCCAGAGATATTGAAATGGTATTTTTCTTTCAAGAATTGTGGTGTAACCCTTGTCATATCGATTGGATAATGTTCATCCTCAGGGTTGTTAAATTCTTCCGTATTTTGTCTCGCTGGTATTATTGTATGGTTTTGTGAATTTCCATGTTTTGACGCGCCGATTGCCTTTTGGTGTTCGGCCTTCTTTTCTAGTTTGAGATTGCAATCCAAGCCATGTTTCTGACAGCTGGCACAACCAACCTTTTCGTAGACCGCTGATGATATGTCACACTTTATTCTTTTTAGGCGGCAGTTGCTGCAGCACTTGAATGTTCTCTTTCGTGCTTTGTAATTGGAGTCAAAGGCAGGAAACACAAACATTGCTGCTACTTGATTCACAGATGTTATGTTGGCAAAAATTGCAACTATTATCGAAGATCAGTTTCAGGCTGCGTACTCAAAGCCGAACGCCTTGAGAGTTCTCATGTACTACTCCATACTTGAAAAGTAAAAACAAGATATAAGCGCGAAGTTGACACTCCGGAAGTCATTCTAAACACCGTTTAGTGTTGAATCAGAGTCATTGCTAACTGTTGTTCATTGGGTTCAGGATGTGAGCCAATAAATGCAATTACTATTATATTAGCAACATCTTCAATTGAGCAGCTGAAGTTCGTAAGAAAATTTCTTCTCAATAATGCTTACGAACGATTTAAGGCGCTTTTTAGAAGTAATTTTTTCACTCTGTTTTACAGTGCGCATCAGCGCTTAACGAGGCCAATCTGTTTTCCTTGGCAGCCCCGGAAAATTGTCTTAAAGCTCCAGTAGAAAACATTCAAACTTAGTCGCTTATTTTTTAGTGTAGCTTGCGGTTGTATCACTTGTAGGCACTGTACTAAGCCTCCCTGTGTTAATCTGCGCGGCAGATTGTGGCCGACGCGAGTTCCGACTTTGATTCCCGAGAAGAATTTGTTATCATTAAGCCATAGTTCAAATTGGTGCGCAGCAAGCATCCCTGCCCTTGCTGTTGCAAAATGCTATATAATCCATTAGATGCCTTTGAGAGAGAGATCTGGCCTTTGTACCAAATGATTTCGGTGATTCCATAACAAAAATTCATTATTGCTGTCTTTTAACATGCCGACGCTTATTTGCCAATCACAATCAATGCCACTTTGATATGAACAGGAAGCAATTGGACCAAATCCCTCAGAAATAGCCGGTGTCTTTTCGTCTTCTTCAAGAAAGACATGTAAGTCATCTATTGGTATAAGGATGTAAGTAACTACAATGACGGTTCACGGTTCATAATACTAAAGAACATTTAATTAACAAGCAAAATAGGGAAACGAAATTTTAGCAAAAAATCCAAGTGCAAATGTCTGCCAAGAGAAAACAAACAAAAAACAGTGAAAGAATAAAAAAGAACTCAAGAAGTCAAAAAGTCGAAATGTTAAAAAGCAAAGCAACATTAAAATGTTAATTCAAATCAAGCAGCAAATCAAAGCTATAAAAAAAAGTGGCAAGATCTGTTTATCATGGGAAATGACCGTAACGAAGCCCAATATATCCATCTGGAGCGGTAGCAGGATCTTTCAAGGTGATTCTCTCCAAAGCCTCACCATCAATGCCTGCAAATGGAACAATGTTGCCCCACCAATTGATATCCTTTGGGTTGTACTGGACAGCGAAGAATATAATCAAAGCACTGAAGGCGGTACCAGCGGTCAATGCAGAGGAAAGAACATAGTTGTACTTTTCCCACCAAGCCAAGTATCTGCGCTTGATATAATGATTGAAAGCATAATTAACGTACATGCCTGGAATAAGGTAGACCAAGTTGTATGGAGCCCAGTTCAACATACCGCCGATAATAACAGTTGGTTGAAAGTATTTAGTTTGTTTTGGGAAGTATTGTCTAATGGCAATACAAACAAATGCTAACAAAGTGCCAATGAGGAAACACCATTTCAAGATTGGGTAAAGGTCACTGAAGACACGCTTTGGACCAATAACACCCCAAAAAACGGAGGCAGTATAGTAAGTAGTCTCACCTGGGCAAGTGAACTTATCCTTTTGATCGCTAGTGCAAACGTCTTCAACGTTAGACATGGTGAAGTTAACAACAGCAAGAGCCACGATAACTTGAAGAATGGTAGCGATTAACTGACCACGGAAAATGGCTAAAGGAGGAACTTTTGAATAATGAGCCATTTTTTGGTCTGTAATATAGTTCTCAGCCTGACCACCAATGTTGTAACCAAGAGCCTTTAAGGTCATCAAAGCATCTGGGTTATTTGGAATAGCGTAACCAATAATCAATTCAACAAGTACATTAAGGCCAAAGGAGAAACCGGTAACAGAATAGATAAGACAAAGAGGGATTAAGAAAACAAAGTTAATAGCAATGGTGAAGAAGATGCCCCAAACTGGAGTGTTTGCAGGATACGCCTTAACACAAATGATACCAAAGACAATAGACAACAACAAGATAACAATGAACCACCAGTCTGGAGTCTCCTTGTATTTGGACATCATACGAGAGTGGGAATCTTTGAAGTTTTCAAAGTTAGATTTGCCGATTGTGGAGAGAGAACCTTTCAAAGACTTTAAAGCAGCCCAGACAGCTTTTCTTTCAAGGAAAATAGTGTAAATGAAAGAAAATGGATAAATGGCAAAGAAAGCACCATACATGACCAAATTAGCAGCAGAAAAGTATGGTGGGCTGTACTTGTTGTACTTCTCGGTGTCAAGCTTACCTTTGGTGAGGACTTTCTGGACTTTGAAAGAGCCTCCAGTGTTGTCAAAAGACTTGTTACTGTTAATTGGGAAGTAAGCAGTCCATTTATAATTGGAATAGTAAACACCAAGGATAGCAAAGAAACCAATCATCATACCAATGAACTGACTGACCATAGAGTAAAATGGAACAGACAATGGAGAGTAGAATGAGATAACATTCCAGTCGAAGGTTGGGATAGGGTTCAAGCCAAGGCCCAAAGTGCTGCCGGTGATAATAGCCAAGTTGAAGTTATCTGGCTTAATCCAAGTCATCCAGTTAAAAGTCGAAAGGGCCTGGAAGATATAGTTTGGGAACCAAAAGTAAAGGAAACTGGCAGATGTAACAATTATGAAGAAATAGTACTTGCTAATGGTCCAACCGTGGATGGATTCTCTTTTTTCAGGCTTTAACAAAGCTTGGTTTAAAGCCAACGTTGGGAGTAAAGTTGGCCAAACCGCACGGACTGGGTAAATGACAATTTTTCTCATAATACCAGCAAGGCCGAAACCCATGAGTTGAGTGGAAAGAGCCAAAAATACCTGATAACCTAAGGAGACCCAGTTAGCACCATAATAAACTTTCAATTTTTGGACTATAATGTTACTGCTGACATAGATACTACCAATAGCAACGTTGAAAACAATAGTGGCAAACATTTGCTCTTTATAGGTCCATGGACCCGGGTTAAGAGAATGTCTGGTGCCAAAAAGAGTGAAACCCCAGTCTGGAAGAATTTTTTCAGCAGCCTTACCCATAGGGAAAAGTAACATTTGAATAATAGAAGAGCTCAAACT
The DNA here is from genome assembly GCA_031125595.1 of Saccharomycopsis capsularis. Lineage (NCBI taxonomy): Eukaryota > Fungi > Ascomycota > Saccharomycetes > Ascoideales > Saccharomycopsidaceae > Saccharomycopsis > Saccharomycopsis capsularis. The sequence goes on from JASTUX010000007.1 coordinate 81,479, forward strand.
GATACTTGGCATTCTGTGAGAAAAGAATTCATTGAAGCCAGTACCGATAATAGTCCAGAATAAAGCTAAAATATAAGCTCTAATGGTTTCAACAGGGATAGTCGGGTCATCGAGAGGAGAAGAAACAGATCTAACTTCAGGGTACAACGAGAAATACTCGTGCAAACCGGCGTATAATTTGGTTCTGAAAGCCCATTCTTCAGCGGTCTTGTCAGAGTTTGCCTCGAGACCCTTGCTTAAATGTTCAATTTCCTCATAATCTTCAAAAGGAAAATTTGGATCGTCGTTGTATTCAACAAGAATTTCTTGAAGGTCTTCCAATGCTCTGGAGATCGGCAATTGATCTATCTTCCCAAACAAGTATTCAATGTCGCGAATCTGATTGTACTTTTCAGCTTCTTCACCAGAACTTTCTGCGTCTTCAATGAAAGAATGACCTAATTTTTCATAAAGTGCCTGCTTATGGTACTCGTCAAGGAAACCAACATACTCGTTGCCGTTCTTGAGATCAGAGTCGGAGACAGAGAGATTTTTTTCGCCAGAGACGTGGATATCTTTTTCGTCAAACAGCATTGTGATTGATTTCTATTCTTTTGGCCAGCAGCTGTGCGTGTCACCAAGGACTGAAAGAGAAAAGACAATGGTGATTTGATGCTATTTTAAAAGAATAAGAGAAATGGAAAGGTAATATCTGAAGACATATCATCCCTAGTAAAGTAGTGCTGCTCCAGATATATATACCATCCCAAGAAGCACTATGAGGAGATAAGGCAGAAGAAACAAGAGTAAAGGATGGCTGCTTTTCACGATGTCCATAGCTGCCTAATTCAAACTGGAACCGAAATAGTTCATGCAGGGCTCCTAGAAAATAACATTGGCTATATGTCGTGATGGAACGCAAAACCATCCGCACTGGCAGAAGCGCGCATATTGTAGCATGGAAACACTGCATAACCTGCGCTATGGCACATTATCAGGAGGAATTATCGAATCTCAAGATCATAAACGACAAAAGGTCAACCAGTGCATCTGCATAGGAAAAATACGGGCGAATATGAAAGATAAAGATATTAACGATAAGAAGGTGACATAAAGAAAAAGAAAGATGGACTTGCTTTCAAAACTAAACGGTCTCTGTGAAAATTTGGTAACTGGGAGAACAGCTCGAAGACAGCTGCGTAGAATACATTCAATTTGATCACTACTTTTTTAAGCTCGCTGAATATTCAGAAGTCCGTCTAAGAGAAGCCACAGTCCGTCAGCAGTGTGTTTGGAGCACCACACAGCGAAATGACATTGCAGCGGCACCCAAACGTCAGCCGGATTGAGTCAGCTCAACTAGCTTTGTGAAGCGCACGCGGGCCAATCGAACTGACACTTTGACCAAAGAAGTTGTCAGCGCTTGGCCGTCTCTTCTTAGACTGCACCAAAAGGAACCAAGCATGCTTATCATCCCGTATTCCGTGCATCGCTCTGCAGATAATGCATTATCCTACATGCTCCACAGTTTAAGTGTGACGGCCTTTATTTTTTTGCCCTAATTGTGACACAGGCACTGTTAAAGACGTTCAGTCATGGCAGATCGGTTAGAGCTTTGTATCGGCCAGGAAGAAGTAGCCATTCATATGTATATGATGGGCAAAATTCAGCAATTCTAAAGTATGCATAAATTTTTTATCTTTACTGTTTTACGAACAAGTCCTGATTGAGTGTCTAAGGGGCATCCATAAAAGAAGAAGGGCCAGGAAAAATAGATAAATTCATCTTGATTTCGTCTTAATCTCTTGGCTCTTTCAAAGATAAGCTTAGTGCGAGAAAGCGAAAGTGATGCTTCCATTTGTGAGAGATGGTGGTGACACTGGCTGCGGCATATTCCCGAGTAACGTTGTGGGCATGAGGTTGTATACACTTTAGGTTCAAAAGGGGAAAAAGGCAAACTCTGCACCACACTATTGGGTGTCTTTCATATGCCAGGCCGCAAAAATTATGATTCCAACAGGACATCTGAGGGCGGTACTAAAGTCGCAATGACGGCTTGTTGCTTGAAACTTGGTTGTCTAACATTGACGATGGCATTATAAAGTTTCGTCACGAAAGTCTGTTTTTTCATTGCTAATAGCATTAAGCAAAAACGGAAATCACGAAAGAGCCTTCCGCCAGAACCATCATAAATTGTGGAGGGCCACGGAAAGCTGCCACACTACTCTTAATAGTTAAATACTGTCGACACACTAAAGATGACTTCTAGCTGACGAAAACAGGCAAAGTGGCAAATTCTGTAGTCTCTCGATGTTGCCGCATAAACGGTTTTGTAAAAATACATAACGTAACCTTGAAGACGAAGATCTAAAGCTGGCATAAATCTTTATTGTAATTACAAAGCACGTGATGCTAAAATTACAGTTTTCCCACTGTGCGATATACACGTTGGAAAAAAGATGCGAAACAAAGATGCTTGACACTCGCTTAGAGCGGGTTTGCAATCGACAGTATATTGTCTCGTGCATGTCTGCTGTTTATGCCTGAGCAAAGCACTTCTCCGCTGTTTTATTCTCAGATACAGCGGCATGTTTTGCATGCACATATCTTAGTAAAGTACCCATGTAGACCAGAGCGGCTGATGACACCTAAATCTGCTGCCCTGAAATACCTGACACCGGAACAAAGATGATTTACAACCGTTTTTGGACTTTCTAAGATGATTGTTCAAGCACTGAGCGACAGCTGCATTGATAATAGGATCACCGGCTGACGACTTATCGCAGCACCCTAAACAGAAGTCCCCAATCAGCCCAATATAGGTTGAACAAAGCCACAAGACGAACCCTAGGCCCTTGACAAACAGATTAACATGTTTCTTTTGCTGTTCCGCAACGGCAGCATTCTGGTCGGACGGCTGCGAGAAAAGGAAAACGAAAAAAGAAATCGCCCGCGCGGTACTCACCTCGTAAGCTGCGTGCAGGTAGCAGGCGCGATCGCATGGTTTAAATCCCCCGCTTGGGTTCGGTCCACTGTTACGTGTCGCCGCTACCTCAAGTTGGCAATATCTCAACCTTTAATGGTTAATAGCAAGCCTTTGTGGACAAAAGAAGTAGGTAGTCTGTGTTGGCCTCTGGGCAAAGTCGGGGACAATATAAAAGTTTTTTGTCCACTGCCTTGGATTATACAACTGATTGCGACGGAAACTATAGCATAAGCAAATCGTGATAGCATCGGAGAAATCCGCGCGCCCTGTTTTTCTTGCAGTCGCTCACTTTCCGGGTAATAGCTGTGCATCATCACGCACGGCTATTTTTAGCCTATCTTTCAGCATTCTTTTCAACATGCGTTTTCCATTATAGATCTAGTATTGCTGTGCCAAAATTGAAAGGAGATAGGCTGTACGGCCTGGTGATTGCCTGACAATATACTGGTGACTAAAGTTTGCTTGCATTGAGTACTCAGACTTTGGATTTCATTTTTGCTGGTATTTTAAGAAAGATTGTCATCTATATAGCCAGGGCTACCTGGTCAACCTTGTTGCCTACCATCGCGTTAAACAAAGCCTTTTTGGAACCGGAAGCTAAGGAGAATACCAACAGCTGGGCCATTACTTGTTATATTTTCTTCTCCAACATAGGATGAAGTCTATTGTTGCTGCTATGAAGTCCTTGAAAGGAATTTTTACCCTTTTCAATAAATCCAACTTTGAGCACTTCAAAGGTCCACACTCGCAGATGTTGTCTAAGTACAAAGAAACACTGCACTGATGATTTGTTCTCATTTTATTGATCTCTTTGACTTTTACTATTCTTTGTGTCATGTTGTGCCCAGTCAACACTTCAATTTGAGGTATCTACTTTACCATCGGTATCAACTTTACCATCGGTATCAACTTTCTGTTCTTGATTCCCTTGGCTATTATCTACCCCTTCACTAGTTTTTTTCGGCCTTAATGTGCTTGTTGAATTGATCATTGGTTATGCTATTCCGGATAATGGCACCATTTTGATGACTTTGAAGGCCATTGGCTATAATATTGGTGGCCAAGCTGAGAACTTTGTCACCGACAAAAAGAATGTCCCGCTACGCTAAGATTCCTCCAAGCGCCATCTTCCGAGCCCAATTGATTGCCGTCTTGTTGCAGATCCTTACACCCTTCTTTGGAAAGCAAATCACCTGATTCCATTCGACTTTGATCATCAACGGTTTTTTAGTCTATACTTTATACAACTTCGCATACTACTTGCCAGGCTTCTACGTTAATTTCGTCTTCAATTATTACATCAGAAAGATATTCACCGTTGGTGGGGAAGGTACATCTATATCCTGGCTAGTGCTTTGGATACCAGTGCGGAATTTGGCGCTACCATCATTTTCTTTGCAGTCCAAATTAAGGATTATAAAATCAAATAGTAGGGAAACACTGCGTACCTCAATGGTGTTGATGGCGGAAACGGCCAAGCATCTTTATTGAACCCAAACACCTTCCTAACGGCTACTTTAATTTGCGCTATGTCAAATTCAGGTAATCACACTCGCTAGCCTTCATTTTGCTTCTCGTTTTAGTCTTTATGGAGCAACCTCTAGTCCACTCTATTTTGTTTTCCAATGACATTCTCGTCTTTCAAATTCTCTACTTCTATCATTTTCTCTATCATATTGTCCCTTTATTTCTAGAACACTGCCTTGTTTTTCAAGCAGCACACACTATTTGACTCTTTTGTTTTTTTAAGTCCCTTTGTGCGATCAAACTTTGCCGTCCATGACTGGTCATAGAAACTTATTCGGTTTTTAATAATTACTTTCGATCCTTTATTTCGTTCCATGCCTTATGTTATAATCTGACGTTTGTTAATATCACCTGTTCACTGTAAACGATTTTTGTGGCACTAGCTACAACAGCGTTTCCCAGTATTCATGTTTTCATCAAAAAGCTGAAACACAATCCTGTCCATCAAGGAATTTGCGCTTATAATGTGTACCTTAAAAAGGTACAAGATGCCAGGATGACCCAAAATGGGCAACATTTTTGCTCAACTTCTTCCTGATTGGAAGAAAGCGTTAGCGCTGCATGGCCAAAAAATCTGTTTTGTTTTGCTTCGTATCCTATTTGAAGCTGAATGCTTTTGAAGTAGAGCTTCTCTCTGTTGAAAAAGTACTCTTCATACTTCTAAGACCAGTCGCAAACATCTATAAGCAATGCGAAATTTGCGCTGGGCCTGAGATTGTGCAGTTACATGTGCGAGATGTTCATGTCTTTTTCGAAATGTTTCACTTATAAGTATGATTATTATAATCTTGGCGCAAAGTGAGTCTTGGGTTGGTAGATTGGATCAAATAGGAGCCAGCCAACTTTGTATGCATACCGCTTCTCCTTGGGCGTTTTAGGGCAGGCCAAGCAACTGCAGCTATTCACGAGGACTGAAGCATAGGCATGTATTTGGCATGTCAAGATAGCTGTTGCGTTCGCATATGCTCCTTTTCAGGAAGATTATAAATTGTCAGGTAAATCCAAATGCTTTCAAACGTTGCCATTTGGTATAAAAGTTGAGTTTTTATGCTCTTTCAATATGCCCATTTTGTTGGTATTAAAAACTAGAAATGTCTTTTCACAAAGCTACACTTTTCCAAGTGGCTCTTTGCCTTTGTCAATTACTCATATTAAGCGAGGCGGCGCTAGATCAAGGGAAAAACATCTTAGGAGCCAAAAATTCAGATGCTAATGACTATTCCAGAGAATTTGAGCACAGTTTCATAACAAACACAAAATATCAGAGCCTTATTGCCATTGGTATTTCCGGCCGACTAGATAAAGCAGTTAAATGGCGCAGAATGTCAAGTATATGATGTTCATATCTATGTTACCAAAGCTGTCGATCAAATCAGCCGGTTGCAAAACACTAACTAGCGACTTGACCTCAGACGACCCCATAGGCTTCTACGACTATTCATACAGTTATGACTATTCTTGCAGAGTATATGTAGTGAGAAAGTTCTTCCAGTACTGGAAAGCACCAGCTCTTCTTGCTGTCAATGACAAAGGAGTCGTGTCTGCAGGGAGTGAGAGTGACAGTGATAGCAGAAACTGATCTCAACAGCTTTACCAAAAAGTCTTTAACTCCTTCAACCTCTTCATCTCGTTCAAGTGAAATAGCTTCTTCCAAATCATCAACTGCTGGCACTATTAAAATTAAAAGCGCATTCTACCTTGTAACGGCCGGCATCTTGCCCCTTTTTAGTCTTTTCTTTCTTTGATAGTTAGCGACTCAATTGTTGAATTCTGACTTTTACTTCATCTCAAAAACTTTTTCTTTTAATTTAGCTTCGAATTGCTTGCTTCTACCTGCACTAGATTAGCTATCACATAATGTTTCTCCACTTTTAGACATAATATCTAGATGTTAACCTTTTTTATGCTCCATATCATTGAGTTTTATCCGAAGCCATTTCATGAAGTCAGCCAATATATAAACTTTTCCAACTTGATTTTGGCGTTCAATGTACTTTCCCTACAAAAGAAATTAATTCAGCTTAAAATCCAAAGAAACTCTTCTTGAAAATATGAATATCAAGTCAATGCTTTTCTAACTTGGACGCCAATCTGGTGGCGTTCTTATAAATTAAGATTGCATAGCTGCCATGACGCCTTGCGAATCAAAGGACTTGGCCCTTGTATACGATGATATGCAGACAGTGGCAAGAAGTATACAGGCCGAGTAGTAGTAGTAGAAGGTTTAAAGTTACACACGGGTAATTAGCACTGGATACCATTAAGTAGTTATACCGGTGTTGATATCCCATCAACTAATGAGGTAATTTAAAAGAAACATGTAATAACATATATAGTTCTGAACAGAAATCTCAAACAACACAAGTAATATTCAAATGTATAAATGACGAATATGCCATTCAAAGAACAAAGTGTAATGAAGATAATAAATAAAAAACCGAACCCTGAATAAAAACCAAAATATTGTGTAGAATGAAAACTTTAACATAAATTATGACTGGATGAAACAACGAAATATTGAGCTGTTTACTTATAAAGGAAAAGGAAAAGGAAAAAAAGAAATTATAAATATAAGAGGTGAGAATAAGAATGGAATGAAGAGAAAATGGGTATTAAAGTGCATTAGGAAGTCGGTGAATTAGAAGAGGCAAGACTAAAGCACTTTTCATAAATGAACTCAAGTCCTGAGACAAAACCCGACAATATGAAAGGCACAAAGTTAGAAGATGACCAACATAAACAAGATAGTAGAAACATGAGATGGAAAGAAATAAATAAGGACAAAAGCCAGTAAGCGGGAACACGAATGCCCTGTAACTGTTGGATGAAGTTGAAATGGATTAAAATCAAATGCGATTTAAAACCATTGAATGGGAAAAGGGGATGATAGACGACGGACAAGAACCTTGAAAACAAAATCTATAGTATAGGATACGTCAACAAGTTGATAATGACCAGCAAGTGCCAAGCACGAAGTCTAACTGGAACATAAGTATGCTTCTTAGCGGATTTCAGTGGCTTTCACCAAAGAATATAAGAAAATACTAGATAAGGTTGGAATGGTAAAGTTGTCATCCCAGTTCAAGATGTCAATGCCTTCCGATAAGGCGGCAATAAAACCGCATGCAACAGAGTATCCGGCTAAATTCAAATGACTCTTCTCTGGAGACCATATAATATCGTCCGTATACTTGTAAGTTGGAATGAAATAGCCGTAAAAAATTAAACAGGAGATGGCGCCAGTTATAAAAGCCGCAATTGATCCTGCCAAACTTTTATTTCCCACAATCTTTGGGGTTAAATAACCGTACGCTCTACCAATAGTGGAAGCAGCGGTATCAGACCAACTAAGAAGTAAAACGGCCATCACACCAATATCTTTTGGAAATGGCTTGAAAGCAATAGTCAAACCTAATAAATACCAAATGACACCATTATAGCTGTTTACTTCTTTTTCTCTCATTAAGAAGCCCACAACATTGCAATAAGCTTTATTAAAATCCTTAAACTTAAATCTCAATAAGTCGAGAGAGAATATAATGGCACAAGCTGTGGACAAGTAAGGCACAAAGATCTGTGTGCTTGAATTCAAGGTGTAGAAATATAAAGTAACAAATCCTATGGAGACGTGTAAGAATTTTCTAGGAATTTCATGCTTATGAATAAAAGCTTTGAAACGCTTGTGAGATTTCAAATCGAGTTCCGAAGTTTGACTCTGTAGTTTCTCGACCAACTGCTCAATTGATAGCTTGCTATGTTGTTGATCCTCGTTTTGTTCAAGGGAAACGGAAGATGAGGAGGAGCATACGCCATTCTTTTGGACTGATTTGTCAAACACGCGAGAATCGTCGTCATAGTCATCATCTTCAGTGTCTTCTTCTTCATAATCTTCGTCATCTTCACCTTCATCTTCGTCTGGGTGATAATCCAGATCATCTTCTGAGTTGTATGTCACGTCGGCAACTGCGACCTGGGCCGGAGCGCTTACTGACTGGTCTTTATTAACAACATTGCTTTTCCCGCTGTCATTGGAGGTAATTGCAGGAGAAGGAGGAGCTGCTGCAAAAGAAGCCATGATATAACCGATAATAGGACAAATACTAAGTCACCAAAAAACTACTAATCCAGTAATGCTGTGGTAGAGTTTATCTCGTCAGCAAGGTATTAATGTGTAATATAGAGGCAAAAACTAAGGAGAATCAAAACACAACGTTAAAAAAAGAGAAAAAATAACAAAAACACGCTAGGAAAAACAAAAATTTAGGTCAGAGAACAGCGCCCAAAAAGAAAAAAAGAAAAAATTCGCGATATAGTTTTAGTAAAAGCAAAAATAGAATGAATTAGTCGAGCCCAGAGTACAATAGAATTTCTGTTTACTTGTGTTGTGATATGGTATCAGCTATTGCACAGCTTGTCTGGCCGTTTCTTGCTTGGCCGTTTCTTGCTATATAAGCGAGCTCTATTGTCATATGGGCAATTCCGGCCTGGTTACGAAATGTCAGGAGCATGATCGCAGCGCCACGAGCCCCGAACCTCTGAGAAATTGCCATGTGATTTTCATGCTTTCAAAAACACTGTAGAATTGTTTGAATAGTTACAAATTATGGACGTGGTGGTAAATTAGATAATATTACAAAACAAATCTTTTACAATGAAATTTAAAAATCAGAAAAGATCACTCAATATTAACTAATTAGACAGGCTAGATACACTTTAGCATTTAATAGAAAGTGGAGACTGGTTTGAAAGAGAAAAGATTCTTGGATTTTTGGACTCTGTGTGGCAATGGGAATTTCAAGTCCTTGGCCAAGAATTGTTTAACATAGTTACGCTTGACATCGGCGGTCTTCTCTAATTCAACAACCTTCAAGATGTGAATAGATCTAAATCTAGCTCTGTGTCTAGCGGCCATGTCTTGGTATAAGTTTTCGACAGCACCGGTTCTGGTAACGTCTCTGATTTCTTTGTACATGTTGTGGGTACCAGATCTGGAGTCGTATCTAATCCAGACACCAAAGTTCTTGACATGAGTTGGGTTTCTTTCTTGGATAACGTTGACAGAAACAATTTCACCAGAAGCTCTCTTGACCTTGTGCAATTTTTGCAAGAAGTACCAGTATCTAGACTTAGCAATAACAGTGTTTGGAGCAAAGATGGTCATACGGTACAACTTTGGTTCTGGAACGTTTTCAGTTGGTAAACGACGACCAATAACTTCATATTCAGTAAGACGAGGCACTAAGAGAATTTGTTAGTAAATTAGACTTTTACATTTCTTTGAAAAAGTCGCCTAACCACTTGTGGACTTGAAAACATTAAAGATCAGTTTGAAAGGCTAAGACTATTGCAGTTTGAAGTAGGACGCAACAATTTTTCACTCTGAGACAATTATAAACTTGACTAGGAATAAAAGTATTTCCCTGGTTTTATGAAGCCTTTGTTGGTGATAAAGGCAGTGTATTTAGCCTTTGTTGCTGCAAACTATGATTGTTGTAACTGTTTTGTGAATGGAATGTTACTGCTTATGTTGCATCCAAAAAATTTCATCGGTGCATTTTGATGGTTGATAATAGTTTGATAATACTTTGATTATTACCTGGCTAGTCAAATTTTGACCACTCTTTCAATTCAACTAACAGATCCTGGTCGCTTTCTTAAGTCGTTGTGCTTGGAACGAAAATTTTGAGACTTTCTACATTGAAAATTTGGCACTGACTTTTGTTGTCGTTGATGAAACTTCTTTTGATACAAATCAAACATTACTATTTTATTGCCACAATAATCCACTCGTTGGATTCAAGTTCAAATGGTTGGTTTCATTGACATTCTACTTACTTTTGACGATTGTTTTTGTTGTTGATGCTCTTCTATATTATACAATCCAAAGCAGACAGTCAAATACAGACTCTTTTCACCTTTCCAAATTTTTCTTTTTTCGTTTTTTTTCTTTCACTCTAGGCTGCCCATAGAAAATTACTATGGCACGAATGAAGCGTACATTTTTTCTCGCTCACGGCTTTTCGCACGGACTTTAGGGGTTACCTTACCTCATTTTTGGAGCTATGGCGCTGTCACTATGATTTTTCTTAACAGCCCTTTACATAGTCATGTGCTTATCAGCTGATCCTTTTTGCCCAACTAAGAAGCTGCGCATAGAAATTTCCTGTTGAATTACAAGCAGCGTTTATAGTCAGCATGCATCGCTTTACACGAGGACATAGTACACCGCTACATACTACGAGAATTAATCTGATGAGTAGCTTAAGCTAATTCAAGCTTCAATAAACACATAAATATATCACTACTTATGTTTTTGTATACAAAGGATGGTTGTAAAAGTAAACGCTTATCCTGTTATTATTTTGAGCTTCATAATTCGTCATGAACTGCCGAGTCGCTATTGGTGGTAAATCCATCAGTTGTTTTATTAGAGCTTTCCTGATCAATCTTCTCGTTGGTTTTTAAATTTTCTAATTTTTCTGCTTTTTCCTTTCTCTTTTTAAGTCTGTTGTCAAGGAGCTTTTCGAGCAACTTTAAGCGGCGCTTCTGCTCCTTTTTAACTTTGGCGGACAATTTTTGTAGTTCTTGCAATTTCGCCTGAGTTAAGGTTATGAGCTCAAATCTAGCAACAACTTCCTCAGCATCGCTAGAGGACACTTCGTCATCTTTATTGATTTTATTGTTTGCATCGCTTTCGAGCTGTTTAATCGCTTCATGTAGTTTTTGTATGGTTTCGGATAGATTTAATAACTCTTTTTCAATATTGAGCTCTTCAATCTTGAGCAATGATGTTTTTGAAACCTTTTGGTTGTCTTTATCAAAAGCTTCTCTGGTAATATTTTTTTCCAAATAGGCTTTGGCCACCTTCTCGGCTTCCATTTCTAATGATGTAGAGATATCTTCTAATTCTGTGGAAATCTTATTACTTTCACTGACGACTTTTGAAAAGCTGTCTGCTCTGATAGGATTTTCCAAGTATTTAGAGATTATATTGAGGATCTCTATTCTCTTGTTAATTTCGGAAGTGTTGACTTCTTTCAAGTTGTAAGTTTGATCTTCTAACCATTCCAAGTATTCACCAACTAACTTTTTGAATGCCTGAAGGCTTCTCAAATCGGATTGCTGAAATTTGCCTAATACAGCGCTCTCTCTGATATTGTCTTCACTATCGTCAATACTCGATCTGATTGAGTATAATTCACTCTCCAAAGTGTTGAGTAACTCCGATTTTTGTATTCTAACTTGGTCTTTTAAAGACAAGTCACGCAACTTTCTTTGGGAAGTGTCCTTTTGAATGGTTGATAATGGTTTTACCGATGGATAATCCTTTACGGATGTTAAGGCAACCTTCAAATTTTTCGGTTTAATTGTTGTTTTTGATTTGGCACTGCCTGAAGCTTTCTCGGTTGAATAAGTGCTGTTAGCGTTTCTTTCATCGTTATTGGCAAGCTCTTCCTCTTCAACAACAGCGTCTTCATTGTTTTCATTTTTACCTTTCAAAATATTCTGGAAAAATCCTTTGTTCCCGTCAGATTCGGCAACACAGACAGCTGTGACATTTTGGATACTAAAAATCTTGCTTTCATCAAAATTGACAAAAGCGTAATAATGCAAGCCACTATTTTTCTTACAAGTACTCAAATCAAAATCTTTGGACAACTTTTCAACAGCTAGCTTGATGTTGTTTTTGACTGATTTATAGCGATTAGTCTCAAAGGAGTTACCATTTTCCAATAAGCTTATTTCAAAATTTGTTTCTTGATTATGCAAATCCGGGAGCTCAATTTTTGCAATATTTTCGACAGGCATGTTTTTGGCAAAAACTGGAATTTTCATAGGCACCTTTGAGCTCTCGGTGGAAAGTTCTATACCATAGTCGTAAATAAACTTTTCGGTAATATTAATTTCTTTAGCTCTAAACATCTTTGACAAGACAATACCTCTTAAAGCAACCCCCTGTACAGCAGCCTCGTCAGCATTAACGTTTTTTGAAATCAAATCTTTGCCCAAAATCTTCGTGAGCTCTTTTTGCACAAAAGGCACTCTCGTTGAGCCACCAAATAAAAGCACCGAGTCAAGCTTTTCAAGGTCGAACTCACCTTGAGAAAGAGCGTCTAAAATTGGTTCAGCAATCCTAGAGCTAAGTTTTTCGTTTTCTAGTTCAAACTCTTCTCTGGTAACAACGGCCTTGAAATCTATACCATCATAGAAAGACTCGACGGATGCAGAAGCTTCGTTGTTGGCGCTTAAGACCAATTTTGTTTTTTCAGCAGCTTGCCAAAGTTTGACAATTGCTTTTTTATTTTTGGTCAAACTAGATTGGCTAACAGATGGGTTCTTGCTTATAAACTTAGCCTTGAGCAAATTGAAAACTTCACTTGTAAAAAGCTCGCCACCTAAAGATTCATCAGCACCATAACCTTTGACCTCAATGTCGGTAACACTTCCCTTTTCATCGGCAGTAAATGAGAGTAAAGTGGCTTTGGTAGAGCCCGCCCCCATATCAAAAACCAAGTGATGCTGCTTACCGGCACCTTCAAATTTGATGTTGTTCGATGCATAGTTGATAGCAACGGCCAAACCATCATCTACCAATTTAACATTAGTAAAGCCAGCAATTTTAGCAGAATTTATTAAAGCCAATCTTTGTGCTTGGGTGAAGTAGGATGGGACAGTCAAAGCTGCATCAGACAAATAGCTGCTACCTGTTTCCTGCTTCAACATTTTTTGGGCCCTGTCTTTGATATGAGATAGGATCATCGCATTTATTTCTTCCACTTGATAAACCACGCCCCTTGCAACCTCAAAATCAACTACCTGTCTCTTTTTGTTTTCAATAGGGCTCACACCCGGGTGATTAGATATATATGTTTCAATCAATGATTTGTTGGAAAAAGGCTGGCCTAGTAGTGCCTTCAAGTTTGTTATGCAAGATTCAGGGTATCTGGAGCACACCGATGTAGAAGCGGCCCCATAGAATCTCTCGAATTCATGTTTTGACCCTGAAATTTGTTTTAAAGCAATTGAAGATGGCTCTTTTCTTTTAGTCTCCGATGTCAACACAATTTCAAAAGGAATCCCTGGGGCAATTAGGGTTGATTTGAGAAAATCCTGGCCATAATCAATGCCCAACAAGGCGGATTCAGTAATAGTAAAAAGCGTTACTACCAAATAAAGAGCACGTAATAATCTCATTGTTAATAAAGGTAGTCAGGTGGTTCTATGTGCATGCAACGCTACTGGCTGAAACGAGAAGTGCTAGGGACCCAAAAGCACAGAGTGGAGCTTTTACGATGTGGATCGCGCGGCCGACCGTCAAAAGCCGGAGGTTTCAGAAAATGTCGTAATCCTTTTTCGCGGGAGGCGCGCTGTCCGCTTAGCACTATCTCATCTCCAAATTTTCAGTTCGTTAAGTTAGCATTTTTTACTGGAGCATCATCCTTGCCTTAAACAATCCAAGAGCTATTTTAACAAAAACACATAACAATACAAGCAGCGCAAATTCACAACATGCCAGAAGGTAGCCGACCAGAAAGAAGACGTTTACCGTCTGGCCCCAGAGGAGGCAGAGAAGAAAGGGACACGCGAGGCCCTATGAGAAACCACGATAGTCTCAATCCTAGAAGAAGACGTGCTGACCAAGATTACCGAACAAATGACAGTTACAGACCAAAAGATAACTATAGATCAAGCGGAAGCCATGGCGCTGAAGAAGCTATTAAACCCAGTATTAGAGACGGAGGCAATGACGGAGAAGGACCTAGAGATAGATATAGAGAGCGCGATGGGCGCCGTAACAGAGATTTTAGAGATCCCAGGGATTCTAGAGGTCCCAGGGATTCTAGAGATTGGAGAGCTTCTAGAGATTCCAGAGCTTCTCGAGATTCCAGAGATTACAGAACAGACTCTAGAAGAGACTCTAGATATCGCGAAGGCAAACATTACACACGAGAAGAAAATGAGGAGCGGTTTACAAAATTTTCATCAAAAGACCTTGAGGACATCATTCCTATCGACAAAAGAGACCGTACTAGCTTCACCTTATGGGATCAAAAACCTGAAGGTTTTGGCGTTGTAAGCGCCGAGAAAGCAAAGCTTTTGGGCATATTTATAGTGCCAGGGCCCAATAAAAAACCGTTAGATCAAAAGAGGATAGACCAGATAATTCAGAATGAAAATAGCAAAGAAGAGACGGGTTTAACCTCTCAATTGGATCCAAAAGATGCAATGAATGCCAAGAGACTTATTGTTCGAAACATTGATACTCAGAAATCAGTTTCAGTTATACTTGAGCATTTTAGTAACTTTTTGAGTACATTACAAGTGTTCAGTAACGTGGATTCTCCAATTCAAAATCATAGTTTGCACAACAACAACCTTGTTCTACAGTTTGAAAACTATCAATTAGCTACGGTGGCATTAGCGCTAAATGGGTACACTGTACACGATGCTGACGGAATAAAACTCGAAATTGAGCGTCCCCAGGAGTATACTGTACCTGTGCATAATTATCACGCTGAAAATTTTGATGAAAATACTTTGTTTTTGAAAGATTCGCCTAACAAACTACTAGTAGCAAATATACCAGCACATATAACAAAAGAAGAGCTATCCTCTGAAGTCTCGAAACTTGTTTCTGAAGAGATTTTATACTTAGAATTATTGGTTGACAAAGATGGAAACTCTAAAGGAATAGCGTTTATGGAATTTAAAGACGCAAAAAATACGGAAAAGGGCATTACTAGTATAAATGAACTTATACTAGGAAATCAACAAAAACTCTCGTGTTTACGTGCTTGTATCGGTTATAACAACGAACATGTGATGAAGTATAGATCCTTAATTACTGCCTCTGACGGAAGAAGCATTGCCACTCGACAGCCTACCAATGTTTTGCAGCTACTCAATTTGTTTGACTACCATAGTCTTGCCAAGGGCCAAGAGGCGATCAATGTGGATAAAGAATTGGATATTATACGGGATGACATCACAAAGAAGATTGCCCTATATGCAAAATTTTTTGAGATTAAGGTACCAAAATTGAAAAAGGAAGGTAATAATGCAATCACCGAACTGCTTCATTCAATAGGGAAATTGAACGGGTTTGGCAAAGTTTTTGTGAAGTTCAAGTCTTTGAAAGATAGTGAGTTTTGCTATAATAGGTTGAATGGGGTTAAATATTTTGATCGTGCCGTTTTAGTCAGCTATTTCAGTGAAAAAGATTTTGAGTTGGGCATTTTCTAGAACTATTGTCAGTGTTTTCTAAACTTATATAACATATACTATAAATTTTTAATTTAGTAATGGTAACGACTTATTGATGCTAATTATAAATATCGTACTTTTTGAAAATTTTGCAGTTTTTTATTGTATGTTAAATCCAAGATAATGACATAATTAAAAAATAAAAGAATTAAAAAAAGAACGAAGAACACAATGTGATAAAAACAATAATAAAATCAGAAAAATGAATAAAAAAGGATACAAAAATAACAAAATATTAATACATATTTATAAGTAATGTTCGAAAACAATGCATTATTATTCCCATGATGAAAATCGGTACTGTATCAAAAAGAATAATACAACTTTTGCATCTAATGATTGATTGGCAGATAGAAAAAAAATAGGATGAGCATATATCATTGAATCATTCATTTCTTTTCCTTCTTCTCTTTCTTTTCCTTCTTCTCTTTTTTCTCTTTCTTCTCCTTCTTCTCTTTCTTCTCCTTCTTCTCTTTCTTCTCCTTCTTTTCTTTCTTCTCCTTCTTTTCTTTCTTCTCCTTCTTGTCCTTCTTTTCTTTCTTGGACTTCTTAGACTTCTTATCGTCGTCTTCTTCTTCTTCTTCTTCTTCATCTCTCTTACGCTTCTTGTTCTTCTCTTCTTCTTCGTCATCGCTGTCTTCATCGTCAGAGTCTTTTTCTGCAACTTCAACGTCAGCAACAGCATCTGCATCAGCGTTGTAAGCTCTGGCTTCAGAAATGTCAACCTTCGGAGTTTGACGTTGAATCTTGCTGGTGGTTCTCAAGTCTTTACCTTCCAATGAGCTCAATCTATTTTCAACCTTGGCTCTGACGCTCAAACCAATTTCACCGCTGTCGTCACGTTCTTCAGCCAAAGCATCGTATCTAAGAGCAACAGAGGCTTTAGCAGCCAAAACTCTTGCTATTTTACCCTTATTCTTGCCACTAGCTTGACCAACCAAAGAAGCGTGGTAGATCAAACCGTATTTTGGAGTGTCGTGTTTGGTTTTCAAAGCTCTGAAAAGAGCTTTTTCAGAACCTAAGATCTGCACAGTGGAAGCTGGAGCTTTAGCCAAGGACAACAAAGAACCAGCATGAGCAATCAATCTAGCACCAACCAATTCACCGACCAAAGCAGTAAGATTTGGAGCAATGGCTTTCATTCTGGATGTCAAATAATTGGATAAGTGTTCTCTGTAAGCAGCAAAATCCACAATTTGAGTGGCTAAAGCTTGGATGTTTTCCAAATCGGTGTCGGTGATTTCGGTACCCATAGAAATTTCAGCTGCTGATTTGACTTGAGTTTCAACTTCTTCTGGTAAAATTTCACTGAAATCGGTTTCGGCAGCGTTAGATCTTATGCCCATAGTCAAGATAATTCTGGCAAAGGCGACAGAATCAGTAACAATTTTTGCCAATTCAGGGAAGTGCCAACCGTACCATTCCTTACATCTCATGGCGTATTGATTTAACTCTTTGTCCAAGTCATCTAACAAAGCAATGGCTTGAATAATCATGGTATCAACTTTGTCGGCGGAAAACTTTAACTTATGACGACCGATGGAGTGGGCCAAACCTAAAGACATTTTGGAGAAATCATCGTCACTCAAACCTGGTAACAATTCAGGCAAGTATTCCCTAACAACCCTGTGCAAATCCAAAGTAGCAGCATCTGATACAATAGAGAAGTTCAAACCCAATTTATTTATAGAATTGGCCAATTTGGTGTCTGACACAATCAAGGTAGATTTTTTGTCTGATTTTGATTCTTCCAATAACTTTTTCAACTGAGACGAGGCTTTACCTTCGATAATAGAGTTAGCCTCTTCTAAAGCATTGGCGGCAGAGCTGAACTTGGAGAAAGCTGCAATTTTGAACTGAGCTGCAACCTTTTCAGCAGAGTTAAGGTCGTCCAACAAAGAAGCACTCTTGTAGATCTTCTTGTCAGCTGCCTTTAACAAAGCATAACCAGCCGAGGTTTCAGTCAAGACGTAGGTCATGGTTTATCTTGATTATTGGTATTGGTACTTGACAACTGAAACGACTGTCAAAGACAATTTGCTGCTGTTGGTAGCTGACTATTCGTACTATACCAGCTTTGTGAAAATGCTGAAATTTTTTTTAGCTCAAGTTTTTTTTCTTTTTTTTTTCTAACAAACTTGGAAACGCATCGCATTACCCGCAAGGATGTTAGCTTGAAAAATTCTCTGTCGCTTATGTAATCCTTTACACGTGCATTTGTGCATGCTTGGCAGAAACCGTTCAACATGAACATAAGAATAGGCCCAGGCTTAAATTTTGTAAAGCAATCGTAGAGAATAACGCCACAATATTGTACCAGATTCCTGGCTGGTTCTTCCTTATTTGATTTTATATGGCGGTTACGACTGAACTAGCAGCAAAATGAGCTTTATTTTCAACTTTATTTTTAAACAGTTTAGGGCTGTTAGTACTTTCCAAGTGTACACATTTTTGTTTTAGCCAGGATTGTGACATGCAAATTAGCATTTGGTAATAACCTAATTTCACCTTAAGAAACTAAAAAATGAGGTTTGTCCCTTGCCCTTCATCAGTTCAATTTATTAGCAAAATTTTGTATATTTATTATGCTCTTTACAGCCAAAGCTGATGGTTGCACTCTTTAGCTTGTTTTGTCTAATATCTCAAACTGAGCTGGCCAAAATGCTTCAAGGTTTTATAAATTGGTTTATAGGTTTTTTCTTAACCATCATAGCAAAATGAAATTGGTATGGACAAAGATTTAGATAGTGCAATTTTTGCTATTTAAGGTAGCGACCACAATTAATTTCCTCAATATCTAAAGAGTGTTATATTTTCATTGAGCATTTAGTCCTATGCAATTAATTTCTTCAATTGAGGACCATCTTGTGCAGGGGGCCATCTTGCGCAGGCTTGGTATTAATTTGGTTTTGCGTCACAGAAAATAAGGAAAGTTTAAGGATGCCGCGATAATTTGTTAAACATAAAGCACCTCCTGCCAAAGTATGTGAAAAAGATAAATATGCTTTCTAGTACCATTTGAGATCAAATACCTTCTTCTAAAACTTTACAAGTTACTGAACATTTTTTTCCGTCTGATAAAAAGAACGGACGAACTTTGTCAACAATAAT
Source organism: Saccharomycopsis capsularis (assembly GCA_031125595.1). Taxonomy (NCBI): domain Eukaryota; kingdom Fungi; phylum Ascomycota; class Saccharomycetes; order Ascoideales; family Saccharomycopsidaceae; genus Saccharomycopsis; species Saccharomycopsis capsularis. Next base: position 100,347 of record JASTUX010000007.1, read on the forward strand.
TATCACTCCCTTCTGTATTTGAAAAGTTTGCGGTAACTAAGCTTGATAGACACAAAACTAAAAAATGATAATTTAATATGTTAAGGAGGGCTTTGGCTTTGTTATTATTTGAGGGCATCAAAAGCCTCGAAAGGCTAAGGCTATAGTCTTCTTTTACTCATTTTGTGGCACTGTTCCATTCAGTACTACAAAATCGCAATGAATAATAGAAGCAAACACTTGAATATCCAATAGATCAATATATTGATGCATATCTAGATAGAAGTACTAAAAGTAAAGGTATTGCACAAAATTTAATGAAGCATTCCGGTATTGAAGGTTAAAAGCTCTGTTTGTGCAAATACGGTTATAATCATATCGTTCACAGGTAATATACCAGCTATGCAATTGTCCCGCAGCAAACACTCAGTGAAATAAAAAGAGAAAAAACAGCCCCACGATGCTTTGTTAGCTTCAAATGTTCACTTGTCTTCGTTTAAAATTTCTTGCTCTTTCCTCTTTTATCTGTTTTAGTTTCGTTTATGCTGCTGATTTAGATTTCAATACACGGCGTTGTTGTTTTCTAGAAGCTGCTCCCAGTATACACAGACCCAGGGCAGCCTAAGCGACTAATGAATACACCATCTGCCTGGTTTTATACCCACGCGCCTCTACGCGTAAGGTAGCGCCATCGCGCGTCTGGAGGAGCTCCGCTGCACCCAAAACGGCAAGAGTCAACAAGCTGCAGCAGCGGCAGCGAGAAAGTGAAGAGACCGAAAGCCATCCTACAAACTGCATGAAAAAAGTCGGTTAGCTGAGCACAGTTATGTCTATTCCATGCCATCCTGGTACCGGCAGTGAATAATTTAAGACAAAAGTTGGGCGCGGTAGCTCATTGGTTCCCTGCTAATTACTCGAATAAAACGGTCCAGGGTGAAAACTTTGGCGCCACTTTTGCGGGAAGGAAGAGAGACAGATTAACCAAGGGAAGATAAATTCGTGTTTTGGGGTTCTTGTTCTCGCGTTGCAAAAAGCCTGTAACGATTTGTGTACACTCATCCCAGTCTCATCTAGGATGTCCCTGTGACATCATCTACAATAAAATACAAATAAAGCCGTGTTTATATACTTGAAGCCTCACTGTTTCTATTCTTTTTCTGCCTGCTTACTTTCTTATAATCTGGGACCAGGGTCTACCCTTAACGACATAGAAAAAAGGGGAAAATTCTCATTTTATTTCAAATTCGGATCGCAATTCATACAAGCCAGAGGCAACTTCTTACTAAACGAGCACCGCCATGACCAAGCCAAATCACAAAAAGAAAAGCATTAAAAAGCAACATAAGAGAAATCAAAAGAGAAAGGCCACTCCTCACAAACAGGATGCCATTAAAGAGGATCTGATAGAGGCCGAACAATGTCCTGCGGTAACTCAGCGTCTAGATAATGGACTTTGGCAAAAAAGTCATCTCACAGTCCAAACAGAGAAAAGCCCAAGCCGCAATTACTTCAAAAATGCTGCTTCTGCTTCATTTTTAGAGCCTCCATTGCCTGTTGCCACTGCTTCAGAAACTTTGCAGAAACATGCAAACTGCTTTTATTCCTCCATTGACAATGAAGATTCTGGAAATGAAAACGGCTGCGAACAAGTATTTGAATCAGTGCCTGAATCAAAACATAATGGCCCAAGATTCAACAGTTCGCAAGACGGCAGCGATTTTCTCAATTTGTTTGAGCGAGGTGCAGACGGTTCACTTTTAAGCAACTTCGCCGGGTTGAGTCCTTGCAACAATTTGTTCGAAGAAGATGAAATGATAAACAACAGTTTTGATGACCCTTTCAATGTTGATTTTTTGGACGATAATGACTTTGAAACGTTCTCTTTCAACGATATGGAGAACATTTTCGATCACAATGAAAATAGTAACGACGCTTATCATTACTATTCGACATCAGAAACTGAAATTTCTGAAGACGATTTTACTAAACCATACCTTAGAAGCTCAGTCACCAACCGTCTTGACTTCAGCTTTACAAATCATCAAAATATTGGAGATGAACTTGGCAGCCGCTTTAAACGCCTTTTTCCTAACGATCACTCCCAGCGGTTCTATAGTAGCTGCAGCGACGAGGAAGACCAAAACCAGCTGACGGATGACAACAACAGTTTTGAATCAGACCACAATAGAATACTTCGGCATTCTAGACTGTTGGACTCCTTCCCCCAATCTCCAAAAAGAATATTTGCGCCTAACAAATTTGTCAAGCCGAGCAAGTCTGTGCTCAAGTTAGACAAATCCAACTCTGTAACATTCATTGTGAGCACGAACAATGGTAGCGTTAGAGATGCTACCAAGTATGCCACTCAATTGAACTCGGGAAACTGCGATGGAATAGAATTTCCAAGTGCTGAACAAGACGAAATCCTTATTCCAACTCACCAAAGCAAAAGAAGCCGCAAAAAGCAGCAAAAGGGGGCTATTATTCAGGCTCAGAAATTGGAAAAACTTTTAACTAGAGAAGCTGGCCAAATCAACAATCAAGAGAATGTCGAAAATATTATAGACACTAGTGCACTCAGACAAAACGAGCTTCAGCGAAAAGTGGGATTCTATTCAGAAAGCGCCCTCACAAATTATCTCCAAAACAAAAATCACTTACTTTTCTTCCGCAGAAACAGTTTTAAAAATAATGACTTCGGCACCTACAAACAATTGCGCAAATACAGCTCCTCCATCCAGCTTAATGATCGCAAAAATAATCAAATTAATCAAAAGTTCTCCAAATTCAATAATGAGTCCTTGTCATCGTTCTTATCTTCATCGTCGAGATACTACAGCGATGATAGTGAGAATGAATACGAGGATACGTTTGGACCTTTCAGCTTTGGTAAACCCGTGTTTGCACCAAAGCTGTCATTGGAACACTTGAAACAACCCAAACAAGATAAGTCCGAGAAAAAATCAGTCAAATGGGCGCAAAAGCTTGAGTGGTAGACAGCGCTTTACCAATGACAGCTTAAATAACTATAAAAATTTATCCTTTTTGCTATAATTTGATTCTTTTAGTTCTTAACGTTTACATATTTAATTTTCGCCTGCATTTCTACTTTGTTGCCTATTTTTCTTATCACTTATTGGTTTTAGATTCTTTCCTTTCTCTGTGCTTTTATCTTGGCTCCAACTTTCCACTTTTTACCATGCTCTGTTGCTCTGTTAGTGTCTTCTTTTTTTCTCTTCTAGGCAGGCACCACACATGCATATGTACATACAATCTTTCTTTACTTAATTTACGATACAATTATTTTGTGAAATACATTATACTTACCGCTTCCATCCACAAACGCACATGATTATCCACAAATATCCGGTAAAACAAAATTCTCTAAAAATGTCCATTTTCTATCTATTAAAAGTTATAATTTATTCCCTTCAAAAGGACAAGTCCTGAAGTCTTCGCTTTACTGCGGGATCGTAAGGATGCCGCACCAAAAGGTCGTAAATGTTAGCGGGTATCCTCGTCACAAAACTCATGGAGAGCTTAATGATCTTGTTAGCGTTCAACGGCGGAAAGTTTCTAAGTAACGTCATGGGCGACTTGGACTCCAAGAGCTCCAAGCGCATTGAGATCAACTGAGCCACTACCAACAAGATGTTCATGTGGCATCCGTATGCGAAGAGAAAGTCCCAGATGGCAAGGACTTCAGTCAAGGGAGGCGTGCATGTCGAGAGGGTGAGCACCGACGGGAAAGCGTACATTTCTGGCTTGAGGAGCATGGAGCTGAGAAAGGCCTGCAACTTGGGGTCGACGTGCTTAAGGACAATGCCAACGAGCAAGGCGCCAGTGTAGACGCCGTCGAGAGTGGGCGTGATGTATAGCGGGCAGTGTTTGGTCAAAAGTGTGTGAAACATAGCGAATGCCTGGGCCTCGCTTTTGCAGACATAGAGGAACGGGGCCGCGAGAATGTTCATGCCTTGAACATATGAAGATAGGCGAATCTGCGACTCTTCGGAGGGAGAACTTCCGCTGCCACTCGCTGAGCGTAAGTCTGGAGCAATGCTAGTGTTGTTCGAAGGCAGCTGGGTCCATGCAAAGGCAGAAAGAAGTCTGGCTAAGGATTCTTCTGAGACCTTTTTGGTGAATGAGTTGTCAGTGGTGAGAGTTCTGAAAGTATCGTTCCTGATCTTGGAGTAGCAACTGGGCGGCCCACGCGCCACAAGGTCCAAGTATGTATCTGTGCTGATAGGACTGGCACGAAGGAGGATGGACCAGACGTAGCAGCGGTACGGGCAGTGATCGTAGCCTTCGGGCACCCTGAGACCTTGAGCAAGCACCATGTAGCGGAGCTGGGAGAGGCCCGGCTTGATGAGAGTCTGGCTGGACGCCATGAGCTGCTCAATGGGGTCCTTCTTTCTGGCCTTCTTGGGAGATGTGCTCATGGCAGTTGCCGGCTAATGATCCTGCAGGTCAATCTTTTTGAGTTGCTGGTGGTGAGCTTAGTAGAGCAAAAGCATCTATATGTTGTAGATAGCGCCTATACGGTTGATGCTCTGAGTTCGTTTGTTTACCTATACACAGCAGCCCTGTCCAAATATACCATGGGTGTGGGAAATGAGCCAACCAGACAGACTGGATCATACAGACCGTGCTAAGGAGAGGGCCGTTAAACCAGGATGGGCAGAGTTCTGTTATTGTAATAGGTCCTAGCGCTAAATACTTTTTTTGCAAACGTTCCGAAGAACAGAGTGAAACTGCGAGCTTTGGACAGCCATCGGAGTGTGTTCCGAGGAGATTCTAGCCGGCGCTCGGGGCAAAAGCCTAAGCCTCGATAGCGAAAAAGAACTTCCGATACGCATAGAAAAAGAAAAAACGAAAAAGAGAAGGCTGATTTTGTAAAAGACACACCTATCGCGATTTATCTTGTGTCACGAATAACTCTCCTTTGCATCGCTTTCCGCCACCGCTGCATTCTTCAACTCACTCGCTTTGTCACTCACTTTGCCATTTAGTACCACACACTAGTAATATGCCCAAGACCAGGTTGCCCAAGGCTCGCAGCTTGAAGATTAAGACTAAGTCAAGGACCACGTTACTCCTCAGGAGACGAATAGTGCTGCTTGTGTGTCTCTTAGTTTTCATATCGCTCTCAGTTTACACTTTCAAGTACAATATCAGTGCCAGACAGATCATAATACTGTCTGAAGACAGCTCCAAGTCTGTCGATAGCCAGAAAGACGCAGCTGACGCAGGCGAAGCCGACCATGGCATGCTATCGTCGCCGCCTGCTACTCAGTCGCCAGGTACTGACGAATTAGAAGAAGATTTCCACGATGAGGTGGCAGACAAGCAGAAAGCAATAGACTCGTATACCAGGACTAACGGTACTTTCTTTTCTTTGGCTAGAAATGAAGATTTAAAGGGCATTCTTCAGGCCATCGAAAGCGTTGAGGAAAGATTCAACGACAAGTACCATTACGATTGGGTATTTGCCAATGATCAAGACTTCACCAAAGAGTTTATCCAAGTTACGTCGTCAGCAGTATCGGGTAATCCAATTTACGTCAAAATACCCTCGGAGTTTTGGGGCTACCCTTCGTGGATCGACCAAGATCTAGCCGCTGACGTACGAGACCAGATGGAAGCCGACCACGTCAAATACGGAGACCTGGAGTCCTACCGCCACATGTGCCGGTTCAACTCTGGCTTCTTTTTCAAGCTTCCCGAGTTGCAAAAGTACAAATACTATTGGCGTGTGGAGCCTGAGATCCAGTTCAACTGCAACATTGACTATGATTTGTTCAAGTACATGGAGGAAAACAAGAAAGTATACGGTTTTGCAATGGCGCCGTACGAAATCCATACCACTGTCCTCAGTCTATGGTCGGTGGTGCGCAACTTTAGCAGCTCGTACCCACAATACATTGCCAAGAATAATAACTTGGAGTTTTTGACCGACGATAATGGCGAGACGTTTAACATGTGCCATTTTTGGAGTAATTTCGAGATTGGTGATATGGATTTTTATCGCACCCAGGCTTACGAAGATTTCTTTCAGTACATGGACTTATCTGGTGGGTTTTACTATGAAAGGTGGGGCGATGCCCCAGTCCACACAATGGCAGTGGCACTTATGTTGAGCAGAGACCAAGTTCATTATATTGATAATACGGGATACTACCATAGTCCTAACGGCCAGTGCCCGAGAGATTCGGCCATTAGGGACAAATTGTCGTGCGATTGTGACGCGGACTACGACTATAACTGGACTCCTGACAGTTGCATCCCGCTATATTATGAAATAAATGGGATGGAGCGCCCTGGCGCTGTGAAACACACCAAGGGACTCAAGAGCCATAAGGACGGCTCCATAAATTCTAACCCTATTGTGAAAAGCGGTTACCAGGTCATCTCGTAAGAGTCATTTTCACGACGCTCTCAATAATATCTTTGCGATTATACCATGTTCTCATTGGCCTTCATTATTGTTTTATTTCTTTTCCTATTTTGATTTTTGGTTGATTCTTTACGTTCTATTTTTCCCACTATACTTTTACTATTTACGCTCACATTCCCTCATTAAAGCAGTCTTGTTCTTACAGTTTTTTCATATATCATTTGTACTATATACACATATTCCAAGCGTTAAATGGCACATTCTTTTCATACCTCCTATAGTATTTTTGCTTTAAGATTTTTTACTGCTTAGTCTGTAAATAAGGGATTTCGGCCTTTGTGCTCAAATATATTTGTTTCTGGTAGACTTCAGCAGACACATTTTATTAGGAAGCACGAAAGCTAGTAGTCTTGCTTCCGTCCTACTAATAGTATGGTTTGAAGCACGCGCACCATCATCCAAATGTCCCCAAATGATTTATATAATAGGCATTTGCCACATTCACTCTGCATCAGACACTAATTCTCTTGTACTTCAAAGCTTCCGCTACGCTCAAGTAACTGAAAATTAGGCATTGCTAGCTAATTGAATTGATTGAAAATTTAGGACGTCTCTGGCACTTTACTTAACAAAACGATTTAAGCTTACAATGGTAAGTCAAAGAACGAAAACTATAGACATTGCAACTCTTTGTAACTGCCTCCTGCATCATTGCAATCCTTGTAGGAATGGTGAGCTACCATGGTGATATCATACTAACTGTGATTTTCTAGTTTTCTGGATTCGGCGGATTCAACGACAGTTTTGGCGGCTTCATGAGCCAGATGGGCGGGAGCGGGAAATTTGAAGACTACTTTCGTTGCTATCCAATTGCGATGATGCCAGATAACACCAGAAAAGATGATGCCAACTACGGAGGTAAAGTCTTTTTACCACCTTCATCATTGAACAAATTGACAAGATTGCAGATTAGATATCCAATGTTATTCCAACTAACTAACGAGACCAATGAGTTGACCACACATTCCGGTGTGTTGGAGTTCACGGCCGAAGAAGGACGAGTGTATATTCCTCACTGGATGATGAGCACGTTGAAACTTGAGCCAGGCGAATTGATCAAGATTAACAACTGCGACTTGCCATTGGGTAAATTTGTTAAGATTGAGCCGCAGTCAGTCAACTTCTTGGACATCACCGACCCCAAGGCGGTTCTTGAGAACGTGTTGAGAAAGTTTACCACTCTTTCTGTCAATGACATTATCGAAATCAACTACAACGACACGATATACGGGATAAAAGTGTTGGAGGTCAAACCAGAAAGCGATAATAATGGTATCTGTGTGGTGGAAACCGATTTGGAGACAGATTTTGCTCCGCCTGTGGGGTACGTTGAACCAGACTATTCGAACAAGGCGCCTGAGAAATACCAGCGAGGCAACCAAAGCACAAAGCGGGAGTTCAAGCCAGTGAACGCTTACGGGTCGATGGCTGCGGCTCTTAACTATGCCGAATTGATTAGCGAAGGCAGCAAAGACAAGAAACAAGAAGCGTTCAAAGGATCGGGTGTGAAGTTGTCGGGGAAAGCTGTCAAGGAAGAATACCATAGCGAAGAAGCCAACAAAAAGAAGAATGAATCAGTGGACATTACAAGTTTGAGTTTGAACGGACCAATCAAGCCATTGAGGTTGCCTGAGGGCCAGTTATTCTTTGGGTTCCCCTTAACCCCTCCACCAGAGAATGCCGATCCTGAAGCTGCCGCCAAAGATGATCAAGCCAAAAACAAGGAGCAGCTCTTTGCTGGTGCTGGACAGTCGTTGAGGAATACCGCTAAGAAGAGAAGAAATACCAAAGGTCATGGCACTCACAAGGCCAAGGTGCGAAGCCCTGGCAGCACTCCATCGGAGCCAATGGAGATTGACTGATGGATAGGATAATAATATAAAAATTACTTTCTAGCAATATCATATAACTTACAAGCGTAATGAATGATGCCTAAATCTTATGTTTCATTCTCTCTATTGTTCGAACTAAGTCAATTATTTAATAATACTTGTTCATCCGTAATAGAAAATCCTACCACTGGCCCCCGCCATCGCCACCTTGCTGGTCTCCTGCGGGTGCGCCTCGATACAGCTGATCATTTTGGTGTCGACCTGGATCGTAGACAACAACTTGGTGGTCTTCCAGTCCCAAAAGTACGCCTTTCCGTGGGTGCCGCCGCTCATGACAATCTTGCCGTCGGGCGAGAACGCGAAGTCGATGCCGTGGCCTGCAACGTCATGCCCGCTGAAGACCTTCTTCTTGTTCTGCTTGAATTTCTCATGCGCCTGGTACACCATGATCTTGTTGTCCATGGCCTGAGTAGCAAAGTATCGGCCAGAGGGGTGGGTCCTGGCGCGCGGCATTGAGTACTGCGCCGGGTCCGAGATGAACTTAATGGGAATATTGATACCGAGCTCCCAGATGCGCACGGAGCGGTCATCAGAGGTCGAGACAAACTTGGTGCCATCGGCGATGAACGTCAAGGCATTGATAGCGTCGAGATGGTGGTCGTAAGTCTGGATGATGTGGTCCACGCTGCCGGGGGCAGCGCGCAAGTCGTAGTGCTCGATCTTATTGTTGGACAAGCCCACGAGAAGTTCATTCTCGGCTTGCGGGTTGTAGCGCACCACAGTCGGGGTGCCCTTGACCTTGAAGTGGGTGACCAGTTGGCCCTTCTCGGTGTCCCACACGGAGACAAGCTTGTCAAAACCGCAGCTGGCGAAGGTCTTGCCGCTGTTGCTCTTGCCGAAATCCAAGTCCTTGATGGGGCGCCGGTGGCCAAAGTATCCTCGCAAGAGCGGCCGGCTGTGGAACGTGTCGTGGAGGAGTATCTTGCCGTCGTTACCACCAGATAGAAGCAAGTGGCCGCTCTTGGGGAAAAACTGGAGCTTGTTGACGCCTCCAGTATGGCCGTCCCAGGAGAAGATCTGCTTCTTGGGAATAAAGCATTCTTGCGACCCGGGCTCTTTCAACAAGTTGATATTCAAGTCTCGAGGAACATGCATGTAGGTTCTGCCGAGGTAGTCCGTCTCGCTCTTGCCGTAGAACTTGGAGGTAAATTTTGCCACGTTCTCCACTGGGCGCTGGCAGACTACCGCGGCTCTTGGAAGAGACACCTTATTGCTTGGCCCTGTTTCTGTTTCTGATTGACTGCTCTCGTCATCTTCGTCGCCTGTGGTGTACTGCCCGCTGTCGGACGGCTCGTCCCATGACGACTTTTTGTTCTTCTTCGGAATTATTGATGTTGGGCTATCTCCTTCTAGCTTCTGTCTTTTCTGTTTGCTCTTGCTCGGTATTACCACAGTGTTGTGTATTGTGGCCCCGTTGCTGGGCGACTCCGTCGTGCCCTCAAAAAGATATGCCTTTCTCTTCATGTCGAAGAGGGCGCTGTCGTAACTCTGAGGCTCTACCACCGCATTAAGGGTCCTCTTGCTGCATGAGAAGTCGCCCTTGCCGTATCTGTTGTAGGCGCTGACTGCACTGTTTGAGGCCTTCGCTATTGCGTACTCCGGGGCGGCGGGTATCAAGTCCTGGTGATCCAACGGGTCGTTTAAGTCTTTATAGGAGAGCTTGTCCTCGGAGTCGCTCTCCCCGGAGTCGCTCTCGTAGCCGCCTATTAAGGACATTGTGTAATGAAAGGCAAAAGGTGATGGGCTGGAGATATGGGGACCGAACAAACCCCAAACTTCGTAGTATATCCAGCATGCTCAGCATGTAATACTCGCGATGATGCAGAATTCATCCTAAAATAGTGTACCAAATGGGCGGTATATCGAGTGTTCATTACCCTCTCTATATATTATCTCTTACTTACCTCGAGGGCTCGCAACGCCATGGTTATGTGCTCCGCTTGTAGGCTAACAACTGCCCTCAGCGGAAGCCTATGCTCCGTTTCTCCCTTTGTCCATGGCCACCTCCAACGGTTCTAGCGCTCACGAACAGAACACACTCAAAGCATCTACAGAATCTACACCTCGTCCGCCGCCATTGGCGCAACACACGCACACTTAGTCACGGTACCACACCCTCCCCCCACCTTTGCGGCCTCCCACGCGCCTGTTAGCATCTATTGACGCTCTCTCCTCGATCGCAAGTTTCCCAGTAGCATCTCGCGGGACTGCCACAACTGGGCCATCCACGCTTCTTCTCCTCGCATTCCTGACTGTCTTTGATGGCGCTGCTCTGTAATCTGCTCTTCTTGCCCCCTGCTACCATTATTACCAGCCCCAACGCTATCCTCCCACAGCTTAGCATAGACGTCCATTATAGATCGCACCATTTGCAGCCCAAAGTGCGTTGTTGTTCTTCCCATTCTTTCTAAAATTTGCTTCGCTAGTAGATCTCCCACAATACACCATCCATAAATCATGAGCATACCATATTCCGATGTCGACAGCGCGGTGATCGCAAATCCCCTGGACGACCCTCTCGTGCTAGGCAGCCACGATCTAAGCATAGCGGACTCTGCTCTCGCCCACGCGCAGCACAATTTCTCCTGCCGGCCACCAGTTGTCGCTGACGAAGCACACGACTCGACTGCCTTAACCACCCACCAGCACCCCCTCTCACCGATCTTCCACGTCCCCCACGCCAAGGACTTCAAGCCTGTACCGATCCTTTCCTACCTCAGCGGCACACAGATCAGCGCCATCTCGGGCGCCATGTCCGGCTTCCTCGCCGGCGTGGCCGTGTGCCCATTGGACGTTGCCAAAACCAGGCTCCAGGCCCAGGGCGTTGTGCTTCTGAGTGGCGGCCGCAAGAACGACATTCTGCTCAAGTACAGGGGTATATCCGGCACCTTGAGAAAAATATATCTTGAAGAGGGCGTCAGCGGGCTCTATAGGGGCCTTGTCCCAATAACAATTGGCTACTTGCCAACCTGGATGATCTACTTTACCGTGTATGAAAAGGCAAAAGTATTCTACCCAAAGGCCTTCAAGAACTTGTTTGATGTAGACATCAATCGCAGCCACCCGTTCTTCAGCTTTGTAAGCTATTCGCTCTCAGCAATGACCGCCGGCGCAGCCTCCACCACCGTTACTAATCCAATATGGGTGGTCAAAACCAGATTAATGTTACAGACAGGAAACGGCCACACGGCTTACGAAAGCATCGATCCCCAGCACAAAACTGCTCTTTCAAAACCAAAATCGTCCAAAAACTATTACAGCGGCACCTTAAACGCGTTCAAGAAAATGTACCAGAATGAAGGTCTCAAAGTGTTCTATTCAGGTTTAGTGCCGTCACTCTTTGGGCTATTCCATGTTGCTATCCATTTTCCAGTGTACGAAGTATTGAAGAAGGCTCTCAATTGCAACATCAACGATACCTCCAACAAGCTTAAAATATTACAAGACAATGACGTCAAGGCAAAACAGGAGAGATTCTATTTTTTCCTCAAGTTGATTTTGGCCAGTTCATTGTCCAAGATGGTAGCCTCCACATTAACCTACCCCCATGAGGTGTTGAGAACCAGATTACAGATTCGTTCCATTGCCGATGCCCATTCCAGTACCACTCTGCATGAAGTTATTGCCCCATCGGACACATCAACAAATGAGCCAAAGGCTAATCCTACAGGTAGCAATGCCGCCAAGTCTTTACCAAAGAGCCATTTACTTCGCACAATTGTCGAAATCTACAGAAAAGAAGGTCTCAAAGGTTTCTACTCGGGCTACTGCACCAACCTTACGAGAACCGTTCCTTCATCTGCAGTTACTTTAGTCTCATTTGAGTTTGTCAAGTTTTATCTTGAACGTATCAATTGCCTAGACGATGAGGCCCTACAAGAGAAAAACAAGATCCTCCAGTAATGAATTACAAACTATTGCATCATTTCATTAGCAATTAAAAAAGTACCAATTATCTGCATCCTTCAGTTCACATTTTTGCTTTTTCCTTTTTCACTCATCTCATTATGACACTCACGGTTCCTCAGACGCTTGTATGCATCGCAGCGCATACATATTGTCTCGCCTGTCCACGCTTATAGCGGCCAATAATCACCGACACATTTGAAATCAGACAAGGTCCAATCAAAAGAACGCACATGCTTTGGGCTATAAAATTTCTTTCCTGCTTGCGCTTCTATTCCCCGCATCCCAACTACAGTTCTCTTGTTAACGGACGGACATTTTATCTAGTTTCAATCCAAGTTACAATTCATACATATATTCGTTTTCTCGTTTTTTTCCTACCTTTAAATATTCCTTGTTACAGCTACTTTTATATTTCTTCCGACCTGCTACATTTTTCTAGATTATTCTGTACCAACTTAAATCGACAACGACATCTTACACTAGAGAGATCTCATTACTGTAACCCTACAACCATTTGTATTCAAACGCTATGATTTTTTAAACAAAACATCACAAAACATCACAAAACACGCGGGGCGGCCATGACTCCTCGTCTGTTACTTCGTCTCTATCTGCCCACCAATGCGATGCAATGGGGATGGCGCTCTCGGAATCCAGGGCCCGATACGTTAACCTGCAGCGCCTGCACTACATGCAAGCTCTAACAAATCTAAGTCCAAAAAAGGTCATCGAGAACGTCTAGGAACGCTAGCACACGAAACAACACGCCCGTCACGCAGGTTATCTATCCGTCGCAACAAAGAAAAGAAAAAGAATCTCTTTTTTGACTTTAGTTTCGTTTTCCGGATTTGTGGTCGTGTGATACATGCGTCCGGGAGCAGGTACTTCACAGAGGAGATTTTTCAGCATGCATGGTAAAGTCCACGGTAGACAACAAAAAATGGCGTTACAGATTTATTTCATCATCTTGGGCTTGTAAGACGGGTGATTGGAAAGATAATTAAGGTTGAAGAAAACTGATTTAAAGGTAAACTTTTCGATAACCCAGCGTGGTTTTATATAGTGGGCTAGAACTCTGGCTTGATGCAAAAAAAATGGTTTCTTGGTTTCATAAACGACGCAGCGGTAGATGGAACAGTTTTTGCTGCGGAATAGGTCACTAGCAACAAGAGTACATGCTGGGGTATGAATGTAACACTGTTCAAGAGAGCAACTAATACATAGATTTCGAAGGCTTTTGCTTTGCTCATTTTTACGCAACACAAAGTAACTATCTACAAAGATCATTATAAATGAGAAAATTACATATTTTTTCATTACTTTATATGATGCCATTAACCAAAACAGAAAAGGGAGAGAGAAAGATAGAAATACGAAACGTAAAAATAGCAAAGCATTAGAAAATAAACGCAAGAGGTGAAGAGCAGTTGAATGTGCCGATATGACATTATTGTGACACATGATATGTTGCGTCCTAACCCAGAAGAAAATCTTAAAAAATTCATGAAATCTGACCGCAAAAATAAAATCTTGCTAGTTATTAAAAAGAATATCATTGATTTGATTGTACCTAAGTAGTATTCTTCTTTCTTTCGCTAATCAGCTTCCGCGAGGCAAAATTAAATGTCAACTCTTGACTATTACCGTCCGATTCATCACCAGAGCTTTTTAGACTCGTTGGCGAGCCGGAGCTATTGCTGCCAATATTGCTCCCATTATTGCTTTTCTCGCTGTCTTCGTACCTGTCATTATATTTTTGATAGTGTTTCAGGGAAGCAAGCTTTTTCTTTAAAATTTCCGGATCAGCAAAAAACATTGGTGACGAGGACTCCTCTCCACTATCTTCGTCAGTCTCATCGTCATCGTCAGCGCCAAACTTGAATGACGTTGGGCCACCCGGCTTTTTGAAATTCATGCTGTTATTGTTACTATTGTTATTATTGGATGCAGTGGTGGTAGTGGTGGTTGTGGTGGTATTACTGTGATTATTGCTTTTTAAATTATTCAGATAGTTGTTATTGTTGTTGCTATTATTGTTATTGCTATTGAAGTCACTCACGCTCTGGCTGACAGAGCCTCTGGAAACAGAGCCGCGTGAAAGGGAACTAGTATAAAGGTTGAACAATTGACTTTGCGAGGGTTGTTTTGAGACGTCAGCAGAGTTCAATTTTGATAAAAGTGAGTTTGGAACAGTAACCACAGAGTCAACAGGTTTCAAATCACACTGGTTGGCCGAGTTGGTGGTCTCAACGTCATCCCTGCTGTTTCTGCCATTTTGGCGAGGGAAAAAGTGCAGACCTGTTCTATCACTATAGTTAGATGGATTAAATTGTAAAATGCCACCATCGGTGTCACTTTCACTATCGCTGGCACTAAAAGACAAGGATGCGCTGTATCTTCTTGGTGCTTCAAAATTAGATACCAGATTCTTGCTAGACTGAGTCTCATTGATGGTTGACACAGAAGGTATTTTGCTGGCACCATATCTTAACTCCTCTTTTGTTGGAGTAACCGCCATGGGTGACACAAAATCCGAGTCTCTGCTTGCATTGGAGCGTACCAGGGGCTCGGTCATTGATTTTCGGTCGTTGTAATTGTCAAGCCTAATGGTATCCTTGTTTTTGCGACCATATATTTTCTCTTTGATCGAATCCTCGTGAAACTTAAACTTCGACGCATCATTATTGATACTTGCTAAGAACCCTGAATTGTTATTTTTATTGTTTAATAGACCGGAAAAGTTGTTGTTTTTGTTCAAAATACTAGCGCTTGGATTATTATAATAGGTGTTATTGACAGTTTGATTGGCGCTAGCATTGTTTTGGTATCCTGGAGTACTGTAGCCTACCATTCTGCTCCCCGAGGCCATGTCACTGTTACTATTATTGCTGTTATTATTGACGCTGGAGTAGATAAAATCATCGTTGACACTATTTAGTGATGCGTAACTCGAGTTGACAGGTAGTGAAACATTAGAGCTTTTTCTTGGTAACGTTATACCATTATTATAGCCGCTTAAGAAGCTGTTATTTCTCAGCTTACTTCCGAGACCAAAAATGCTAGGGCTTTGTGGACCCTTTCCGGAAGGCAGAGTTACCGGACTCACTTTTTCAGTATCTTGTGGATGTGACAAGTGCGTGCTAGAGCGGTTGCTTCTTTCGATTATTCCATTAAGTGTGTTCGCAACAGGTTTTGTATGAACAAAAAAGCCGCCCTCAATGCAAGTATCTGAAAGCTGGGCTGAATTATTGGAAAATGTTCTTTTATGTGGATAGACCGAGGTAGAAGACAAAGATGTGGGTTGTTTATGCGGATGTAGAACTAAGTTTTTGCTTCTCAAACTGAGCTGTGAGCCGGAACGGCTTTTGGCGGCCAACAATAAAAGCTCGTTAGAGTTTGTAACGGTGCTGCAATTGTAAACTCTTTTGTCAGAGCCTGCCCCCTTATTAGCGTGAAAATATTCTTGATTCTGACTCATAAGCTCTGAGTTATTAATGGATGGTAAAAGAAAAGAGGAGCCAGTTGAGTTGCCATGAATATACAAGGAAGTATTGCCATCTTGAGGAGGACGTTGCGCCTTTTTATACTCAGCATCGCCAAAAGAGTTCTCAGAATTAAAAGAGTACGGCGCTGAGCGAAGCGAAGATGAGGAACCTTCATGAGTTAGCGTATGTATATGTGGAGGTGTGTATACCGTATTACTTCTGCTGTTTTTTCTGCTGTTTTTTCTACTGCTAACAGTGCTATTAGTTTGACTTTGGCTATCATTTTTCTTTGAAAAAACACTTGAAATAGATAAACGATGTTTATGATGGTTTTGGCTTTGATGATGATGTGATGGTGGCACGCTTCCTGGAGAGTTTGGAGACGTTGATTTTTTTGACATCAATGACAGGGTCGAAGAGGAAGACAAACCGGTGAAATTCAATACCTTAGATAAACTTGACTTCAACTTGTTTCCTATGTCAGTAATTGCGTTTCCCATTTCCTCACTGGATACGTCTATTTTGCCAGTGGTAGACATTGCACTTGAGTTGCTTAATTTTCTGTTTATAGAAGTAGTATTTTTGAAATCAGTATCATTGAGCAATAAATTATTGTAAAATTTGTATTTATCTTCTTCAGTTTCCAAGCTGCTGATGACAAATGGGTGCTGTTTTATCTCTGGTATATCTATTCTTTGGTAAGGGTCTTTGTCCAATAATCTCTTTAGTAGATCTTTCATTTCATCATATTGTGTTTCCGTGATAGATTCATTCTGCAGTGTTTCATAGTTGAGAAAATCCAGAAAGGTAGGTAGTTCTATATCAGTTTTATTAATCTTATCAAAAAGCTCAAAGTTATTCTGCCCATAGAATGGCAATTTTCCGAACATCAAACAATATAACGTCACACCGAGAGCCCATATATCAACCTTGTGACTTATGCGTGGATGACTTTGATCCTCATATGGCACTTTACTGTCCGTGGAAACCAATTCTGGGGCATAGAATGCAGGCGTACCAGCGGTTTTGCATAGGTCATATTCTGAGTTTTCCAAAAACGATACTGAAAAGGAGACACCGAAATCAGAGATTTTGACAGTATTGTTTTGTGAGATTAGTAAATTGGCTGGCTTGATGTCTCGATGTATAATACCTTGATAATGCAAGTATTCGAGCCCAAGAACAACGTCTTTAAAAACTTTTCTTGCTTCTTTAAAAGACAAGACGGGCTTAAATGTGGTTATTATATCTTTCTCGCCATTTTCGTTTGTTATTGTCTTTGTGTCTTCAACCTGCCAATCAATTTCTCCTTTTTCGAGATACTCAAGCACTAGATATATTTTTCGAAGTCTGTGATCGTCGATAACCTCTCGAAGCTTAACAATATTTTCGTGATCGCACTTTTTCATTATAGCAATCTCCTTTCTGATTTTAAACTCGTTTTCAGACATGTAACCCACGTCGTCAGGAGTGCTCGGGTCAGTTGCGCTATTTTGGCCCTCGTGAAGATCATGCTTTGATGCGTAATAATATCTATTAGCACCTACTTTTGCTCTTCCAGTTCTATCTAGAATTTTAATTGCAACCTTTTCTCCTGTAACTGTGTCTAGTGCCAATTTTACTTTACCATGCTGTCCGGAGCCTAGATCGGACAAAATTTCATAGGTATTCAACAACTTTCTCTTCTTGACGGGATCATATTCTAAGGAAATGTGCCGTGTTTCTACAACTGTAGAAGAGCTTCTAGTACTACCATGTTCACTTCCTTTGGTGCTAGACGTTGTCGATGATTTTCCATGATTGGTCAACGCATGTTGCGATGTGCTAGACGTGATAGGTGTATTTGCCCCATCGCCCAATAGACTGCGTCTGGAAAACGTTCCTGGTGAAACAGCTAAAGGGGAAGATGGCATAGAGCTAGGATGATTCAAGTAGAACAGGTTGTTTTCAGGGTTCTGTATTATACCGCTAATTTCTGGGAAGGTTCCTTTATTTTCTGAAGAAGATTTGAGTCTATTGAAAAGATGACTGTGATGAGTATGTGAGCCAAGATGCTGGTTCGCAACTGCGCTGACGTCAACTGATCTACGGCGTGGCGAGGAATTGCCGAGGTGTGTGCTGCATGACATTGAAATAGCGCTCTTCAGTTTGGCCTTTTTCAGATTGCCAATCCAAGTAGGAGTTAAGGACGTATTGGTGTGTCCATTAATATGATTATTTTTGCCGGACATTGTTGCTGACAGGATGTCTGCGGATGAAGAGCGTGCCGTATTCTGTTCTTGCTTGTTAATTGTCTGGCGCGACAGCTGGTCAGGGACTGGCGTGCCCATGCCGCTGTGTTGGTTGCTTGTGCTCAGCTGGAGATGTCGGAATGTGGCTTGCTTCAGCGTTATATTCTTGCTATTGGAAATGGCAACATCTATAGGGCAAACTAACAGGCGTGGTGCGTGGAGAATAATTCAATAGAGCGGATCTTCTACTTGTGCATTACCTTGACTCTGGCAATAGAGGAAAGGAGCCCTGGAAGGCGTTTATGGAATAGGAAACTATGTCAAAAGGCACAACTGCCAACGATCAACGCCAAAGAGCGCCAGAGAAACAGCTGCTGAGGCCGGCCTCGAGATGACTTTCTAGAAGGAGCGAAAATCCTTCTGGTTAAGCAGCCCTGCACTGCTATCCACTCCTGCTTTTTGCTAAGAGCACCCATATGCGCTGATGTTTTTGTTGGCGCTTAACCGTGTGCCGACCACCTTTATGATAGCGATGATGATGATGATGATGGTAGGACGGCAATAAGTATCGTACCGGTACTCGCCAATTTCTGTTTTAACAGTCATGAAAAGAAACTGGGGAAGTTAGAATCATGGCTATGAAGCTCCCTCACCCAGCGTTGGGTATCATTGTATGTACTTGGTTTGACTATCGCTGGCTGCCAAGAAGCCTTTTACGAAACTAACATGTATCATGCCTTTAGATTCCATCGTTTTTGATTGCCTTCATTGGATACAATTCTCACTACTTTGTGTTTTGGCACTATTTCTCTTTCGAGAAACAGTTGTTCTTTGAGTTTTGCATGACAATGATTTGGATATCATACTATGTCGCCATCAAGAAAGATCCAGGAACCTCACCAAAGTCTTACAAGCCTAGAGAGGGCCAATGGGAAAGATGGTGTAAGAAGTGCGAAGCTTTCAAACCGGAGAGGGCTCATCACTGCAAAACGTGCAAGAAGTGCGTCTTGAAAATGGACCATCATTGTCCTTGGACCGCTAACTGTGTAGGCTATTCGAACATGCCTCACTTCATGAGATTTTTATATTGGGTAATCATTACAACGGGTTTTGTGCTCATAGAATTGTTCAAAAGGGGCGCTGAGTTTTATGAACAGAGGAACTACCCAGCATATATGTTCAGAAAATCTGAGTTGGTTTTCACCATCATCCTCATACCTATGGACGGTTTCATCCTATTGACAATCACCCTTTTGACAATCAAGTGTTTGGTGCATATTACCTCGGGCATGTCACAGATTGAGACATGGGAGTGGGAGAGGATCGAATCGCAAATCTATAGTGAGCGTTTTTGGGTGAGGATACGAAAAAACTACCAGCAGTTGCATGGTAAACCAATGCCGAAGCTTACTTCTATAAGGTTGAAGAATTATCCTTACTATAATGACCAAAACAAATCAAATCTGGATCACTTTTTATTTTCTATTGACGACATCGTCTTTCCATATGATCTAGGATTCTGGGACAACGTTGTTGATCAATTGAACTACCCGTGGTTTTGGTTAGTACCATGGGTTGGACCTAAAGGTGACGGCATCAATTTTGCGATGTCAGATTTATTAGAAGAGGACCAACTTTCCTTACCATGGCCACCTGACGGTGGCTACCAAGCGATACCAGAACTTGGTTTTAGCGATGTAGCCGACAGAAGCGATCCGAATAGACATAAGACCACTTTTGCATCTGATAAGCCAGAAAAGCACTACGATAATGATAATGAAGATGATGAGATTGACGAAGACAGTGACGACGCTTTGCTGAAAAGTGAAGCTTATATGGTCAAAGGCTCTAGATTGGATCTTCCTAGGGACCAATGGGTCAATGACATGGGTGAAAACCTTACTGACTACGGTGTGGATATGGAAGTTGAACAAGATCAGTTACCAACAATTAAAGAGTAAGTTTTGGTTGTTAATGGTTGTACATGCAAAGCTAGAACATTCAACTCTTCAAAGTTAATGTTATGTGGTGTTTGCATGACTTTGTCTTCTGTCAAAATATTGGCGGGCGCATGAAGTACAGTTTTTTACGATCTTCGAGAATGTTAATAGATGAAATTTCATTTATAAGTGCTTTATATTTATCTCGTATCGATAATCCCAGTCATATGAGTGTAAATATATTTGATAATAAAAGGTTATTTTAAACAATGAATGAACAAATAAAAATCGGAAGTAAAAAGTACAATTAAAAGGCTTGACCCGTTTCATGCTTCCGTAAACTCGCCGAACTCGTCCTCGGTATCGTTGTCATCATCATCACTTTCACTTTCGAGCTTATTTGTCGTCGAAGCCGGACTGTATCTTGCATTTCTATTGGCGTTGCCTTTGCCATCTTCAGCCGGGTTGCTGTCGTTGACGTCAATTTTATCAAATTGGTTATGCAAATCGTTCACATTTCTATCGAGACTGACTTTTTCGTTTTCATCATTTTCATCGTTTCCGTCAGTGTCCATCTTGACCTCTCCTGCTTCTGCCTTTGCCGCAATAATCTCTTCTTTTTTGGCCTGGTTATAGTCCTCAACGTCTTCTCTTAATGTTTTCGCAAATATCTCGTAGTCCTTCTTAAATTGATTCAAGTACATGATAAAATTGCTAGCTTCGTAGGAAGAAGGGAGCTTCAATCCTAAACCAATTCTCTTCACGTTATTATTTTCCGTTGCAATATCCTCTTTTCCACTGTATCTGATACTATTTATTTTGAATTCAATGTCATTGTCAATCTCCGGAAATATCGCATAAAGTTTGGAAGAGTCTGTTGGTACTATGCTTTCTTCGTCAATATTCAACGACGAGTAATTCGGGATTTGAGCAAATACTGTGTTAGTGACTGGATCTATGAGGGTAAGTTTTAGCTTAAAGTATTTCCGAGGATCCTTGTGGATAAACGGGCTCTTGTCGTCAGCCTCACCATGATCTTTGTCATAGAATTGGTTTTGATCGCTGAGGTCTTCCACTAGCTCAATCTCGTGCATCTCTAAATTCCCTTCCCATAGCACATTTCCATCAATGTTCCAACGGCTTATGTTATGCTTGAATCCGTCTTCACTGCTCGGAGGCGGTATTATGTAAAGCAGAACATGTTCAATTTTGTACAAGAGAATGTCGATTTCACTACCTGATAAGGTCGTTTCAGGTTGAAAACTTGTCATTCTGCTTTAACACCAATAAATTGCAGCACTCTTTGAACTTGATTTTAGGCCCAATAGCGTATGTGTGTTTTTGAGGACTTTGTTTGAATCAATTAACAGTTTAATCACCTATAATAAGCACTATCTGTATGCAGTCTGCGTAATTGCTATCCAGAATAACTAGCACCTGTACAATAAATCTAGCCACGAAGAAAACTAATGATTGAAATGTTAGCCAACCGCAAATTTGCGAGGGCTTTTTCCGCTGATAATGAATGATACTCTTGGCGTGACCGAGTCCTGTTGAAATGAGTCCTGTGAAGTGCAAGGTGTAGAAAGTGAAGGAGATCTTGAGCATGTCGTCTCTCTATTGCCAATGTATAGAAAATATCACGTGCAGCTATTGTCGCGTGGAAGAAGAAAGCCTCATTGCTATCTGTGTCGGATGGTGCTTAGCAGCGGTAACTGTTGCTGGTTTCTGGCGCTTGACGTTGCACCAATTGTCAGCCTATTGCGACCATGTCTACTCAAATTGAATCAAAGCTAGGCTCCCTTAACTTAGAAGATACGCCGGCTCAAGATGATGAGCCATTGGATTTCATAAAACTTGTTTCAACAGAAGATGCAAGCGCCAATAGTAAAGAACGATCACCATATCAAGATGCAATTGATCGGTATGTGGGAGCCTTGGACTCAATATATCAGTTGACAGTCGAGATAAACCAAGTTTCCTCGGATGCCTTTTTAAACTTGGCAAAAGCCAATAATTTAAGTCAAGTGGGCAGGGTGAAGAAATTTGGTCCAGACTACTACGACTACAGAGACAGAGCCGCCGTCTTGTCTGTACGTGCGGGCGCAAAAGATGAGGATCATAATGATGAAGGTACTGCTGGCGTTTCTGGTCCCCAACCTCTTGATTTTTCTCTTGTGGATCATCTTGAATACAATGAAAACGAAGAAAAGGTCAGATTGAGGTCTCAGCTAGAGCAGGAAAGCGAAAACACGGGCGACATTGACGTTTACGAGTCCACTTTGAAGAATAGATCAAAGAAAGAGAAAAAGAATCTAGAGGTAGAAATTGAAGAAAAAGTCAGCGTAAAACTCAAACAGCTAAAAAGAGCAAAAAAAAAGCGAAACCCGATAACAATGTTCAACGGCGGAATGGTTCCTAGGGAGCTATCAGCGTCTCAAAACCTGTATAAAGAACTCGTGCGGTTGAGCATAAAACTCGCACATTATCAGAGCTTATTACGGGTGACCGCTGAAAAGTTGATTGGTTTCAAAGGCGAACTCTAGCATTTACAAAGATTGCCATCACTGTCACTTATTTCTATTGGTGAGCTTACAAAATACCTTCGCACTTACGCACATAATAGAAGAATTATCATGTTCATAAATAAATACTGATATGCATTGCTCCCAAGATTCTATCAAATAAAAATCAACAGCTAAAATAAAAACAATTAAGTAAATCCGATAAAAGCCCAGCTTAAACTTCAATCTTAGTGGCAGTGGAACCTGGTTTGTCTTCTCTAGCAAAAACTTGTAATTTGTTCTCCTTGTTGATGTCAATAGTAATCTCAATGGCATTACCTTCGCTCACATCCTTAACCACCAAGTCAGCAATCTTAGTCTTTGGCACGAATATTTTTTCTCTAAGAATTTCTGGTTCGTCTTCATCGTCAGACCAGTCAGATTCGTCATCATCTTCGGCTTCTTTTTCTTCTTTGGCTGCTGGTTCGATGGTAGTTTCCTTTATGTCTCTGTCAGCTTCATAGAGAGATATTAAAACGTCACCCTTTGGAGCAGCGATCTTAATAGAACGACGAATTGGAGTAGCAGTTTCAGATCTCAAAATTTGGACGAATTTGCCTTCAGCATCAAGTATACCCAAAGCTTTACTCAAGTGTGGAGTGTTTAAAACAACTGGTTGCAAAGCTTCTTTCACTTCTTGTTCATCAAAAGATTCGATTAAAGCAGCTTGTAAAGCAGCACCCCTGGCAATCAAATCAACTGGGTCAATAGCCTTTGGAGTGGCTGGAGAGATAACCTTAACGGATTCTGGAAAGACAGCCTCCAAGTTAGAAGCAACTTTTGGAATAAAAGAAGTACCACCAACTAACAAAATTTCATCAACATCCAAGTTGTCGAAACCAGCCTTCTTGACAACATTTTCAACAAAGGTGGTCAATTGGGACAAAACGTTTCTGGCAGAAACTTCAAAACGCAATCTGTTGATGGAAGAGTGGAAGTCAAAGCCATCATTCAAAGAATCAATGGAGATGGTGGAAGTTTGAACGTTGGATAAAGTTTTCTTGGTTGTGATAGTAGCAGAATGCAACTTAGTCAAAGACTTATGGTTGTTTCTTGGGTTAGACTTGTATTTTTTTTCAAATTCTTTAGCAAAGAACTCTGCCAAAGCGGCATCAATCTTGGCACCACCCAACTCAAAGTCATGAGCGGTTTCTAAGACAGTCAAGATACCACCTCTGGCAGCAATAACGGCAGCGTCAGATCTGAGACCACCGAAATCGGCAATAACGTACAATTTGTCGCTATTGAGGTCTGCAGCATTGTCAGTGTGAGCCAACAAAGCAGCACTTGGCTCTTTGATCAATTGCAAGACTTTCAAGCCAGCTTTTTCACTTGCAGCAACCAAGGCTTTTTGTTGTTCTTCAGTAAAGTTGGTTGGTATACCAATAACGGCACCTTCAACTTTGCTACCAATGAAGTCTTCAGCAGAAAGTCTCAACTGGTTCAAGTGTCTAGCCACTACTTCATGAATAGTAATGGTTTCTTCTTCGTCGTTAGCTCTGACAATTTTGTAGCCAACTTTACCGTCCAAGTTGAGTGGTTTGGCACCGTTACCAGCGGATGTTGGGTCGATCTTTTCAAATGGGACACCCAAGTAGTCTCTGAAACCAATGATGGTATTCTTTGGGTTTCTCAATAATTGCGCGAGGGCTTGCCCACCATGGTATTCGTCTTCTCCAACGTAGGATAAAGCAGATGGGATGGAACGTTCACCATCCTGGTTGACAATAATGTCAACCTTTCCACTGGCAGTAACAACGGCAATAGAGGAAGCAGTGTTACCAAAGTTGATACCAATAACCTTAGACATTGTGCTGTTAGTACGTGTGGTAGATAAAGGTTGCTGTTAGCTAACAAACGGTGATTTTCTCGTCTTTGACAATCTATTTCTGCTGTCTTCCGTAAAATTAAGAAGAAAAATCAAAAAAATTTTCTATCAACTTTTTCATATTGCACGTGGTTCTTATGTAATCGTATTTTTGGAAAAGCGTAACTGCTAAAGAAAATAGCAGCGCGATGATATAGCCAGAGACAGCCATCATAATGATGGAGATAACGGAAATGGAGGAATTACTAAATCCTTTCTTATAATACCTCCCGATATTGATCTGCAATGGCAACAGTCAACGGTGCAGCTATTTTCAAGAAGAAAAATGGGCTTTTATCGATCTATGAGGATGCAAATCCTCCAATGTTGAAGTGGATTGCCGCCGACCAGTCTGTTGCTGTGCCCAAGGTGGAAATTCCATTGAGATCAATAACCAACTTGCAAGCGTCGCCGGCAACATCTGAGAAGCTACTAATACGTCTAGTGCATCTTCAGGATGGCGCCGAGGAGCCTGAAAAAACTGTGTTCAGTTTCACAAATAAAATGATTATGGACGCCATCAAGGATGCGCTTCGATTGATTGTGGAACGACAAGAAGCATCAAAGCAAACCACAAAGCAGGCGAAATCGGTTGAAATCCAGCTTAATCAAACAAAAGATATTTTGGAAGAGATTCTCGACCCAAAAAAGTTACTTAACAATCTTGAACTACAACAAAAATTACTTAACAGTGAACCGAGTTTGAAACAGATCTTTACAGAGGCTGTTATTAGAAATAACTTGGACCCTCAGGAATTTTGGAAGACTAGGTTACACTTACTAGGAACGTTTGCTTTGAAGAACAAGGCCAAAAGAGGACCCTATAATGTTTTGAGTACTATTAACTTAGTTGCTTCGAGTGACAATAATGTCGATTTGAATGTTACTAGAGAAAAGATTCATTCCATTTTTGACCAGTATCCTATTGTGAGGAAAGCCTACGAAGATAATGTTCCACGTATCCCTGAAGGTGAGTTTTGGTCAAGATTTTTCTCGTCAAAGCTCTTTAGAAAGCTCAGAGGAGAAAAGATGAATAAAAATGAGAAGGGGGATATTATTCTCGATAACTACCTCAAAATAACCGACGAAGAGCTTGCATTGATGGATGATGAGGATAGGCATCGCAAGCTCGCAGAAAAGGGTGAAGACGATGTGAATTGGGATGAAAATGCGGTGAATAGATTTCTCGACGTCGAAGGAAATGAAGTAGACAACTCTCAAAAACTAGGGAATAAACCTGACTTTACAATGCAGCCTGAAAAGGACAAGGAGATGGTTTCAATAATGAGAGGCTTCAACAGATTAAGCAAAAAGCTTGTGGAAAACGTTGAAGACGAAGAAAACTACATCAAGGCAAAGAGACGAAAACTTTCTCCGGAAGATGAATTGGAAGAATCGCAACAAGAAAAAGCTCGAGAGTTGTTGATTCATGATTTGGAGCAAAGCGACAACGCAGAATTTGTCGAATTGCATGTGAACGACTATAACTCTATCAAGAAGGTAAGCCAGCTTGCCGACCTCGTCAGTGTGCATGAATTGGCAGGATTGATATCGGAAATGAAACAATATTTTCCACAGGGTTCAATAGATTTGAAGGCTGTATATAAAGATAAATTGGCAATTGAGGGCGTCAATAAAGAAATCATCACACAAATCATAAAAAATGCAAAACAGTCAAAACAAAGCTGGCAAGTGTCACGAACAACAGAACGTGACCTCGTCGGGACTGCAGCCGCTAATGGAGCTGCGGCTGTAACGACTACTGGCACTATAGCCACCGCAACAGGTGCCAGTGATGGATCCTTAAGTGGTATGGGATCATCTTCACAAACCGATCAGGTTTCTTTGGATAGACTTAAACTTCCTAGGGCTTCCGTCGAGAATCTTCGGCTAGTCCATATAACCTCTGAGGAATTTTTGAAACATTTTTGGCTTCATTTCAATTCAGGTGACCCAGCTCAAGCAGCTACTACCAAGAGGTTATACAATAGTATCAAGAAATGCATTAAAAGAATATCTGTGGCTGTCAAGGCTGTAAAGGATGAAGCAGAACCTGACAAAGCCAATGAGCTTGAAACATACGCCAAAGGGTTATTATCATCGGTAATCAAATCTTTAATTAAAGCAAAGAAAGAGTATGAACTTGCAGAGGCAGAAGCAAGTAGGCCTTAATTTACGATTTGTATTTTGTTTTCTTATGTCATTACTTTATCATATATTATAACGAGATTTATATCTATCATCATTTGATTCTTTTCGTAACATTTGCTTCTTACTCTTTAGTATCAATTAAAATGGTGACAGGCCCCCTAAAAATGATCTATTAGTATTTGGAATAAATTCTCGAAGTATTTGTAAAAGATATTGCTCAAAATTAACACTTACTGATTTACCAAAGCGACATCCATCATGGCACCGAACTCTCCATCTTGAACTTTATCTGATCCGATTTCTGTTTTCAAACTTCCCAAAAAGTAATCATAAATATCCTTGGCCAAAACACTTTTTTGGGCCTGGTGAAAGTCTGGTTTGGTTCCCTTTCTGGTTCTGGCCATAAGGGTGAACTGTGATACAGAAAGTATTTCACCTTTGATGTCTTTGACACTTTGCTTCCACATCTGAGCTTCGTCATTTCCTGCCTCAAATAATCTCAAATTGGCAATTTTTTTCGATAATTTCTCCGCATCCTCCTTGGTATCGTCTATGCCAATACCTATTAGTATCATGAGGCCCTTCTGGATACTATAAATGGTTTAGTTAGTACATAAACTTCTTCCCTGATTGTGCGCCAACTGTTATCAGTTAGTAATGGGTGTCGGATTACACATACGAAGAAATAACTTTGCTGTCCACCGTCACAGATGCTCTAGTAACTTTTTGGATAACTGCTCTCATATCTCACTGTGCTATAGACTATATTTAAAGTAGACACTTTTGCAATCTTTGATTGTCAGAGATTGCTTTAATCGAGTTTTGTATACCAGCTGTTGATTATCAGTACATTTTGGCATGTTTTGTCGAAGAACGGTATCGCCATCATGTGGGCGATGCATATTCCAACATTTCGATTATGGGCAGCGATGAAGCATACTGACCCCTACAACAATAAACATATTATTCAGTTCACAGTAGTAACCCAGTAGGCTGTAGTTCGGCTTGGTTTTAGCTTGATAGAGCTAATTAATATTAACTCATATATTGTAACAATTTTGAACTTGTAACTAACGAACGACCCCATGCCACCCTCTTTTAGGCATTCGGAGGGTGACATGCACATGTCCGATGAGGAAAAAAAATTTTTCTTCCTTATACTTTTTTCTACTTCATCTTATTAAATTGACTTGCAAAACAGTGTGTCACCACCTGTATAGACGAACGTTCACGTTCAAAGCTCTCAATTTAGTAGAAGAATATCTAAATAATCAGTAACTAGAAAATGGCCAAAAAGAAGACATTGTCCCAAGAACTTGCGGACTTTATGAAGCCGCAGTCGTTCGACTATGACATAGAAGATACTGAAAGACTCGTGGAGCGCGATGACGAGGATGACGGCGACGCTTCTCAGTCTGAAGATGAAGAATCAAAAAAACAGCATTATGTTAATGTGGGAAAAAGTAAATTGAGGGACGATAATTTGAAAGTAAATGACCCTAAATATCAAGGCAGCACTATTAACAGAAAAGATTTATACGAGAACAACGCTGCTCCAAACTTTGCAGAAGAAAATGAAAGTAAAGATGAAGACGA
This sequence comes from Saccharomycopsis capsularis, assembly GCA_031125595.1. NCBI lineage: Eukaryota > Fungi > Ascomycota > Saccharomycetes > Ascoideales > Saccharomycopsidaceae > Saccharomycopsis > Saccharomycopsis capsularis. The sequence continues at coordinate 128,415 of JASTUX010000007.1, forward strand.
GTCAGCAACTGGTTCCGAGGATGAATTCGCTTATGAAATACATTCTCAGGGTGACGAAGAAGATGATGAAAAAAGCGAAGAATCTGGTGCTGACTTAAGTGCAGAGTCAAGCGATGAGATGGAAGAATCGAATGATGAAGAAGGATTTCAACAACCTAATGAAGTGAACGAGCAGAAAAGAGAAAAGATAAAAGCTCTTATGAACAAAGAAACCAGTTCCACTGGTAGCAGGATTTTGAATGCTGCGCAGCAGGACTCCTTAAAAGGTTATTCTGTCCAGCAGCAGCAATCTTTGTACGATTCGATATTGGACTCAAGGATTAAATTGCAAAAGGGTTTGAACACTTACAATCAATTTCCACAAGATTACAAGAAGCTTTCCCAGTTTACAACTGAAAAGACAGCAAAGTATTTAAAGAAGACAGAGGCTTCCCTTTACTCACTAATGGATGCTGTTTTTGAATTGCGATTGGCTATTTACAAGAGAGACAAAATAGTAAATAAAGACAAACAAATACAGGCCAAGAAGAGATCATTGGACACTTATTTGGAAGAATCTGATAAATTGGACACTACCTTGAACGCCTACCGCACTGCTGTCCTTAAGAAATGGTCGCAGAAAGTTCAAGCTGCTTCTGGTTCCGCTGCATTGAATGCCTCCAAGTTTAAAGCTATCAATCAAACAGCCGCTGTACAGGTTGAAAACAATTTGTCAAATATGGATAGACTCATAAAAAGAACTAGATTGAATAGAAAGAACGTGAAACCTTTGGACTATACACCTCCTGAATCAGAGGAGTCTTCCAATAAGAAAGCAGTATTTGATCCATCTTTGCAGGAAAATGAGAATATTTTTGACGATGAAGATTTCTATCGTTTATTGTTACGAGAACTTATTGACAAAAAAGTCAACGATTCAACCATTGCTGGAGAAAATAAAATTATTACACTCACAAAAACAAATAAATTCAAGAAAAACGTTGATACCAAGGCATCTAAGGGCCGTAAACTTAATTTCAAAACACAAGAACCACTTTCAAATTACATGGCTCCAAAATTTGACAAAAGCAGATGGGATGATTATCAAATTGACGAGTTTTTTGCTGGTTTACTTGGGCAAAAAATCAACATGAATGAAGATGAAGACGCTGGTGAGGCTGACGAGGCTGATGAGGCTGACGGGAAGCAGGCTGAAGCCATCACTAACGATGACATTCAAATTTTTGCATAAATGGGTCTATACTCTATAATATATTATACTGATTTTTAATGATAGGTTGTTTTTGTTTGTGCAGGCATAGGGCATGCATATCCGTACATGGAAAAATTTCCTGGTTATTTTCAGAGCTTGTTTACGGTGAGTTTCCGGGCTTGTTCTTGTTAACACCAAATATTTTTAAACCTCTTCAAGCTTAACCTCTTTGGTCAATTGCTATTATTTATCAGAAATGAGTAATTTTTGGATATTAAATCTGGCAAAAAAAGATATTAAAGACCAGCATCCGCCGCCCCCTGGAAGCGTCAAGTGGATCAGCAAAGAGCTTTTAAAGGCTAATGAGCTTGTGCTCGAGGAAATCAAACCCTTTAGCAATAAAATTCGAGATGAGTTATCGTGGCTGTCCAGGGAGGTGGCTGATTCTGTTAAAGTAGTTAAGGGCAGCGCGGCTATTCCAGGAAATTCAAATGAGAATATACTAAGCGCCAACATGTTTCGGTCATCGGCGCTTAACGCTCAAGCAAAAAAAAATCACCAAATTGCTAAACAAAGCATATTTTCAAAGCAAAAGGTGTCTTTGAAGCCTACCTCTACTGAAGCAAAGGATCACACGGCTCAAGCTCTTGCTATTAGTACACCTACAGGTATTTGTACCGATTTGCAAAGCAACTTTTTTGAAAACCGTCTCAATACTCATAATGACATTTTAGTTGGAAATCTTTCTGGCAAGGCGAAAGATGTTGGTCTTGCCAACCTTCAAAAGCAAAATCAGTTTTTGAAGTTAAGTGACAGAGAAGCCCAAATGTTGGAAAATTCCTTGGAAGTTGCAAGAAATGAAAGCGCGCGCTCTATTAATGACACGGATTCGCCCCTATTTTCTATAAAGCGTTCTGCCACCAAGTGCTTTGAAAGCTCGAAGCAATCAAAAACTCTTGATCTGAAGAATGATAAGTACATCAGGATCGACAGTTTAGCGCCTTCAAATTCATGTACACCGAATCCCTTTATAGTAGACAGCTCTGAAGGGTCAACGATAAGCGACACAAGTATTAATTTAAACATGCTTACGGAATGTCCTGAAGTTAATGTATTGCTGCAGCAAAATGAAGACAGAAATGAGGCGGCTATGGAGCCCGCGTATGTTACGGAAAATAAGAAAAGTGCCAGATTGCATGATATTGGCACGTCAAATAAGCCCTTAATCAATACCATCGTCGACTTTCCAGAAATGGCACCTATACAAACAAGCAATGAGGACTCGCCCTTTCATGGAAAACAAGTACCTTGGAAAAAGCATTTCAGCGATCTAGTTTGCTATGAAGCCCCTCAAAGACAAGAGATTAGCACAGACATATTAGCTGGTATTCATGTTGAAAGCTCGAGTTTCATCCCGCAGCGCTCAAGCGCATCTTTGCTTCCCACTTTGAAGGGATCTACCTTGAATGACAGCAAATCTCTCGCTGGCACGCCAATATCCAGAAGAAAGTTTTCTACAAATTTCAAAGCATCAACTGTCAGGAGGTCAAAACTCAGTGTCTTAGAAGATGTACACAATGGTAACAGCATCCTTGTTAATACTAATAAAGATGAGTTGACCGCTAAAGACAGTCTGATGGGACTAGAAAAGCGGGCCTCACGAATCAAGTCTCGTAGAGTGACCCCAGTTCCTTTAGCGTCTTCACGGACCGCGTCTTTAATTCCCCACAGAATCCAGAAACAAAAATCCCAAGGTACTATCTGTCAGGCAGCGGACCTTCCCAAACGAAAAAAGACTTTATTCTCGGCACACAAGCGTACGGAGAGCAAAGCATCTTTATCTAAGCGGACAAACTTTACCAAGGGAACACTGTCCTCTAAAGCCAAAGCAAAAAAAGCCATCCCGGAACCTGAGCCTGAAGTGCTTTTTGGAAAAAGCATTGATCAAGATACTCGCGATGAACTAGCGGCAACTCGCATTATGCACGAATGGGCAAAATCCCCAAATTTAGAAAAGATACTGCTAAAACAACAAAATGTGAACTTGAGAGAGCTATTCGGTCCTATTCCGCCGCTGAAAATGGACGAAATTTTCAAAAAGTAGTCGCTGACTCTTAGCCTGTACACGCTATGATTTCAAGCGCTATTGCTGCTTTAGTTTTTTTCTGTTTCTGATAATGTTGCTAACGCCATGCTCTGGAATATAATTCTATACACTGAAAATTTAAATGAGGCCCAAAACTTCCTAATCCAGAAGCCATGCGGCAGGCCTACACAATTTGAAAATTAAAAACAATTTAAAAACAGTTTTAAAATCGTAAGCAAAATTTTGAATAATATACAAAATGAGCAGAATATTGTGAAATGAACTAAACACAAAATAAACAAAAACGAAAGGTATCTGTGAAAAACAAAAAAAAGGTATTTGTAACAAGATTATGACACTTATTTGAAGTGTCAGTATAATATAATGAAAAGTTTGTAATATCAGCACCAGAAAACAACAACATTCAAAGAAGAAAAAAATAAAGCAAAACAGAACAAAAAGAAAGATAAAAAGAAAAAAAAATCAAAGAGAGTTTATCGTAAAGGGACAACGAACAAAAGTTCATAATTTTTCATCATAAAAGTGCTTACTCGCCAACACGTTTCGACTCCATTTTGAAGTCTTCAAATCTGTCGAAGTTGAATTGGATGTAACTATTTCTATCCACAGTAAGCTTCTTCTTGCTGGCAATGTTGGCACTGTCACCCATTGAAGAAGTCAATGAGTTCGGAACCTCGATTGGTTTTGGCCTAAGGAGAGCGGCAAAGTCATCGTTGGACATCTTCAAGCCTTCGTTGTTGTAAAAACTGGATGATCTAGAGTGACAGTCGCCAGTACCGTTGGAATAGACACTCGATGCAATACTGTGGGATTTCCCGTGACCAAACTTTTTGTTTGGGGTAGCCAAAAATATGGCGCTTCTGACGCTGTCTGAAATCAAAGAAGAAACATTGTCATTTGGCAAAGAAAAGCTGACATTCGATGGCGAGCTGTCCTTGGCGAAATCCACCAAGTAGGCTGGAGTATGCAAGGTCAAACGGTGCAAGTTTTTGCTCTTTCTTGCAACGGTGGCATTTGGTTGCGAAGAAGCAGCATCAACATCAGGTTCAGCATCGAGAACAAATGGTTTTTCAACTTCTTTATCTTCGCCAGCCATAGCGGCAGCAGCAGCAGTCTCTTGCTCTTCTTCAGCGTTGCTGCCGGAACCTTCTGAGAATTTTTCAATTTCTTGTTCGAGCTCCAACATGGCAATGTTAGAAAGGTCATTTTCGGATCTTCTTCTCATGAAAAAGGACAGACTATCATTCTTTGAAGCAGGTTGGAAGGCTTCAAGTTCATCTTCAATGGCGCTGAGCTCTTTTTCAACATTGGCAGCGGCAAGATTAACGGCGCTATAGTTTTGTTTATCATGGAGGGCGCCAAACACAGTCTTGCCAACAATAAAGTTGTCATAAGAGTTGTTCAACATATTCAAATTAGTCAATGTCTGCTTTTTGTTCGCGCTTGGGCTCAATGGCAAGATGCCTTCTTCCTCAGCAATAATTGAGTCTTTTGGTGATGGCAAGTTGGAGAGATCCTTTTGTTCCTTGTTTATATCGCTGCTGACACTAGAAGTTGGCATATGCTGTTGATTTTGAGGACTAGTGGCAAAGTCAGTATCCTTGAAAATAGCCAAAGCTTCGTCTTTCAACCAGCTTTGTCTGATGTAGATGCTGGATCTTCTATTTTCTTTGGCTACTGAAGCGCTAGTGTTCATAGCCTCGGCTGAAGACTCAGAAGATCTGTAGGAGTTATATTCGCCAGACTTGCCTGAAAGCTCCGCGCTGGTTGGCTTGGTAGTGTTGTACGAAAAAGCGCTGACATTTGAACTCATCGAAAAGTCTTGCTGAGACGAGGTCTGGAAGTGAGACGAATCTCTAGAAGTAACGGTATTGGGTCTTGATCTAAACTGTAGCTCACCAACAATGTCTTCTACTTCCTTGTTTGGGACTTCCGTATCAAAGTCAACGTCAAAAGAGTTGCTAGTGCCAGGGTTGGACTTTTCAAAACTGAAATGTTTTAACATGTCGCCGGACATTGCTTTGTTTCCAACGATATCGCTGATGCAGTTTCTGGAGTTACCGTTGGTGGCAACAGGGCTCATGAGGTCCTTGATTTGAACTTTGTCAGCTTGGCAGCCACTATGGTTTTTGGTGTCTATAGACAATGGCCTGCCGCTGATATTATTGGTTTCAAGCTCTGGTGAAAATCTGGTGAGCGATTTGTCGCTGCCAAAGCTAGACAAGGATTCGTTGCTGTTTTTGAATTGCATCTTCTTAGACAAACTGGTGGTTTGAAAATGCTTGTTAAAAGTCTTTTTCAAACTGAGAAAAGATTTGGACTTTTTAAGACTCTTCAAGGATGGAATTGAGTGTAACTCGGGTCTTTGGAATTGCCCAGGATTGAAATTCTCAGTTATGATTTGATTGTTGATGGCGTTGACACCTTGAGCGGAACAGGTATTTGTGGAATGGAAAAAGTCGTTAATCTTTGGGGTGATATAACTTGCAGTGTTTGAAACTGGAGAAATGCATTCTTCCTTTATCACTTGGTCACATTTGATGGTTTGTGCGGAATCTTCACTGCGACTGGTGTGTGCCGGACTAGCAGGGATAGCTGGAGGGGTGAACTTTGGGACGGGAATTGATTCATTCAAAAACTTGTTTCTCTTCAACACGCTTGCTGAGTTTTCAAACATGGAGTCGGACTGCAAAAGTCTTCTGCTAGCTGTAGACAAGGAGCTTTCTTGAGACAACAAGCTGGCGCTGGAATTTTGTCTGGAGCGCGTTAGTGTCTGAGAAATTCTTTCTTTCTGATATGTTTGGCTGTTGTTTGGGTTTTGAATGGATAAGCCTTTGACGTTTTTTCCAGGCGCTAGGTCACCAATGAATGGGTTCGGTAGCACTACATTTTCAGAACGATTTTGGGTGTCCAGGATGAAATTTGGCTCTTGTGTGTCTGCGGCTTCTGCTGACATCTCGTAAGGGCGTGTTGGCAATTCCAAAAAGCTGCTGCTATTGCTGCTGCTGCGGGAAACGGTTCCGCTAAGGTTGTTGGCGGTGCTGTTTTCCGGGATAGTCGCGTCGATCAGATACTTCTGGGCCTCGGAGCTACCTACGTTTGAAGAGAACGAAGACGATCTGAGGCCTTCTGATTTTCTGGAGGTGTTGCTCTTGTCAAAAACCGAAGAGGCGGAGTTCGTGAGGGACGTTCTGTTTGTAGAGGCGCACGACGGCTTTTTGGTGACATTAATGTTTGAAAGACTGCCCTTTTCAGAGAGCTTCTTGTCGTAGTTGGAGAGGTTTGGGGTGCCTTCGGATATTGGCGAGCTTGGGGTGCCTGGATACTGGCCGCTGCTGAAGTAGTCTTCTGAGAACAAAGACGAAGACATTGAGGACGGGGATGGCTTGTAGGCGTTGTGGGGCTCGGCGTCTAATTCTGCGTGGACCGCGTGCGGATCGTCTGAGGAGGTGTCCATGTGGAACAAGTGCTGAAAGTTTTGAGGGCCAGAGATCTGTACCTTGGCGCCATTGATAGAGGGAGGAAACGGGGAGGAGCACCCGCTGTTGGGGCTTTTTATTCTAGAAAACCTGTCTGAGAGCGAGCTGGCATGCGCGGTGTCCCTGGAGATGGTGGTTTTCTTGAGAAGCATGGAGGTCTTGTGTTTGAGAGATCTGGATCTCGAAGACTCGCTGGCGTGCATGGTGCCGGCTGCTGGGAGACTTGCGGTCTGCTCTGCGAGGCTGGAGTAACTATTGGAATAGAACAGGCTCTGCGCGACGGGCTCTATGGAGGCCTCGTCCCTAGGGGCGTTTCTTCTCTTGAATCTGCTGCTGATCATGGTGGACGCTAGAGCGGTGTGTTGTGGTGGTGTTGGCAGGAAGCGAAAGAAGAAAACGGTGACGGAGGAGGGACTATGGGAGAGCAGAGAATGACGGTGGATATAGAAAGAATGAAGCGCCGTGACGAGTAGATGGCGGGAGACGGAAGAAGGACGGTAGCGATGTGGAATGGGCAGCAGAAACAGTGACAAGACAAGGATTGAGCAAAGAAGAGAGCAAAGAGGATAAGCGCCGAATATAGACCCGCGTAGTGCTTTGAGGACGCAAAAAAGTAGCGTAAAAATTTTCCTGCAGGCTGCCGGATCAGGAAGGTTCAAAAAGGGGGGGCGATCGGCAGGAGATAACAAGAGGACAAGCAAAAGAACAAGCAAAAGAACAAGCAAAAGAACAAACAAACAAGCGAGTAAGGCAGAACAAGACGGAGCAAGACAGGATAGAAACAAGAACAGAGCAACAAAAATCAAGGACAACACCAGACTGCCAGTATATATACACCCGTCTCTCCTTGAATCTACAAGTTACAGTCGGCTACCGCTCGTCCTGGAACCGCCCTGAAACCAGGCGCTTCCTGCTGCTGAGGCCTGCTCTGGCACGTACAGCGCCCCTGTAACAACCCGGCCGGGTCCTGGGCGCCTGTTACGGATGCCTCTGTCTCAGACTTTTCAGGCCCTCCTGGTCGCGGGCAGCCTGTGTGGACATCCAGGCTTCCTAGACGCCTGTCTATATAGTCTGTGTCTTCCCATACAATGTAGAAGGTATCGCACGCTGCGTCTGCGCGTCTGTAACAACCCAATAGCCTTGCCCTTTTCAGAAGGTGCGAACGTCGTTCGGCCAAACCGCTGCCCAAGCGCCCGAGCCCACCCTCTGCTGTCCTCTGTCTGATGGTTTTTGTTTGCCGATGTCCATTCTGGCTTCAAGAAACAGCGGGCCAGTCAGTCGTATCGCCGCAAGGGGATGTGGACTCCCCCCTCCTTTGTACATCAGAAGCGCACGTGAGCGCACGCACAGCGCAATCCCTTGCTGAGGGTCGATTGATCTGCCCAAGCAAGAAGCTCTGCTGGACGTTATCTAGAGGCCCTTCTGTTCAAGCCAGTGCCCTCTGTAGCACCGCTATCACTGTAGGAAAGAGAGAATCCGGCCTGCTTGTGCGCAGTTGGGGCATTTTTAACTTGCTGGTGTGGTCGATCCTAGAAACCCGCAGAGAGTGCAACCGCCCAGATCTCCACCTCTAGATCGCTTTATCCTCCACTCCTGATCCCGATCTGATCTGATCTCGGTGCCATCGCCAAAGCTTGCCGCGCATCACACCAAAAGGGGCGCCACTGCTCTGCAACAAATTGCATTCAGTAAAAGTCGCGATGGTGTGCTCGAGCGGCCTTCCAAGCCACAATTTCCATACTATGCGCGCCTGCGTGTACTGACGCGTCGCCGCGTTCTGGATTTTTTGCCTGCCGGAATCATAATTTAGAAAAGTAAACACGCACGCATCGGTATGGTTACGTGACGATCACTTTAGAGGCGCGTGACGGCGAAAGCTGCTGCTGGTTGTGCTACGCGGCAATCTTGTCTTTTGAATATTAGTTTCAGTATGAACGGAGTAGGTTGCTGAGAGACTAGTCGCTGAAACATGTTGCCTTCTGAAGAATAGCGCTTTGAGCGGGGAGTGTTCTGAAGCTAAAAGAACCAGCACTCAGAAAAGCTTTGCTTGTTTGAAACTTACGGTCCATCGCTGCACGCAACGCCCCTATCGCCTACCGAGGCTTTCGTAGCCGCTCTCCACCATCAACTAGTCCTTTCAAACCACATGATCGCATCATGACGATTAGAAGATCAATCCTAGCTAATTAATATCCCTTTTTGACGGCCCCGGTGTACGCACACACTGCCTGCAGAATCGGTGGGCCCTGCAGAGAGAGCGGCGCACGAAACAATGCCAAAAAAACCCAAAACAGAACGCGCCGGCGGCTCTGTCCGTGGTATCGTCAACATCGTTAACATCGTTAACATCATCAACATCATCATCGTTGTCGCGTCCCGCCAGGGCGCGTTACTCACTGCCTGTTCCCCAAGCACGGCCAGTCATCTAGCGCACGCTGGATGGGAGTGGGATGCGCGCATTGATACACTTGCGCTAATGTTTTTGGATGTCGCCATTCGTAGTACTAGTACGACTACTGTGCCCGCCAAAACCTTGTTGGACGCTCACGAGGGTCCATACTTTGGGAAGGCCAGCACAAACTTACGTCGTGCCGCTAAGGATAGAAGCCTATACTAGCTAACTCTGTTTTGCAAAAAAAAGTGTTTGCCGGACGGTTTGTGGGCCAGCGTTGCAGAAGGCCCACAAAGTGGGCAGAGATGATGACGATTACTATATCGCCCAGACGCATAAGTGAGCATGACTGTCAACGTTGAGGGAGCCAAGCAGTTCATGCAGAACCTCATTTCCCATATTACTTTTCTGGTAAGCAATTGCCATGAAAGTAATAATAATTATAGCAATAATGATGATAATGATGTTAGCAGCGAGTTTTCTTCTTTGGCGTGCTTACAAATTATAGCATGACATGCCTGGAAGGATAACTAATCGTGACGTAGATTTGTAGCATGGAGAAGATATATATACCAAAGGCATCTTCCGGTCAATTTCTATAGTTGTTAATATGATCACTTCAATACATACCAGCAACTCCTTTATCCAATTAATGGTCTGGACTGTAAATATACATTCGCTGCCCTGCTACTCCCTTCACGAGTCCGTAAAGCTCTAATTGACAAGCATTCCAACGCCCAACCAGTCGGCAGCTTAATTCAACTTTCAAATACTATGATAACCATGCCGGGAAGCAACAGTCAGGGCGCCAGCCCCCCAAGCATCCCGTATCTTATGAACATCTACGTGCCACGCCTCTTCCAAAACCTCCAGGTCAACGATATCATCGCCCTCCTAGGAGCCACTGCTGTCCCTGTGCAGGTCCGCTATCACGCGCTTCTTCTTTTGGACCAGCACTTGCGGGCTGGTGGGCAAGACAGCGCCAGAGTGTTTCTTAGCCGCGGGATATTGGCCACACAATACGCTTATAACACACCGGAGCTCTTCCTGTTGTGGTCGGACATTGTAGAGAAATATTTCCAGAGCTTTTTTTGAAACCCATACCGTAACTTCTCATTATTTGAACTTAATGCATACCTTTCTCCTGTACTTCACATACCAATAGTAAAGTCTCTCCAATGTATTTCCAAGCCATAGAACAGCTTCTTTTTCGACCTCGCATTCATTGCTCATGTTGAAAACCGCAATACCAGCTCTCTGGCTCCCGCTTCCTTAAGAACAGAATTGTGGTACGCTTTCCGTGTCCTTTCCGGCCACCGGCCTGTTACGCTGGCAAATTTGAGTTTCTCTATGAATGCCCCTTTTGGACTGTCTGAGGATAGCAGGACTAGGCTTGGAAAACCAAACGAGGGTCTTTTTTGAAGCGCCACAAAGCCAAACTTTAACCGAGCCTCAAACTATTGTTTCTATGTTCTCCACCTTCGCCTTGTTGCTGTTGTTATCTTTGTGCGCCTTTTCGGTTTTTCTCTAGAGACACTTTTTAAACATGTCGGCTGTTTCACGGGTGCGGGATAATAGCGCCAGGACCAACGGATCGTTTCCAGTGTGTACGCGCGGGAAAAAGACGCATAGATCCTAAGGCGTTCGGAGTCTCCATGCGAGTATAAAGTTTCCGCTGTCAAGAGAAACGGTTCTTTTGTCCGCACCTTAAAGTATAAGTGGCGGACCGAGTAACTCGACATCACCAAAGGACAGACAAACGGTGGGAGCATAGCTACCATTAGCAGCTCCTTCCTGTTAGAGATTCGCTCCCCAGCTCTACTAGATAAACAGAGTCAATAAGTCTATTTTATAGCTTGAATTAGGAGATTAACTAGTTGTAAAAAGCACAAAACAGTATGTAAGAAACGAGATGAAAAACCAACAAAACAATAATATTACTCCAAAAAAAATGCCGGGTTACCTGAGTCATTTGGGGAAACAACCGGTGTAAGATGTATATATGAACCAGTTAAATCAAAGGCCAAGCAGATCTATAAGCTGCCCAAAAGAAATCTAAAGTTCTTTCTATTATTTGTTTATTTTGTGAGATTTGAGAAGAATAAGAGGCTTCTTAGTCCATCATGTCACAACACAACTCGAAGATACAGCAGCACAACAAACACTTCAAACATCCGTTACCGCTGTCATTTTGAGCTGGAGCCTGTTGGACGTAGACCGGCTGTGGCTGGGCATAGCCTTGAGGTGGGTAGCCTTGTGGTGGGTAGCCTTGCTGTGGTGGGTATCCCTGTGGTGGGTATCCCTGTGGTGGGTAGCCTTGTTGCTAAACGAGGCCAGTTAGTATTTAAACTTTCAAAAATCTGGGCTCAGGTGGGATAGCGTGGATACCTGTTTTCTATCCGCTAGGGTGTCGCATAACAAAATGGACCACAGCGTTAGATATTGTTACAAGCCATACTTACATAACTCATTGTATTATGATGAACTGACTAAAAGACTCGATTGTAAGCCGCGGCAAAGTGCAATCAGAGACGAGGCAAGAGACAATACAGGATAATAGGATCCTCTAGAACAAAAACTAACGGAAAAAGAGGACAGAAAACGCATTCTGCCCGTTTTATATCCAGAAAATTTCTGCTCTGCAAAGGAGAAATTTCTGCCCCATGCGCTTGGCACACGTCTGGTACACGTCTGGTACATCTCTGGCCGCCCTTTAAAAGTTTCCGGCCACCCCCTCCACACAGCCCGGAACGTGGCTATGGCCGGCGCGGACGTGTCCCGCAGCGGCGGATCCATACGCTTACACTCAACATCTCTAATAATATACATATATAATCGTAAATTGGAACACTTGTCTCTTCTTACAAACCTACTCGCGATTCAGCTTCTCCCTAGATCAAACCTTCTTCTTCTTGCTTTTTGCCTCAGAACTGTCCTCTTCCAACTCTCTCTTGATGGGGCTGAACTTCACTCTTTCCATTATGCGCTCATAGTCCTCCACGAGCCTCTCATAGGCGGCCTGCAACTTGTTCATCTTCTCCACCTTCTCCATCTCCTCCAAGGCCTCACGGTTTTTCTTAAACAACCGTCTTTTGATGTGCAACCGGACCTGCTTCTCCAACTTTTTATCTGGGCTTACCTTGTTCAAGTGGAGCAATATCATCTCGAGACACCGCTCAAACTGTCTCTTCTCCATCTTCTGCTCCACCTGCAACTGCGCAACTTCGTCCTCCGGCACGGGTATCTCAGAGAAGCTCTTCAAGCTCACAAGGCCGCGGCTGCTCAACCGCTCCAAGTCGCATCGGTCACGCAAGTCGTCAAATGCCTCGCTCGGATCCTCCACCACAATCTCTCGCACTGACGCATCCTGCAACCACCGGTCCACGAGGATCTTATACAAGTGCTCGCCGTGCCTCTTGCCTTGGTACGGCGGCAAGATCACAAACTGCGAGATCTTCTTTCTCACCAATGGTACAAGCTTGTCGCCGGTACCGTCGTAGAGCTCGTGTCCCGGGTACTTCCAGTACGAATACACCGTCGTGAAGCCAATAAACTTGGGATGCGGGTTTCTCTCAGTCTTCTTCTCGAACACAAAGTAGTATTCCCACTTGTCGTCCGTCTCGTCAATGTACGAGCCGGCCTCGATGAACAATAGCACAAATATCTGTATTCTTCTATGGAATTCTCTGGCATTCTCGTCATCTAGCAAAGCTCTGTAAACTTCAAACTCTTCCGCTTCATCCTCGTCTTGCTTTTTATCACCGTCACTTTCTCCCTTATTCTCTCTATTAGTCTCCTCTTTTGCCTGACTCTCCGGCACTTTCACAGCAGCCGATGGCGCAATATAACTGCTAACTAACTCACCCGGGACTTTAAAGCTCTTCAACTCCTCCTCATAGTCCTCCGCCCACTTGCTTTCGTCGTTCACAATGAGCGATTCCCCAGGCAAGAACTCCCGCAACTTGGCCTGCGGGTCTTCGATCTTGCTGTCGTCCGGCAACTTCTCCAGGTACTTGAACCCAAGCAATGGAAGCATCGTTGTCGCGTTGAACGCTAAGTTAAGCTGCAAGTCCACGAACCCAAAGATCTGCTCGGACTCACCAAAGATTGGGTACGTAAACGTCGGGTGGAACGTCACTGCGCCCTCGTCATTCACAATCGCAACCTTCAATGCTTCGTTGGACGAGCACGTCCAGAGCTCGGGGTTGTATTTTGCTATTGAGGCCATTTGGAATTGCCTGTTTTTGATCGCAGGTTTTTTGTAATATCAGGCTGCAAGATTCAAAAGACACTGCTGTAATAAGCAATGAAAATTAGATGAGATCGGGCAATCGTCTCTAGAGAATGTTTACAGCTTCAATCCGGATATTGCAAAACACGCTCTTATCGATTTTTCGCGTGGAAACTTATTGAATACTTTACGCGTCAGCTTCCTGATTTACCCTGTACTGTTAGCGTAGGCGGGCTCGTAATCAAAACCATCCTCCAAGTTGTGAATATGAAGGGCAGCTGCACCAACTAAAATTACAAGTGCTTTCTTGATGTGGAAAAGCTACTATTGTGCATATCTAGCTAATATATTGATTTATCTGAGAAAGTCCATTATTTAAGCAATATCTGTCCCGACCGTAATCCCAAACTCCTTCAATGGTAAGTATGGAATGCCCCCAAAGATGACACCATTTACTCTGTTAGACAATGGTATTCTGTCATTCCAGGCCCACACAATATGAACCGCCTTACATAAACCTTTCAAAGCACAGTCAAACTTTTTATTTGTGACACCAGTAGAAAGCCACTCTTCCAAATGGTCACCAAGACCATCGCGTGAAAAGTTTTGAACCATTGTGTGGATAAGGTTCTTAGTGTGAAGCACAATAGGCGCAGTTCGTGTATAGCTGTAAAGCAGCGCTTTGTAGGCATTCAAAGCGCAAAATAACGAGGTCTTTGCGGCATCGTTCATCAAATTTTGCTTAATTACATTTTTTTCTGGTACTAGTGGTACGACATTGCCACTTACAGGCTTCTCAAAGATTAGATTTTGTTTCTGTTCAGCATCACCGAGTTCATGGTGTATTTCCACCGCGACAGTAAAAAGCTTCAAAGCAAGCTCTCTCAAAGAGTGACCGTGTGCAGCTTTGAAAGGGCTAGAGTCAGATGCAAGGCGGACAAAAAGGTTGGACATGAATAGATACTTAATATGCTTGGCATGCTGTTTTGTTGTTTCATAGTGCGATGTTAGACCAAAAATAATTTGTGGTAAAGGAAAAATATATAAAGGTACAGTGCAAGAACTGTGGAAATTACAAATTATCTCATCTGCACGCTCGACTGAATGCATATCTTTAAATTCACTTTCTTCGTATGCTGTAAACTTTTTCAACTCTAGCATTTCCTCAAAAGTGTAATGCCTTTTGGATCTTGCTATAGTTTTCTTTGCTTTTTCACTTAGTTTTATATCTTTGAGGCCATCACGAATACTATTGCAAAAGTTTTTGCAATAGATGTCAAAAACAGCAGTGTAATTTTGAAGGTTTGAGTCCAAAAAAGCGTTGGTGTCTTGCAAACAGCTTTGACACATTGAGGGTGGGCGCATATCTTTAGAATTTTCATTAAGAAACTGTTCGATAAATAAATCGGGAATGTGAACTTGACAAATCGGGCAATTGAAAGAAAAAAATCTATCAGTTTTTCTGCTGCATGCTCTGCAATTACATTCGAAAAAGTATCGAGCTTCCAAATCAAAAGACCTCAAAAATTTTGGGCTCGAACTATAACAATAAGTGATGTAAAGCTGCTCACCTTCGATTATGCTTTTAAGAGCGCAAACACGCACTTCATTTTTCTCGTGGATAAGTACAACATTAGGCTCACAAGAGTGATTGAGTAACGAAATAAACGGATCAAAGATCAAGCCTGAAGGTTCCATAAAGGTATTATGTAAAATTGCGTTATTGACAAGCATCACTCCCGCAAGGTTCTTGAGGTCCAGGTCTCCCATGTAGCCATTGATGGCAGTCGTCAATGTTTCAGATTTGAACTTTTCAAGGATCTCAAGGTCTTGCGTTGCATGTTCCCAAACTTTCAAGGTGAGCGGATTGAAAGGCACCCGTTTTTTCCCTTTTCTCCTAGAGTCATAGGCGTTTTCTGCACTGACAAACTTATCTTTATGAGAAGTGAGATATAGAATTCTATGATAGTTAGACTTACTCTTTGAGCTGTATATCAACATTCTCAAAAGCAATCTGGTTTCTGTGATCGGAACAATTCTAGTTGACTCTTTTCCACAATAATATTTTTGAAAAAACACACACTCTTTGCCATGGTAAGCTGTCCAGTCTTTGATCAAGCAGTCCTGAGAGCAGTATTTTACCAGCGAGCAAGTGGGGCAAACAATCAAAGCTGTCCCGAATACATCATTTTGAATTTCAATTCCTTCAAAGCTAGCGTTTGAGAAACTTGGAGTGTTCGTAGGGGTCTCTCCTGCACTTCTCGCTGGATTTGTGCCTGGCTTGTTACAGTAACCACAACAGTTTGCTCGGTAATCATTCGATACCATTGTTTTAAAAGAGTTAAGAACCTGCACTTCGGGGACAAATCTGCAAATAA
This sequence comes from Saccharomycopsis capsularis, assembly GCA_031125595.1. Classification (NCBI taxonomy): domain Eukaryota; kingdom Fungi; phylum Ascomycota; class Saccharomycetes; order Ascoideales; family Saccharomycopsidaceae; genus Saccharomycopsis; species Saccharomycopsis capsularis. The sequence continues at coordinate 144,194 of JASTUX010000007.1, forward strand.
CCTCCCCTAACCCCAAAAGTTAAATGTTAGTGCTGTTAAAACGATAAGAGCTGAAAAGTTCTATCAGCATACCTGGCGAAAAGGTTTTTGTAGAAACTATACCCCTAGTGTCGGGACCTCCCAGGGCGTGGTAAACCGTTGTATTTTCGGGAACTTGAACCCTTGAAATCCTTCCTCGGTTCGACATTTTGTCTATCTGAATGATTGTAAACTGACAAATTGGTTATTTTTCAAAATGGTACCTTCGGAGCGTTGCCCGAGTTTAAGTACAGTATTCTTAGAAACAAATGCAACGGCTTTTTATGGATATTTTGTGAAACTATGTTTTTTGTTGCTGATGTTAACCATGCAACCAAGATAACTCACAGTATACAAAGCCCCAATTTCGGATCGGTGTTGTTTCTTTGTTATTGCAAGGATCCAAAGCTGTGCCACAAACATGGCGTTGACCTCACCATGCATAACATACAGACGTTAAATTGCAGGGAGCGTTGTGTGCATGTTAATCTCAATTGCAGATTTTGCTATATTAATCTCTATCAACAATTAGTGAGCTCCCAAGGGAATATGTTTCTATTGCTATATACAAAGAGCTAAATGACAATAGTTTGCTGCGATGCTCCAAATGATAAAAAAACAAATGCAACGAGAAAAAAACCAACCAATCCAACAAGAAAATTTTTAAACAATAGAAAGAAAAAGAAAAAGAAATTATAGATAATACATTGTAAGGTTAGTGAGAAATATACTGGAAAGTATAGCTCACTTCATCAAAATTGTACTCATTTCTGAGCAAGTCGTCATGGACTCCTTTCAAACCTTCGTGATTAATATGGTTCCAAGTCGTTTGGTCACCATAAAGCATGGCTGGAGCTTTGATTTTTTGTGCTCCATCTTTACAACGCTTACAGTTGAAAGTGTCATGGGTATCACATTGAACTTTTGAGTTGAACTGGAAAAGTTGCTTCAAACTGTCACCAGAAAAAATTCTTTCCACATCTTCTTTTTCATCCACAACACAAGAAGATAACGACATCTTCATGGACTGTCTTTGAAGAATCTTTTCTTCGATTGTGCCCGTACTAATGAATCTGTAAACAAAACAATCTTTCTTCTGCCCATCTCTCCAAACCCTTGCCAAGGCTTGCTGGTCAGAAGCTGGGTTCCAATCAGGGTCAATAAGGACAAGTCTGTTAGCACCAATCAAATTAATACCACAACCACCAGCTTTCGAACTTAACAAAAACACAAACTCCTTACCTTCTGGGTCATTGAAAGTGTCCACCAACTTTTGTCGTTTCTTGATATTAAGGGTACCATCCAATCTCAAGCATCCGTAACGACGACTTCTGCACATTTTCTCAATCAAATCTAATGTCTGGGTATAATTGGAAATCAAAACAATCTTATCCGTTGTTTCTCGTTGCATCTTTGCCAAAAATCTTTCAAGGATGGCGAACTTACCAGAAAACCAACTTTGAATCTCTCTATTTCTTCCTCCGGAATGTAATGGATCATTGTAATCGTCGGGAATAAACTGTTCGCTTCCCTCAATTTCGTCTGGCAACTCTAACAAGTTTGGATGGTTACAAAGCTTCTTCAATAAGCCAATTGCCTTCAAAGGTTGGGAACCCACACCTTTGATCAAACGAGAAATTTCTGACGAAGTGACAAAATGATTGTAAATGTCCTTCTGCATAGGCGTCAAGTTGCAGAAAATGACATGTTCGTATTTGACCGGCAAATACTTAGATAAAATGTCATTGGTACGTCTGATAATGAATTTGGATACAAGCTCAGAAAGTTCAGCAAGCTTTTTGTCTCCTTTTTCCTTTTCGTTATCAGTGGCGTCGGCGTCTCTGCCTCTCAAAATCGGAATTTCAAAATTTTTTCTGAACTCAAGTCTAGATCCCAATAACCCTGGATTGGCAAATGAAAGAAGAGAAAAATATTCAGACAAATCATTCTGAATTGGAGTACCTGATAAAATTACTCTTCTATCACAATTGATAGAATCAAGAGCAGTAAATGTCAAAGAGTCACCATTTTTGAGTCTGTGACCTTCATCGGCCAATATAAGCCCCACTTCAGTACCTTTCAACCGGTCAACATTTCTTCTTAAGGTCTCGTAAGAAATAATTAATACTGGTCTCACGATGTTTCTGCCTTGAGCCAAAGACCACTGCGCGATAGAGTCTCCAATTGTAGAACCTTTTGTGCTTTTACCATCTATTGGCAATGGCGTGATTGTACCTTCGCCCAACCACTTGACAATTTCGTTGGCCCAATTTGATACCAATGAAGATGGACAAACAACAATAGCCTTATCTATCATCCTTTTGCCTCTTGGCCCTTGCCTAAGAAGAGTCCACATAAGGGCAATACATTGCAAAGTTTTGCCTAAACCCATCTCATCGGCCATAATACAGCCCTTGGCTCTATAGTCAACTAAGCCAGAGGTACACCTGTACAAGAATTTCACACCTTCGATTTGATGGGGTCTCAAAACCTTGCTCAATTTTGGATCCACTATCACAGGAACATCAGGAGCGTTCTTAATTTTATCCTCAGGATTCTTTTCAATACCTAAAATCTCTGCCAAACTTTTGTGAGGCCTCTTTTTCTTAACCAATTGTTGCAGCTGCAGCAGATCAGTTGGAGGAGTCGAAGAAGCTGAACCTGAGGGCGAAGGTGTGGAGGAAGATGAGGAAGGTAAGGAAGATGCGGAAGAAGCATTTGCATCTACTTCTTTTTCAAAAGGAGGCTTTGGAAAAATATCGACGGTAGGATCATATAATACAATTGCGAGTTTATCTGTTGGATCATGGAGAGGTCTTGGAAGCAAAATTGGCTTCCTTCTGGTGCCCAAAGGAGCCGGAGGGCGGTCCAAAGCTAACTCAAAAATCTTACTTTTGTCAGCAAACGGTACAACAAACTTCTTTCTAAAAGCAAAGTCACTGTTATTGTTCAAAAATCTTCGAGACAACAATGCGCCTTTCTTTTTAGTGACCAACACAGTTGATCCATCACCATTTGCGTCAAGTTGGTAAAGGCCTGTATCGTCAATATTGGCAACCAGCTCGTCCATTCCGGCATAATTTACATTCTTCCGCGCCCTTCTGGATGGCCTGAAGCTGTCTAGGTTCGAGTCACCCAGAGTTCTGCATCTGATAGGCACTTTGAAAGGCTTGGATAGCACCATGAGGGCGTCAGACGAGTCCAACGTCTTTGGGCGCTTGAGCGGATTAAGGCCAGCACCAGTGCCGTTGTTAGGCCTCTTTTGTATTCTAGCCATGTGTACTCGTTGAAAGATTTATTTCAGTACGGGATATAAGGCTGAGTAGTTGTATTTGGGAAATTGTGAGAGGAGAGGAGATGAAATGTAATGTCTATACGTTTGATTTGTTGATATTTGCAGAGCTCATCGCTACTATTTTGTTTTTCTTTCTTTTCTGCCTTTCTTTTTGCCAGAAAAAGTCATTCTTTATTTGTAATCCACGCGACAGTCATGTGACAAATATAAAAAGAGGTGTTTTATTAAGGTTTCGCGTCGTTTTCAAAAGGCCAACAAACTACAACAGATGTTGCTACGAATAGCAAAAAAAATTACCAATTAGAAAATGTTTGGGTTTAGCGTACTGCTGAAATAAAAAAACACAAGCAAAACGCTAATTTGGAAAGCCTGAATACACTGATGTTTTGGCAGATTCAAAGGTTGTGGAAGATGGAAAAAGCCATTTTTGCAAACATTCCTAGTTACCGAAAAAGTTGCAAAAACCAAGGGATTTCAAGGGCAAGTATCTTGGCCTTTGCGAAAAAAAATAGAATTTGTTCCCAAACAGGCGGTGATCATATTGGCATTGCAGGTTTTGAGTGTTTTACAATTTACACGAACTTATAGTTACAGTTCAACAGTCCAAGATGGTGGCATATTTCTTCTTTCGTCCTTCGGCAATTTCAAAAATAACTCTATATAAATCATATGATGTCCTGCCTTTTTGTGAACGCTTACTATTTTTATCACTCCGGCTCTCGAAGTCTCCCTTTGGGCAAACTTTCCATTCGATTTCCGGTGTATGATAATATACTAATAAGAAGCGCATTTCACAATAATGGTAACCCTTCTGATAATTTTCAGTCTTATACTATTTACCACGGCTATCATTGTCGGCTACAACGCCAACGCAAAGAACAACGTTGTAGTGTACTGAGGCTAAAGGTCCAATCAGGAACCTTTGACATACTACTGCAAGAAGGGAAACATGGACATTGCTGTTGTTTCTTTCATCAATAGACTCAAATACACTTATATGGGTTTCAATTTCGGTAATGTCTGCTGGGGCAAAGAATGCCGAATATTAGCGGCAGATATCAAAGTTCTTTATCGATTAGCAGTGATCTCAGCATGGGCGATTTTGATCTCATTTCCAACTTGGATGGCGATCAGCGGTTCGCGAATTTGACTTATCTCAATCAGCAAATTGGAGACAAAAAGACCATGCCTTTTTTTGGAGGCTTCGGCGCTTAGGATGCTGTTGTGAGCATTGCCTTTCTTAATTCCACCTTGGGTGGAAAGCGAACTTATATTGATGGTTGGAAACAGACTGGTAGTGCTGTATAGGGCAGCAAGCTCAAAGGAAAAGACGAGCTAGAAGGCACTTAACCATCATTAATTTCATTTTTTTTTCTCTTGTGGCTTTTGCTCGTTTTCTGCTTTTGTATTCGATTTAATTTCAATTCTTGCTTTAAAACTTTTCTAGACTTTCTATAATTTCAGTTCTTAATTCTCAAGTGTTCATCCTTCCAGCCAAATAATTTCTATATCTGATGAATCCAACCTTTGTCGAATCTTCAAACACTTATTTGAAGATATTTTGTGTTATATTTTAGACGAAGCAGGATCTATCTGAATATATATCAATGTTGAAAATTGTTCAGTTTCCAAATTTGGTTGCTTGCATAACAGCAACGCTCACAACCTCGTGTCGCTTCTATTGAATCTTTCCAGAGATTGATTTTTCATCATACATAACGGTATTGATCCTTGCTACAAAACATTAAAATTCAGCGCTAAAGCCAATTGCATGATACTTTATTTATAAGCTGGGACATACCGAAATACTTTATAAAATATCATAATGTCAGGCGTGTTAGACCAGATCCTCTTGGAAGAGGTAAGTTCTCGAGAGCCTGCAGGGTACACTATTATTAAAGTCAATCCAGCCAGTCGAAGTTACTAACTGTGATGCCGCTCCCACTTCTCCTGCTCGGTTTTCAAGAGCTAAGAGTAAAGTGAAACGGCTCTTGTTAATTTAGATTGCCAAGCACTGTCCGGAAAAGTTCCTTGGGTACCACAAGTGCGTGATGGAGAACCGCAGCGACCCAAAAAAGTGTGTTGCAATCCAGCAGGACTTGTCCAAATGTATTAAGACAGACGTCCCAGCCTTTCAACGGATCCAGACAGACTGCTTGGATAAATTGAAGGGGTACGAAGACTGCCTCAGAAAGAATATCGGCGATAACCCAACCTCGAAGTGTTTTGATAACTTGCAGGACTTGAGAAGCTGTGCCACAGGCGCGATTGATGTTGATAAGAAACAAAGCGAGTTAAAATGAAATAGCCTTGCTTACGTTTGACTTCACAATAGGACAAAACTTTGCAACCATATTATTCGAAAGATAGTCTATATATCTTTGCCCTCCATGTTCATATTATATAGACATATTTTGACTCAATTACAGGACTTGTATTAAGTATATATATGTAATTATCAATAGAAAATTGAATATCCAGGGCTTTCTAATAAACTAAGGTATGGACAGATTATATGGTGATGGAATGGCAGAATAAATATCAAGATAAAAGAAGTAATTAAAAGAATGTCAAATTGTGAAAAAAACAGGTTAATGATAGAAAGCTTCAAGGACATAATAGAAAGGCAAGCGGCCATTAACAAAACCTAGAACAAAATAAAGCGAAGCAAAGCACCGTAAAAAGCAATAAAGAAAACATCAGTTAAGAAAAAAAACAAATTCTTCAGTTACTCCCACTTTTGTCGGAAATAGTGACAGAAGAACCATCTGACTTGGAAGCGCTGTTGAAAGAGTAGCTGGTTGGCAAGATGCTTGGCTCAGCAGCAGGTTTGTTCTTCCTGAACAACTTGTAGCCGAAAAAACCAAGAGCACCCAAGATTAAGAACACAGCAATAGTAGTACCGGCACCAATACCACCAGCTTGAGCGAGGGTCAAGCCGCTCTGGCTTGCAACGCCAATAGATTCGTAATTTCCATTAGCGACTTCGTCCATGTTGGCGCCTTTGGAAGCCAAGGCCTTTGCAGCGGTGTAGGTCTCTGTGTACGGCACACACATGTCGATCATGAGGTCGCTGTACTTGTCTTCGTTGAAGCCGCAGGCGTTGCACCATGCTGGGACAGAGGAAACACTGATATTGCTAACGGCCGAGACAAAGTCGTTCCATGAGATGATCTTGTCGGTATTGTTGAAGATTGGGTAGCTGACCAACGGATACTCGTCGGTAGTGCCGTTCTTAAAAGAGAATCTGACAAAGGCCTCGTTGCTGGTGTTGTTCAAGATTTCAAAGACGTAAGTGGCACCGTAGTTTGGCATCGTCTTGAAGCTGTCGCTAACGGCGTCCAATCCAATCACACTGGCCAACTGGTACATGGTGCTGAACGAGCCAGTGAAGTAGTTGAGAGATGGATTACCAAAGACTTTTGTGGTGTTGAGTCTGGAAAGCACAGTCCCCATCAAAGACTGAGCACCGATAGTCAAGTTGGCGTTGACGTTCTTATTCGAGATCAACCACTGATATCTGTCCGAGTAGTACTTGATGCGAGCAAAGGTGGCATCGTCAAACTGCTTAGCGACAGTGGCGTTATGGATAGTGTTGATGTTGACCTGGTCAAATATGGACATGGCGTTGGCGAACTCCATGTCATCCTCGTCAAATTTTTCTTTGATGAACAGTTTCTGCTGAAACAAGGACTTGTAAAAGTACTTGGACTCGTCATCGAGGTCCTTGAATTCGTCATTGTCTTTGCTAGCCGCTTTGCCAACAGCATCATTTAAGGCTGGGCAGTTTTCGTCGCCCTTCAAGCGAATGTAACCCTCAGTGGCGTTCTCCTGGATAAAGGAGTTCACGTACTGGTATCCGTTCAATGGGTTTTCGCTTAAAGTGCCGTTACTCTCCCAGGCCAAGGTGGAGTTGGCATAAGAGGCGTACTCGGACTTGTCCAACAAGGTTGGCGGGTACAAACCTTGCAAAAAGGCGTAGTGGCTGAACAAGATGACGTTGCTGGAGACAGCCTCACAGTAAATGTCTCCATTCTTAAAGAGACCGTACTTGTTCAAGGCGGAGATTTCCGTGAGATTGGAGGTCAGAACCTTGTCACCGTCGGGGTCTAAGCCGTAGTACCTCTTTCTGTAGAATTGGCCGGCCTGAAACTGACTGCTGGCACCAAGAGGACTAAGCACAGTAGCAGGCTTAGCGGATCTGTCGTTATGTCTGCCAAAGATAAAGGAGCCAATGACTCTGTAGGCAGACTCATCGCCCTCGGCAGCGGAAACAGCGACCAAGACGTTGGCCATGGAGGCAAGAGCAGTGATACCGTTGGAAACGAGCATTGCGGATGGCTTCTTTGAGATATTTTCGGGGATAATGATTTTCAGCTTCGTACAAGAGCAACGGAGGGCTTTCAAGACTCCCAGGGGAGCCTCAAGGGGAATTTTATACTCCTTCAGGATCGCTTATTCGTCCTCTCTCAATGCCTGCAGCAGCCAGTATTATGCTGCAAATGGCCGCCTATTGCCGCCCATGCTTGCCTTGGCACGCCGGCAGATGCCGCCAAGCGCTCCTAGCCGCGCTCCAGCCGCGGACCCTGCCTGTGCAGATTATCTGTACAGGGCGGCCGGATCTCGCGTACACCGCCATCAAATAGCAACAAAGCTGCTAGAAAAGGGCAAGTTATATGTTTAAGGAAGCGTAAAAGGAACAGGACATAGACACCTAGGCCAGTTTCACCCGCAGAAGACACTAGATCGGGCGCCTCAATGTGCATAGATAAGGAGATGTCGCCCGCTGGTCGCCGCTGAGTACACTGCGCCAGCAATAGTGCATATGAGTACTCGTCATAGCAGCATGATATGTTTCCTACACATGGTAAACAAAAACGCCAACAGTACACAAGAAAATTTTCTTTGCGTCCATACAATTTTTCCGTTGGCCTGACTATGTATATAAAAAGGTTTTGATACATTCATTCACTATATCAATAGATGTTCCCACCTAAAGACTGCTCCGTAACGGGAAACAGATGATGTGATCACAAGTAGAGACCTTCCAAGTTCTCTTCCACCTTGTTTTTCAACACTCTTTCCTTGGCCTTGAGGAAGTCGTCCTGGATAACATGCATTCTTCTCTCTCTGAGCGCCAACAAGCCGGCCTCTGTGCACATGGCCTTGATGTCCGCACCGCTCAAGTCGTCCTTGGATCCAACCAAGGCGTCCAAATTAACGTCTTCCGCTAACGACATCTTGCTGGTGTGGATGTTTAAAATCTTTTGCTTTGTCTGTGGATCTGGGCTCTCAAACAAAATTTTTCTGTCGATTCTGCCTGGTCTGATTAAAGCTGGATCCAAACTCTCAATCTTATTGGTGGCCATGATGACCTTCACATCGCCTCTGTCGTCGAAACCGTCCAACTGGTTCAATAACTCCAACATGGTTCTCTGGACTTCTCTTTCACCACCCGACGTAGACTCGTAACGCTTCGAACCGATGGCGTCAATTTCATCAATGAACACAATAGATGGGGCATTCTCTCCTGCCGTCTTGAAAATTTGTCTACACAATCTGGGACCATCACCGAGGTACTTCTGGATTAATTCAGAACCAACAATTCTCAAGAAGGTGGCAGAGGTTTGGCTCGCTACCGCCTTGGCCAACAACGTCTTACCGGTACCAGGTGCACCGTATAATATAACACCCTTTGGTGGCTTGATGCCCATTTCTTCGTATAATTCTGGATGCGTCAATGGAAGCTCAACAGACTCTTTGATTTCTTGAATTTGAGATTCGAGACCACCAATATCGCTGTACGACTCAGTTGGCGACTTGTCTAGTTTCATTACACTCACTGATGGGTCGGTATCGTCCTGCAACACACCAATAATCGACACAGTCTTATGGTGCAAAAGCACGGAACAACCTGGCTCCAAAAGGCCTTTATCGACAAACGATAATATGGACACATAATATTCTGGACCAGTGCTCAAACTGACGATAGCATGGTCATCGTCGATGATTTCCTCCAAGGATCCGATGCTCAATGGCGATCCACGCAAGTCTTCAATCTTTTCTCTTTCTTCGGCCTGTCTTTGTTCAGTTGGAGTAAAGTTCTCTTGATTTGTCACAAACTCCTGCTCTATTAATAAATGATCCTTAATTCTCTCCATTTTCAAGAGCTTTAATTTACATCTTGTTGTTGGGAAAACTGCTGGCAACTTCGAAGAGGTCTCCGGCCCCTTTCTCTTCTTTCTACCAAATTTACTGTGTTGCACCGGCGGTTCGTACTTTGGTTTATCTTTTTTCTGGACAATGGAGTTAGTAAACCTACTCAAATTAATTACAAAAATACCTTAATTTATCCCATGATAGCAATTGCAAAAGCATATGGTTATAAATGCGAATAATACGTACCTCTTTCTTTCTGTTGTCTCCGTTGCCACCTAATCCTGAAGGACCTTGACCCTATAGAAATTATAACTGTTAGTATATTTCCCCAAAGCATATGAATTCAGCGACAATGACTGCTAATTGCCACGTTAAAGCGCAAAATACTTACCATTTTGTAATGATTGAATTGGTTATAATTGATAGATTGTTCTGTTATGAGGACAGGAAATCTGTGGTACAATGAGATCTCGTACTATGTTTTTTTCATTTTTGCCTCTTCAATCGTCAAGAAAAGCTCCAGAGGCAAACAGAACGGCAAAAAAGAAGGTTACGCACGCGGGGCTCGCAACCATCTACGGTTTATTCGGGGAACTTTGCTGATAATAATACAAACCGTTACCAAATTTTGTAGTCTTATCCTTGAGCGGAGAAAAGAACACTACGATATATTATCATTGTGCAGCAAGACTATTTTCAGTACCAACACGCAACGTTTTTAAAGCATGAAGTTCGCAGTTAAGCTTACCGCCGAATTGAACAATGTGGAAAGCGTGAAACCAATAGATAGCGATGACCAGACTTTTGAATATACTTTCAAGATCCAATGCACTAGTTGTAGAGAAACACACCCAAAGAGTGTTACCATAAACCGTGTTGTAAGTGCTACTCAGATTTCTCCAACTTCAAGATTCGCGCGACCTACTAACGAATGATTACAGGAGATCTACGAGATACACGGAAGCAGAGGCAGCGCCAACTTTGTCTTCAAATGTTCATTCTGCGGTAAAGAAAGTAGCGCGTCTATAGTATCAAAAGCAAAACCGTACACTGCTGAGTCATCAGGAAGCCCACAAAGTATCCTCGAGCTCGAAGCTAGAGGTTTGGATATCATTGAATTCGTTCCAGAAGGAGACTTTGAAGCCAAGAGCGCAGAGTCATCACAAGTTTTCAACGAGGTTGATTTATCTGACGAATGGTACGACGTTGACGAAAAGACCCTCAATGAGGTCAGCATAACTGATGTCACCTGGCAAGTTGTTCGTGCTTAGAATAGATCTTCGGGAGCCGCGTTATCATAAAAATAAAAACAAGTTACAGTTACAAGAACTGAGCACGTAGCAAAAGACGAAAACAACAATTAGTTATGTATATTATCTGTTATTATACACTGACTTCTTTTTTCAAGCTCAAGTCAACACACTAGAAAACTCATTAGTAGGGAAACTTGTAAAAAGTAAAAAATCACCAAATACGCGGGCAAAAAGTTTTCCAATACTTCTCAAGCTACTTACCTGTTCAACTCGTCAGCGCTTTCTAGCTGATTTTGCGCGGCCACTTTCCTGAGAACCTCTCTTTTGGAGCTCTCCTGTATCACGCCATCTAGTAGTAGCTCATCAAGAATGTGGTATGCAGTCTGAAAATTGAAAATAATGTCTAGCTCGCAAACGTTTCCGTACGCCTTGTCCATCTGCTCAACATATCTCTGTATAACCTCCAACGTCAAGAGTTCGTTGTCCTCATTTGGAATATTTGTTATGAAAAAAAGCGATGCGTATCTTCTGTAAATGATTTTGGAGTCCTTGTACTCTATGATGTTGCACATCTTGGCTCTTCGCGAGAGGATGATGGCGGTTAGCTCTCTTATGATCTTGGACTTTTCCTTTTGGGAAAGTGGGATGTACCACTTGGACAACCGGACCTTGCCCTGTCTGGAAAGTAATATGAGGTATTTAATCATGGCTGAATGGGTTTCAATAAGGCATCTGCTACTTTCCTTGCTTGAGGAGATAGGTTTGGTTAATGAAGGCTTATAAGTCAGCCCACAACGGTGTCAATGTTTTGATAACTACCTCAGCAGTAACATTCGAATGCGCACGATAGTTGGGCAAAAAGCCCACCCGCTAGTACAGGGCAAGAAACCGCAGCACCTGACTCGCACCCCCAAAAGCTGTTGGGACGGTCACTTCCTCGTAACAGCGAGGCATATGTGCGTTTCGGTATCTCTCTGCGGGTGTCATGTTAAGGGCGCGCATCGCGCTGTCAAGAAGCAGGTTTCGCTTTGACACTTCGAATGCATAGTAAGTACGGTATAATTGTTTCTTCGCCAACAATGTCTGCTGCCAAGCACTCGTTGTGGAACACGATGCCCTGAGACCAGCGGATATTTTTATTTATATCCCGGATCTCCTCCCTAGCCATACTCCTTCCTAGTCGTTGTGGTCTCAACATAGTTAGGCGTGCTGCCTTGCTCCAAAGAAACGCCCATTTTTCAAGTTCACAAAAACTTGGTACAGCCGCGAATTATCAACAACCTCCAAAGAGTTGTTAAACTCTCGGCCAAAGTCATGATGATGGGAAACAGAAGGTACAAGCACTTTCTTCTAGTTCTTGCAATAGCATGCATCGTCATATACAGCCTATACAAGCTCCATCCCGCTTCTGAGGCGGATCGAGCATCGCTTCTTGTTGTCAGCGATAGCGTGACGCGATATGGTGACAGCTACACAAAAACACCGCAAGACCACACATCGTCAGGCTCAAACACAGATATGGCACGCCAACACATGCCTTCCTCCAAAGGAACCTATGTGCCCAAGTCTATCCAAAACATCAACGCCTATTTGATAGAGAAGCACAGCGTAAAAGGCAATGACTTAGATAAGCTCATTCTAGCCACGAAGAATAAGCTATCTTTTTCCTCCGATACCTTGGCCACTTTGCACAATACTTTTGCCAAAATTTTCAAGATCTACCATGAGCACCAGCCGCAGGTAAACAAACTCGATAGCTACAAGAGCGAAGAGAGAATCCGTGCGGCTGTTTATGAGCGTGAAGATGAGACCCATAGAGCTCCTTTCACTCAAGACTTTTTGAGAAACTTTTTGGACGTGGACTCCCGCGAGCTCCGGGAAATGAAACGCTCCCACAAAAAGGTGGTCGAAGAGCTACCTGAGCGCTTTCCACAAGGTCTCTTCAAAGGTAACGGCATTGTTTATGTTGGTGGCGGTAAATACTCCTGGTTGGTGTTGCTTTCCATCAAAGAATTGCGAAGACTAGGCTCAAGGCTACCTGTGGAGGTCTTTATACCGAAATTTAAGGAGTACGAATTGCAGCTCTGTGGTGAAATATTTCCTGCCTTGAATGCGAAGTGTGTCTTATTGCCTCATGTGTTTGGCGAACAAGTTATCAAAAATTTTCAGTTTTTTGGATACCAGTATAAAGCCTTGGCGATACTTGCGTCCTCGTTTGAAAATGTCTTGCTTTTGGATTCGGATAACCTTCCGGTGTTAGTGCCAGATGGCTTATTTGACTCAGAACCGTACGCCTCAAATGGCCTCATATGTTGGCCAGACTTTTGGAAAAGAACCACTTCTCCTCACTTTTACGACATTGCTGGAGTCACAATCAAGGACAAGCGTGTCAGGTTTGGGTATCACAATTATGGCATCTATCAAGCAGGCATCATTGCAAACAATGCCGAGGGCTCAAAAGAAATTCCTTTACACGACTTGGAAGGCGCTATTCCTGATCCCACCACCGAGTCTGGACAGTTAGTGATTTCCAAAAGTATACATGCCAAAACATTGTTGCTCGCCCTTTATTACAACATTTGGGGACCTACCCATTATTACTCTCTATTGTCACAAGGTTCTGACGGAGAAGGAGATAAAGAAACGTTTTTAGCAGCAGCTGTGGTCCTCAGAAAGCCTTATTATCAGGTTAACAAATGGTTAGCTGCATTTGGCCACTTTAATGTTAAAAGAGACTTTATCGGGGTTGGAATGGGCCAGTTTGATCCGGTTGGTGACTACGAGGGCTTGAACAAGAACTTGAAAGTATTAGCAAAAGTGGATCAAAAGTTCACCAGTTATGAAGAGGCAAATAAAGCTTTTCAGAAGATTCCAGGCGTTGAAGGCGTATCATTAGCCCCTGCTCAACCAAAGTTGCTTTTTGTCCACGCCAACTTCCCAAAGCTTGACCCTTTTGCATTAATGAAGAGCAAAAAGAATTTTTTGGAGAATGGGGAAAGAGTCAGGTTATTTGGTGAAGATATGGGAAGAAACGTAGGGTTCGACTTTGAGCTCAATCATTGGGAAGTGATGCATGAATTGCTTTGCGAAGAAAAAATTGAAGTAGCAGTTTTCAAAGGACTTGACAGAATAGAGCTCTGCAGTGAGCTCGCAGCACAAATTCAGTTTTTGAAAGATACAAGCAGGCCCATAGAAAGCTAGTCGTTTGTTGATGTTGAATGATATTCCAGCTTATTTTTGTTAGTTCACGAGATACTTTTTTTAACTTATACTTTTGTTATATTTTATTTTTTTTGAATAAGTTGTATTATTAATATTAGACATTTATGCCAGCTTCTATTTCTATTTTGTTTCTCATTTACTTTTCTTGTTTTTGCATAACTTTGCTAATATTCGTTGCATAACCAGACAATAATTTGTTTCGATATTTTGATGTTGTTTTGAGTGGTTAAAGCAGGTTGAATAACTCGACGATTGCCACAGCCCTGGATTGTTTGGAAACAAAGGTACCTTATTGTCTTTATTCTGTTCTATACGCTGGCACCACTGCTACATACACCGCTAGCAGCACCACTAATCTGCATACGTGTGAAAAGTTGTAAAGTATTACCATCCGCTTCCAGCAAAAGGTGTTAGTAAATATTATACTAAAAGAAGTCTCGAAAACAAGTACGCTTTGCGGAATACCGTGCAACCCCTGTAAGGAACTAGCACAAGTCTAACAACGCCATACTCTAGCGTAGATTTCTAGGCAAAAGATAAAAATGCAAGTTATAAACAAGCAGAAAAGAGAAAGAACAACAGCACAAACAACAAGAATAATAACAGAGCAAAAAAAAGGGATCAAAAAGGCTTCTCTCGTATTGGGCACCCAAAAGCGGAGGAGCGAAAGAAATAAAGTGACTAAAGAAAAATAAAATGACTAAAGAAAAATCAAAGGAAACTGAAAGAGAACAATAACGATAGAGTGGAAAAAAAAGAAAATTAAACCGCGAACAAGCAGCAACAGAATGAAGCAAAATGGTATCTAGTAGGGCAAATAAAAGGGAAAGAAAGGCAAAATCTAGGGTCCAAACTGAAAAAGCGAGACTTCTGATAAAAAGGATAAGGTACCTTGAAGAAAAAGGCCAAAACGGACCTCTGAAGGTGTAGTAATGGTGATGAGAAACTAGGAAGATTAAAAGAGGGCTAAATGACGACATATGATAAGAACGTTAAAAGGGAGAATAAGAGTATTATTGATTAGAGAAAAGTCCGGTCATCTTCTTAAGAGACGGGCATCATCGTCATCGCTATAGTCACCGTTTTCGTAACCGGCGCCCCTAACCTGGCCGGGAGCGCCTATGTTTGCACCAAGTAACCCCGGGATTTCGGCCATACCACCGTCAAGATGGCAACTGGCGGCACTGCTTCCCAAAACCTTCGGGCCCTCTTGAAAGTAGAAACCAGTTCCAAATTGCTGTTCGTTAGTATCGCATGGACCATCAGCATCTATGAAATTGAAGCCTGTTCGGCCATTATCTAGAAACTCTGACTCAAAGACGTTTCGGTGTGTTGCTGACTTTCCAGAGATGGATGCCGCCGAGGATTGCCCAGAAATTGCAGCGGCATCCCTGAATATATCATGGGCATCGCTGAAATGCGTGACTCGCGACTTCGAGTCCTCCTGGCTTTCTTCATCATCTAGCAGGAAGAAGTTGTGCGTACCGGTATTCACCATATCGTCAAAGGAGTCAGCTTTGTTATTAAGGCTCGTCTTCGATGGACTACTAAGGTCGATGAGTTGTATGCTGCCTCTGCCATGGTTGAATATATCGTTTTCTTCGTCGTTGAACAAGGTACGCTGGCACTGGCAGATATTGCTTTCGTCATCGTCGTCGCCATTATCGTTCCTAAACTTTTCGTTGCGGTCTGCTCTTCTATCGGCCTTTTTGGCTTTAACTTGCTTTTTTTGAGTTTCGCAGAAATTGTTAAGGAGGCCTTTGCAAGCGTTGGCGATGATGAGCAATACCAACACCACTGTCAATGTTGACTGCAAAGCAATTAAAATGAATCCCACAACGGTGCTTCTGATTTTGCTAAGGGAGACAACATCAGTGAATAAGAAGGTCAATATCAAACTGATAATTCTGACCACCTGAATAATAATGTTCAAAACGTTGCCCATTTTGGTATTGAAAGGAGCAAGGATACAAAATAAGGCGCACAATAGTACGTCAACCGCAAGCTGGCCAAAAATCTGCACCAAAGCGTGCCCCATGCCAAGAGCGATAAAAGCATTCCTGCCAAACACGGCGACAAGAGAAGGCACAAAAAACCACCAAAATTTGACCTTGAACTCGTCGTAAAAGACACCGTACTTGCTTATCCAGGGCTTGTATGCGAAGAGGGCCTCGGCGCCTCTGAAGCGTTGCTGCAGCTGCAACTGCTCCTTCTCGACCTTCTTTTTGTAGGCGACATGGGCAAAGTACCAAATGCGGACGATGCAGGCCAATAAGACAAGAGTGAAGGCAGTTAATGTGAGAGCAGCAAGAAGAACAGTCACCCATGAATCGTTAAGGCGGAATTGATACAAAGTAAGGAGCACCCATACACCATACAAGATCATGATCACTCTGATCATTGTCACTCTCAAGCACAAAAGGTAATTTTTTCTAAAGTCTTGAAATTTGGGTTTTGAGGGTTTGCGTGGTACAGACTTGTCGGACCGAAAGCCGAGACTATCGACCATAGATAGTCTAGTTAGTAATCGGGAGGCCCTGGAGGTTCTGGAGGTGCGAAGCGTTTGGTTTCTGTAGCTCCGAGACGATGAGGAAAGGCTAGAGAAGTTTGAAGATGTAGACTCATATTCTTCCAACTGCCTTTGAATTTTTGCTATTCTTTCTTCAGTATAATAGAGCTCCAAGAACACCTTGAGCCCAATAATGAAGAAAATAATGACGGCAACTACTATGCACCACCATACTAGCAACGTGGTGAAGCCGTTGGTTGCTGGAATGTTATTCTTTTCAAGATATGCTTCGATACCAGTGACGTATTTTGAGAATAAGGGAGTGGAAGAACCGCCAGTGGTAGGAACACTGCTCAAAGTGTCTCTTTTTACTATAAAGTAACCACTGTCATGGCTGTATCTTTTTGTGAACGTTGTTGGAATGCTTTTGAACAACAAATCTCTCTTCGAGACAGTAGAGTTGCCGTGAGCTTCATAAGCCGCTAATTTTGATTCGGGTAGAGGATCTTCGTAAAGGGTAGTATCCTTTAACACCGAGACACTTGAGGCAGTCAAGTTGCCTCCAGAATGCTTTCTCATTCGGTCTATCGATCTTTCCATGCCCGCCCATTCTAAAACACCGCACGTCCAGCTAAAATTTCTTGTGAATGATCTGTAAACTTTCGGATAATGTAGGGAGTACACACCGTTGACAGACATGGTCTGAAACCATCCCATTAAGGTTGCAAGGTCGGGTGCCTGGAACTGGTTGGAAGCGACATTGGTTCCCTGGCCACTAACAGCAGCATGAGCTTCAGTTCCCGTGGCACCGCCGCTGGCCGCAGCTTTTGTGGCTCCTCCGTCTGTACCTAGAGCTGCTCCTCCGGAGCTAGAACCCGTACCGGAGCTTCCTGCCTGCGAAGCAGAGGAAGAAGCCATAGCGATCACTAAGGCGACGATCGCAGCAATCGCAGTGCCCCATTTAACGCTCTTGACCTCCGCGGTGTTGCCGTTCGTTATGTCAGATCTAAAGCAGCCCAACTGCTTCGAAGAGTCGTTGATATCGTATAGCTGGATGTAGATATTCCCTTCTATGTCTGGGATCGTGAATGCGAGATCCGAGATGGACGACACGTACTTCGCCGGCACAGTGTGGTTCCCCGTGATCGTGACCTCCGAGTCTTTGGTAACGGGACACAACTCCGTGACACCATACTCGCAAAACTTTACTTCTCTTTCGATGGCCTTGATGCCGTAAATGTAGAGCGCGATTTTCGCGGTCGCATTGATGGTCCTCTTGGCGGTGCCCGTCGCGGAATAGTAAACAGAGCTCGTGAGTCTATCAAAGGTGAGCTTGAAGTCTGTCACTCTGATGGTGGCATCACTGGCATCTGCAGCACAGTTGAAGGAGCCGGTGGAGCGTATTGTGGACTTGGAGCTGGCTAGTCCAAGAAGGCATAGCAAGGTAAGTATGAACTGCATGCCATAACCCCTCATCGTGGCGAAAAATGTATTCTATTTGAGATGCAACAGCTCTGTCCGTGGCACTTTCTGTGATTATAGAGTTGCTTGAAAGCTTATTTGTTGTAAAAAGGAAAGATTTGTTCTAAATACTTCCGGATCTCAGATCTTGAGGTAAACAGAACCTGGTAAGTATAACACAGACAGTAGGCAGCTACGACGAGAGTAAGCAGAGTGTATGTGTCTCTCGCTAAATGGTAGCTGCAACCGGCTAATAAAACTCTTGACGGAAAACGAGCTTGAGGAATGGAAAGCTGGCAGGGAGAAATTCAATAGTAAAGGCCATGTCCCTGCCCTTGCAAAAGTTAATTATTTTGCATCTCTTTTTTCGTCTTCATTCTTTCGTGTTTTCCGCTCTTTCTGACCCCTTTTCCCCTGCAGCCACCGGCAGATATGAAATGTCATGTGAGGGTATGCACTTCAAGTGTCTTTTTTGGGAATATCTGGGAACTTAATTTCCGGAACTCGGGCCTTGCCTCAAATCCTCCGTCTCGATAGGGAAAAAGGGTGCATCATGCACTCCCTAATTATCTTTTATAATTGCTGATTAGCTACGACAGAACACTATGCACCGCAACCACTAGAAAATATCAGGCATAGAGCTTTCTGGAATTGGTTAAAACTTTCTACAGCGTACAACAAAAAGCTTCGGTGGCAGTCGTGTATTCATTAGCTATTATGGTACCTGCAGACCCTTGCTAGAGCTTGGCTTTCATGGCGTTGAGGCGGTATTTGATGTCCTTCAACACCTTTGTGTCCGGGTTCCACTCGTCAAACTCCTGGAACATCAAGCTTATATATTTCTCCCCGCCCTTTATATTACATATGGACTCATACATCAAGCCACGGAGACACCACGGCAAGAAGAATGGGTTCGTGCCGAGTGTCTCCACCTGGAACGACTTGTGTATGATAGGCGTCTTGTCAAAATTCTTGCTGCTGGTAGAGTACAAGAAAAATTTCAAGCCTAGTTCGTATACCTTGTATTCATTATAGATTTTGGAGTGCCCGCCTCCCGTGAGCGGGCCAGCCAAAGCGTTGCTTATTTCTTTTATCATCCCGTGGTCGTTCAAGCCCATGTTCTTGAGCAAAAGAGAGCAGTTCAATATCTTTACTAAAAAGTTGGGCGTATCCGAGTCCTTGTCAATGTAGATGGACCTGAATATATTGGGATGCTCCACATGAAGGCACGTAGACGAATATAGGGGAACTAGTTGGTCGTTGATGGACCCAATGTACACCACTTTGGCATTGTTGTTTAGCAAGATCTTCAAACTCTCGAGGTATTTTAGGGACTGCACAGAGTTAAAATTTTGAAACTCAAAAAGCTCTAGCATTGAGTCACTTTCAATTGTAGAATATGCTCTCACAAATATTTTCTTATTGACACCATAGAACGGGCCGTTGCTAACCCCTGCCATCGCCAATATGCCAAGCTTCTTCTTGTGCGCGTCTTTGATCAACCCACTCTCTATCAACTTGGCCATGAGGATTATTGACACAGGAGTCCCCTGGGAGTGAGCCGCAACGTAAATGAAATCGTACTGATTCAAGTTATGTTTTGTCAAGACATCATAGAAGAAACTTACACGATCAAATATCCTGCCTTCCTTTTCAAGCGCTATTTTCGAAAGCTTGATAGACACATTTTTGCCAAAATAGTGCTTGTTCTTCTTGAGCCAGATCTTGAATGTGTTTTCCGCCTCCGACATAAACTTGATCGAGGTCCCCGTTGGCTCGCCAATCAAGGGCCGAATGTATTTCATGGGGAAGAACCCGTGCACTCCAATAATCAATACATTCTTAAAGTTGGTTTCTGGGTAGTCGTTCCGCAATAAGTGAGACTTTTCCATACTTTCTGAGCCGTAGCCGATCTGGGCGCTCGCTTTCGCGAGCCACGACAGAAGGTAATTGATGCAGGAGTTTTTAGGCAACGACTCGTCGAATGAAGGGATGACAATGTTGGACGTATCTGTCACGCTGGTGCTACGAAGCAAGTCCAGGTCCACCCAGTTGTCCCATAAGTTAAGCTCCTCGGTGTACATTGTGTTGGACTGGATCGTCTCCGTGACGGTCTCGATGGCATCTCCCACAGACAGCGACGACTTGTTGGACCAAAAGGACCAAGTCTTGTTTCCGCCATTGACTGCGCTAGTCTCGTCTGGGCCGCCACCACTAGCGCTACCACCAGCGTCTGGAGGATTCTCAACAACCTTTGCCTTCGTAGTCTCTTGAACCGCCTTGTTGTCGCTATCCGGCAGGACAGTCGTAGTGGTCCGTGATTGCGCTACCACAGCCTTATTTGACGTCTGCTCCTCCGAGGACCCTCCAGAGACTATAGAAAGCTTTCGTACCCACAGAGACCAGCCGGTGCCTGCCGCATCGTCTAAAGTGTCTTTTGGCATGTCATTAATTGGGTGCTGTTTGTTTATTCTTTCGCTAGCCTGTGTCTTTTAGTTGTGGTTATGATTTTGCCTCTGGTACCAGATCGCTTCTACAGCTCTGATAGGAACGTTGTCTGTCAAAAAAGAAGCGCTGCGATAAAGCGTTACGAGCGATGGTGCACATGTGTACACAGAATAACCACTATTATAGTAACTATGGAAAGTACTCCTTTGCAAGGGTACATCAACAAGGAATATCTGACAGATTATTCTAGCTCTTGCAAGTATGCAATAGCTTACAAAATAGTAGTCAAAGAAGAAGAGAACGGCTCAAAAATAAAAATCCCACAGCATCTATTGTACATATCAGCAACAATTTTCTGGCTGAAACAGTTTGCATGAACTTTTATACATAGTGAATAAACATAAAACCGGCACCAAAAATATGAAAATCTATTATGCAGCAAGTAAAAGTGCCGCCATAAATTATCACTTCCTATGGCTTCGAGTTCTAACCAATGAGTGATCGTTCCAGACATCCTGCTGGTACTTTTCGGTGACAGTGCTGATGTAATACTTTCCTCCCGAATTAGTCCATGACACCGATCCGGACTCAAATTCGTGCTCCTCAACTACTAACTTGTGAACAATACTCAACGCATTGTAGGCAGTGATGGTGTGTCCCGGTTTGACGAAATTTTTTAAACTTATAATCTTGGAGCCCGGTTTCAAGCCGTTCAACAAGATCCCCACTGCTTCGTTGAGCTGGTCCTCAAAGACATAATTGTTCACTAGTACAATGTCAATTTCCGGAATTACAGACAATACCTTTTCATGACCGATGAACGACTCCCTCAAGAAAAACTCAACCTTGCCATGGTTCAATCCATAGTACTTGGTACGCTCCTTAAATTCTGTTTCCTGGGCTTCACAAGCCGCGGACGCCACGTCCATGATCTCGACACCGTAACTGACACAACCAAACTCCAAGGCTGCCTGCATCACACAGTTGCCTACCCCTGACCCCAAGTCGATAAACTTCAGTTTATGGCTTGCGTTCACCTTGTTGAGCATGGTCGAAAAGAAGTTTGGGAGAATTTCACCATAAACGTTATTGGAAAATGCCTTGTACTGTCTTAACTTTTTTGAGAGTGGTGAAACAGTTCTTGCGTAAATTTGGCAGAGCAATTCGTGGATAAAGCACCTGGAAAAGGTTTGCTTCTGGGCCAAGTAAGACTTGATTATACCTTGCCTCTGTAATTTTAAAAGCAAAAAGCTAAAAAAGGCAACAGCCTCTATGCATTTTTCCAAATTTCTTTCAGATACCGCTTTGGCATACTGCCCAAGAATACAGGAATCTGGGGCGTTTTCATTGACCACCTCTAACTGGTATTGTTTCGGCAAGTACATCAAGGCGATTATGTGCATGGTTTTGCCGATTTCGAATATTGGATCAAGTTCTTCATCTCTAGGATGAAGCAATGTAAATTCCTCTTTCAAAAATGGATGCACCACAGAGTCAAGATTGAGAGTAATGGCACCGTTGTTTTCAAAGTATTCGATATACCTCTGTCTATGGGTGTTGACAAAGGTGCTGGCGCTAGTTATTTTTATATCTTGTGACAAATCTTCATCCTTTGATAACGCAGCATCTGTGAACAACTTCCTGTCACCGATAGGGACCTCCACTTTGTCTAGGTGATCTAAAAAAAACTTTAAGTTGCTGTCTTTTTGCTTTTGTTCGATTTGACGTGCTTGCAACTGCCGGGTCGACATCCAGTCAGCGCTAATTGGGGAATCTAAAATCTCCGGCATTTCGGTCTGCTCGTTAACATCCACTTCTCTTATCTTTGGCTGCTTGGTTTTTGACTTTTTCTGTTGCTGTCCTCTTCTGTCAACTCCGTCGCCCGCCTTTCTACGCTTTTTAGCATCACTGGTACCTGAAGTTTTGCTTTTGCTTGAACCTTTGACACTCCTTATTTTATCGGCAGCAGTCTTTTTGGATTTTACCTCGTTTGGCTTCTTGTCGCTTTTCTTCTTGGTATCTTTCGCTTTAGTCTCTGTGTTCTTTTTGCCCGCAGCTTTCTTGGCTTTCCCCAAATCTATTTCAGTTTGTTTCTTCTTTGACATTCCTGGCTTTAGTTTCTCTTCTCGCTGCAGCTGTGGTTTTACTGACTTCACGTTTTTACCGTTACTCTGAGCGCCAGTACTAGGCAGCGGCTTTGGTTTTGGCTTTTGCTCTTCAAACGTGAAAAAGTTGCGCTTCGTGTTAGCTCTCTTCCTGGAGAACACGTCTTCGGTGCTGCCGCGCGCAATATTCGAGTTCATCCACTCGGCATTCTTGAGAAGCTCATCAAGAGCTTTATCTTTTCTCTTGTTGGCTTGCTTTTGGACTTTAGCACTGGTGGCCGTGGTGGCCGTGCTAATGAAAGTGGTCACGCTAGTTGCAATTGACCCCGTAGACTCGTTTACCAAACTCGCACTTTCTGAGACCGTGCTGTCGCTGCGGAAACTTCCTGGAGCCATTATATCAGGCGACTCAGACTTTGGCTGCGATTGCGGCGACGGGAGACTGCAGGCGTCTATTTCTGTTTTGCCGTTGTCTGTTTTGATCTGGACGGTGCCGATGCTGTCGCTATCGCTTTGCAGCAGCCCACTCTGGAAAGGCATTTCAACGGTCATGGCCGGGGATATTATTTGAGAGGGCCCAGGCAGCAGAGGAAACGGCAGAGTGAACGTGCCTGATAAAAAGGAAGTAAGTAAAGCGAAAGCGAAGATGCTGGTTGTGTTTATTGATTTTCCACCTAGTTTTTGGCGTTATTTTTTTTCTGTATTTTATTCCTTTTCTGGGTGTTGTTTTGTTTTTCATCAAGCGCGCACTACGACAAGGAAACGCCATCGCAGAAGACCGTTGAACAACATAGTTACTGTTTGGTGTTTGCCTTGCTTGGGTAATGTATTTTTGTTTAAAAACCTGTGACGTTTGCTGCAAATTAAGAACAGAACGCTAACGGGAGATAAAAGACATTGTATTTGGAAAGCACTGAAAAATAGAAAGCTTTAACAAGAAGATAACGAAATAAAAGGCGAACTAGAAAGAGACCAAAAAAAGTGAATCAAAATTAATTGGAGAATGAAGAACTGAAGATCAAGGGCTATAGTAACATCATCGCCGCTTAAATAGTGCTCTTCTGGAGCTCAGATAAGTCTTCACCGACAGCGTTGTAGCCCAAGACGTTTAAAGATTCAGTCCCACGCTGGAGATGGCCGACACAGTGTGCACCGTAATCAGCATGGCCAGGGTCGCCATCGCTTGGAAAAATAGTGCCCCAGGAAATTCTG
This sequence comes from Saccharomycopsis capsularis, assembly GCA_031125595.1. Taxonomy (NCBI): domain Eukaryota; kingdom Fungi; phylum Ascomycota; class Saccharomycetes; order Ascoideales; family Saccharomycopsidaceae; genus Saccharomycopsis; species Saccharomycopsis capsularis. The sequence continues at coordinate 167,876 of JASTUX010000007.1, forward strand.
TCTCCAAAATCCTTGTAAGGGGTACTAATGCCGGCGTTGATAATGAAAGAAGTGGCACCCTTACTGTCCTCGGTGTCGTAGAGCTACTTGCTGTTGGTAATACTCCTAAGGACTCTTTGATGGAGATTCTGGCGAGACATCATGGGGCACTAGTTTGGGTAGTGGCGGAGAATTTCATTTTTGAACGTGAGGGAATTTAAAGAAGAGTAAATAAAGAGATTGCCAGAAGAAGTGAAGCTAAAGTATTGGCGATGCTGGTAGAGATAAAAAGTTTCTTTTTCAGTAAACACAAGGACATATTGCTTATATAGTTTTTCTATTTTAGCTTTTCATACTGAAAGATTTCCTTGAACAAAAAACAATCAGTACAATAGGCACTGTGCTTGACACCATATGTACCCAGTGAGCGCTTTGCCTTGAAGCTGGATAATCCGAAAATAGCCTACTGCATGCTTGGTTCCCTGCCATATTTCTTATCGCGGGCCGCTGTGTGGAGCCAATGCGCCATAGTATGGAGCAAGAGTCCGCTAGGTACGAGACGAAAGCATAATGCCTTGGGCCAAGACGTGACCCGGGGAATGTTTAGCATTGCCATGTTGAATTTCGTGCATGCGCTAACACACGTACGTGCTGTCCTTGTGGGTGATAGCTATTGCAAAGCGAAGGAATGGACAATACAGCAAAACAGGTAGTTCGTATTTGTCTAATTATCTTTATGATTTGCGTTTGTAGCTTTGCAGAGGGCCCAATGCGCCTGAATCTTGTGGAAACTGGCAGTTCAGCTGGCACATGTTGCTTTGCTTGCGAGTTTCCTAAGAATCGCGCAGGCAACTCTACTGAGAGCCAGCTTAGCCTCCCCATGTTTGCCTTCTAAAAGCCAGCTTACGCAATTTTGGAGACTCCACTGAGCCCGGTTCCAGACTGGTATCTTATTATTCTGTCTTATTTGCAAGGTACTGGTTTGAAGTACGCCTTACACCATCAACAGACCCACACTCGTGATTGACGAGGAGGAAAGCAGTCCACTTGGCGGATGTGGATGCGCCTATTTCGGGTAACTTGTGCCTTGGGCTGTGTTTCTACGCATTGAGATTTGTGGCCGTTGGTAAAGAATAGCGCGAACATACAGAGGCAAAAAAGACAGACACCGAACATAAGGCTAGAAAGCTAAAAAGCAGTGCTTTTTCACAACTCATCTCTCTTACTAAGCTTGCTGACGTAGACCCCAGACTAGGCGGAACACAACCTCCACGGAGAGCAACGGATAAAATCAGATGTTGAGTTAAGGACAACATGAACTATGTCTCAGTTTTCATTGCTGGCCTCTTTTTATAGTTCGTCGTCTCCTAGGAAATCCAAGATAAGAAAGTATTTTGCCCAGATTTGGACAAATATCATTATGATGAGAACTTTTGAATTGTTATCTACCATTGGCACACTGCTTCAGGAGTATGCTGAACCACAGCGAAGAAAGACATCACATGACTGCAGGTCAAGGATGCTTTGCCCAAAAGAGGATCTTGAGGTGCTACCCTGAGGCTCTTGGGACAGGAGGGTAAGGTCCATTATGCAATATCTTACTAATAAGTACGCCGTTGATTTTAAACACCGTTTGGGATTGTGAGACATCCCGACTAGAAGGCCGCGCAGGACAATCGCGACAGCCAATATATTATCAGTTTTCGGCGGCTGCGTATCCCGGAAGAGCCTCTTTGGGACAGATTTGGGAGATAATTGAGCGCCGGAAGTGTTTGCAGTGTACTCAATAAGACAACAACCAGCACTGGCGGCTCCAGGAGGCTCTCAGCACTATGCAATCTTCCTTCCCATTAGGGCGCCACCCGGAGCGCCTTCTGCAAGCAGTACTGGGGCACCCGCTGCACATGCCGTCCCTAAGTCACTCAGACCTACTCTACCAGCGGGCCTCTCGGCTGTGGTGCTTTTCCTGTGCTGTACAGTCTTTCTCAGCGGTTTGCACTGTGGTGTTCGCGGGTATGTCTCTCGAAGAGCTGTTTCTGCCTGTCTAGGGGTGGGCGCTTCTCCCCGCAGGTGGACACGCTATTACGCTTATCATTGCGTCACTTTGGCGGGCGTTTTATGCATTCACTGCAGGTACATCGCGAACAGAAGAAGGGCAGAAGAATGGTGCTGTGCACTCCTTTGCCCTTCTTTTGTACCGCTGGCAGTACAAGTGTCTGTTTCTGCTCTTCTGTTCGTCTTCAATCGTGCTGGAAAAGAGTGTTCCTTTTTATGGCTAGCGTGCGCTCCTCAGTTCGACACAACTGCAAAGTGATAATTAATTAACCTATGAAAATTGGACATCTTTTCAAAATAAGTGGAAAAAAAAAATTATATTAAGACTGTCAGATAACCAGTATCGTCAAAAACAAAGAGTATCACAACGAAAATAAAATGTTCTCCCTCTTTTCTAACACTAACCCAAAGGAGCCCTCTGCCGCATCCCTTCAGGTCCAACCCTTGGACAGAGCCGTCTCCAAGAGCTTGAAGAGAACCGCTACTGTCGCTGCCTCCGGTATAAAAGCTGAACAAGAAAGATCAGACATCCTTCGGGAGCAGATTGTGCTTCTCTCAGAAAAGGCCGCCCATGCCTACGACAAGGTCGCCGAGACCGAGGCTGAGAACCAGCGTCTTGCCGAAAAGGTCCTAAATCTTGAGACGTTGCTTAAGGAAAAGAGCACGTCCTCCAAGCGCAAGACCACCAATCAGGAGCTTCTCGACCTCAAGATAAAAAACAACAGCCTTGAGGACAAAGTATTCTACCAGGACAACGAACTCTCCAGGCTCAGAAAGGAAAACAAATCCCTCAAAGATTTGAACGCCACCTTTGCTGACAAGAACAACACCTTGGAGAGGCTCAACAAGGACCTCGCGTCCAAGTGCAAGAGCTTGCAGACTTCAAGCAGCAAGTTCCAAACCCAGTGCGACGGTCTCCAAGCTGAAATCGCAACCTTGAAAGCTTCCAGCAATAGTACCACAGAAGATAACGCCACAGAAGACAGCACCGCCGCCGCTAGCGTCCATGAGCGCGACAACTCCATCTCTTCGCTCTCCTCCAAGAGCTCCACCATGTTCAGCTTCACTCGCAACTCCTCCACCGACGACGTCAACAAGCTGGCCTTATTGCCCCTGGCCAGCAACACCAGCGCCCACGACATGGTCGCCGAGCTCCACAAGCAGATAGGCGCCTACAAGAAGGAGAACGAGATCCTTGTGGCTCAAGTCAGCGCTGAGCGCCAAAAGAAGACCATGTTGCTCAACAGCTTCAGAGCGTGTCAGGAGAAGACAGCGCTCTTGGCCAGCTTTAATGGCGAGTACATCAAACAGCTCAATGAGAAGTTAGCGCAAATGAAGTACAACGAGACGGTACTCAAGTCTAAGATGGACTTGATCCAGACCAACATGTCCATAATACATGCAAACAAGAGCTATTGAAACAAGAGCTATTCAAATCCACGCCTCCTAATACCGTCCACAGTGTTACAATTATATTTCTTCTTCCCAAAGGTTCTCTACATGCCCTACATTTTGACTTCGTCGCTTGTTTTATTAGTCCGTTTTCTGTTTTTTTTTCTTAGCCCCTTTGCTCAATCTCTAATCTAATCCTCTCCAAGCCGCTTTTTTTTCTAGGTTTTGGTTTACTGTTTTCTATTCCTTTTTCACAATACTACTGTTTTTTCTTTTTGTTACTGCTCACCCACTATAGATTTCTGCTGCCATACTCTCCATCTGTTTTGTTTTGACTTCTTCGTATAATGACCCTTTAGGAATATAAAATCTTGGATATCACGTACCTCTTGCTTTTCGTACACTAAGATTTTGCTTTTGTATATACCACGGTTGTGCTCTTTTAAGCACTATCACAAAAGCACTTCTTCCTCAATGGAAAGCTTAGTACTGCTACAGATTATTATTACATGTCGTTTGGGTTATACATCAAACTATACTTTCCCCAGAAAACGGCAATCGCCGTTTTCTCCGCTTTCCGTCTTTGTTTCCGCGAAAAAATTTGATACCGTCCGATCCTATGGCATCTGAGCTGTCCACAACAAAAGCCTCCTCGCGCCGCGTACCACTTCTTCCATTCGATCATAAGGTTATATTCCACCGTCGCAGATTCGTCATATAAATACCTATGCCAACCACAGCAGTCAAGACATCTCTCGCGGCGCTCCAGCGTGGCTTATCGGACACGCTCCTCACGGAGGCCTTTGGTCCCGACTCCTTGGGAATCATCCTCATCAGTGACTTGCCAGCCGAATACCACGCCCTTCGCATCAGAGTCCTTCGGTCTGCTTCGTTGCTCGCAAAGCTCGACAGCGCCATTTTGCAACTGATGGAGTGCCCTGAAGCCTTCTGGCTCGTGGGATGGTCGCTAGGCAAGGAGAAGCTTACGGTCAAAAAAGAGGCCACGGACGGTGGCGTCGACATTGTGAAAAAGCCAGACTACCTCAAGGGGTCCTATTATATCAACTGCTCATTCTTTATTGATGATGCCCTTGAGGGGCCGCCGCCGGCGGAGCGCGAGCGATTTGATAAGCACTTGGCGTACACGACGCTCAACCGCTGGCCCGACTTGCACCGCGTGCGGGCTCAGGTGGTGCAGAGCTTTGAGTCCGACTGCAAGAGGCTCTGCAAGTTGATCATTTCGATTTCGTTAATCGTGGCTAGAAACTGCGACAGGTTCATAGAGAAGGAGATCCGCACGTCGTCTGTAAGCAGTGGCTCCGTCAGCAGTTCCGTCTTTCAGTTCCCGGAAAACTACCTTGAGTCTGTGGTGAAGAACTCGTACACGACGAAAGCAAGGCTACTCCACTACTACCCCAAGAGCGCTTGCGAGGCTCAGGAGGAAGGCGGGAACACCTGGTGCGGCGAGCATTTGGACCACAGCTGCTTGACCGGCTTGACCTCCGCTATGTACCTCGACGAGCGCGAGCTCGAGCGCCGCCTCCAACAGACGGCCTTGGAAGATCTCACCGAGAGCGACATCGACTCTTTGTTGGCCGAGTTAGACTCCTCGCCAGACCCAGAAGCCGGTCTTTACATAAAAAACCGCCGCGGCGAGGTCGTCAAGGTTGCGATCCCGAAGGACTGTCTTGCGTTCCAGACGGGAAGTGCGTTGCAAGAGATCTCGCAGAACCGGTTCAAGGCTGTTCCGCACTACGTGAAGGGGTGCAACGTCGAGGGCGTCGCGCGAAACACGTTGGCAGTGTTCTGTCAGCCGAATTTGGGAGATAGGGTGAACGAGAAGGAGACGTTCTCGGAGTACGCCGACAGGATCTTGAGCGAGAACCATTAGCCTGTGATACTTACGGTGCGTGACAGAGTAACAGAGAGGAAAATGTGCAACAGAGGAAAATGGTTTTCTACAATGTGTACATAGGCAGAGAAAAATATAAATAATTAAAAACAACTAACAATGGTTATGATTTATAACATGTAGCACCAAAGACACTTGTCGTGCTCCGCTTTGAACTAACTCACTTTGTTTTAGAGTTTGCACCAATTGCTCCAACTCTTAATTGGCTTGGTGCTATGAGTGTGGTTGGTGAGTTATCTGGCAAAATGCGGAAAAACCCCGAAAAGACAAAGAGCAGCCAATACATTGTCCTCGAATGCTCTTTCATTAAATACTACAGGGTATTCTGATAGCTGCCCTGCCGCCCTCATCAAGCCAACAAAAACATTCTTCTATCCTCTCTTGGAAAACCTCTTCAGCTAGCCCGCTGTCTCGCTTGTATTTCTGACGAGCACACCCACCTCTTTCTGGCCTATGCATGCTAGGACCGCGGAAAAAACGCAGCCGACCACGCATAATTATGCATTGGCATACATTAAGGTTTTTCAAGCTAGCATACTCGAAATGTAAAGCTGCTTGTGTGCAGCTGTTTTTGCCTTGGTATACCGTGGAGACTGAAGTATCCGTGTATGAATGCGTGTCAGCTCATTTAATTGACATGCCATCCTCAGCTTTTTTCCTTCCTTGTTGGTATAGATGGTAGACCTTGCTCAAGCCCATTCTTCAATAACTACAAAAAAGACTCGGCGTCGTTCAACTTCGGCAAAGCCTGCGGCGGCAGCGCCTGCCTGCAGATGAGGAAGAACATCAAGACGTGCCAGACGCTTGGTGCCAAGGTCCTTCTCTTCTTTGGCGGCGACACCCGCAGCGACAAGTACGGCGCCATAGTGACCTCGAGGGTCAGTGTTTGGGGCAAGTGATCTACAACATGCTCCACCCTCAGGGCGGCGCCTCCATGGCGAAGCGGCTGGGGACCCCGGAGATTGGCGGCGTGGATTTCGGCATCGAGAACGGAAACGACACGGAGCTGGCATCATTTATTGTGTGCTTGCGGGAGTTGTGGACTATCCAGACTTTGTTCGTTTCCGCGTGCCCACAATATTCAACCCTGACAAGAACTTCTTGAACTTTTTGTAGGGCAAGAACGCAAAGGTCGACATGGTCCTCATCCAGCATTACAACAATGCCTGTGCCGTCAAGCATGCATCCACGTTCCACGAGAACTGAAAAATGTGGCAAGGCTTCCGGGAAAACAAGGCAGGCAACCCAAAATTGGAATTGTACATTGGCTTGTCTGCCTCGATGGGCTCGAGCTACACCAAGAACGCTGACTATATTGACAAAACTTCCACCGAGAAAAGTACAAGTATTTTTGGGGATTCTTTTTGTGAGACACCATCAGCGAGTTTGTGAATATTGACGAAAAGACCGGCTTGAATTACGTCTATGGTATCAGAAATATCATCAGAAAAGACGAAACCATTGCCTTCACCATCTGGTCGGTAACAACATCCACAAGCGTTCAGACCACCACTTCCGTCTCCACCGTTTCCTCGGTCATTACCACCGTTTCCATGTCAGCTAACTTTTCCACTATCGAAACTATAACTTTGTTCGAGAGCAACTTAACCACCTATGCGTCCATAAAAATCCCAACCAAGACCACCACTCAGACATTTACCTTGGACATCATGGTCTAAACCATTATGCCATCTGTCATCTCCAAGGGAATACCAGCCACAATTACCACCACACTTGCATCCATATCCTTGCCTATTTCAACAACCACCACTAATTTTATTTACTTGAGCAAAAGTTCCTTCGAAAACGGCAACAAAAAGAGAATGTTTGTCACCAGGCCTGCTGAAGTTGGTAGCTCGTTTCTGACAAGCATAGTCAACGGCCCACATGACATTCAAAATAAAGTTACGGTGGCGGTGCTCTCAAAAGTTCGCTTGTCCAGCCTCTTACGCAGCACCTCATTTAGCAATCGAAGTGGAACTTTATTGCTAGATACTACAGGGCCACTATAATTCGCTACCACTTTTTTGCAATTCCAAACAGTTCATGTCAGCATTTCCAGCTTCAGTCCTTAACTTTTTAGTTTTTTCAGCTCTTCTTGTTTAATTCTAGCTTCTATTTTTTCGTTCATCATCCAGCGCATTCCTTGTTAATCATTGTTCCTTTCTATTTAGTCCTCCCATAGACATACAATTTTCCTTCTTGTTCTAATAATTTTTAATAATGCATTGTTTTGTTGAAATCAATCACATCTTCTTTTTCTTGAATTCAAAAGTATCCTCTTCAACGTTGTAAGCATCAAGTCGCCTTATCTTAGGTAGCACTAAATTATTTTCATTGCGCTGTTCACCTTGAGCCTCATTAGCCCATTCCTGTTGTATGGCACCATTAATAAGATTCATTGCTTCTGTATCATCATCAATCAAAATCTGGGAATCTGTGTCTTCTTTTTCCCCATTGTGCGACTCTTGCTCATATCTGAGTGTATGGTACTTGAAAACGTCCTGGTCAGAAGTGCTCAAGGCGAGAAACCTATCTTGAACAGCTGGTCTTTCTATGAACTTGTTAAAAAACTGTAGCTGGTTTTGAAATTGAGAAAAACTTAACTTGTATCTTATTATAGTAAACTTATTGTTTGTAGCTTGGCAGAGTATCTCGAGCTCACTTTGAAAAGCGCCAGTGCCTTCTAGATCAGACTCAGGAGAAACGTTTTTTGAAATCCATCTTGCTTGGAATATCAGAGAAGCAGATGGATTGGTTTTTGTACTGTTATTTTGGGTACTTAGTGTAGTGATTGCCAGCTTGGCACCGAAAGTAGGGGACAATATGATAGGCTTTACGCCCCAATGATAACTCCATAAAATGATATGAAACTCAGTGACAATCATCAACAAGCTACTAAATAATGGATGCCACGACATATTTTTCACATTATATGAGGTTCTTATTACTGTAATCAAACCTGTATCTATCTGACCAATGTTTGCTTTCCTCTGATTAATATCCCAGATATATACTGCATTAGAAACGGACAGTAATGTTGTAGCAATGATGTTATGTTGCTTGCACAAAAAATTGCAGTACTTGAGTGCCAAACTTTTGCTGCTTTTGAAAAGAGAAATGTTTCTGATTTTTTCTTCTAGTTCAACTGCAATGAGTCCAACTTCACCCACGTTAGTCGAGTCGGCAGACGAATCTATCAAGGAAAACAAACCGCCCCTTACGTCAAATCTTGTCACTTTAGTAAAATGATAAATATCGGCTGGACCTTCTTGTTGATCCCATATGAATAGATCATCGTTATTACCGAAATCTATTATAGGACAATGCTTTAAAACTTGAAATGGTCTCAAGCCTGAATTGACGTCGTAGATATGAATGTCTCCTGACAAATCGCAGACCATTATAATTTCGCTGTTGTTTTCAAGAATAGCGTAATTATTATCGACGTTACGCTTTCCAAGATTGTCGGATGATATAATACTCCATTTTACTTTGAACACGTCCTGAAGACCATGTTCAGATAAATTAAAACTTAGCAAAGCTTTCCCTGCATTTTCCGTTAGTTTTGACGTACCACCACCTCCCAACCCAAATAGATTGTACAATGACATTTCGAGGTCGCTGTCAATGATACAAAGCCATTTGCCCGTCCATGACCATAATAACTTGTGAATGCTATTAGCTGTTTGGAAACTGCTTATTGGTATGACTGATTTTTGCATATAATTCTCTTTTACAACTTTGAAATTATGGATTATATCATTTGCAGAAGTTTTAGCTACCACCGTGAAGAAGCTTCCGTTAGTAGTTTTGTCTTCTTCCTTAAAATCTATAAAACGAGTTGACCTTCTCCAATACCGAGAAAATTTTGGTTTATTTATCTCCGACACAAACCTTGTAGGGCTTAATTGGAAAATCCTGAAATTCAAGTTCATCTCGTAAAATATGGCCAAAAAATTTGCGCCAGAGCTGTTTTTACTGGTGTCAAGCAGATCACCAATCCAACTAACTTTGGCGATTCTAAAATCCTTCTGCAAATCATTTTTGATAACTAAAAGCGATGCCTGGTTTGTGATATTGAGGACGTATATGATGTTCAGCACCTCTTCGAAAACTAGTATCTTGCAACAGCGATTGGAAGACAGAAATGGCTCCCACTGTAATTTGAATGAGGGCTCTAAACTTCGACTCTGCTGCTTTCGTTGTAAAAGGGGCGAGCTCCGCGAAAAAGCACTTTCAGCACTCTTTATTTGGCTTTTGTAATCATTAACGACTTTGAATGTTCCTTTGATGTGATTCACTTCCAAAAACTCCTCAAGCTTGGTATGGTCCCTTTTCTGCTGAAGCCGCACTATATTTGGCTCCACGATATGCTCCACATACAACCTCGTCAAGTTCTTTTCGTACACTATGGGGTGGTCATGGCTCAAAGTTGATCTGACTATGATTTTGTGCTGATTGTCATGAGCTTGAACAATATAAGCAAAGTAATTGCCGCAGCCTGATATGCACGGTAAGGAGTTATGGTAGGATTTGAGCGCGTTTGTAAATGCTACTGAGGCGGTGTTCTTGTGCGCACCCAGTAATCCGTTGCCGCTACTTGCGGGACTTTCGGCCATCAATAAAACTGCCCGCTGGAGATAATAGATAAGCGCTTTGAAACGTAAGTTTCCCTACAATTAACTTATATTTTGGTTTAACTTCGGGGATATCCGTTTTGTATTTCAGGCGCACAAAATTTCTACCTTATGTTCCAGTACAGTGGTACTTTGTGTTACAAATTTCAAACATAAATTAATCTCTCAAAGTATTACACAACTGTTGCAAATTTTAATATACATTATTCGTTCCTAAGAAGACAAGAAAAATCAAAAAACTCTATCTAAACATGAACCCATTACCTTCACCCTGCTGTCTCCAATTGTTTGTGGGATAATGATTTTCAAACATATACAATCTGAAAGCTTCCCTAATCTGAGAAGGAAGAAGTGGAGGAGGCTTTTCTGGCATTTTTAAATCAAATGGATCTTTTTCAGTAGTCTTTGGCTCTTTACTGTTATTAGAAAATGGACCTTCGGCTTTTGAATCTGCCTTCGTAGAGTCAACTTTACTGCTTGATTCGGTAAGGCCAGAATCATCCTTGGTGAATGGAGATCTGGTTAGCTGAATTTTGCTCACATCTACTGCTTTCAGTGGTCCTTCATCTTTTTGAGCGCCATTTGCTATCGAGGATATTGGCGTTTGTTTTGACGTTTCAGAACTAATCTTGTTTTTTTTTCTATTTTCGCGCTCTTTTTGGTATTCCTCAAACTTGCGAGCTCTTTTTTTATTTAGCTTTTCAGCCATTCTGACTTTCACGTTCGCATCGTAAATATCTTTCGCCTTTTCCAAAATTTCCATGGCAAAATACTTCGCCACGCCACTAATGGCATAATGCACCGGTGCGGGAAGGTTTTGCCCCAAAATCGACAAGGATATTTTCTTAATAAAAGATTTCGAGAGCGCAGATCTCTTATAAGCTTCATACCTTGTCGATTGGTCAGAGCTAAAATTCTTCATTAACAAACCTTGCTTTTCTCTATTGGTGATTGGGCTTAAATCTGCTGGTATCGGCAAAATATCTTCTGGATCTATCTTTCTAGGTTTTGGAGCAATAGGCTCTTTTTCGTTATCTGAATCATCATCAGCAACAGATTGTAACTTTTGTGACTCCTCGTCTTCTTTTTCTATCATGGTCTTCGTGGCAAGCTCCTGTACCAAACGCTCTTCGTCTAAATGGGCAAAGATATGTTCGTACAAATATTTAACATCGTCCTCATCATCACTTACATCCGCCACGGATTGATACTTTGGCGGCAGTAACGGAAACCCTTTTGGTTCTTGTTGTTGCTCAATGCCCTGAGATTTCTGTTCTTGAGCCTTTTGATCTTGGTACTTTTGAGGCTGTTGCAGTTCCTGTGTCTGTTGGGACAATTCAGGCGCCTGATAGTGCTGAGGTGTTTGTATTTGTTGATCAGATTGTAGCCGCTGTAAAGGCTGCGAACTCTGTAAAGGTTGAGGTGGGTAATTGTCCTTTGGTGGTTGGGGCTGCTGAACCAGCGGTTCGGTTTGAGGCTGCGACGTATTAGCATTAGATTTGTTTGCAGAGACGCTTGAAATGTTCTCTTGTTCGAGGCTCTCTTCTGCTGTTGAGTTGCTTCTTTCATTCGTTGGAGCATTATAAGCGGGAGCTTTAGTACTTTCGGATTGTGATTTATTTTCGCTGCTGCTTCCTTGTGTGTAATTTTCGAGAGTTTCCTGCTTTGATGTCTCTTGGCTTTCGTTCTCTTGAAATGAACTATCACGATGTGCAACATTAGCTGCTGCCTTAAGATTATCATCAGCCAGTGTTATAACAATTGGCGGTGACTCTACCGTGTCACTGAGCCTATCTTTTGGCAAGGTTGTATTTTGTGATGTGCTGGCTTCGAGTTGATTAGCATTCGCAGTATTTTGCTGGCTGTCCGAAATTTCTTCGACATTTTGATGCTTATTCGAAACTTGATTTTGTTTAAACTTTACATCGTTTGTCACGGTGTTGTTATTTTCTGTAAGCGGCTGAATGTGCTTGTCATTTGATTCTGGTATAGCATCTCGGCTTTTATCAGATACTGGTTGCACTGAATTGATAGCGTCTTCTTTGCCCTGCGGCACATTATTTTCAGTTGTGTTGTTACTTTCTTGCTTACTAGGACTTTTGTTGGTAGAATCAGGCACTTGCTTTTTGGATTGGCCAGGTGTTTGTTCTTCTTCGTCTTCGCGGCTTGATTCATTGTAACCTTTAATACTTTCTCTAGGTTCTTGCGCGGAACTATTCTGATCATTACTAACTATGTCTCTTGTTGTATTGATAGCTGTCTCCATTTTTACTGCGCCACCTTCATCTTTTTGTATGGAGTCACTGGCAATGGCATCAGAAACTTCTTCGTTGATTTTGTTCTCTACCGACTTTTTTGCGTCGTTTCCTTCATTTTCAGTCAAAGAAGTCTTGTTTTCGTCACTCTTTCTGTCAGTTTCTAATGTTTTGTCGCTTTCTTTGCTCTCAATATCATCTCCTCTGCTTATATTTTCATCATTTTGAAGCTCTGTCTGCTCTGTCTTCAAATTGAGTGTAACTGTCGTATTCGTTGTAGGTTCAGTGACAACGGTAGCAACGCCATCAACACCATCGCTGGTTGGATTTTTTTGCTTTTCAGTACCTTCGGACATGATTGATCTTCTTTGAAAAACTTGTAGGGGTTTACAAACTAGGCGATGATGTTTATATCCGGTATCGCTTTTATTTCATGTTTAGAGCTTGTAAGCATTTTCTTCAAGAGTGCATGGCTTGTCCTAAGCGCACTTCGTTATAGGCGGCTTCAGCATGTTAGCTGTTTTTGAACAAAGCTTTTACTAACGAAATAAAATATTTAATATAGTATGAAATACAGCATTCATTTTTTGGACACCTAAACAAGTCTATCAGGGAAAGAAGTCTATCGAGAAAATAAGTCTAAATGGGTGAAATGAAAGAAAGTGAAAACGAATAATAGAAGTACAAAATAGTTGAAGGTACAAATGACGGTTAAATCTAGTAAACAATAATGAAATAGAAACGAAGTAGAATGCATAAGCGAATAAATAAAATGACAACAGTGTTTATTTCAAAGCTCCGGCTTGGCCAGACAATAAGGTGAAAGTGTCAGCCTGCAACTTGTCTCTACCTTTCAAAAAGTCCAACTCCATGACGAACAAAAATTCCAAGATTTTAACGTCCTTATTTTTCAAAACCAATTCGCCGGCACTTTGGGCGCTTCCACCTGTGGCCAAGATATCGTCAACAATAAGAACGTTGGAGCCCGCCTTTATAGCGTCCTTTTGCATTTCAAAAATATCTTCACCGTACTCTTTCTTAAAAACAACACTGTGAACTTGGCCTGGCAACTTACCTGGCTTTCTGACTGGAATGAAGCCGGCGTTCAAAGCAAGGGCCAAAGATGGACCGAACAAGAAACCTCTGGATTCCAAACCAATAACGTAATCAATTTTTTGGCCAGCAAACTTTGATTCTATGTGTAATGTAAAAGCATCGATCAACTTTTGGAAGTCGGCAGGGTTGGCAAAGATCGGCAAGAAGTCCTCGAACAAGATACCTTCTTGTGGAAAGTTTGGGTACTGCTTCAAGCAGCTCTTGAGCTCTTGGGCAAACTTCTGGAGTTGTTGAGCGGAGTTTGACATTGGTGATAGTGTTTGCGGATATAACAGTGCAAAAAGAGATCTGGCACGCAACAGACGAAGGGCACTTATCAATCTACAGAATTTTTCTTTCTTTTTTTAAAAACTTTTTTTCGTCTTCTTCTCTGCGCCACACACTGCGATGAAAATCTGGTGTGAGCCCTGGCGAAGCTTTCAACGGCGCTGTCAGGGTTCACGAAACGGAAACAAAAACTGTGGCGACGCCTATCGTCAAATACTTTCTGCCGCTATTAAGATGCATGAAAGACAGCTCAAGATAGAATTTACTAGTTTCTTCAATGCGCTTCTTTGACTTGAGCTATTGCTACTTTTCACAGTCTGCTTGATTTGTATTAAAGGTAGTAAAACGTCGCGCATTGATGGAAGTAAAACGAGTTTGTCCCCAAACTGCACAATGACTAGTAATAATCACCCGATGGGTCCTACAACCTCGGCTTTAATATACTCAGCGGACGCTTTTTGAAAGGTTATGGTGGCACCTTGACCTTAGGTAAGGTTAGACCAATCCCATACTTGGCTACTTAGAGTCTATTGTCTTGCGGAGCCTACTAGTGTTAGCTCTCGTATAAGAAATGCTTGCTTTCGCCATAACATCCTAGCCATAGTAACTCCAGCGATCAGTTTTGATACACCTGTGTAATATTGTTATTTCATGTCAAAACAGAAAAAATTTTTGGCTCTCGTTATACTTGTCAGAAAAAAGTTGAAAATGCGAAACATATCTCAAAAGTACTTGAAAAGGCAAAATGGCGATGAAGACAACACAAAAATAAAAAGATGCAGCAAGCTTTTCCAGAGCCTGTTACAGCCCAGAGAGCAACGCCACCTTGAAAACTGTCTTTTTCTTTGTAATATTAGATGCTTACCATTCCTCAGTAAGCATCAAAAATAGCTCACTAATGTTGGGCATCTGCAGTTTTGCATTGGGCAGGGTGCATTGCGGGCGTATCAGCTCTTGTGCTTGCGGCACTTATGGCGCCTGCCACTGGCCAAGGACACCAACCATCTTACTCTGTCACAAGTCTTGGAGACCAGAAACAGTGTTATACTGTTACAAAATAGGAAGCAGAAGTTAGAAGTTTGGTTGTTCTGCTCTCGAAGGAGAAAATGCTGCCTCTTTCAAAAAATAAGCTTTTATCCCCCGACTAGAAACAATCAACTTTTAAGTGTATAGAGGATTTGTCCGTGGCATGCCACAGCCCAGCAAAGAGCATGCCAAGGTGCATTATGGCGATACCTTGTTTTCCTAAGCTATAGACTTGGTCTTTTTTTGGACTTTGCTTTTTTAGTACTTGCCGCAATCATCAGACCTTGTCCTGAAACATGAAGTCTTCGTGTTTAATTTCAAAAAAGGCGATCCCAGCAGAGAGTCTCCAGGGCATAGCCGAGATGAGACACATGGTATCTGTATCTTTCATACACTGCGGGCCCAGCAGCCTATTTGGATTCAACAGAAGCGCTGAATCTTGAGGAAGCAGGCTTGCCACATGGCGCTGGATATCTGTCGGGTGGCGACCCGAAACCGCGCTTATGCGGGACCTCTTTCATGCAACCTCACTAAAGCGGGTCGCAGGACGGAGATCAAACTGAACATGCATTTTTGTAAGCTCTCGTAACCTTGCAATGTCGTTACTGATGAATGTGTTCTCTGAGTATAAATAACGGCAGCAGTGACCTCGAACTATGTTATTTTCTTTTATCATATTCGAGCTAATAGACACCATCAACGAAAGTCAAATACAAGGCTAAGGTTCAGTTTAATTTGGAAGGTTTTATCGTAATTGCTGCTGGCAGAAAAAACTATATCTGTCCTTATTTAAAAATGAAAGTTTTAGCTATCAGACCTCAGTTGGCTTTGCTCTCCCTTCTATCAACAAACTTAGCCAGTGCTGAGGATGTCGTGACTGTCCACTCTGATGTGACAAGATACACTACGTACTGTCCTGAGACCGATACAAAGTCATATACTACCCGCGAGACTTGTACTTCCGATTTCAAGTCTACATCTGCAATCACTGTTGATCACGATGTTACTATCTACACTGGAACATGCGAGACGCCAAAAATTACGGTCCAAACTTGTGCTACCGACTTCAAAACTGCTTCTACCTCTACACGAGACAACACTGTGATTATTCAAACTGGGACTTGCGCCATCCCTAAGCCGACAATTTCAGCCTGTACCCTGAACTTCAAATCGGTCGCCACTGTTACCAACAATGAAAAAGTCACCGTTTTCACTGGCGCTTGCCCAATTATCTATTCTACTCCAGCAACCACCTCCTCTACTTACTATACTACATCTTTAAGATCCGCTATTACTTCCTCTACTCCTTCTGTCCAAACCATCTCAACTTGTACTCCTAACTTCCAATCTGTTGCTACAATTACTAATGGAGAAAAAGCTACCATCTTCACAGGTGCTTGCCCAGTTCCTTCCCCTAGCTCTTATACTTATGTTACACCTGCCACAACCAGTTCATCAATCTTCTCGGCCACCTCAAGTGGCGTAACTCCACATTCTTCTTCAGTTGTGCTCTCCTCATCCTCGACCTTCTCATCTTCTTCCTCGTACATTCCTTCCTCGACTATCTCTTCTTACTCCTCCCCCGCAATTACGGCACCAATAACAACTTCTGAAGCTAAGACGTATGATGTCTCTACCACTGTTGTTGTTGTTACTTCTTGTTCAGACAATGCTTGCTCAACGCATTCTGTCACTACGGGCTATTCTCACATCGCCACTACTGTTTCTGGTACTACAACAAGATACACAACATACTGCCCATTGACTTCAAAAACGCCCCAGGCTCCAAAAACAATTGCTACCACTACCAGCAAGAGTAGTGCAGCTACTACATCTTTGACGACAAGCTCCGGGACTTCTTCCGCCACCAGTGCACACATTGCGTCTGTTACTACATTTCCTTCTGCAAATACTACTCTTACCCCGGCTCCTGGAACCACCAGCATTGAGACTGTTTCTTCGATCAAAACTACAGTAATTCAAATCACATCCTGCCACGTTAGTGGCTGCACCACTCAACCAGTAACCACGGGCTACCATCACGTCACCGCCACAATCTCTGGCATTGTCACCAAATATACTACGTACTGCCCATTGACCGCAACTAGCTCTTTAAAGCATTCCTCCTCATCCGCACATGTGCCTTCATACACTGTTCATCCGTCTTCAAAATCATCTACTTCTTTCTTCCACACTGTTTCCATCACATCTGCTCACCAAAATACTAGCTCCAGTAAAATTCATATTGTTCCATCCACCTCTTCTTTCACAAACTCCTCTATCAAGGTCCAACCAATCCCTATTTCTACCAGTTACAGCACGGCTTCAAAAGTTAGTACAACCGTTGTTCACGTTACTTCATGTTCTAATGATGCTTGTGCCACCCACCCAGTGACCACAGGCTATCACCATGTCACAACTACGATCTCTGGTATTGTCACCAAGTACACCACCTACTGCCCGTTGACCTCTGAGACACATCTTGCTACTACCATTACTTCAGCGTCTGAGAAAGCCTCTAGTTCAAGTGTTTCTGCTTCCTCCACTTCAACAGCCTCTTCTCCAACAACGTCAGCTCCAGCAGCTTCTGGAACTTTAGGCACTGGCTATGTTTACACTTCCGCAGTCAAGACCACTGTCGTACCAATTACTTCATGCAGCAATAATGCTTGTTCTACTTATTCTACCACCACTGGTTACTCTCATGTTACCACTACAATATCGGGAGTTTCTACTGAGTACACAACTTACTGTCCATTAACTGCTACTTCTATTGTCTCTAGTGCTGTTTCCAAAGATTCTAGTGTTTCCGGAACTGCTGCCGGAACTACTCCAGTCTCTGGCACTACTGCTTCTCATGGATCCTCTGATATCTCTGTTGTTTCTGGCAGTACAGCTTACTCTACCATCGTATCTGCTGCAGTCTCGTACGCATCATCCACGGTTAATGCCTCTGATGCAACTATTAGCGCCCCTCTAGCAAGCACTACTGATTCAACTGGCTCTATTTCTGGCTCTGGCCCGACTGCTTCCGGTTCGATGGTCGCCACTGCTGGTGCTACCGGACAGAGCAATACCTCTGCCGCACCTGTAGGAAGCACTTCTTCTGCTGTCGCTTCATCTGCTACTGTTTCATCTGCTACTGCTTCATCCGCCGCTTCTTCATTCGCTGCTGGATCTTCGGTTGCCACTAGAATCGCAACCCCCGCAGGTGCCTCGACCATGTCTGCTTCAGCAGACACTACTGCTTCAAGCACAGGTATCACTGCAATTTCCGACTACTCTTCCGGTATTGCTGCTGCTGGAACAACTCTTTCTTCTGCCTTACAAACTGCAGAAGTGTCTTCCGTAATTGATGAAACTTATTCCGCGAATACCACTGCTGCCGCCGGTAACTCTTCTTACACAGCTCCTGATAGCTCTAGCTATGCTATTTCTCCAATCTCTTCTTCCTCCCCGGCCGCTATCCAAACCGCAAACTCAAGTTTCAAAGTCTCAGCTGGATTCCTCAGTGTATTAAGCGGTTTGGTGTTGCTCGTCTTTTAAGAAATTGGCGAGTAACGCACAGCAAAGCAAAACAAGTCAAAAATTGCCATATGCGCTTCAAAATAGGCTTCGGCTTTCAGAAGTTTCTGAGTTTCCAAACTCTTTAGTGTTTATTTTCCCTTTTTCGTTTCACATCACCTTTTCATGTTACCTGTGTTTACTTTCATTTCTCTCAGTTCATAACGACAAAGCATTGATTGTTTTCGTGCAAAAAATACTGAAACTTTTTTATAGACAATTATAGACTAGATTTTTTATCCTAACCTTTCTGAATATAAATTTATTGTTTGTTAACCATATGTTTTAGAGACTGTAGCATTGTTCGCAATAAATTCACTGAATGTATGCAACTGCATCTACGTATGTTGTAGTTGACGAAAAAAACTAGTACAAGTACAAGTACAAATGCTAAATGAAAACATAAAAGACATGAATTAAGTACATTATTTATTGTAGGAAACAGACAACAAACGCAAAAATGAAAAAGAAGGATAAAATAACAGCGAAATGAACTAAAACAAATAATAGAAAACAAGTCTATAGCAGATGCCAATGATAATCAATGCTAATGACGATAATATGAGTAAAACCAAACAGAAATAACCGAATGAATGCTAATTCACAGAAGCTAACCCATGATGACCTAAAAAAGAAAAAAGTCACCAGCAATAAGAAACATAATTAAAGGATGATTGGAAAACAATCTATCACAAGGTGAAGGCAAACCAGAGGTGATAGCCTCACGATTATAAAATAAAATTGAAAAGGCGAAACAAAAAAACGTGTGCCAATGATAAACAACAATTCAATCGTTCTCATCATAATAATATTTGTCCAAATCTGGGCAAAATACTTTATTACCTTGGATTTTCCAGTAGGCAACGAAGTATAAAAAGAAGCCAGCAATGAAAACTGAGACATAATTCATGTTGTCTTTAGTGACAGGCAAAGTAAATGGGAAACTGTAAACCACGAGGGCGAAGAGCGACCACAAAATGGTAACAATATTTGCAAAGAGACCAAGTTTGCCCAACCAAAATGGACCGTGCTTTATTTTGTCCCTGCCGTGGTACAATAGGCATGCAACAGGAATCAAATAACTAAGCAACAAAAATGTAATGCAACCAACAACTAAAGAATTGTATGCAGTCAAACTGGCCAAATACAAGCAGCCAATCAAAGCACAAAGAACGGTAGACAAAATGTGGGCATTGACTGGCAAGTTGGATTTAGCGTCAATTTGCTTCCAGTACTTGGAATATGGAATACCGTTATCTCTGGCAAACGACCAACAAAGCCTAGCTTGCCATGTGTGAGAAGACACATTACAGCCGAGACCGGTGGCGAACAACAAGCAGCCCAAGAAAATGGCACCGCCTTTATTTTTCAATGATTGGTAGTAAATTTGCACGATTGGGGAATTGACGTCATTCAATACGGCGTCCAAGTTGTTGATGGAAAAGAACATGGAGATGACGTAGCAAAAAGAGGTCATAAATCCAATAGCCACAGTGCCCATGATAGTAATTGGGATAATTCTTTCTGGATGAAGGGCTTCTTCGGCCATGTGGGTCGCTGAGTCCAAACAACTGAAAGACCAGTTTGGATTGATCAAGCCAAGAATAAACGCAATGCCGCTGCTTGACCAGCCAGTCCCATTGTCAAAGTCTTTGAACACAAATGAAGCTGAGTTATAATTGCCAGAAGAACAGGCTAACACGGTGATAGTGATAACAACAAAAGACGAAATGGAAACATATAAGGCGGACTTGGACACAAGAGGTAAAATGCTACCAAAATGGTTAAACCAATATAGCAAAAAGTTCAAAATTTGGAAAATGATAAAAACTTGCCATCTTTGGTACTCAAAGTTTTCGTGAACGAGACCATAAAAGCCCATAATAAGCTGGGCAATGGAGATAGTGACGGACGCACTGGTGAAAATAGAACCGACCCAAGCTAAGGAGCCAGTCATGTAAGCTAAAAAGCGAGAAAAATTCTTTGGCGCTAACTTGATGGTCCAGTAAAATTGGCCGCCGGCATTTGGATATGCACTGGCCAATTCGGATAACGTTATACCGATACAGGTAGAAACACAGGCAATGATTATAATACCGTACACGATAATCAAAGGACCACCGGCGGTGATACCGGTAGTTAAGGAAGCGGAGATACCGAACCAAGAGTTGGTCAAACCGAACCCAACCCCAAGAAGGGACCATATGGAAAAGTCTCTCTTCAATATAGGCTGGTCCAAGGTGCCAACTGTTTTGTTTTGAACATGGTCAGTGACGGTTTCCGGATCGTTGAGCTTATCCTGTTTGACAGGACTAGTTACAGAAGACATTTTTGGCGTATGTCAACCTGGTGTGTTGCAACTTTCAGCTGAGCACGAATAATTCGAAAGTCTATGGCGGTCGAAGCAAAACAGATTTTAGCGAAAAACCCTAAAGTGTGAATATTGAAATTTGACGAAAAAGCAACAAACAGGAAAGCACGAAACGAAAAACAAAAATCTCAAGGGCTTCCAAATCTATCAGTCTATGAGGAAAGAACCTTCGCAAACGATGGGAAAAGAGAGGGAAGATTATAATCTCAGCAGTGAAACGAGAACAGTCCAAGGGCAAGCCAGATGCGAAGCGCTGTCTAATATAATATTTGGCAAAGTGACAAAATACACTCACTCCCTCCATGTCCTGTGAGATCATGCTGCACTCTGTGTGCAGGACACCAAAATTTTCACCCGCGAGATTTTCCTCTGCTGGGGCCCCTGTCTGTTGGTCTATTATCTATCGCCGCCAGACATCTAAAAGCAGCCGAAACACGCCAGCACCCGCCATGGTGGTACATGATCCTCGGGGCCGCTTGTACCACCACGGCGGATAGTTTGCATGTGAAAGTGCCCCGAGGGCCAACAGAACCGCTGCGGCTCTGGTAAAAAAGGAATTTAGCACGCGCCAGCCAATGAGAATACATATCAGAAACCTCCGTACATACAGAGCACATACGGACACCACGCATACGTCGAAAGAACCAGAATGGATAGGTGGAAACTCCTCTTTTGACAGACGATTATTGGCGGATACCTATTCTTGGTATTGTGGATTGCGCCGTGGTTGAGAGCCAGCACTGAAAAGAAACGGTTTACGGTGTCCGATTCATACAGACATTCCCTCATTTGTCGTTTGTATTCTGGGCATTCAGGAGCTTTTTTCTCTTACAGGCCCTGTTTCAAAAGCGATCTAATGTCCATGTGATTTCTTGGAACCTAACGGTCGGCCATTTACCCTGGGCAGATAACAGTCTGTGCCCTCATTTGCCCAACAGTGCTGTGGAGTCCCAGGCCAAGAGTCTCAGTATGGATTACCTGCGTATCGCAAAAGGCGTCAAGTTTAAAAACCGCAAAATAAACATCAGACTGTGGAAAATTACCGCTCTATACAAGCAAAATGGAAACACATCAGCTAGCTCACACGAACGCCGGATCTAAACGCTGGGGCGTTGGAAGAAGAACATACCTTGTGAGTTTGATTCAAATAGAAAGTTTTGCCGTTGTTATGCGTCATTTCCTTGAATTAATCCACTGTTGCAATTTCCTTTTCGAGCCTAGCCTTTATTGAGTCGTAAATGCCGTCAATCTTATATCTTTTGCGGAGGAAATTGTGAGCTGCGCCAGTTGGCATGTAATAAAACATGTTGAAGTAACGGGAGGCTCTGCTTCCTTCGAACAATCTGAAGCTTCTTATGGTAACGTTGTCGAGCTGCGCCACTGCTCTTTTAGCGTATACGTCTGGGGCCATTCCCTTTTCCATCTTGAGCACCTGTCTCCGGAAATTGATGTTATCAACAGCTTCCTTGGTGTTGAAAATCGAGTTTTCTGGTAATTTATAGTGGCTGGTTATACTTGTATCGACTGCACCGCTAACCAAGCTTATCACCTTGACACCCAATGGAGACAATTCCAAGTTTAGCACCTGGGCGTATTGGTCAATACCGGCTTTTGTGGCAGCATAGGCGCCAAGGTATGCTAGCGGGACTGTACCTGTCACAGAGGTGGTGAAGACGATGGTACCTTTGGCCAACATCACGTACTTGTGGAATTCTCTCACGATTCTGATGGGCGCTAACAAGTTGACGTTGACGGTTTCCACCAACGCTTCTTCGTAAAGGTCTGTTGCCGGAAGACTACAGCTGATACCCGCGTTATTGTAGAGAACATCTATTCTTTTGACCTTGTGTTCATTGATTATGGTCTCTTTGGCAGCTGCAATTGCCTCTAAGTTACTGACATCGCACACTATCACAACGACTTCAATCTCTTTTAACTTTTTTTCGTGCTCTTCCGCATACCTGATGTCAAGAGCGAAGACCTTGTACCCTTTTGAAGCGTACTCTTGTGAAAGCGAGAATCCGATACCCAGACCGGCACCAGTGATAACGACGACTTTTTCTGTGGACATACTTTATTGGCAACTATAACGTGCAAATAAACGCGCTTTGGCTCTCGTTCTCAGCGTATGGCTAGGTACTGTCAAAGAGAAACTCTCTTAGAGAGCCGGGAAAAATAGCTGTTTATATGTATAGCAGATCCCGAAAATCTTGGTACGTGTAAAACTCTGGAAGCACACACATGCATACCCGGCGCGCGCTACAAAGGACCCGGAAAATGTTTTATTGATTGCAGGTATATGTAGCCATCTCGAAAACTCGTAAATTTGCGTGCCTCAAAATAGCGAGCTACAGCCACACTTGTTTTGAGACTATCGCAGGATGGTAATAGTCTCAGATTTCTTCTTACATTAAAATACAATGTTCAAAAGACTATATACCATTAGGGAAATGGTTGGCATGGTTTATAGAAAATCTTTACCATAGTTGTTGTTTAAGTAAAGACTTACTAGGAAGAAAAGAAAATGCCGAACAAACATGAAAATGGAAAAGAGTGAAAATTAGCACAATTCAAAATCCTTTCAATTCAAATGCCATAGCACAAAATGTCTCTCGTCTACTCGTCAAAATGGAAACAGCTGGATTTGGCGATGATTTTGCTGAGCAGACGACCTGCCCGAAAGTGACGGACGGATTGTCGGCGCCTTCGAGCGAGTCAAATCTAAAGTCGCAGTCGGTCTGCAATGCAGAGGGCAATCCTGAACATGCGTCACGGCTGGAGACACCGACATTCTGGGCGCCTCAGCAATAGCTGTTGCCAAACTCCAAAGGACGGCCCTGATACAAGCCAATGCCGCCGCCTGGGGTAGCAAGGCTGGAATAGTTACTGAATAAGCTCACTCCCTTGTTGGTGATCTGGACAACCATCTGTTTGCCGGAAATAGAGCTAGAAGTAAACGTCAACTTTACACCGGAGCAGTACATGAAATCCTCGCTGTCACCAACAGTTGAAGCGGCAGCGTACCGTAGGTTGGACATTGTTAGTTGTTGATATTTGAATTGGTTAGGTTAAAAATCTATAAACTGGGAGATAAAATAAAAAAAGACTAGTTCTTTGGAAAGAGGAAAAAATATAGCAGGATGCAAAGTTATGAAGAAACAAATCAATCTGCACCACACAACAATAACCTTGTTTTTAAACAAATTTTCCGGAGTTTCCTATCAATACAGACTTAGCAACCAAATACCATGTCCATCAAGGCAGTTCCAGAAATCCCTCCAACTTCTTTTTCATAAACGCCAATGACCAGACATTGGCTCTCTTGCATGTTAAGCTCCTTCTCGAGAACAACTTGCTCTACAATTACCGCTGCTATAATAGCATCGTGGTATGACCTTGTTTGATCTCGGTGTACGAAAAGGTTCATCACACTGTGCGGTACGAGGTACGAGGAAGCGTTGGAGATGCTTCTGGGGGCCGGAAAGAGCGCTGGTGTCAGATCTCTGGAGTTTTTGACGTGAGGTTCTGATGAACTTCGTTTACCAAACCGGTGAAACAACCAAATTAACTATGTAGAACATTTTAGATTTAAAAATTAGTCCTTAACCTACACAGTTCCTTACGATAATTAGTAATTTCGTAATTGACAACTCTTAGGAGTATTTCTATGGAGATCTTCAGGCGTGTTCGTTTTATTAGAGGAATGCATAGTTATTGATAAATAGAGTGTATTGAGAAATCTTTTATGGTATAGCTTCTGGTTTGGGTAAGATATCGACCTAGGCCAACCTTTCATCTCCTTTCTCTCTCCCTATACAGCATTGCCTACTCAGAGTTAGGTGGGAACTGGTTACTATATAAGGCAATCAGATTAGGTCGAATGTCTCCCGTAGGCTGACTTATTTCAGATGTGTCTCAGTTGTGCCTATTTTTTTTTGTTGCATGCATGTAATTTTCACCTTTTTTTTAATAGGACTCCTCTATGTGTTCCGACAATAACACCAACAAGTCTTTTTGTTTAATACCTTTCTAAGTTAAAGTACCTCTGGCTAACTTCCAACACCACATTCAAAGTATGGTACCCTCAGCTGACTCGCTAACGACCAACAATTTCTAGGATACTTTAGCCAATTCTCAAAAGTTGCTGGCCCCTCATGAATGAAGCAAGCCGATGCATTTCGTTTATTCAAATAGCATACTTTGGTATAAAAGAGAACAAAATAAATTTCTATTCAAGCCCATTGGGAATACGGCTCAATCTTATAAAACATTCTTCTCACTTTTTCCATTTTATTATCCTTCACTTCTTGGCTGTCCAATCCACAGATGGCGAACTCGAAATCTATTAACTTCACGCTCCCGTCAGCGTAGTACGAACTAGTGTTCCATGACACATCATCATGCAAGATATTGTTGCGCGAAGATGGGAAAATACTGGTTTGACTGTGTTTTCAAAGTTACTGATCCTCTTCTCATGGCTCACGCTATTCAAAGACACTGTATCCAATTTCTCAACCACAAGAAAGGAACCCATGAACCTTGAAACATAACCGAAGTTGAGTGAGCAGTCTTCAAGAGTTCCAAAGCCAAAGACCTTGGAAATCCTCGGCCAGTCCCCAAGACAGCAGTAAACCTCTATCTTTTTTGCAATGTTGTTGGTGGTCTTTTCCAAGTATCCTACCAAATAGATCTCTGAATAGAACAACTCTTCCTCGGAATAGATTACCCAAGGGAAGTCGAGCCAGATTGCCCAGAAAAAGTCGGAGATTTTCACCACTAAGTCTTTATCATGGTATCTGTGGGCTGGGTTTTCCCGTGGAAGGTTGGTCATGAAGTTCCTTTTGGTGTTGAGAATGGGCTAAGAGGCGCTTGATGTACTAATGATTTCATAAGAGCTGGGCCACTCATCCAAGGCAATAAAAAACAGTGTCCTTTTCAACATGCACTCCGTTGTCTGAGGTCGCCGAAAAGGAAGTAGAGCCGGTTGAAGTGATGCCATAATATTGATGATTGTACATATGGGATTGGGCGCTGTGTCCGCCTGATGCACCTTAAGGTCCCAGCTGAGCTTTCGTGTTCAGTGGAGCGGATACTTCCAGTGCATTCCCAGAAAAACAGTTTCAAACACTCAATAAATCATTGTTTCTCGTCCATTTTTCTTAGTTGAAGAATCAAAGAGGCGTGTTTCAACTTTAGCTGCTCGCCACTATGCTCATTAAGGTTTGACTCGGCCTCAATAAGATAATAACGCTGGCCTTCTAAGATAATAAACTTGTTAATACATAATGTTGACTTGAATTTTAGGACTACGGTTCCATAGTTCGTAAGGCAAGCCCACAGCGTCCTGGTGTATAGACGCTCGGCAGTGATCTTTTCAAGGGCACTATGTGTTATTTAGTTCGTTTTTCTTGCCTCCATCCTTATATCCAGTCGTAAACTGGTTATCGTAAATAAAGCCATCTTTATTTCTAAGGAGATCAAAGAGAGTTTGCGCATTATTTAACTGAGGCATTTTGGTTACATTAAAATTGAAGGATGCACCAATTCATGGGCTATATGTCCCGAAAGTTCCTTGATTTTAGCATTATAACTCCAAAAACGGTCACTCTCGAACTGACCCTGTAATATATTAGCTGCGCTTCTTGGCCTGTAGCCGGCTAATCTAATTGGTGGCCAGCCAATCTAACTGTTTGCATTTCTGTACTCAAGTAAGCCGCTTATTGGCACTCTATGGACAAGCCTATGAAGAGTTTACCATTAAATTCCTCCTCAAAAAGTCTTTCCTTATCATCGGCATTAACAGAGAACAAATTCATTATTACCGGATGTTTGTTATGACTTTACTATCTTTTGGCAGTAGTATAATGAAAATTATAAAACAAGAGGGCGATTTCCGATTATAAGAAGCAGTTTGGCACTATTTATACACAAACAAGCAAGGGAAGCAGTGCCTCTGTCGGGAATGGGCAGCAGGGAGGAATAAGTAAGGCTTTGGTACGCCTTACAAAAACGAAGGAAAAAATACCGTGGGAAATTGTACTGTTTAACATCACGCAGTCGTTCTATGCATGCCGAGAAAATGAAAAATATATATCTGAATTACCGCGAAAATAAGAAACGAGACGGTTTAAGACGGGAATCAAATTTACATCAGCTACTAATAAGGCTATCTCGCTATCAATTCAAGGTAATTTACTCACACTACAGAGACTGGCTGATTGATTTTTGCCTATTTTCGGGATGCTTGACAGACTTTAATTCAGATTCACTCCCTTTGTTATGGGGGCACTTTAATCGCTCCAACCTTTTATCTATCTTTTCTTATTAAAATAAATCGTTTCTTGTTGTTGATGCTTTAAAGGCTTTCCATGGTGTTTGGTTGCTATACATATAGACAGTGCCTGTATTGCAGCCTTGCAGCCACTTTGTACGTTATGGTCGGTTAGCTTGTTGCTCGAGGCGTCGCAAGCGTCCATCGGATGAGAAGTAACACTAAACTTGCCACTTCAGGCGCACGGGGTTTGCAACAGTCCCAGTATCTTGTAATTATGCCAGAACCAAAGAAGCAGCCACTCATGGAAGAAGCAGTAGGGTCGGAACCTGCTGGCCGGCTGCTTGCTTTGATGGAAGTGCTCAAAGTTGATGCAGACGTTTTCAAAGATGGTTTCTATGAAGATGACGATGAAAGGAAAATTGGAGCAGCGGCGCTCAGTAAAGACAGATATTTGGAAGCAGTTGTTGCCTCATGAATAAATGATATTATAAGTACAACTTTAGTGGAATTTTTGTTGTGTAGTTGGGACAGCAGCAGCAACAACAATACTAGATGAAATGGTACTGGTTACTTTATTAAAGAACTTCGATGACCCGGTTGTGTCCCCAGGACCCAGGGCGAAGATTCATTGGTAAAAATACGGGTTTTGAAATTGAAAAACTGCGCCATCCGCACATTTCGTGATAGATAAAACCTAAGAAACCCTCAAACACTCTATTTTTTGATATAGTCTCACATATTTATGTTAATAAGAACAACCTGGGCTGCACCCATTCCACTCTCAATTATTAGACAACTTGCTCTTTCTGCGAAGTGCACGCATGAAGCGCATTCTGGCTGAAAAGCAAGCGTGTCCTGAAGGCTACAGTGACTGAAAAGGAAAAAAGAAAAAAGGAGACACCATTGAAAAGGCTATAACAATAAGGGGTCTAAGATAAGCAAAGAGAATATAGGAAATTTTGGTATAACTTTTCCTCAGTCTACGCCGTGCTGACTGTTGTCGGGCAATGTTGAAAATTTCTGCAAGTTTTTGTCGCTTCTGCTATATTCCGAATGACACTCAGTTTATCACCAGTGACTATGGTTCTATTTCTACTGTTTTTCTTGAAAATTTAAATGAATATGTGCTGATAAGTGATCTTTATATAGTGGTCTACAAGAAGTGCTGGGAAATTTTCATAAATCGTTGAAATTGCTTGTGAGTGCATGTTCAGGGATCGTGAACTCTTTTGGCAAAAGATATGGGTAATCTCAATTCAAAATCTCGGAATCTCTTTATTGATGCTTTACTTCTGCCTTTGCTTTTATCTAGGAGATTTTGGGGATACATCAGAGCTTCAAGAGCTTCAGTTGAGATCTGATTCGTGAAACTGGATCTGTATTTTTTTCTGAAGCGTTCCTCCAACAGAACGAAAAAAATATGCAGCGGTCCACCTGCCTGGTAGACAACATCATTGGACAAAATTTTTTAGTTTTTCATGGAAAGCTCCTTCACATAGAAAAATTTCACCACATAAGCCCGAATTGACCTTTTTGCTCACATAATACCTTGCGGGTACATGATACATGGACGGGACAACCGTCCATGTCATTCATTTAGCCTTGGCTTTTTTTCGCACTTTTTTGGCATTTGACTTGCTAGCAAAGATTTACTACTACTACTACTACTATTAAACTCATTTCTGGAACAGAAAAAAATGGGCAATCTGGCCGCCAATCCCTGATTCTCCTATCTTTTACATTTTGGAAAAGTCACCTTGGTTACAATTTTTATGTAAGAATGTGAACAACAAACAATAGGTCCAGCAAATAATAGAGGTGAGCCGTTGGATTTTGCTTGTATGAAGTCTTTATTTATATGAATACCCAAAGCTGTTACTTTATAGAACTACTTTTCCGTAAATTCTTATGTTTGAATATAACTGATGGGCCTGACGGCGCCATAGAAAAGTACAAATGTCCTGTGCCTGTTGAGCCTCGTTGGCATACATACATGAATTCAAAGTTCAATTGAGGAAACCTTGATAAACTTTAGGTGTGCATGTATTCTAACGTTGTCGTTGGCAGGAAGCATTATAATAAGCATGAAACAAAAAAGTTTGAAACAAAAGGAGAATAGTAACATTGAACGAGGGATGATCAAGTTTGTGGATCACTTTTCGTCAGCAGGTAATAATTTTAAAAGAGTCGAAATAAATTTTGTTATTGCAAGAAACTAGAAAAATGGTTGGACTGAGAAAATCACGCGAAAGGAGAGAGAAAGGAGCAAATGAAAAAGAAAGACGATTTAACTAAAGCAAGCAAAAATAAAAATCAAAAGCAAACAAAAGCAAAGCGAACGTCTAATGGAATAATGGATTGGGTAATAATAGTGGGGGTATCAGACGAAACTCTGTACTAAAAGTTTTTCATAATGGGTTCAAATTGGATAGTATGTAGGTCAACGAGAATTGGATCACCCTAGTACATGTAACCGAAACCCATGTTTTTGTCAAAAGAAAGAATCTTTTGTCTTTTCGAGTACTGTTTAAAATTGTCTTTGTAAAGGCAAGATCTCTTTTTCTTGTTCTCGTGGAGAATCCTAAGGAAGTATATGGCGAAAAGATCGACAGAAATAAATCCAAAGATTACATCATAGGTCCATCTGCTTTGTATGCCTGGGAACCATTGTGTTGAAAGATGAAGAAACAGAAAAGGTCAGCAAAATCAAGGACATGATAATACTTTTACGCAAATGGTCACAGATATTGAAAGTGGCTCAGCCGAGGAAAATTAGGAAGACAGAGAAGACACTGGCTACAATCATGAAGTCACCAGAGAATTTTGAAATGTGAGTTGGACTAGTGGTGTTTCTGATACAAATAGCCCAAATACTGACACCAAGAATGGTAGTGAAGGCAGCAAAAGGGTGCCTTAATTTGACAAAATAAGAGACAAATGCAATTACGTTGATGTTGAAAACCCGGCAACTCATGGCTAAGTAACTTGTTTCCTGACACCCTACAAAGATAACATAGGTAGGTGAAATTGATTGGCTGAAAGTTGGCAAAACCGTATAGAACGATACTTAAACAACTTACAATGACGCCCGAAAAAAGACAAATATGCCCATAGAGTGCTAGAAATCTTCTCTAAAGCTGAAGAAAAAGTTGTAGTGAGACTTGTCAGAGTAAACTTCCAAGATTTTAACGATGAAAAGGGTTTCGTCATTGGTGAAGAAACGGACACCTTCAGGGAGTCAGGCAAGGTGAAGAACAAAATGATTGTCATCCCATAGAAAAGGCATCAAGGACAATAAGCAACCATCTTCAAGACTACGGCTGAATTTAAGGTAAAATTTGGTGTTGATACCGGAAATAAAGTTGCTGAGCATTATTGCAAGCACAGAAAATGAGAACAAGAAGGAGACTCTCTCAAGGGCTTGGTTCTCTCGTTGTAATGGGCCAAAATATAGAAGATCATACTGCCACGACAAGACTGCAACATACCGTAGACAAATTCCAAACAGCAAAAAGCGCCAAAGTTTTTGGAAAACGCAGTGCCGATGACAATACCAGCGTATAAAAAGATAGAGATACTTACATAAAAGTAGGGCCTGGTGGACTTGGCACCAAGTTGAAGAAAAATTGGAAGAACACGGAAGGAGCGAAAAAGGAACAATCCAAGCTCATCAATCTTGAGCCTTTTGGAATCGTCTCCAAGGAAGTAGTCATTGCTGTTGGACCATAACTGGAGGTTGAATAGTCTGTGTTTTGCTTGTCCTGGACCTTGAAGAAAGCAAGTTCCGCATTGCTGGGAAGGTTCTGAAGCTGTGACATCTTCGCTAATGCGGAAAGGACAAAAAGAAGATATAAAGAGTATCGTAGCAGACTTTCTAAAAATTGAGATTCACTCCTAGAAAGGTTTCCAAAAAGTAAACAGTTTTTTCTTTTTCTCTTTTTTCTTTTAAACAAAGAGAATGCCTAACTGCTTCTTTGTCTAAATGTCTTAAGACGGAGGTTACTACGCATGAAATATTGGCTCTATCCTGTGACATTGCAGCAGGATCTGTAGCCTAAGCCAAGCCTGGGAGCCTGCTTTAAAGCGGCTGTTCTCCCGGATGGCTCAGCCCTTAATCTGGAAAGATGTACTTTGTGAGGTATCGTGTGGCATTAATGAACTTTAATCTATTTCAAATTCAAAAGAAGAGCTTTTTTTTGTTAGAAGTCGAAAAGGTCCGGGCGAATCCTCGTTCCCGGTCCTCCTGAGATCCAGAAAGACACTCGGCAATAAGCTCCTGCAAGCAGAAAACTATAGGTCACATGCCCCTTGGCCTATTTGAATAATAAGGTTTGCTCACAGAACGCATGCGAGACAGCTCTTCAAGGAGGTAGCATATTACCGTTTCCAGGTATCCCAAGCTCTCGACTGTGTGAGCCGAGCATGCGGTTTCTTAAAAGGAACAGCACCAGCTGATAACAAGAGGGACATATTTGTACGGTTGAACTTTAAGGGATTTTTGGTTTAGCGGCTCATCCTTTTGGTAAGCCTGACTTTGAAAGTATGGTAATTGGGACGAGCTGTTGTCTTACTTACTGCCCTAAAAGGCCGTACAACACTGCTACCATTCTATCAAACTAATTGACTTCAAGTTATGCACTGTCTGACACACCAGCACACCCACAGTGCCACTATCCTTTGCGCCCTCAGGGAATGCATGCGCCCTAAAAAAGGCTAGTTTACATTATGGGAACAGCCTTCTGATGAAACGACACGAAAAACGAAAAGTACGAGCTGCAAAAGAGTCATTTCGGCATCGGTTCTGAACTACAGCGGAACCTAGATATTATTACGTTAACCACACGATGCCCATGATGCGACACATTTTTTTTGCAATGTAGTCCTAAGAGGATGCTGGTTGTATTGCCATTAAACCATGAGTTCTTGTATTTGGTCACCGAGGATCTGAAATTAAATGTCTTTTCTAAAGACAAACTCGGGAGAATCCCAAAAGGTATCTACTTTGCAACCTCATATTATCGAGACCGTGCGTAGAGTTGCGGGTGTGACAATACAAAGGTATTGTCACACCCGCAACTCTGTCTGTTACCACTATTGCCGTGGCGTCCTTCAGAAACACTTCTCTACTAACGTCATTTTTCTTCCATAAACAATAACATTTTATGCATTCACCTACAAACTCTAAGTATTTGCTGGCCCTATGACGAGGTAGTTATTAAAATAGTAGTAAGGAGGAGTACCAGTGTAGTGAAAGGCCCATGCTAAAATTTGAGGAACAAAGGATTCATGCATTGCGCACGTGACGGATGAGCTTCAATTTTTTTTGGCTTCCTTTGTATGGCATAAAAATTTTTTTTGATGTATCTAAAGAGAAGATAAGCAGTGTGCTTGAAATTTTGTATATTCGAATCACAATTTATCTTGGATCCGCCACAGATATTGTTTTAGGCTACTTGTTTTGTAAGCTAATTTCGACAGGAAAATTACCAGCTTCTGTGCAGAACAAATTTAAAAAGTTTCATATTAACAATGGCCAAAGACCGCTCCGTGTCGTTGAAGCACAACGCTAACAAAGTTAGCAAGAAGGAAAAGAGCAGAAAGGAGACCAATGATTTGGCGTTGAAGATCAAACAGAAGGCACTCGCAGAGCAGCAGAAGGCCCAGGCGGCCACCAGGGACGACAACACAGACAGTTCAGATGAGGACGCAGAATCGAAGCTGGACGCAGTGGAAGATGGCAACTCCGGCTCAGATGCGGACCCAGAAGCAGAGTCCAGTACAGAAGACGCCAAGTCCAAGGAAAATACAGTACAAAACTTTTCAGAGTTTGGACTCGTGCCGGAGCTTCTCGAGGCGTGCCAGAGACTCAAGTTCTCGAAGCCGACGCCGATACAGTGCGAGTCCATCCCATGGGCGCTCAAGGGCAAAGACATTATTGGGCTTGCGCAGACTGGGTCTGGCAAGACTGCTGCCTTTGCGATCCCGATCCTTCAGTCCTTGTGGGAGATCCAGACGCCGTACTTTGCGTGTGTGCTCTCGCCAACGCGTGAGCTCGCGTACCAGATCAAAGACACCTTCGACGCCTTGGGGTCCGGGATGGGCTGCAAGACCGTCTGCATTGTCGGTGGCGTGGGCATGATGGACCAGGCGCGGGACTTGATGAAGAAGCCGCATGTCATTATCGCGACGCCGGGGCGCTTGTTGGACCACTTGGAGCACACCAAAGGCTTCAGCTTGCGGATGCTCAAGTACTTTGTGATGGACGAGGCGGACAGACTCTTAGAGATGGAGTTTGGTCCCGTGTTGGACAAGATCTTGGAGTTGATCCCGAAGCAGAGAAATACATACTTGTTCTCTGCGACGATGACTAGCAAGATTGAAAAGTTGCAGCGGGCCTCCTTGAGCAACCCTATTAGATGCGCCGTGAACGACAAGTACAGCACCGTCGACTCATTAATTCAGACAATGATGATCATCCCGAGCGGCTACAAGGACACGCACTTGGTCTACTTGCTCAACAAGTTTGTTGGTAAGACCACGATCATCTTCACGAGAACGATCGCGCACTGCCAGAGAACCGCATTCCTCGGGAAGATCCTCGGGTTCCCAATCGTGCCGCTCCACGGCGGGCTCAGCCAGTCGAAGCGGTTGGGCGCCTTGAACAAGTTCAAGAGTGGCGCGAAGCTGATCTTGGTCGCCACGGATGTGGCAGCCCGAGGCTTGGACATCCCATCCGTCGACATTGTGATCAACTACGACATGCCAACGGACTCCAAGACATACATCCACCGTGTGGGAAGAACCGCGAGAGCGGGTAAGAGCGGACGTTCCATCAGCTTGGTGACGCAGTACGACATTGAGTTGGTGCTCCGAATCGAGTCCGTGATGGGCAAGAAATTGACCCCCGAGAAGCCAGACAGCCAGCAGGAGATCACGATCTTGCACAAGACGGTCGACAAGGCAATGGTGGCGGCCATCCACGAATTGAAAGCGTTCCAGGAGAACAGCAAGAGACATGGGAGATACAATAACAAGGATAATAGAGATCGTGAGGAGAGATAGGGAATAAAGTTTTTTTGTATACCAATAAATGTCTATGCATAATCATGATTGGATATCTATTAAAACAGAGCGTAGAGATATTCAGGAGTGTGCAAAAATGAATGCAAAGAGTCACGATTGATATTATTCTTTCCTTCTTTCTTACATTTATAGGCTATGTATGTTTGTATACTAATGTCTTAATGCAAAAAACGACTTTATATGTATTAACGTGAAACAATAACTGAATATATCTATAAATGGTTAGATTAAAAGGGACAAAAAAAAGATAAAAAAAATCATTAAAAGTAATTCTAAAAAACAGGTAGCGTTTTAAACTTTTGCACGTTAAAAAAACAAATCTCTAATTGTTCATTCAGTTTGGTTGACACCCATTTTTTTGATGTAATCCAAGGTGACTTCTTTGTGGTGAGCCTTGGTCTTACTGTCCCACCCAAGCTCCTTAGCCAAGATTTCAACAACACCGTCAACGGCTCTCAAAGATTCTCTGGCGTCCAAGAATGCCAATCTGGTTCTTCTAGCCAAGAAATCAATTGGGGTTCTTGTGTACTCATACAAGATGGAGTACTTCAACTCAGCAACGGTGAATGGGAACTCAAAGTCCTTGTATCCAATGTCAGAAATAGAAATGTCCTTGCCGGCCAAAACGACTGGTAATTGGTTTTCCTTGGACTGCTTATAGAGTTCTAAGATGATTGGGGCTCTGGTACCATAGCTGGAAGACAAGTGGATGGCAATTTTTTCGTCAACATTGTACAACTGAATCAATCTGGCAGGGAAGTTTTTGTCATAGTTTTCAGCACCAGCCAATCTCAAGTTTCTGGTTTGGCATGGCTTAAGCTCCTTGCCGAAGTCAAAGTCCCTGACAATGTTGTTAACGGTCTCCTCGGCCATTTCTCTGTAGGTGGTCCACTTGCCACCGGAGATGGTGAGCAAACCGGTTGGAGACTTATGGATCAAGTGAGATCTGACCAAACCTTGAGTGGAACTGGAGCTCTCGGGGGTGACGGTATCTGGATCGCGGACCAAAGGTCTGATGCCAGACCAGGCAGACAAAACATCTTGTTTTCTCACAGGGAAAGCAATGTACTTTTGCAACTCGTTGAGAATGTCATCGATTTCAGCTTCGGTTGGGATAGGGTAATCGGTGATTCTGTTTTGTGGGGTATCGGTGGTACCGGCTAAGACCTTTCCTTGCCATGGCAAGAAGAACATGACTCTACCGTCAGAAGTGGATGCATCCAACAAACCCATGGTCTTTGGACAGTAGTATTCAGGCAAGATAACGTGGACACCGGCAGATGGGACCACCATCTTTGGAGGTTGCTCAATCTTTGGAGGCAAACCTTGAGGGTCATTGTCCATCTCGAGAATCTTGTCAGAGAATGGGCCGGTGGCATTGATGACGCTAGTAGCCTTGATGGTAAGCTCCTTGCCGCTTTCTCTATCCACAGCGACGGCACCAACCACCTTGTTTTCTGGGGACTTGAGCAATCTCTTGACTTCGACATAGTTGACGACAGTGGCGCCGTTCTCGATAGCTGTAACGGCCAAAGTGGAGTTCAATCTGGAGTCGTTGAATAAGCCGTCGTGGTAGACCAACCCGGCAACCAACTTTTTGTCGTCCAACATTGGAGCGGCGGTAAGGGCTCTGCCCTTGGAGACTAAGTAGGATTTCTTCAAGTTTTGTCTACCAGCAAAGAGATCGTACAACTTGGTGCCGACGTAAAAGTAAGGCACCTGCCAGTAGTGGTAGACCGGAATCATGATCGGCAAGATGGAGGACAAGTGTGGGGCGTTCTGTATTATGGAGGCTCTCTCGTTAAGGGCCTCGATGACCAAGTCCAACTGGGCCTTGGACAACTGGAAGACAGCCTTTTCCAAGTATCTGACACCGCCATGGGCCATTTTCGTGGACTTGGAAGAGGTGCCAGAGGCAAAATCGACCTTTTCAACTAATGCAACGTTCAAGCCTCTGGTGGTGGCGTCGAGGGCAGTACCGGTGCCGACAGCACCACCACCGATGATCAAAACGTCAAACTTATCGGTGGATTCGAGCTTATTCAACAAGTCCTTTCTGCTCGGCGGCGGCGGTCTGGCAGTTATAAGCGCCGACAACTTGGCAGCAATGGGGGAGTTGGAAGCGAACGCTGGATCATTGTGGACTTGTGCGTTTTGCAACAAGTAGGCGTTTGTGGCATAGGCGGCGGAGGCAGCGCCCGTGAGATACAAGCTAGATCTCAAGAGCCTCTTGGAAAAGAATCTGGCAGACATTGTAAGGGAGGTATAGAAGCTCTAATAATGAAAGATGTAAATGTAAAAATTATAAAAAAAAAGTGGAGGGGAGGTCTAGCGGGTGGGCGGGTGGATCCGCGGTTGTGTTCTGCGGCAAGCAGGAATATAGATAGCGGTTAAGCGATGAAGGCGAGAGTCAGCCGGTAATATAACAGATGTGGAGATAGGAGATAGGAGGAAGAAGAAAAGAAAAAGGTCCAAGAGGAACGAAAAAAAGGCGGAAACGAGGGGAAATAAAAGGCGGGCGCGGAGGCCAAAAGCTCCCGGACAGCAACGATGGAAAAATGCTCCACCCAGGCACACACACCGCAAGGTAAAATCCGGGGCATGCAACAGATGAAGTAACCGCAAGAAGCCTGGGGTAAGCCTCTTCCTGTCCTCTGACTGGCTGGCCGACTGGCTGGCTGTCTGCCGTGACGCACTTACTAACGCCCGGGGCACCGCCACCCTCTTCAGCCGTCCCCCGGATTGCTTGCTAGAACCCCGGATTGCTTGCTAGCACCCCGGATTGCTTGCTAGCAGCCCAGCCAGCGCGCGCCTGGGGCAGTGTGCCCGCAGCACTTGCCCGCAACCACAAACAGACCCATGGGTGCACACACGCACATATGCATCCCTAGGCAGCAGCCCCGGAGTTCCCGCAGCACCCTCCCGTCGCTTGCGACCAACTCCGATGCACGTGCTGATCGACGGCGCTAGCCAGGGCGCTAGCCAGTGGCAAAACCCCGCGTGCAACAGAAACGGCCAACTCCGGGAGCCTACTGAATACTGCACTAAAATTTCATTTATTCATCGGCAGACAGCCTGGCCGGATCGCTATAAATAGGCAGCCCCTGAAACGGGGCGCCGCTCCCGGGCGACACACGCACCCGGTCCCACACACTCTCTGCCTCCCTACTCCAAGTCATCATCCAAAAGCGTGAATGGCTCCGGCAATGGTGCCTCGGTGTCGTTCAACTGTCTCACCGTTTTGATATACTCCTCCTTCTCCGATGGCTTCTTGTCCACTAGGATCACCACCCCATTACTGCTTCTGTACTCGCGGACCGGCTTGTATCTGCCCTCTTCGGGGAACGATATGTATTTCACCTGCACCGGTAAAACCCTGCTTAAGTTCCCAATCTCGTACGAATCCTCCTCCTCTTCCTCGATCTTCTTGGTACCGTCCTGCTGTTCTTCCTGCCCTTCCTTTCCGGCACCTGCCTCGTCAACGTCCATCTTGTCCTCCTTGTCCTCCTTGTCCTCGGCGGCCCGTTTGGCCCTTTGTTTGGCTCTAGCTGTCGTGGACAACACCGCGGTCTCCACCTTTTCGGCCTTCTTCTCTTTCACGTCTTCAGACTTTGGCGGGTACGCAAACGTGGACTTTTTGCTGTTGCACACTAACTGGAACTTTGGAATCTTTAAGTCCTCTTTCACTCCAATAATCGTGGTTGGCGAGAAACTCAATGACAAAAAGTGCGTCAATGGGAACCAGTACCAGTACTGCGTAAACAACGTCAATCCTACAATGGCTTTGACGTTCAACGAGCCCGTGTGCACATTCTCTAAATTGATGGTTACGTTTCTGCCACCTGCATCAATAATACCCTGCGACAAGGCCGCGCCAAACTTGGTCAAGCCTTCCTGACCCTTGCTGGTCACTATCGTGGCAAAGCTCTCCTTGATCTTGTTCAAGTCTGGGTATAATTTTTCATTCTGTTGGATGAGGATCAAGGAGGTGGCAATCAACGCACCCTGTCTGACAAAGTCGACGGGGTCCTTGGTCAATGGCTCTAAGAGATCAAGAGCGCCAGCAAAGTTGCCCTTACCGGCGCTGGAAATACCAAGAGCGATGGCAGTACCATATCTAACGTGTGGGTTGTAGGATTCGGCAAGCAATTCGACAATCGAAGGCACAGTCTTGTAGTCTCTTATCAATATGAAACCAAGAGCAATGACAGCGGCTCTTCTGACATCGTTACTGGAGTCACTGACAGCAATATGCAACAATCTCTTGATAGCCTTCTTGTCGCCAGTACCGCAGTAGGCCAAGGCAATGGTGAAACAGCCACCGTAACGCAAACTTGCACTCTGTTCGTTGATAAGCTCCTCGATAGTCTCGTCAGCCTGTTCTTCTTGGCCAAAACTGATCAAAGCAACCGCCAAAGCCAAACCACGGATAATGTTTTCATGCTGAGTTTCTCTAGCGTAGGTGATCATGTCGTTGATAATATCCTTGTTTTGGGATCCCAACATGACCAAACCAATACCCAAGGCAGCTGCTTCGGCTGATACAGCAGAATCGGAGTACAAGACGGATTTCAATGCCTCATAGATAGCCTCGTCACCGGTTCCCATGGCGGCAACACCAATACCAAGACAGCCACCGTGTAATATAACGTCAACTTCTTCGTTACCAGCAGAGGTTCCTTTCTCATCAATGTGATTTTTCAAGTAGTCGATAATCTCATTACCGTGGCCTGCAAAAATGAGACCAAGGGCAAACAAAGAACCACCTTGAGAATACTGGGAGCCAGTGCGTTCTGGCAAATATGGTTCAAGGATGGTCTTACCTTGAGGTAAGTTGCCCTTGTGAATAACCCCTAACGCAGCAGTGGCGGTGAACTTGGACCAGTTAGAAGACTTTCCCAACCATTCCAAGTTGTTTCTCAAGAACGAGTCGTCGGTAGTACCGGCGTGCAAAAATGCATTCATAAAACTTATAGCGTTGTGGAACATAGAGTTTCTGCCGTCCAAGCTGGTTTTAGCTTGATTCAAGATTTTGACGTCCGTATTATTATTGTTGTAGAGAAAGGTGATGTCGTAATCGCACGTTGGTATACCTGACAAAATTTTGACCAACTTGTTGTAGTTCAATAAAAACTTGGAGTTCTTCTCCTGCGACTGTTTGATAGCGATGATAGTTTTGTTCAATAATTCTTGGGAAGCAGCTTGCACCAAGTCAAAAGCAACTTGGTAGGCAATCAAGGTGTTTGCCTTGTCTCCGCTGTTTATCAAATTCTGAAACAATTTAATAGACAAGTTGGAATCATTGAGTTGAACGATCAATCTGCTAATCAAAAAGTAGTCTGGGTTCTTTAATCTCAAAATTAGCTCGACTAATTTGTTCAAAGCTAAAATCTTGAACTTAGAGTTGTAGTTGATTGTGGAGACACAGTTTAAAGAATAGTTGATTAATTGCAAAGCATAATCCTCCCTTTTACTCGAGATTTGTTGGCTTATGATGGAGTCGACAATATCAAGTCTATAACTTTCCAATGAAATGCCGACAGCCAAAGACAAATTGTTCTCGTTGGTACATTTTATCAACATTTTTTCAAAAATGTTCACCAACTTTGGATCTAACTGAGAATTGTTTCCAGTGTCGTATGCTTGCTTACTCAACTCAATGTATCTTTCAATGCATTTAGAGACAATTGTCTCAGCGAATTCAGAGCTCTCGTTGATATTGAAGTGTTCGCCAGAAGCTAAGGAGAATCTGACAGAGGAATCGTAATCGCCCAAGTTGTAGTACACCTTGGCGGCAATCAATGCAGCAAGATTTCTCCCTTCAAAAGATTCATCTTCGTACAATTCTTCAATGTCAGCCAAGCTATTAGCAATTTCAGCCCACAATTCATCAACCACTTGATCCAATGATTGTAGAGCATAGACTTTCAAGCTGGCGTCATTCTCATCCAACAAAGCCAAGTATGGTGAAGCGGTTAAGGCCATTTTTTCTTGTAAACTTCTTAAGTATCACCAAATGAGCCAGAATGCAACAAAAAAGACAATTGCTGAAAAAAATTAATGAATTCCGTGTCTTCAAATGGATTGATATAAACCTAAGGCCATGGAGATGTAGACCGTAGATGACTGTAGAGATTCGAAAGCGCTAGCTGAGGCGGTTGCCACTCTGAAAGTTGAACGATACAAATAAAAAAGCGGAAAACCACGAAATTTGGCGAGCGCGGACGGGTAAAAATAGCGTATACCTGGGGAACGGTCCAAAGCGATGATGTTGCTGCAGCGTCACGTCAATCATACTTTCTTGTTGTTACGCAATATAGAACTTGGTATCAAATTACTGCCCACAACTTTGCCTTTATTGCTAAAGCATTAACCAGCAGCGCCATTAAAAGTATAAAGTTGAACATTGCAATCCAAAATGACAACCGGCGCGCAGATAATCGCAAAGAGCTTGCATAATTTAGGAGTGAAGGTCGTTTTCGGGCTTGTAGGAATTCCCGTAATAGAGGTATGCCTTTTGAATAATAGTGTGGACCTATTCGAGTTTTTAGAATCCCTTTGAAAA
The DNA here is from genome assembly GCA_031125595.1 of Saccharomycopsis capsularis. Lineage (NCBI taxonomy): Eukaryota > Fungi > Ascomycota > Saccharomycetes > Ascoideales > Saccharomycopsidaceae > Saccharomycopsis > Saccharomycopsis capsularis. The sequence goes on from JASTUX010000007.1 coordinate 208,375, forward strand.
AAAGCAGTTGGAAATTACTAACATCATTAGGTCGCTGATGCTTTGCAAGAGCTAGGTATCAAATTCATTGCTTTCAGAAATGAGCAGGCCGCATCTTACGCCGCCTCTGTCTATGGCTTTCTTACAAATACTCCTGGCGTGCTATTGGTGGTTGGCGGTCCAGGAATTGTTCACGCCATGGCAGGAATATTCAATTCCCAAAGCAACCACTGGCCTCTTCTTGTCCTCGCTGGCTCTGTTGAATCCAATGTCAGATACCAAGGTGGCTTCCAGGAGTTGGATCAGGTTAATCTTGTGCAGTCATTTGTCAAGTTTTCCGCTAAGCCGGCAAATATGTTGCAAGTGCCTAGAATCATCAGCAAGAGCTTTAGGATATCTCTTTATGGTAAGCCCGGCTGCACTTATGTTGACCTTCCTGGAGACTTGATTCAGTGTCAGTTGTCAAATGATGAGTTAAAAAACTTGCAATTGTCAAATCAGTTGCAACCTAATCAGCAATTGGCGTTATCAATTCCTAAATCTATTGCAAGCCAGCAGAATATCAGCAATGCCGTCACGGCTATCAAAAATGCGAAGTTTCCTCTTATTATAATTGGAAAAGGTGCTGCGTACAGCGGAGCCTCCGAAGAGTTGACAGCGTTTGTCCAAAATTTTCAAATACCGTTCATTCCAACACCTATGGGAAAGGGCGTGATCTCTGACTATGACAAGTTGAACCTTTCCTCTGCAAGGTCATTAGCACTTAAATCTGCTGATGTTGTTATTCTCATGGGAGCCAGATTGAACTGGATAATGCACTTTGGCGGTAGTGGCACAAAGTTTTACCCTGATGTCAAGTACATCAATGTCAACCAGTCTGCTGAAGAAATCGGGGAAAACTATCTGAACTCAGATAATGTTAACTTGGGACTAGTTGGGGATGTCAAATTAGTAACTCGTCAACTTCTTGAGCACGAGCAATTACAAAACTATCAATATGGTTTGAGCAAAATTCCTCACAATATACTTGACAAAGTTGACACTAATAACAAATCTTTAGAGGCCAAGGAAAGCACAATAAAGAATGGGCAGCTAAACTACAATGTGACATACAAGAGTATAAGAGAGTTTTTAATTAAAGAAAAGCTTTTATCTGACACTACAATAGTCTCTGAAGGTGCCAATACCATGGACATTTCTAGAGTTTCTTTCCCAATGGTGCGCCCTAAACAGAGACTTGACGCCGGCACCAACTCAACAATGGGCGTTGGCCTAGGGTACGCCATCGCGGCTAAAGTTGCGGAACCTGATAAGCACATACTTGCAATTGAAGGAGACTCGGCCTTTGGATTTTCCGCCATCGAGATTGAGACTGCCGTTCGGTACAATTTGGGAATGATCATTGTGGTGATGAACAATAGTGGTATATACCACGGCATCGCCGAAGATAGCAAAGATGAGCATGTGAAAAAGCCAATTGAGTTATCTCAAGACACAAGGTACGATCTACTTGCGCAGTCCCTAGGCGCCGACGGCTACTTGGTGAGAGACTTGTCCTCTCTTGAGAACGCTTTACAAAAGTCATTCCAAAAAGCATTCAAACTGGATAAATGCAGTGTGATCAATGTCATCATTGAGCCGGGAGAGCAGAAGAAGGTGTCATTTAAATGGCAAAATCAGCCAAAACCTGAAAGTGATTCAAAGCTATAGTACTGCTAACTAGCTCAAATTTATAGTTTTTTATAAATCTGAGAGGTTTATTATCCTGCTTGCATAGTTTCGAGAAAGTGGATTTTATTTCATAGCAGTGGCATCTCTCACTGTACCCGTAATCGTACCCTCAGAGCTTACGATATTTGCAGACCCCTATTTTTATTTATCTGTTTCTGGACTGCAATAGTAGAAAATCCGAATGCGTGCATTTTTGAAATCCTGCTTATCTCTTTGGACGGAAAGTGTGCAAACTTTATTTATCTGGACGAGGAATGCACTTTGGAGGTTGTGTGTTCCATGTATAAAGGCACCATGCATGCCTGTGTGCGTTTTACGTTCCACAGGGTCGTCTATCTGGTTGATCGTGTGAGTCTAATATTGCTCAACTGGTGATTTCTACTACACTATAACATTTTACCTTTCATAGCATGAAAAGCGAGAAAAACAGATTGTTAAATTGTTGAAATAGATAGTAGACGAATATTGATTTATGTAATTAGCACATAACAGGTGGCAAGACACACATAGCGCCTACACCGACAGTTTGCAAATAGGCAAAACCAAGTAGTGTAGAATTTGAGGTACGAGAAATAGCATTCAGTATTTGAATCCTTCTAACTTTTCTGGACTCCTTATTGATCAATCTTTGCAAGTCTCTGCTTTCTCCAGTAACTTCCTCTAAGCATTGTCCGGTACAAAGGCGCAAGACCCGCTAAACACAAGGCAGACATGAATGTGAAACAACCGCCAATACCCATCAGCTTCATCATCTTGGACAAGACACCAACGCCAAGGGCGGCAACAAGGCACCGAGAGAAATTCACACAGGCGGCCCCCGTAGAGGACTTGTTAGGATACAAATCGGTAATCAAACTGATAGATACCGTGTTGAACGGGTTGTAAGTCAAGCAGATCAAGAAGGAGCCCACCAAGATGGTTGGAAGCGGGAGGTGGTTGTTCAAGGACCAACCGAACAAGAGAAGACCAAAGTTGTTTACCAAGGCATATGGAAACATGACGGGTATACGGCACTTGAAGAAGTCGAACTCCGGCTTCAAGTTGGCTTCCAAGTCTTGATTATCTGAGCTCTCATTTGAGAAGGTTGCAGAGGTTGCAGATACAGCTCTCTCATGGTAATCTTTCATTCTCTTTTTGAACTTTCTGTTATAAAGCTTATAAAAAAAATCAAGTATTCTGCCACACAACAAAGAGCCACAGGTGCCACCGATACCTGGAGCCAAGAAGCAAAGACCGATCTTTAACACAGAGTAGTTGTAGTCGGACGCCAATACCGTACTCATGGCGGTAAGGGACATGGTCCACGAAGTAAAGTACAAGGCGCTAGGGTACAAGACCATGAAAATCTCCTTTTGAAAAATAATCTTTGGGACATCAAACAACTTTGATGCTAGGGGCTGAGTGTTCGATGGTTCCAAGGTTCCAACGTCGTTGGTGAGCTTCTTTTTGAAATGTGGAATGAGCCAAAACGGAGACTTGTTCATGAAATGTTTAGGGGTAACTGAACCATTACCGACAATAGACCTTTTGGTCTCTGGCAACAAGAAAAAGCTGAGGAATAAGTTTACGCCACATCCAATAGACAAGAACCAGAACACTGAGGCCCACATCTTGAATCTGTAGGTCAACAAGGAGCCGACTAGCGCCCCAAGAGACTGTGCCGTGAGCTGTATCGAGGTGCTGAGCCCTAAGAGCTGGCCTCGCTTGGAAGGTATATTGAGGTCAGAACACACACCGCTGTTCAAGGCAATCACAGGAGATATACCGATAGCCTGGAAACATCTAAAGACCATGAGCTGAACAAAGCTTTTGGAGGTTGCGATTAAAATATCGGCGACGACGTACACGAGGCAGCAGAAAATGTACAGGGGCTTTCTGCCAATTTTGTCAGCGATACTGGCAATAAACATGGGCGACATACCCTGGAAGATAAAATAGATTAACACTGCAAGGTTCGCTATGTTGTCGTCGAGATGGAATTCTTGTTTGACGTTATTTAAAAGTGGATAGAAGATAGGCGCGCTGATAGCCGACCAAAAACTCGTGAATCCCGTGAGCAAGACTATAAAGTATTTCTCCTTCTTGTTAAAGACGGAGTAGGCTTCATTCTTGCGCTCTTCCTCAGCATCAGCTTCGGCCTCTAGGAGATCATGGTCTGTTGTGCTCTTGCCTTTGCCGAGTGCTTTCTCTGAAACATCTTCTGAGTTTTTCTGGATCTCGCTGAAATTGATGTCGCTAACTTTGGTATCTTTAGTTTCATTGACGTTGATATCACTATCTTTGGAGCATTTGATTTTGAATGACGCCATCCTATGTGGTAGCTACTTTGAAAAACTAATTGAAGAGAATTTAAATAAAAATTAATGATACTTAGAGGTAAAAAGTTGGAATATTTGATATTGCGACAGAAAAGATAATAAAGGATTTCAAGACACTCCCAAAAATCACGAATATCAGGAAATGGCCCTTATTAAGTAGCAAACCTTGCAAGGTTCCTATGGCTCTCTTCAAGCCTGTACAATGTGTACGATATATTCTGACATAATAAGGTCTGCTGCATGTTGCAAAGCTGAGACCGTTATTGATGAAAGAGAGCACCGCCTTTGAGTTCTGGCAGGTACAGGGTATATAATTCAAATTAGCCTTGCACACATGCTGCATTTCACCTCAGCTCTGCTCAGCTCTGTTCTGTTCTTAGTGTGAGATAACAGGTTGGTCAAGGACTGCCAAGCTTTGCCGATCCATGAAAATATCACAAACACAATACTTTACAGTGCGACTTGGCAGGAATACAATACAAAGATTTGGGTTCGTAATAACGAACAGGAACCTTATGGGTTGCGTAATACAAAAAGATTAAAAACACAAAATAAAATAAAAAGAAAAAAAAAGAAAAAATAAATAAACCTGGTCTTATTGTGAGATTGAGTGCCGAAACACAGCTCTGTTTATATTGGTAATTTATCATTGAATGCCAAGTAAGCAACTGCAATCGCTTTCATTAAGTAACCCACAATACTCATATTGCAAGTAGAAACCACTCTCTATAGGAGTTGCCCAGTGTCAACTGGACTGGTTTGTGGAAGCTTCCAATGACAGTTAAACAGTAAAATAGGATAATGCCGCCCTAAAAGTTGTGAAAGGAGAAATGGGGACGGACCATCCAACTTCAGGGCAAATGTGGGTGTGCTTGTTCATGTTGTAACGACTGCAGAGGTCCGGACTTGGAGGACAGCTTTTCTGCAACCATGTGCGTCTTAACAATTGGCTGACCTGCACGTGCTTCTTTTGGCCGCGTCGAAACAACCAAGGACACAGAATAAACCCTGGTACAGAGGAGGCCTTGATGGTATGCTGTTGATGACACCGCGGTGTGTGTGGCAGTCACAAAAGGCAAGGAACTTCTTGACTCTCTTTATTTCGAGCGCGTATGTCTGTTTGTGCTTTCGCGGCCTCAAAATATAGTAGGGGAACAGAAAATGAGAAAAGTTTTGAGATATTCCGTGGGCTTTTCCAGACATCGGACTTCTCGTTGCTACATGCTCGCGGCTTCCTCCTAAGTTTTGGTCCATCTCATATGGCACCTGGCTATCACTATTTGACCCCTCAAAGGCTGTGCAAAAAGGATCAGCATCCCTTGATGGTTACTGAATTCTTTTGATACCGTCTTGTTAAAAAGCCTTGGATGCTTTGCGCGACAGCGTTGCTAATTGATTCCTTGTTATCGTTCGGGTGCCATAATAAAGAACAACAATGTGTCACTTTCAAATTGTCTTTTTATTTTTATTTTTTCGGCAGACCAAGATGGCTCTTTGTTACTTTTAGTAACAGGAGTACCAGCAGCATAACCACTTGGCGCGACGGGCCCGGGTTTCTCCGTCGCCAAGATTACGGAGAAAAGTAGCCTTCTATTGTTCACAAAAGCCTATTTAGTGATCGGTTGGCGATCTTGCAATTGCTGTATGTACTCTTCAGAAAATTACACACTTTGGCAGGTACCATCGGAAGGCAGATATAGGATCTAGAAAAAAAAGGGACCTGGGCTTATCTCGTCCAGCAATGTCAATTAATATGAAATATAGCCTCCTTGGCGTTTCTTTGACGAACTCAATTCTAGAGATTGTTGGCTCCTTATAAAACTGACTAAGAAATCTTCTTCCACAAGTGTTTTGGCTCCGCTCAGTAGCTTCTCACATGATCCCCGTGTGCGCTTTATCATTTACATATTGGTTACAAGCTCTTGACTGCATGAAGGAAGAAATCAAAATTTGGGCAACACCGTTTCGGAATAGTGTGGTACAGGCGCTTCTGGAAACAATTGGGATTAACATGTTAGGAAAGGTGCTGACGATTAGTTACATGTAAAAGCATCAGACGCTTTCACGCATACCTGTATTATCATGCTTCGCGGTTATATTTGGATGCTTCTATAAAGAAATATAACACATCTTTTCGCAAAGTAATATTTGATTGGCAAGTCCTGGTGCGCTATAGAAGCACATTAAGAAGAGGCACTGGGCGGTTGATGTCTCGTTTCTATAGGGAAGATAAACATCCTAAAGTTTGCAAAAATGGGTTTTCTGAGGCAAACTCGTGTTGCTCAAAAATGACAATGCAGTGCCTGTCTAGTATCCGCGTGATGCGTATAAACGTTACAGAAGGATTAACGAAACACCCTTCAATCAGCGTTCCACTAAAAATAGGCTTTTCATCTCCCAAACACAGTTTTGAAAGACCAGTCAAGATTTCAAAAAAGTGTGCCTCCGTGTTTTGCCTTTCAAGCATCCCGACTATGTCTGAGGGACACAGTCGGGCTTAACGGAGCACAGCACCGCTTATACCGCACCGCACTTCCGACCGTTCTATACAGATGTGGAACTACGAATGTGTAGCACTATTGCCTCACCTTTTTCTTTTTCCCTTGGCTGCCGCTCTCTCGGGGAAGCTGTACGTGGGGATCCAAAACCCAAGCAACTGGCCAGAACGATGCCTGCATGTCTTTACGCTGAAGACATCCATCGCACAACAGCGAGAATAACGTCTAGCCAAGGGTCCCAAAAAGCGCTTTATGGAGGCACAGCCAGAATAGTTAACGGTGCTTTGCAAATCCGCCGTGCAGAGCGCTACTGAAAGGACGAGAGAGTAGAAGTGAGGGAGAATGCGTATGCCTAGAGAAAAGGAAGACAGTGTCGAGGAAGTACGCGAACACGGCACATTGTCCAAAGATAAAGACAACGACACATAATTTAATCAGCCGGTATATCAATCAATCAGCAAGATTACAGGAGGATACCAAGACAGCAACAGCTAGGTACGATTGTATCCTTCTTCCTCCTCAGGTGCAGGGCTAGGCAGTTGCACCTGCAAGTCGGAGGAACTGCCATTCTGTCTGTTTCTCGAAATGGAACAGCGGACAAAGTTTCTGCCCCATGTGTGTTAATTATTCCTCTTTTTGGTATAATCGAGACCTTGTAACTCCTTACTAGAACCTGGTACAATTCTCTGGAAACGCTTTGCCCCAGGAATGCTTTGCTGCTATTATCAATTATTATTTTCTTTTCTTTTCTCTTGGGGATGGTAATACTAGAAACCCCCTCGCCCAATCAGATCCCTTTCAAAACTAATAGGAACTCGTTCCGTCTATAGTAAGCAAAGAGACTAGCTTTGAGCACTCCTGATACTAATACCAACTGTTGCAGGTTTCTCTGTGTCTAGAACAATGTGGATTTTGCCAAGAACGCTACGTCCAAATCTCTGATCTACCCAATATACTCCAGCTACTAACCTACATGGATCGCTGAAATAAAAACGTAGTTGATAAAGAGAGAAACAAAAAAAAAATATGCTGTCAAAATATGCTACTATGTAATAATTATATAAATTAGGAAAAACGTGCGCTAAAATGCCAACGGGTCAAATGGCACACCAGAAGAACTAAAAACTAAAAAGAATAGCTATCAGAGGCTTGGGGTCGCAATAGCTATGGTCTCGTCCCTCTGTCTTTCGCCAACCTCTTCAGTGTCGTCACCATTGCTAGAGTATAACTCATCCTCGCTGGAGTCGCCGCTTCGCTCTTCAGCGTTTCTCATCGCTTCAGGGTCAATTTCAACCTTGAACGGTCTTTCAGACGAGCTGCTGCTATCATCGGAATCACTGCTAGTGTTGTTTTCCTCATTGTTTGATCCTTCACTTTCGCTATCCTCTTTTTGAACATCGCTTTCCTCTTCATATTGTTCTTCAAAAGAGTTGTGGCACTCATAAAACAACATAAATACACCAGGGGTCTGCAAAACTTGATTTTCGGTTACAACTTCCACAGTCTCGTCCGAAATTCTCCACCACACGCCTCTGAACTTACGGAAAGCAATATAATGGCCATAGTTGTGGGTGCCGTAGTGCACAATCACCGCTTTCAAATCGTAAACTAGCTCTGGTTTGTAAAACTTTTCAAGCTCGGCATTGAGTCCCATCAACTTGTTCTTTAATTCTTCGCTCATGACCTTTTTAGCATCATCAATATTGAGTTTACTAGACTCGGCCTCATCAACATCAGTTATAGAGTCTGACAAGTTGTGGCTAGTGGCGGTTTCCTCGAAAATTTCGCTTTGCACGCTACCACTAGACAATGACTTTGATTGTTCCGAGTCGTCCTTAGAAGCCTGGTCGTCACTGCCTTCAGCAGCAGCATCTTCGTTGGTAGATGTTTCCAACTTAACTTTTTTCAATTTCTCGAGCTCCTCACTGATAACATTTTTCTTTTCCAGGCTGATATCGTCTTGCTTTCTCATGGACAATCTGGCATCAACGTTGACATCCTCATAACTGGCAACATAAGGGTTCAAATCCAACTTCATTGGAAAATCAATATTGCAGTTATTTTTTCTCACATAGCCCGTATGCAAATCGAAAACAGACCGATTAAAATGCAAAGACAAGTACGCAGGTGGTTTGGACAAAAAGGCCTGTTTCGATTTCTTGCCCTTTTGTTTAATGTTTTTGCTCTTATAGGTGTTAGCAGCCTCGTCGGTGATGATAGGCTTGACCAATTCCTTCTTGATAAGTTCAACTCTCTCAGAGTACTTTTGCTTCAAAACATCGGGAGCATTAGGGGATTTGAGCTGCTCACACAAAATCTCAATAACATACTCAAGACTGCATCTGTTACACTCAACTTCCTCAATAACCTCCTTTTCAATGTATTGATGTAAAAGAGTGTCCAATTCAATAGAGGACTTTGAGTACCCAAATGACTTGTATGCAGAGCTGTCCGACGGCAATGACAAACTCAAACCGCTGGAGACTGAGTATCTCAAACCGCCAGTTTCCCCGCATTTCAAGCACCCTATTCTTTCAACGCTTAACCCGTCAGCAGGGGTTATGAATTTAAATTTGAATGCCTTTTGAGAAGCTGCTTCCAAGGATGGGTCTATCTGAGTTGCTGGGATGTAATAAGTGCCGATACTGGTGAGCTTGCTGTTAAGTTCGTTAATACCTTGCTTACCAATCGTCATGTATTTCGTCTTGGACTCCTCGCTTTCGGTAGCCAAATTATTGTTCTCTTTGCTCTCCTGCTCGCTAGCATGCAATTCCTTGGACTCACGTTCAATATTGCTTAGCACTAACTGAAAGAATTCCTGAGCATCTTCTTGGTTGTAGCCTAAAAAGCTATGTTTTTCAAAGCCCTTGGCCATTCTTTTGACAAGGCTATTCACCGTGTAGTCAGAATTTCTCTTGCCGTGTTTGGAGTTCAACTTTGAAAGCAAGACGAACAACGCGTAGATAAAGTATGAGGACTTCTCTTTACTGCTTCCGTTATTCAAACCAATCTTTTCAAAAATTTCACTTGTCACTTTTGGTTTATTCTCTGCGTTTGCTGAATCCTTGGCTCGCTCTGTTAATTGGGTTAAAAAGGCAACTTCTTGATCCAAAAATTGAGTGAAATCATATGATGATGCCAAACTTTGGAGTACACAGTTCATGAAACAAGTGTTACCGTCGTTTACTAACCCTCCAACATTTCCTCCATGCTTCACAGCCCTTTGAGACAATTTTCTAATGGACAAGTTGGCTGCCGGCCGGCTCAATGAAGATGGCGAGCCACTTAAGTATTTTGACTTTATGTGATCATAGCCTGTCATGATGGTATCGGTAACGTGCGATAGAGTGGCTGATAAGGTAGTATAATCACGTTTTTCTTTCCGCTTCGATGGACGGCGAACTGAATATAGTAAGAACTTGGTTGGGACGTATAAGAAAACAAGAGACGCAGCAAGTACAAGGCAGAATCTCAAATTACTATCTTTGGATGGCGTTGGGTATGTGGTATATTGACTATATATGTTGTCTGATGAATATGCAGCAACCAAATCAATGCTTAATGATGATATAATTATTGCGGATATAAAAAACATAAAGATGAAAAATGAGTGTTGTGCAAAACGAAGTCTTTGTATAAATCTTTGAATTTCGATTTCAATGCGGTTCAATGATAAATGTTTTTGCTGAAAATCTTGGACTTATTTACCAGCTTCTTTCGACGTTAGGCAAAAGATGACAAAATTATATGTACTTTTTCATATAAAGAAGGTACACAATCTTGTATAATAGTTATAGCTATAGAAGCGTTAAAATAAATTATTGCCTATATGAGTAAAAGCATGAATTCTGACTGTCTTGTTTGGATCGAATATATGGGCGCTTCGTCTTGATTGATGGAGCATTTATATCAATCAGTATTGTGGAAGCGCAAAACGTAAGAAAAGATTTTTTTTTCTTTTCTCTGGAGACACATCGGCCAATCATGAGTACGTACAGCATGTACGTAACTAAGAGGCATGCTGTACCAAAGCATTGGATACGCGGCGAGCTTTCCTTTATTTAGGCAACACCATAAAGAATATCAAATCTTTGAGAAATTAACTACTTTTTGCCGAAAGCTGTTCCTTTGCTGAAGATGTGAGGCAGCTGCCAATTGCAGTTGCTGCCCTAATCTTCCTTAGGGGTTGCGTGTGCTGAGTAAGCAAGTGTCATATGATTAATCACATGAGAGAGTACGAAAGATTTTTGACGAAAACAAGATTCGGTGAAGTGTCGAGTCGACGTTAGATTTTGGATTCGTTGGTAGATGGAGCGACAGTAAACCTTCCAGATAGTCCCATATAATCAACATTGGCGTATATCAAACCAAAGATGTCTAGAAGAAGAGGCGCACAGCCATTGTTCCAAACTAAGGAGGACACCAACTTCAAGGAGGCCTTGAAATTATACGAGGCCAAGCAGTACAAAAAGGCACTCAAGTTGATTGATACCAATTTGAAGAAGAAAAACCATCCAGAATCGCTTGCATTGAAAGGCTTGTTACTCTACAATGTTCACGCATCTAACGGCAAGAATGAAGACCCCGAGCATCACGAAGCTAAGTCTTACTTCCAAAAGGCTTTGAAAGAAAACGAGACACACCCAATCATCAACCATATAATTGCTATCTTTTATAGAGCGCTTCCAGATTTTGCCGAGGCTGCCAAATATTACAAATTGGCCTTAGACAATGGTTCCGAGAACAAGAATATCTTGAAAGATTTAGCTGTCACTGAGTCCCAATTGAGAAGATACGGCGCCTTGGCTAGCTCAAGATCTGAGGTTTTGAATGCCTTTCCTGGATATAGAGCTAACTGGACTGGTTTAGCTGCAGCGCACCATTTGACAGGAAACTATGAATTGGCTGAAAAAACCTTGACCAGATTCGAAGAATTGGCTGAAGGCAAATTGTCTGAGCCTGAATTTTTTGAGCACTCTGAATGTTTGCTTTACAAGAATAAAATCATTTTTGAAAGTGGAGACGTGAAGAGAGCTTTGGTCCACTTGGATGAGATTGAGCCACACACCTTAGATAAGTTGAGCGTGGAAGAAGGCAGAGCAATTTATCAATCATTACTTGGCGACAACAAGGCTGCAGCGCTCACTTATAGAAAGCTTCTCAAAAGAAACCCAGATAAGACTGAATATTACTATTTGTTGGAAGCGGCATTAGGTATCTCCTCATCCAACATTCAAAAAAGATTGAGATTGTACAATAAGCTAGAAAAGTTTTATCCAAAGTCTGACCCACCAAAAATTATTCCTCTCGTATTCTTAAAAGCCGGATCTGAAGAGTTTGAACAAAAATTGAAAGCCTATTTAATCGCCAAGTTGAAAAGAGGCGTACCTTCAGTGTTCAACGCTTTATCCTTCTTGTATAATAACAAAGAAAAAGTGAAGATTGCCGAAAAGGTCGTTTTTGAATTTTTGGAACAAATTATTAAAAAGACTGAAGAGAAGGTGGAACCAACCGTTGTTGTCTGGACATTATATTTCATTTCTCAGCATTTCTTAAAGCTTGGTGATTTGACCAAGGCTGACGAATACATCAACAAAGCAATCGATCATTCACCAACTTTGGTTGAACTTTACTTATTGAAAGCTAACATCACTAAACATAAAGGCCAGCATAAAGAAGCAAGTGAAATTGTCAACAGTGCCAGATTGATGGATCTTCAGGACAGATTTATCAACAGTAAAGCCGTCAAATACTATTTGAGAGCTAACGATCCTGATGCAGCTATTGAGGTTGCTTCTTTATTCACCAAAAATGATAATGCTGTTAACGGCTTAAAAGACTTGTGTTTAATGCAGGCCAACTGGTTCTTTATTGAAGTAGCGGAAACTTACTTTAGATTATTCAAAGAGACTCAAAAGAAATTGATTTCTCGCTTGGCAACACTCGAAAAGGAAGAAGCCGAAATTTCTCCAGAAGTGTTGAGAAATATCAAAGAAGAAATTGATCTCGTTTCCAAGTATAAGGGTCTTACTTTAAAAAGATTTAACGTCATTATCAACAACTACAAGGATTTTGAAAATGATCAGCTAGACTTCCACAGTTATTGTTTTAGAAAAGGTACCCCAAGGGCTTACATCGACATGTTGCACTGGGCTGATAAACTCTACGATCAACCATTGTTTTTGAGAGCTGTTAAGGGTATATCAGAAATTTACTTCGAGGTTAACAATGAGCTCACTGTTGGCGAGCCTTCGCTCATTCAGAAGTACAACAATCTAGCTATGAATAAAAAGAACAACAAAAACAAGAATAAAAACAAGTTTAACAAAAAAAGAGAAGAAGAAGCCGTCAAGCTTACTGCAAAGGAAAATGATGATGATGTTTACGGCTCAAAATTGATCTCCACGGAAACCCCAATTGAAAAGTTAAACGATGTTTTCAGCTTGATCAAGAACAAAAAGTCGGTCTTTTACTTAAAACTTGCATTTACGATTTATTTGTTGCAAGATAGATTTCTTTTAGCGTTTCAATTGCTCAAGAACTCCAAAGATTTGATTGCTAAAAGCTCATTTTTGTCCAATAGTTTGATCCGCTTGGCCGAGATTTGTAAAGCAAACACGAATGCTAAATTAAAGGTTATCAAAACCATGGTGTTGAAATCCATAACTGCCACTTTTCCCGATTTTGATCCTGAAAATTTGAGCTCTTCCCTCAAAAATCTCAGCAAACAGATAAATTTTGAGAAAGATGAACTCGAGAACAACTACTTGTATTTGAAGAGTTTGAAAAAAGTTGACGAAGAAGCTTTTGACAAGAAGTTGGGGTCATTGTCAGCTGGTATTCTAGCTTCCTCTCAGACCGCTTTCGATAAATCGTTAAAAACTAACGATTTCATAATTTTGGAAGACTATGTGGACCTTAAGGGTTCTGAAGATTACTACTGGATCTAAACTTATATAATTTATTTGAGCACATAAACTTTTTGAGTACATAAACTTTTTAGAATCAATACATTATGGCCAAGTGAGTGTCAAATAGCTCTAAAAGCTGCCAACGGTTCTCGAGAGGTTAGCGCTGAAAAAACGCAACGTTGAAATTTTGAGGTTATGCGCACTGGTGATAATGCGCGCCGAAGTCTTCAAAAACATCAAAAAAGGCGAAAATAAGGATTAAATGAAGGGCGACGCGTTGTAGGTAAGCGTGCTTCTGACATTTGATCCGTCTAATGCTTACTCAATAACATACCAGAAAACTGCCAATTGAAAGGTATCAAACAAGAAAATTTCGGTTGTCTCAGCCACAACGGTCATGGAAGCCGGCACGGGCCCCGCTTCGGCGACTCCTCCGTCAGGTCATAGCGGAGCCGCCACAGGCACTGATAATAACAAGCAGCGAGTAGAAGATAATGTCAAAAGCGCTAACGCGACCAATGACGGTGGCAACGGAGGCCCCAATGACATGCTGAACTTTATGATTTCTAGTGAATTCCTCAAGCAGTACTTTATACTTTTGACAATATTATTCAACACTAAAAAAGACTTTGGCGGGTTATTTGTCTTACCAAAGAACTCTGAGAACTTACCTGTGATCTACTCCAAACTATCTGAACAAACGCGCCCTCGAGAAGACTTTGTATTTTTTGTCTTTTTAAACGATGTCTGGAACATTGTTTTGGTCTCGCCCCAGAGATTGATGTTATATGTGTTCAATTTCACTGAATTGAGCGTGACCAGCTTTTACAAAATTCTTACTTCAAAGTCGCTATGCATATCAAGGGATATTAAAGATGTGATGAGAAGCTTATCTGGATCCCAGTTTTCCCCTTTCACACATACCAGTTGTATCAAGTTTTACAATCTTTATGATACTTCATCCAAGCATAATATCTTTCAACTGAACTTAACTTTTCTCAGAACACTATACCTTTTAGCCAAGAATAAATTGAATATGTTATATATGAACGAGATTAGCAGTCTTGTTTCGGTACTTGACAAAATTTATTTAAAAGATCTCATTTTGCTTGACGACCAGCATTCTGTTGAGCTCATTGTACCAAAGCCGTCTGATTTCGACAAGCCCGGCGCTCCTGTGCCGCCAGCAGAATTATTGGCGGCCACTGCGCTCACTTCAAGAGACAATAAACCAGCCAGCAATTTTGGCGAAAAGCCATATGACGGCCCAAAAGATGATGCGAATGCTACGGACGTGACCAAGGTACGAGAAAAATACAAGATAGATGTGGATAGTTTCCTGGTGAAGTTATGGTTGTGGAAAAATAATGTGTTGTCACATTTAGTGAAAAACTTAAATAATGTTGACGACAGCGAAGTGCCCAATATTGTGTACTTGCAATTGGACAACTTTTTGTTATCAGTACTCCCAAGGATTCTCCGTTACCGTATTGATGTTTCGGACTTTGTCAACCAATCAAGTCCCAGGCTTGATAAGAAGCTCGTCAAGTTGGTATCTTTCACATTATTCTTAAAGCATGTTGATATTCAGCTTATTTCCTTTTTAGAAAAAGAATTTAAGTTTAAATTATCAAAGTTGGATTTTGTTCTAAGGGATAATGTTTTGGACTCTTCTGCGACTTCAACCGATCCTGCGTTATTGCAAAGTCTATCGAAAAACATGTCTGAGAATAACATCGATATTGATTTGACACTATTATCAAACAATCTAAGGATATTAAAGTTCTACTTTGATTCCTTGCGAGCTGAGTTTGATTTATCCAAGGTTTCTCTTGCAGGACTTGAAAAATTTTATGCTTTGCTTGTTGAAAAGTTCCCTAGTGAAGACGGTGCTGATCAAGAATGTCTTGATAAAATTTACAGAAATGGTATTAATCCTTTATTAAAATTGAATAGCGTACCATACCTTATGAGCTTCAAGGAAGTATCAGGAAACTTAGTACTTGTTGTGGAAAGTGGAGCTCACATGCCTGTTGTGAATGAAAGTCTGCATGATAACGTTTTAGATGATAATGGTGCCCAAGCAAATGCAAGTCTTGACAGCCTTGCAAAAATCATAAGCAGTACAGGTATAGATGCACTCAGAATAAAGGCGAAAGAGCCTGAAAAGCTACCGCATAGCCCTGCCATCCTCCCAGAGTTCAGTAACCAAAATCAGAGCCCTCAGGTCGCAGAGCTGCAAACTGCATACTATGCCCTTGGGAACCATGCAGCAAACAAAACACAACATGTTGGTAACAAGGATGTGCAGCTGTCTATTATACCAATACAGGGTCTCGCTATACAGAACTCTGGTATTCCAACTTCCAATTCGAACCTCAATTCAGATTTTACTCTCAACGGCCACAGTCAACAGCAAAACCAACAGCAAAGCCAACAGCAAAACCAACAGCAACATCAAGATCAGCTAGGGCAAAACGAGCAGAGTCCGCAACATTATGACGATAAAATTTTGCAACAAAATAAACCGCAATCTGTTGGTTCCTCACTGTCACCAGTAGCCAGCAGTCCTCTGATAAGCCGTTATGAGGGCTTTGGTAATTTTATTAATAGCAATACTGCTGATAAGTTAAATGGTGCTTTGGCCCCGCAGCCATCAATATCACAAATACTATTAGATACAACTTGCAGATCCCTTCTCGACGGAAATGCACAGCAAAAGCAGCATGTCACGACTTTCTCCGCTGCAGGTTTAGACACTGGTCATACAAGTTCTCACCAAAAGCTGTTTTCCCAACGATTTCGACCCCTGCAGGTAGTGGCGACAGCTGATACACCTGCTACATTGCCTACCCTGCCATCTCTGTCATCAACAATTGAGTATTTGCCACAAAACTTCGTTTCCAATGCCATCTCTACAAAGCCAATCGTACGTGATGAGAATTATGAAAAGTACTTGCTACATCTTTATGCTACTGCAGATGTTTTTGAGCTCAAGGTGGTTATCGGCGCGCGACTCGCCTTGTACTTTCACGCAAATTATGTTTCTGCGTTGTACGTGATGTTGAAACTTCTATGTGTCGAGCTTAACGCACGCATAAAAAGCAAGCTGTCCTCGGAAGTTATAAGCTACTTAAGAACTTACTTCACGATATTTTTACGCATTTACAACAATATCCAAAAAGTGAGTCAAGCTTTGAATTCTCATGACGTGCGAAGTTATTGCGAGCTTGCTCCTTTGTACAATTTGATGAGAGCAATTCCTGACTACTTTCATTCTGGAGCATTATTTAGCACCCTCAATAATCGAAACTATGGCATGCTCAAATCAGAGTATGGCAGGTTAATTGCAATGTTGTTTGACGTATTTGTTGCTGCTAATGGAGAAAAAATTTTCGAGCCAAAACAGCGTGATGTATTGGTTCGTTTCGTAACGCAAATAGAGACATGGATTAAGTTTATAGCCGACGGGGTTGAGCCTCCTGTGTATGTTGTCGCACAGTCTGCATCACAGGATAGCTTTCCTTTTAGCCCTCAAACTACAAACCAAGTTCCATTTAAAAACTTTAATACAGGACTAACGAGTCAAACGGCACTTGGTGGTAGTTGGAACAACAACAACGTCGCTACTTTTAACGCAACTTACAATCGATATATTAGTCCATCAACAGCAAGCCCTGCTCTTTCTCCCAAGGGGAATCCAGGTGGACATATTTTCAGCTCTGTTAAACAATTTTTTGCTCCAACGAATTATGCAATCACCCCAAATGTGCAGTCTTCCACATCTGTGAATTTGACCAATAATGAGCTGGCTTTGTCTCATTCGAGCAATAACGGAAATGTGTGGTACCAGAGATGTGGTTCTTACGGATCATCACAGGATCAAAATGTGTATTCCACGGGAGACAGACAGCAACAGCAGCAGCAACAGTACTGGCAGCATTTTTTACGAAAGCAGCAACAGTCGAACCATTTCCGACAATCTCAACAGCTACAATATTCCCAGAATACCCAAAATGCGCAGGCAGCACCAGGTTATCAGGGGAATACTACATTAGCTGGCAACCACCAACCTAGCACTCTTACACCTTCTATCAATGCCGACCGAGCCTCTTCTGGAAGTAATCAGTATAATGTCCATGCCCGCAATTATGGAAATGCTAACACCAATAATAATGCTATCATGTACCAGGTCATGCAAAACGACAATTATACGGGTACCGATTATGAAGACCTGTTAGCTAATAGTATGCGTGTGAATACCAGCAATGTATCCATGGCCTTTCAGAACGAACAACAAAAACTTCATAACATAGCGAGCCTGGCGATGCCTGCTGCCATCAGCACTGGTCTTGGCGTCAGTGGGAGCCCAATTGTGTCACCAACTATAGACTACCAAAGTTTACATCATCAACGATTCCAAAATCTGTCTAATAGCATACAAGTAGCTGATGGAAATGGCATCGCCAATTTGGAAGGCTTGGCAAGCGCGAGCCCCAGAGTTGCGCCAGCTAATGCTGTGAATGACATATTGCAACAGGGATTTTACGATTTTCAGTCAATTAACAGCCAGCGAATGACTAGAAACCAGTCTTCGCCAAGTACTGCTAGAGCGGTTGGCGTAGCCCAGCTGTTGGTCAAAGGACAACCTGCATTGTCAACATTGCAAACCAGGCCATTTTCCGTGCTGGACAAAAGCCGGAACATTCGCTGTGCCTCGATGGTGTTGAATTACAGAATAAACCTCAGAAATGAGCTTACGCAGTTTAGAGACGCCAGAAACAATATTATTGACAATTACAAGATCCGAAAACAGAAAATTCAGGTCATCAACGAAGCACACAAACAGAAAAGGTCCTTCCACCAGGCGGCCTTTGAGGCCAAGAAGAAAATGTTAATGGAGGAGTTGGAAGAATTAAAAGCTGTGTCCAAATCCTTGGAGCAATGATATGTTCAATTTTATTTTTTGCAAGCTGTGTCTAGTCTGTTTGTTGAATATTGTGTACTAAATACTATGTACTAAAATACTATGATTATTACGACCTCATGTTAGATTTTGGTCCTCTTTTAGCGCACAATGTACGTCGGCCAGGGCTCTAAACATCTTGTTTTTTTTTATTTCTTCTGTCGGCAACGAACTTTTTCGCCGCTTCCGTGTGTGCATGAGGTGACATGATAGGGTATGCAGAACGAGGAAAAAATAACGCGCATAGCTAAGCAAAAGTACCGCGCCATACGAGAGCTTCTGCTCTGTTGCTACGCTGGAAAAAGATAAGCTAGCCTTATAGAATGGGCAAAGAGGGACGAGGCGCGCTTATTGAGTATCTAACGTATCAATGAGAGAACTCACTTGGTCCACTCTCGGAAGTTAATGAATGTTTTAAGAGAAGGGCGTTACAGAGAGAGGGTGTGAAAACTTTCAAAGTGACATATTTGTATTTTTCGAATACCAGAAAGAAAAGAGCCTAAAAAGTGCCAATGAGGAGACATACGAACGAAAAGTGAAAAAAGAGTTGAAAACAAAAATTAACGATTAAGTGTAGTAGGAAAATAATGGGAACTATGAGTGTGTGATACATGAAGGATAAATATCCACTGTTTTCGAATTTGAAAACAAGCAACAACGGTAGAAACAAACAACAAGCGCTCATCGAGATACCCACACATGGAGTACACGCACAAGATACACCTTTTAATGGAGTTTTTGAGACTTCTGTTAAATGCTGTCGTTAAGTTTGCCAGGAAAATACAAAAAAACGGTGGGTGGTATTAAAAGATTATTAATGCTGTTGGTGAATGAATGGGATAGAAAAGTCTATAGTTTTTCAAAAATTCTCTAAAGAATTTTGAAGTTGCTTTTGATTGATTACTTTCGCTAAAGCTAGACAATTTAACAAGCCAACAAAGCGCCAACAAGAGCAACAGCACCAGCACCGTAGGCGTTCATCTTGTTGCCAATGTTAGCAGTGTTGGTGTCCTTCAAAACAGCGGTGGCGGTACCCTTGGCGGTCTTGTCGAATTTGCCGTACTTGTGAGTGCCGGTGCTAGAAGAAGAGGAAGACTTCTTGGTCTTGTCGAATTTGCCGTACTTGTGAGTGCCGGTGCTAGAAGAAGAGGAGGACTTCTTGGTCTTGTCAAATCTACCATACTTGTGGGTGCCGGTGGTAGTAGTCACGGTGGTATGAGCCTTAGATGGGCCAATGGTAGTGATGATCTCAGTAGCGCTGGCGGCCTTGTTGGCGGCAGAGGCAGCAGCAGAGGCCTGGGAGGAAGAACCGCTGGTGACGGAGACGGTGGCTTCCTTACCAGCAGCGTCGGTGTAGACTTCAGTGGCCAAGACACTGACGGCCAAAGTGAGCAAGGTCAAGGAGAATTGCATTGTGAGAGTGTGAGGGATGTAAGACTGGCTGGGAAACAGGGTATGGATGGAGACGGGAAGGGCACAAGGGGGGATGGAAACGAAAGCGAGCAGAGGGCAAAAGAGGAAAGGGAAAAATATTTAAAGCAAAGGAAATTGGCAAATTCTGGGAAAAACAAAAGCACGAGAAAAAACGCAGCACGAAAAAGTCCTCTGCGAGCCATCCAGGGCGAAAAATGGCTCACGCAAAAAAGTATCCAGAAATGTCCGAAACAAGCCGTCTGCGTCACTGTCCCACACGCTTTTGTCGCTGCACGGGCCCGGTTGGGCATGCCGGTGCATCCGCAGAGGGTTCTGCCAATCACATCGCGTCTGGTCCTGTCTCGTCGGTCCGAAGTTTTCATACACCCCCTATATGCCTTTTTTGGCGACCGGCGGGGTTGCGCGCTCGCCGACACACCCCCTGATTCGAGGCTTCATCCAGGTGCTATATAAGCCGCCTCCACGCTGCCGTAAAACAGGCAAGGCGCTCCATGCTCTAGCGGAAGATGGCAGGCGATGGCAGGCGATGGCAGGCGATGGCAGGCTGGGAACAGTTATGTAGGAAACGCTTCGGGCACCACGCAAACTCGCCAGAATATGGACAATGCTGGTACTTTTCTTATTTTGTTGCATGTTTCATCAGCTCAAAGGCAAATTGGAGACGCCGGGGTTGGCGATGCACCACCAATGGGGAAAGAGGCCGGCATTGTTACGTAATTGACCCCTATCAGGCTGCGTAGTGCGACTGTTTACTTCTGGCTTGTTATAAACAATAGCAGTTATTTTTGTTTTGAATATGGTGCTTCAAAAGGAACAAACCACACTAAAGCGGCGACGGTAGGGTATTTACAGCAGCGCTGATATGTATCTCAATGCGACTATCATATGAAACTTACTAGTGTGGCTATCTCCACATCATCGCTCATGTTTCTGTACCCAAAAATAATATTGTTGTTATGTGACCATGATTCTGGTGGCTCTTTTGGTTCCGCCAAAGGTAGCTGGTCGTATGTGCAGCCTTTCTTAAAAGAAGAATATCCTGCGAAGGTTGGTTATTACTTTCAAAAGGTAGCGAGATTGACTTTGCTTTCGCTCTGACAAACTAAACTACTTAGCCTGGATCGCATCCTCGATTACTTAATTATTGTGACTACTCTCAAACACTCCTTTTTTTAAAGCTGTGTTAATCATCTTCCATATTTCACAAGCTACCTCTATTCTCCCAACTATTATGACGCTAGTCTGCCAGCCCAACCGAGCAGCTATAATAACATACTTACTGTGAAAAAATGGCCACCACCGTGGAGCCGCCTTTCAACAACTACATTAAAGCAGCACAATCCTTCTGTCTCAACGTCGCTAGATCTATAACGTTAGCGTGCTGTGGGTGCTGCGCCAATCCAAAGAAAAGAAATCCCAAATACAAAAAGTCAAGCGAAACTGTTGCTCTCAGGAAGCGTGACATCAATCGCGATCCGTACAATATCTTCTACAGCTTGAACCATAGCTGCAACGAGGACAGTAATGACAGCAATAATGAGCTAGAACATCTTCTAAACCAAGCGAACCATGATGGTAACAATAGTGTCAACTATAATGCTGTTGATGTATCGAATACAGCCTTTACAGATAGCAGCTCTGCGATGTCAACGGACTCAAAGCTCAACTTTCCTCAAAACTTTCTCAAGCTTTTCAATTGGTACAACGATGACGGCAGATCTAATAACCAGCAATTGCACTCCATAAGATTAAATAAGAGCGACAGAACTGCTACGAAAGCTGCGAAATTGCTGTGGTCCACCGCTAACGGCAGCTCTGCTGCAAGCACCAGCGACACAAGTCTATCTTCTAGAGCGTTCTTGCTAGAAGGCATAAACGACAATAATATGGCTGACAATAGCTTGGTCGAGGATTCAAACTTTGAGGGCTTGATTACTCGAAATAATAGTAAAAGCACAATTAGCTTTTGATTTATACGTGACGCAATTTGATTTTACCTTTTAATTTTATTTATATGATACTTCGAAGCTTTGTTTTGATTTTTTTTT
The DNA here is from genome assembly GCA_031125595.1 of Saccharomycopsis capsularis. NCBI lineage: Eukaryota > Fungi > Ascomycota > Saccharomycetes > Ascoideales > Saccharomycopsidaceae > Saccharomycopsis > Saccharomycopsis capsularis. The sequence continues at coordinate 230,260 of JASTUX010000007.1, forward strand.
GGTCCATTTCCTTTATTTAATAACTTTCGCTTTTTTGGGTCTGTTTTTTTGTGTTTTGCTTTTTGGTCTATTGTTCATGTTTATTTGCATCACACTCTCATGTCCTTACATCTTGATCGTTTCAATCTATTTAACGACTAATGATTATTGCCTTTTTTTTCTCATACTTTTGGCTCCTGTAAGCATCGCTAAGATACTTCTATGTTATAAAGTACGGGGCAGTGTGGGACTTTGTTTAAGCTAATGATTCAAAGATGTTGTGATTGCTGCATGCGTCTGTTACCAACTTTCCAAATAGCTATTGTTTCATTCAGACACAACTGTAGAAGAGTACATTCTGATACAGATAGCCATTTAGCATTTGGTTCGATCATGAGCACTGGCTAGGGTGAATCTGAAAAGAACATAAAGGCGAATAAACCTCGGAAACAATTGTGTAACAATATATCCTAACATAATGAAAACTATGAGGCATCTGACTTAGTTTAGCTCCAAACCAGAGTAGAAGCTCCTTAGTATTGGCCATCACGGTTTTAATTGTTATGATTAATAAATGTTGCGATTGAGTTGTAGGAGATACTTTCAAGGTGAACATTCGGCAAAACCAGTATATTCAATGAATAAAAAGTCTCTTCCTTCCAAAAATCTCTTCTTTTTCGAATTTTTTAGAAAAATAGGAGATCGGAAGAAATAGTATTCTGCCAATTTCCGACCTAAGGGTATCATTTCTAGATTCAATCAAATATTCAAACCGCATTTACAAAACCCAAAAGTGAGACTAAAAATAAGCAAAGACCTCAACCTCATCAACTCAGCCGAGTTTTCCCAAAAAATAAGTTCTTTGCAAAATATTCCTGTTGAAACTTAATTGTTGGTTTTTTATCATTGAGGAATGGAATATGAACAGCTTACGAGATTATTATGAATGTATGCAATTCCTCAACATGACCGGATAAAGCGACCACAACAATGGTACAAAATATTCACATGGCTTCCGCATAAATCTTCTGCAGAGGGCTGATGAGGAGATGCCGAACGTCCGCGATCGCGAAAATGAATCACAGGCAATAGCATGACATTTTGAACTCCTATATACTTAGTTTTCTATGGCATTTCATTCTTACAGGGCAAAATTTTGACCTTTGAAACTTGATATCAGACTCTATTTCTAAAAAAGATCCCAAAGCCAATCTTTTACTTTTTGTTGACGCTATCTCATGGAATTTTCGTAGAGTTTCATGTTAAAGGCTAAACGAGACGTGAATCATAAATAAATTCAGCATATCAGTCATCCAACGCTCCAAGCGTTTCATAAAGCTCTGAAATAAAATGCTTTCATCCAAAATGGTCCGTTCACGGCGAGCCTGTGGCCACACGAGACGTATATACCATGTGTTGAACTTAGCGGTGCCATCCTCGGTCTCTTCCTGCTCTTCGTTGTCCGCTTCACAGCCCCAGAGAGGCTACACGAGTTACAAGAACATTACGAAATTTCCACTCAATGTCGACCACACAACGACTGACCACAACTATATTAAATTTCTTGCTGAAAACTTGCCTGAGCTCGGACCGTACCCTACCTACACCAAATACGTCAACCCTTTCCACTTTTACCAGAACACCGTGATGAGCAGATGGCTCACGAAAAAGTCGCATCCGGTAACGCTACGGCAGTTGGCCAATTTTGGCAAAAAACTCACAAAGGGCAAGGTCATCTCGTCGGCGAACTTTGTCCGAGTCGAGATTGCCATCAGAATCGCCAAAAAGTTGAAAGACTTGCAAGTGTTGCCGTACGCTGCGGTGTCGAATCACCACTTGGTGAGAGTTTACGAAAGTTATTATAACATTTTCGAGACTTTTAGAAAAATAAAGCCGATTACGACCCTCGAGGAAAACGACGAATTTTGCAAATTACTCTCCAAGATGTTGAAAGATAACTTGCTCAGCCTACCGCATTTGATCATGGGAGCGCTCGAGTGCTCCATTTTAGGTTCGATGAACCCGCAACAGTTAGACGAGTTCATGTCCTCCACTTTGAGGGCACGTATTTCGAGAAGATTGCTCTGCGAGGAGCACTTGTCCCTCACTGACAACTTTAAGCTTTCTAACGATGACAAGGTTGATTCGGATTATATCGGAGACGTGTTTTTCAAGTGTTCAGCCCAGGAGAATCTCAGGACCTGCGGCGAGCAAATTGTGAAAAACTTTAGCGAGTCTGGCATTGTGCCGGAGGGCTTTTTGGTGCCGGACTTGATCATCCAAGGTGAAGACGTGAAGTTCCAGTTCATGATCACCCACCTCCGGTATTTGTTTGGCGAAATATTGAGAAACTCATATGAGTCAACTATCAACAACTTTATCTACAACAACGGGGATAAACCAGCGGACTTTTTCAAAACCAGCAAGCCGCCGCCGATTGTTGTTACCATTGTCAGCAACAAGGAGACCGTGAATTTTAGATTCAGCGACCAGGGGGGCGGTATCAAAGGAATGACCATTGACCAGCTCTGGTCGTTTGCAAAGGGGGAGAAAATCTCAAGACAGTCCTTAAGAAATTTCCACAAGTTGCCTGGTTTACAGCTCGCAAATGACTACAACCCTATTGACTTTGCCGATCCCGAGGAGTACGATACCCCGGGCACCTCAGAAAAACACGGCTTTGGCACCAAGAAAGCGTATGTTGGTGGGAAGAGACAGACCTCCACCATGCATGGCCTTCCTGGCGCCAACAGCGCAAATGCAAAAGACAAGCCCGGCGCAGTAAACATAAGTGCCCACACTCCTGACACCCACGTCCAGGACGCATTGGTGAACACGTCGTTGGGGGGACACTACCACGACACCAAGTACTTCAAGACGGACGTAAAGAGCTCATTGCAGAACTTGATGGAAAGACCGTCGGACTTCCGATTGAACTTGGGTCTCGCCATGTGCAAGGTATACGCGGACTACTGGAATGGCAACATCACAATGAACACGATGGAAAACTATGGCTCCGACACGTACTTGACGTTGCAAAGATTGGGTACCAATGATGAACTCAGGTTGGATAAAGCATGAGGGACTCAATCTGCTTGTATCATATTTTTTACCGCTAATGAATGTCATGCTGGCTGTTGTTTTTCCTACAGTGTTTTAAAAATGTAGTCCACCCTAACTTTGCAATGCTTCCATAAACTGTAAGCGACATGCAAGCGCATATGAATAGTGTTTCCGCATCCGGACGCACGTGTATACGACTACAGTCGTAATCTCACATTTTTACGAAAGTCTGGATTGCGCGGCCAACCCAAACTTTCAACGCAAAAGGGCGTAAATTTTAAAATTTTTGTCATATCTAAATTCCGGGGTCTATGCTCCGGGAACCACAAAAACTCAAATTAAAAAGAGAAACGGTTGGCAACGCAATTTCTGTCAAACCGTAATAGCCAAGGTTCTGAATCTTGAAATCAAAGACAATCATAAAGATGAGCAAGAGAATAGTTGTAGCGGTCTTACATTTCCCGGTCCCGCGGGACCACCGAAATGCATATGTACTCCGCAGGCTGCTCTTGCGGGTTAAGTCCGCTGTAAAGAAAGCAGAAGCGCTGAGATGTCCCTCGCTCCAGCGTGCGGCTGGAAACTGAGAACACGTGCGTGTAGCAGTATCCGCGACGTCATCGAGTATTCTGTGCCAGGGTTCCTGTTGGGGACTCTTTCGGAGTTGCTCGCACCTTGCCGTGTGCGGGACCTGGCAGGACCTTTAGCTTTCTTTATCCCCCATGGGATAGTGCAACTTGCCTTACATTTTTCTACAATAGTTTACCTCTTCATGGAGGCTTCTAAAAGAGAGGAGACTTGATTTAGGCTTACTAGCAGCGTGAACGTCCTAGTAGCTGTGGCTTATGTTCCAAATTGAGGTCCCACCTTGCATAACGGTCATATGGTGTTTGCGGGGTCTTTTACACAAACCAAATGTGCAAAAATAAAAATAAAAAATATAATCGTATAATATAGAATTGGAAAAAATTTGGCCCAGAAAGAAGCACCTTGGGGAGGGGCAATAATTGTATAGAAAGCAAAGTAAATAAGCACCAAAAGTTAAGCCATCACGGAAAGATTATGGCAAGAGAAGAAATGCAGCAAAAAAAGCGTATAGGAAATGGAAAAAAGAGATTCGGTAACTTTAAAAAATAAATTGAATACGGACTGTAACGTCAGAGGCGGTATCTAAAGTAAGGGTTCTTGTCACCCATTTCTGCCAATTGCTTGCCGGTATAGTGCTTGTATTTACCCTCGAGAATGTCGTTTTCTCTTTTCTTATTAATGCGGTCATAAGAAAAGACTAATACTGCAACCGCAACAAACCCCATACCAATAAAACCCAAACTGATAGCGTGGCCAAGAACATAGTGAGGACCGTCCTGAGTTCTGTAAAAGTTGGAGCCAAAAGCACCGCCAAAGTTACCCAAACTAATCTGAAGGGCCATACCAACAGCTCTCTTATAGTCACCAGAAAGATTGTTTGCCATCCAGGACACAACCGCTGGGAAGGCTGGGTACATGCCAGAAGCTGCAATGAAAACACCGGCAAAAATAGCACCTGGAGTGTCATTCGGATCACACCCGATGGCTATAGAGTAGCCGACCGCCATTGTTAACAAGTTGAGCAAAATAAATGGCGAACGTTTACCAAACTTATCAGCAAAATATGCCTGCGTTACCGACACAATAGAGGCACAAATATAAATTGGGATAGAAAGCAATTGCGCTTTGGCCGAAGTGTAGCCAAGGTTCATAATAATAGTTGGCAAAAACAAAGCAACGCCATATGTTGGGGCAACAACAGCATAGTAGACCAAAACGTGAACGTAAATTTGCCAGTCAAGGAATGCCTGCTTGACATACTTCCAGCCCTTTTCCTTAACCTCGGCTTCGAAAAAACTGGAGCTGTGGTCTCCAACATCGTCGGGGTCCATGTTGTTGTCATGTTCCAAACTGTACTTGATAAAATCCTTTTCTTCTTGGGTCAAAAATCCGGCGTCTTCAGGATAATCGATGATAAAGAAAAAGGAAATGAAGGCAACAACGACAGTAAGCAAGCCTTCCAAGATAAGAATCCATCTCCAGCCAGCTAAGTTGCCGACGCCGTCCATCTTGGCAATACCAAAAGCCAAGATGCCGGAAAAAGCGCCGGCGCAACTGCTGGCAGCATAGTAAAGACTCTGTCTGTATTGCAAGCAGCTTCTGCGGTACCAGTTGGTCAAGTAATAAGCAACGCCAGGGAACAAACCAGCCTCTGCCACGCCCAAAAATAGCCGCGCAGCTACCAAACCCTTGTAGTTTTGGACAATTCCCATCAAAGTCATGACAATGCCCCAAACAACCATAATAATAGGAAGCCAGATGGAAGGCTTGGTCATTTTTAACACCATATTGGAAGGAACTTCAAAGACACAGTAACTGATAAAGAAAACAGTAAGCGCAATATTGTACTGGTTGCCTTTCAAATTCAAGTCTTCGGCAAGGCCCTCGATTTTGGCGTTGCCAATGTTGCCTCTGTCAAGGTACGCCAACAAGTAGAGGAGCGAGAGTATAGGCAAAATGCGGATATCGCACTTTCTCAAAAGCTTCTTTTCGTCAATGTTAGGGAATTTTTCCTCTGGAGTGAGTCTGCTCTTGGCAGAGCCGCTGTAGCCGGTGGACGTAGGCTCGACCTTGGAGTCAGACTCCTCGATGTAGGCATCGTGCGCCTTGACTTGGTAGTCTTCCATCTTTGAAGGAGTGCTCATCAAATATAGGTCAATTGGTGATAAAGGCGTGTGCAAAAAAGGGTACGGGCGTGCAAATAACAACTGGTATAGCCAAAACCAAGCAAAAAAAGTATCTTCAGAGAAACCACATTCCCCCAAAAAAGAGCAAAAAACTGGACGAGGCAGATCAAAACGATGGCTATATATATGTGCGCGGTCCAGGTTGCCCATGTTGGTATACGAAGAGCAGACGTGCGGGGCAGCGGTTACGAGCGCCTACAGATGGAGCTTAACTTACTTTGACGTAGTATCAAGTCTTCGATCTCCTTATCTGGCAAATAACCTCTTTTACGACCCTCCAATGCCGTCTTGGGGGGCACCTGCTGATGTCATCTGCCTATGGCCGGGGTTTTGCAACGCCCTTTATTTGCAACCATGGACGCCTCCAGGCTTGACCGGCTAGCTCTGAGCTCCGCGTGCACCCCACCCACCCACCTAACCAGTGCCATTACGGTATTTGGAACTGTTTGTTTGTTTGTTTGGCAACCCTGCGCTGCTCTTCTCCTTCGCGCTTCCGCAGGCCTTTTCCGACTTACTCTTGTGCTGATTGGTTGTACATCCATGGACCATTATCTACACTTCCCTAACGATACTATGTATAAGTCTTCTTGGCCAGGGAGGGGGCACTCAGTGCTACCCGCTCTGTTGATGCGGCTCTGGAATTAATAATCACCGGGCGCTATCTTCCCAGAAGCATCCGGGAAACCAGCAGCAGCCGCCCACTGAGGCCCCCGGATATATGCGTATGTTAGCGGCCTTGCAGGGACCCTAGATTTTCGAGACTAGTACAGGCTCATTTAGCGGAGCGCCCCGAGCTTCTGGACCCGCTAGCGGCGTTTCTATGTCTGTTTGCCTCTTTGCTCGCGTCGCCGTGCGGGGTTCCAGACTTCTTGCTTGCCACCCGCCTGCGTTTGCCTTTGGGTTTCCGGCCAAAATAGCGGCTGAGTATCGGCGTGCTCTGCTGAGCTAGCCAAGACGCCCCCTAAAATACCGCTAGCAACGGGAGATAACGCCGCTGCACACCTGACTCAAGCTCTCGCCAGAAACTACGATAAGACGTTGCACACGCAGCGTATCTGCTGGTGCTGTTTGTCGAATTTGCATGTGCTGGAAACAACATACTACAGCCCGTCTTGCCCTCTGTCTGTGGTCCCAACATCCTTTTTACACTCTTACACCATCGGTAATCATCTATCAGAATCCAATTATTGTAATGAATATTTATACATGGAATATCCTATTTCTCTATGCCTCGCTGGATTCAACTTGTGTCCAGAACCTGTCCCTCTGTTCAAGAACTTCGGTTGCGAGTTCTGTGATCTCTTTTGTCTTGACGCTGGCGATGGCGCCAAAGAACGGCTCAAGGTTGATTTTCTTGTGATGTGCCTTTTCGTACTCAAAAGCTTGGAGAATCATTTCAAACTTGTCAATGTCCTTCACGTATCTAGCCTCAATGGTGGTGATGTTCTCGTACTCCAACCATAACTCCTTGATCTCCTGGGCGGCTTCCTTGTTGTATGGTTTTATCAAGTTTTCGGTCAAGTATTCCATTGTAGTCAACTCTCTGTAATGCTTTTCTGCCTTTGGCACAGGGTCCCTTGGGGTGATGTCGCCTACTAACGACTCGGCCATGTCATGGACCACGGCTATTTGCACGCACCTGGACTTGTTCAATACAACCTCCTCCTTGCCGCTTGAAAGAATGTTAACGACCTTGTCTGGCAACAAGGTGGAGATGATCCCCATGCGGTACATGTGGTCTGAGATAGATTCGCAGTCCTGGATATCGAAATCCAACCATCCGGTTCTTTTCTGCTTCTTCAAGAGAGAAATGATCTCCAAAAAGATGATAATGTAGCTTCTAGAAGTCAAGTTCGAAGCAGTGAACAAGCTCCGAATATCAGACGGTATAGCATTTTCTGGCTTCCAGTCGTAGACAGTTCCGGCAGTCATACTGATAGCGTAGCAAGAGCACCAAGAGTTTTGTTTTGTAGCAGCTAGATTTTATTGGGCTATTTATGACAACAGGTCGAGCCGGAAGCACAAGCACTGTGGTACGTTTGTTTTGATTTTATTTTCGCTTATAATTTTTTTCCGCTGCAGCCTGATGAGAGCTTCCGATTGGGGTTAGCTGCATCAGAGCGAGATGATCGGAGGAGACCTTACATAAGCACGAATAATATTGTGTGGCTTGTAAATGTCGTCCTAGCTTTCAGACTCAAATTTGCAATCTAAAACCATAGACACACTTTTGGTGTCTTAGTACTTACTCTGGGTTACAGAAATCTCTAATTTTCTTGAGCCGGCATGCAAAGAAGGCTGAGGTACCAAATCACTCACATTTTCCGCAATATCTGAACACAACCATTCATTACTGACTTTACATCTTCGAGCAACCTCTAGAAGCACCATACGAACCAAACTAAGAAACTTACTCTATTGATGTGAAAAGAACATGTAACATTAAAAGTTTAGTAGATTAAAAAAACCTTGGAGAGAATACACAAAATTATTTAAGCGACTAATTCAATGGCACCACCAGCAGCCTTGATTTTTTGTTCAGCCAACTTAGAAACGAATCTAGCTCTGACAATGACTGGAACTTGTGGCAATCTACCCTTACCCAAAACTTTACCGTAGCCAGCAGCCAAGGTGTCAATGACTGGAGCAGAAGAAGCAGAAGAGGATTTCAAGTAAGATTCTCTCTTTTCTTCTGGAACCAAAGTCCACAACTTGTCCATGTTAAGGATTGGTCTCCAGAAGTGGTTTTGTTGTTTGTGGAAGTATCTCATACCGACCTTACCAAAGTAACCAGGATGGTATTTATCCATGTTAATTCTGTGGTGGTGTTGACCACCGGCCTTACCTCTACCACCAGGATGCTTTCTGTGTTTACCGATACGACCGTTACCGGCTATAAAATGAGTTAGTAATTGCTATCATTGATAATAGTCACAAGTTAAGGTTGTAGAGTAACTCTGCTCTTTCAAATTTTTGCATTTATGTTGAGATTCATTGCAGTGCCCTTTGATGGAAGCTTACTGACTAGCAATTTTGATATGATGGCCATCTCACTAGGTAAAGTTATAGAGGTTATTTCAAATACCATACTGCAATACCATTGATATACTGAACTTCAATTAAACAATAAAGTCTGGAATGATTCGATAAATAATATTAATATTCTTTGTGAAAATTTTTTAATCCTTTGTAACCAATTCTCAAATGTCGTTGATCATAAATTTCTGTAACTTTTCACTGGTCTATTATATTATGCCTATTCATATTCTCGAAAGCATTCGTTTAAAGATGAAATAATGACATGCTAGCATCCTTTTAAATTATTCTCATTTATTTGGTCATGATTTGAACTTGATTTTCTAATGTGATGAAAAACTGACAAAACAGAGTTACGTCTTTTTGGAAACCCATTTATTCATTAAACATTTATCATTTACATACCGGAAACGTTACCTCTGTGTTTTCTGGTCTTAGTTAATCTGGTAGGCATTTTTAACTATGATTTCTTGTTGTCTTTGGAAAACCTTCAAAACGAAAAATTAGAAGTGTAAATAACCAACTACTATATTAAAATTTTCTTTTCGATATTACCAAAAAGCTTCTCAGGCTCCAGGCGGCATAGCGTAGGCAAAGACAAAAAAAATGCTGAAAATTCACGATGTGCTGCTACCCGGCTATTGTCATACTTTCTCAGTCCCTCAAAGTAAGACTATGAAAAAGTAACTGTAAGGTGATATGACATCATGTGATATTTGTGACTGCTTCTCTATTACGCCCTTATAAAGATCATGTGCAAGGACGATAATGCGAAATCCTAACCCTGTCAGAGAAACTTCACCATTTCTGCCCTTCCAAAACTAAACGAAGGAAGGCACATGCACGGTCACTGTTGGCGGGCGTCTTCTAATTCTGGGCTCCCGCCTTTGCGGTTCTCATCTTGAATTTGATGGCGTTCCCTTGTTCATACGGTACGCTACGCATAATAGTTTTGTGTTTCCCATCAGCACTTAAGTAACCTCTGGCAGTAGCAAAGCTTTCTCATTGAGCCATTTTTTGGTTATTGTCGATTGCACAATCTGAAAACAACACTTTTGGTTATTTTGACAGTATCTGTCTAGCTTATTATCGCAAATATCGCTACCTAGGTTTGAAAACATGTCTGATGGCACCAGTAATACTCCTGTCGAGACTTTGACTAGCGAAACAGCTGGTCATTTGCAGAACGGTAGTGTGCCCCCACAGAATAGTAATAGTCAGCCTGACAACACAGATAATGTATCATTCACCGAATCTCTGCCTCCCCAGAGTAATGAAGGCGCAAATAAACTGTCAGCGCCTACAGTATCTGATGACGCTCGCGAGGAAAGCAGGCCAGCCATCGATACTTATCAAGGAACCTCTGAAGAGAAATACACGGAACAATCTATCGAAACATCCCAAGAGAGTGCCGCAGGAAATGCTGGCTCTCAGACCACTAGCAGTGAACACTTTGACAAAGAACAGAAAGTAAAGATACCCGAAGTGAAGAGTAATGAGGAATCACAGGAAGTTTTACCGACGGAATCTTCGGAAAAGGACGATAGAAAGCAAGAGATTAGGGAGCAGGAAAGCAACAATGATGAATCCGAGGAGGAGTATGATCCGGAGAATATAGATGGTTCTGATTTGGAAGAAGAAACTCAAAGAGACGACATCCCAGAAGACGTCAATGATGCTGCTGAAAAGGATAAAGCTCAGAATGAAAACTCAGAGGGAAGCGATGACGAATACGATCCAACTAGCGCGTTTGACGAAGATGAAAAGCCTGCCGAAGATGAGAAGCCTGTCGAAGCTGCCGGGCCTTCATCCGAACAGGGTAAATCTTCTGACAACTTGATGAGCTATGTGATGAGTTTACCTTTCATTAATCATCCCAAATTTAATGCTCTAAGCGATGATGACAAAAAATCTTTTATTGCTGGCTATGTCAAAAACCCAAATGATCCAAAATTTAAAGAGTATAAGAGTATCGATTCCGCTTTGAACAGTGTAACCGAGAAAGTCAGCAAAGCTTCTACTTTGACCTCTGAAAAGGAGAAAGAGCATGGACTCACGCTAGAAGAGTACAAGGCCAAAAATCCATTTTGTAAACGTCCTGACTTGAGCTCCCCTATGGGCTATGAAGAATTGTCGGAATACAGCGAATTTGCTAAAAAAGAGTTGGAGTATATTAGTGAAGGTGCTTTAGAACAATTTCCTTTGGGATCCAGGCTATTTATTGGCAACTTGCCTGCTAACAATGTAACAAAACAAAATTTGTGGAGAATATTTAAGCAATACGGTGAGGTTATTCAAATCTCGATTAAAACAAATTTTGGATTTTGCCAGTTCAAAACTGCGGAACAATGTGCTAATGCCATTAAGGGCGAAAGCAACGTTCCTTTACATGGTAGAATGATGCAATTGGAAATCTCCAAGTCTCATAAGAACAAAATGTCTGTTTCTCAAACTCAACTCCCGGCTTCTGCAGCGGCTGCTTCTAATAATTCATTTACTTCAAGTGTAATGAGTAATGCTAGCAGCAAGCTGCCGAGCACCTACGAGTACACGCCACTATCAAACAAGCGCCATAACCGTCATAATGATCATAAGAAGAACAACGAGAATAAAAATCACAACAAAAAACAAAAGCATGATAACAGAGGCGGTAAACATGACCGTGGCAAGCTTATAAACTACAAAGAAGGCACAGAGTGTCAGATTTACGTCAAAAAAGCAGCAGATCATAGTTTAGTAGGCGCCTTGGCAAGAAAGTTGTCAAACAGTGGAATTATTATCAACGTTACCGATGTTGTTCCTCAGACTTCTTTGAAAAATCTCATCAATGACGCAGCCTATTCTGGTGTCAATGGCATTATTATAGTGCACAGAGATGGAAATTTGGATGTTCAAGTTTTCCAACAAGCAAGTGACGGAGGCGTAAAGTTTGATGAGTATCAGGCCGTTACTGTTGATGTTGCGGTAGAACTATTTGTAAGAGCCAAAAAATTCAAAAAGAGTGGTGTTCCAGCTTTCAATAATCAAAATAATAATATTTTCACCAGTGACAATAACAACAGCTTTACCAGCAACAACAGCAGTTTTTATGGCAACAAGAGCTACAATAATAAGAGAAATTTCAACAGTTTTGGCGGTAGCTTTGGTAGTATGGATGAAGGCAATGGTTATAGCAATGATAGCAACTTTTCAAACTACAATAATTATAACAATAATAGAAATTTTAGCTCAGTGGGAAACAGAAATAATTCTTTCCAGCAAAACAGTTTTCAAAGTACTCAGATGGATTCTCAACAAATGCCATATCAGCAGCAGCAACCACAGCTCAACTCTAATGTTTTACAGACCTTGAGCAGCTTTGACCCTTCGGCTTTGCAAAACTTATTGGCATTGGTACAGCAAGTACAGCCGAATGTCAACAATCAAGGCTCAGACTTGCAAACATTGCTTATGCAGCAGCAGCAACAGCAGCAGCAGCAGCAGCCATTGCAATTCCAACAACCTGCTGCTCCACAGTATCAACGTCCCCTTCCACAGTACCAACAGGCACCTCAATTTCAACAGGTGCCACCTCAGAATCAGCAGTATCAACAGTATCAGCAAATGCCTTCCCAGGGCCAGCCTCCGCAGTTGAACAATGGTGGCAATAACAGTAATAGTAGTACAGATCCGAACGATATTCAGAGTTTGATGCAAACTTTGCAAAGACTTCAAGAAAATTAGCGCGATTGCAATTTAGCCCTTTCCGTGTCCGCCTGAAGTCGTGAATCCTACAGCTGTATTTTCTTCAGCTATAATTCCTATATGGTCGCTACAGGTTTGGTTCCAACTTGCTCAAATGCCGCGCCCAAAGATACCGCATAGAGTTTACCCTATAGCTAATAGCTATCCAATTAACACTGTAATATGGCCGTACTGTGCTCTGTATTGTAATAATATTCGTGAACCTTTTGAAGCAGCTTGTATGTGCCATTCTGGTGCTTGCAGAGTTCTCTCTTTTCACAATAAACCTTTTTTCAAAAACAGTAGGTATTGGCAGTGTAAAACAAGGTTATCCTTGTTTCTACACAAGCAATCGTTCCCTAGTTTATGTTTTTAAACAAAGTTGTAACTTCTACAAAGCATTTAAGCAGGTTCAAGACTCGTTCATAAATAATAATCTATGAGTATATTAGAAGCAACAGCATACATTCCCGTTGCAATGATGGCATCCGTCTCTAAGATATCTAAAACAGTATTTAACCGCTAACGTAGTGTACATGCGCTTAAGCGTTCTTCTTCTTCTTGGACTTTTTCGACTTCTTTGCTTTTGCACAATCTTCTTCCTCGACAGTCTTGTTCTCTTCGAGCTGGTTCCAAATATCCTCGTCGTCGCCGCTGCTTTCACCTTTGTCGCCGTCTCCGTCACGAGATCTCTTCTTTCCTGAGATCTCTTCATCGCTGGCGCTGAGATCCAATTCTGGCAAATAGTGTACAGCGTTTATTCTGGACTTCAAGAATACCTTTGCAACCTGGTTTCTGGATTCAATATCGTAGGCACGCAAGTACTTGTCGAGTGAGCCAGTGACCAATATGCTCTCGTCGGTCTCGGCGTCGCCTATGAGCGCGTGCGAGGCGACAGTGGCCCCCTGCATGCCGGTGTACTTTCCCAAATGCTGGCCCTTGGCGTAGTTGTATTTCACGGTGGAAGTGTGGTTGTCAGATAATATCACCTCGTCGGAACTGGTAGACTTTGTAAGCGTCATGATTCGTGGTTTCTGTGTCAAACTGATACTGTTCTTGTTCTGGAAGACTATCTGGTTGGCGACGGGTTTTCTTCCGTGGGAAGAGTCATATATTCTCAATTCTCCATAGTTGGTAGTGACGAGAATGTTAAGTTTAATATTCTTCTCGTCAAAGTCTTTCTTGGTTATTGTAGACAATGATTCTATCACATTCTTGTCTTCGTTGATGAAGAGGATATTGGAAACCCACACAGGTACACGGAGGTCCAATCTGTTATTCTTAACATTTTTAGCTTCGAATACTATAGATTCAGATTCGTTGATTTTGACTTTTGGTTTTTCACTTTGACCTTTGCTAAGTTTATGGTCTTTGTAAGTGGCGAGTTCATTGGTGATGGAGATAACTTTCAAGTCCTGCTCTTTTCCTCCGTAAGCGAAAATTCCAAAGTTAGCCTTACTGTCAATAAAAGCAAAGAGGCTTTCTTTGGTCTTGAGTTTAATGTATTTGGCAATCAAATCGGATCCGGACCCGAACGATACGAATGGAACAGTCTTGTTAATGAGTTTCGGTGTTGGTTTGGTTTCCTCTGTTGGTTTATTCTCCTTTGACTTCTCAGACTCCGCGGCAACTTTAGCTACTGTTATTTTCTCTACTAACTCATTTACTTCCGCCTGCACTCTCTGAAGGTCTTCTTTCGTAAAACTGTCGATAATGTCTTGAAGATGTATGAAAAAGACTTCGCCAGACTCTGTAGCTGCATATAAGAACTCATCATGAACGTCCAAGGCAACAAATTTCGTATCCTCGGGATACTCCTCCTCCTCATTTTCAGCCTCGCCATCATCCTCGGCACTATAGTGTAGCACCACACTCTTGAGAAGGTTGTAGCTATAATACGGCTCTCCAATATCTGAGATCTTGAACACTTGCAAATTGAAGTTATTGCGTGCCACAACCAAGAGGTCATAATCGCCTCTTTTGAGCGTCACCATCTTAGATATCTTGCCCTCACCCTGGGAGCTGTCATATTTATATGTAGATATGGATACTGGTAACAAGCCGTCTTTCTTGGACGTGTCTGTGCCCTGTTCACACACAATTTCTAAGATAAATTGTTAGAATCCAGACTCACATTTCAATGCCACATGAAAAAGATACAGGATAAAACGTACCTTTGAAGCAAGAATTTTTCTCAGTAGCCGCTAACAATCTCATTTCCGTTGCTATTTTTAGTATTGTGTTATCTCTCGACCAGGTATTTCTCACTACTTTGCAGCGCAGTCTTATATTTTTCAAATCATCTCATCTAATAAAACCATAATGTGAAAAATAATAATAGAAAAAAAATTTTTTTTGCGCATCTCTTCGAAGAGGGTGTCTACACCCTATTTAATGTATGGACCCAGACATCCATACTTTTGGCTCTACAAACTAAAAATGATTTGGTGTTTTTGAGCAAGATGCACCATTGGTAGGCTCTGTCGTTTAACAGTACGATAAGAATTCAAATAGACCTGGGTGCTTCTACACATATTGTAGTTTCGCGCTCATGGTAAAGTACAAAACATAATTACAGCGTTCATACGGAAAAGTGATTGATTGACCGGTAAAGATCATGTATCATTGACATTTACTTGATGCATATTTAACAGAAGCGAGGAAAAATAAAACAAATTATAATTCACAAATCATAAATTTTTGAAGTTACTACATAAAAACAACTTCAGAGATACATTCGTGGAAAATGCAGAAGGAAGAAGGGAAATCTAATTTGAGAGAATGACTTATAATTCATCTCTTTCTCTGGATCTGATTAACTTGTAGACCTCGTCTTCAGTGACACCAATGTGCACCTTGGCTTCCCAGGTAGCGGCTCTTTCAAAACCGTTGATACCAAACTGGTAATTCTTGAACACGTTCTGTATCTTCTCAGCAGAGGTCTCTACGAATGGACCATATTGGACAATCTTCTGGTCCAAGACTTGGCCACCAATGAGCACAAAGCTGGCGTCCTTGCCAGAGCTTTCTGGGTTCTTACCTTCAATATGATCACCGTCTCTCTTGAAAAAGATAGCTTCGTATTGGTCGTATACCTTATTGTTGATGTCCAAAGAACCCTCCATGAGGTATATAAACGAGTTGAAGTCTTTTGGAATTTCCTGTTTAAACTCACCGCCTGGCTTCACGGTGTAGTGATAGTAACAGACTGGAGTGTAGGCCAACTCGGTTGGCGAGTTGACGCCATACGATGTACCGCTGATCACTTTGACGGAAACCTTATCATTCGGATTAGCAATTGGGATGTCCTTGCTCTTCAAGTCTCTGTATCTTGGTTCGGTATTCTTCAAGCTTTCTGGCAAGTCCAACCACAATTGCATACCTGTACAGGAGGAGCCGTCCTTCATGATGACTGGGATTTCGCTATGAACCACACCTTTACCAGCAGTCATAAACTGCAAGTCACCCTTAGACAAGATACCAGTATTACCGGTGAAATCTTCATGGGCCATGCCGCCTCCAGTGATGTATGTGACGGTTTCTTGGCCGTGGTGTGGGTGGGATGGGAACCCAGAAAGACCTGGATTGATATTAAAGTGGTCCAACATAAGGAATGGAGTAAAGTTTCTCAAGCTCATGGTACCAATGGAACGTCTGACCTTGACACCTTGGCCCTCAGGCTGTTCGAAGGCAATGAAATGTTTCAAAATGCTTCTTGGGTTCATGGTGTTTTTGTTATTGGTATTTGAGTGATTCAATGCTGAAAATGGAATTTGGGGACGAGAGGTTTTCGAGAATTGGTGCAAATAAAAGGATTTATTTGACGATATAAAAGGATATAATATCTTTGATATCGACAGGAATAGGTAACAAGATATTATTACTTTAGAATGTTTCTGACTTGAAAAAAAAAAGCAGATTTTGAGATGAGGTTAAGCTTCGGCCACTTATATACGAGCTTTATCGCGTTATGTAATGCTGACTACGACGGCGCCCTTTTTCTTTTTTTTTGCCTCATCGCATCAGTAATGCATAACTAAGCGCTCTTAGCTAAGTCTTATTTATAAGAAACTCTAAGCCAAGAGCTGACTTGACTTTTGCCATTTTGTCCAATGTTAATCAGCTACTCTGGCAATACTATATTTTAAAATAGCCAGGCCTCTGTTCCGCTGAGGTAATGATTACTGAGGCTTCCTAAGGGTCCCATCTGATACAGGCTGGGCATTCGTGATGTAGGATGAATAATTTACGGTAAATGCGATATTATGTACAATGTTACATTATGACGCTTTGGGGGCCTGAGAGCTGCATTTGCACACTTCTAGGCCTTGATCTTTGAATATTCAACATGACAGTGTTATCTAAGTGCCAACGCGCATAGTTGTCGGCTAGCAGTAAACGCAATCTAGCGAGCTGAAGAAAAGTTCTGCACACATATTTATGGATTTTGTGCCATTCTTGGCCCATCCAGGGCCTAGGCACTATGAGAACAAGTATAATAAATCTGAAAATCTTGTAGTCATAAGTGTTAAGGGAGCGAGCAAGTTGAATATGCAAAAGCGGGAATATATCCTCACGTGCATTAAAAGAAAAAAAAATACTTTCGAAAATCCTTTATAAACAGATTTGGGACAATGCGTGTTAGGCCTTTTCGGCTACTTGGGAACCAAACTTTTCAAAAAACGCTATGCCATCTGGCGACTGCTTTCTTTTCTGAGCGATACCGTTTTGTGTGATGTGAACTTCAACACAGAAACATGCTAATGAGGAAAAGACACATTTTTTCGGCAATAGGGGCTGACCATTTTATTGTAGGGAGAGTTTTTGAAGGTACTGAAAAGCCTCACATAAGATTCTTTTTTAATTTAGCAAAGAATATTGAAACCAAGCTTTTCTTTTTTAGTTGAACTTTTTGTTGGTTTTTCAAAACAACTTACTTTAGCTGGAGCTAAATTTATCAAAAGAACACTACATTACCACACTACTTCAAGCCTTTTTGGCTATTCCACAAGCTTTGCGCTATTAACGCTACTGTCTTAGCCAACATGATAGCTCATCATGTTTCAGCACTTCATTCTTGGTGCTCGAGAGCTCATATTTATCACTTATTTTACATTAAGCTTCTCCAAGTGTGGTCTTTTTATTGCAAATGGTTTTTTCAACTAGCTTTTTTACCAAATGGGATTTCGGCTTTCTAGCACGGCGCTCGGGAGACGGAAATGGAAATGTTGCCTGTTTCGCTCGAGAAAAAATACATACAATACCCGTTTTGTTGTGTTTTCATGGGCTGTATCATAAAAATGAAAAAAATAAAATAAAAAATAAACCGTCTGTGCCACCTTTTGGGCTTCAAATGTAATTCTTTTCAGCCTAAAGCCAAGGACCGTGGCAATACATAGTTTCAAAATGCACTAATATGGCCGTCGGAGAACGAGGCCCAATTTTACCAGCTCATGCTTTTGGTTACGATGGTTCTTACGATTTCGCATGCACAGGATCAGAACAGAGTCTTTTGAACCAATTTCAAGACAGGAATCCAAAGTGCGATGCTCACAGAGTGCGCACCTTTGTGCTTGTTTGAGGACGGGACTGCCGCTGATATCGAGAGAGACCCACCACAGAAGTCAACAAGGTATAATTGGTATTGACCAGCCCAGGAAGTTGGACGCTACAAACTGAAGCTACATTGATAAGGGGCGTTGGTTTCTGTATACAAGGGGACCTATTGAGCTTCCTGCCTCCTTAAAAAGCTACGCTTTCTTTCCTGTTGCTTGCTGACGTAAGGGTCGGTTTTGAGTTTTGTGATGCGCTTCTCTCTGAAGCCTGTGTGCTTGGAGCTCCTGTCAAGTTGGCGAGCGCGCAATAGGGTTGAGGGACAATCGCCTGTGGACATGGACATTTTTCGTTTGGGCTTTTGCGGCTTTGTGCGCGAACTTAAACGGTCAACACCCACTAGTCGATACTCGCAAGCGCGTCCTCCAAAGAGACCAGTAAAGGGGAGGCGCCCTGTACTGAATACTGCCCGAATAAAGAGCGTTCCGCGGCGTCATCCGCTCACCCTAGACGCCTGCCGGACTTGGACCAAGGATCGCCGGCCAGCACCCTGCACCAAGCCTGCCAATCCGGGAGTCGGGGGCGCTCTCAAAGGGCCCGTGTGCCAGAGCTATTGAACAAGCGCGGGCCAGCCGTGTCCCGGAACCCTCGGTCGGAGTCCTGCAAGTTATACTCCTCAAACCGGTCTCGATGAGTGTAGGCGCTTCTTCATTCATACTGTATCCTGCTACAGAACGGTTGAAATATTCTTTTCGTGCAATTGTCATGTTGCTGTTGGCGCTGCTGGCACCGCGCTTGCTCTCCACAGTTTAGGTCCGCTCCCTAAGGGCTGCCCTAAGAGTTGCTATTTCCCGTGTGCCTTTTGGTATTGGCTACATGCCAAGGCTGTGGACAAAGCTTCGCGGGCTTAAAAAGGATATCTTCCATGCGGCGTCCTGTATACATTCGCTACTGCGATTGTCTCTAATGCGCTGTCAGGCGCTGTGGCGCGCCATCGTACACAGCTACCCGAACCGGAAGAGGGAATGCGCCAGAAAGCAAAAAGGCAAATTTTTGTCGGGAGGACCGAATGTCGCCGACAACGGTTGCCGCCAGTATAAATATATTTTCCTTTTCGTCCGGTAGTGCCTAACTATTCTTGCTGGATGGTTATTTGGCGCTTGCTATTTTTATCTTGTTTGCGTTCTTGTTTGTTGTTTCTGCCTTTGTCTTTGAACACGGTCTTCCTTTACACAGCCCATCATTATCTTGTACTGCCGCCGCCTTTATCTACACACCATGGGTTCCCGTGCCTTCCGGCTGTGGGTTTCCGCTGTTCATCGCTTCCTCTTTTTCCATAAGAGACTCGTTCTTCTGTCCTTGTTGGCGGCCGTTCTCATCATCCACCTCGCGCAATCGCGAGACCCCGTGGTCTCGGTGGCACACTACAACGCTCAGCAGCCTTCCAATAGCAAGTCTTTTCAGCAGCTCGCTTACGACGACGGCGACGCCGTGGGCAAGGGCAGCAGCTGGTTTGGCCTCTCGGGCATTCCCGGAATTTCAAACATTGCCACTGGTCTTTCGGGAATGTCTCCAAAGGAAGAGCCCAAGAAGCCTGGCTTCTTGGTGACAATTGCCGAGGCCGAAACCAACAAGCACTACGTGGCGCTTTTGCGCAGATACGGCGCAGATATCATTAAGCAGCCGTTGATCGAAAAGTGCCAGCTATACGTCGAGGAAATATACAGCCAGAACCCAAGCTGGAAAGTCGAAAAGTACGCTGACATTACCCAACAGAACTTTAACAGGGAAGTTATTCAGGATCGCGAGTCCTGGGCGGAAGAAAAGCTCATGGAGATTAACCACCAGCGCATGGTGGAATACAAGATGGAGCATCCAGAAGCCGCTGATGAGCAGCGTGGCGCCTGGTACCTGGACAGCGATCGCGACCGCATTGAAGCGGAATCATACAGAATTTACGAAAAGCTCACTAAGGTCGACAACGCCTTGATCAACTACATTAGAGACTTGGTTGTCTATTCAACTTGCTTCAACCATGACGCTGACTCCAGCAACTACAGAACTTTGCTTGGGCTTCCAACCATACAAGCAAAGCCTCTCAAAAAAGGCGGCAGCAGCAGCAGCAGGTCAAATACCATGCCCGCCAAAACTGGCGACGGAAGCTTCCACTCTCGATTTGCTGATGTTGAATTGAGACTCTTCCCGTACTTGACCAGAAAGTTGCCGTACTTTGTCAGATGGACCGGCGAGAAATTTGTCGGTTTCCCAAACATGGCGAAGTACACTACCGCGGAGTCGCATAGATTGGATCAGAACTTTGATATCGGTGCCCTCAATCAGGATAGTTTTAAGATTGAAGACCATAGTGATAAGAACAGGTACGACGTGGATATTGATAAAGCCTTTTTCAACCATCTCAAACATGCCGTCAATGGTAAGGGTATTGTGATGTCTTCTGCCGACGAGTTTATCCAAGACACCTTGTCATTGATAAGAACCTTGAGAGCTGTCGGCAACACTATGCCAGTGCAGATTGTTCACCGCGGTGACTTGTCCCTTGAAAACCAGTTAAAGTTGGTTCAGGAAGCAAGAAAAGACGATGTTTTCCGTCCAAGCACCGAGTTTGAAAAATTGTGTGGCATGAATGATGTCAAGACTAAGTACCCATATTTTAACCAATCTTTTGTTAAACAAGAATTATGGTTTGTTAATGTTGACCGTTGTGTGACTGAAGAATTCAAGCCTACGTTTAGAAGTTTTATCAACAAGTTGTTGGCTTACATTTTCAACTCTTTTGACGAAATCTTGTTGGTTGATTCTGACATTGTTGTATACAATGATCCCCAAAAATTTTTTGAAACCTCGCAGTACAAGAAGTCGAACACATTGTATTTTAAGGACCGTACCCACGATGAAAAACTTTATCCGGCAGACATTGCCTTTTTCACCAAGATGATGCCTCACGATGTTGACAATGTAATGTTCAATTTGACAAAACCTACAGAAAAGACGTTTGGAAACAGATATATGAAGCAAAGATTTAAGCATTTAATGGAAAGTGGTGTCGTTGCCCAAAAGAGAACAGACTATTGGGATGGCATGCTTGTGGCCTTGCAATTGAGTACATGGCGTCCAGTCTTGGAAAGAGTTTGGGGTGACAAGGAATTGTTTTGGCTCAGTCAGTCTATTGCCGGCAAAGAAACGTATGAGTTCAATGAGAACCATGTTGCCGCCGTGGGCGAGTTGACCGATCCAAGCGTACGCCAAGGTCTTAAGGCTAAGGAAATTTGCGCTACTCACCCGGGTCACATTTCATCAGATGATGGATCATTGTTGTGGATCAATTCAGGAATTGAAACGTGCAAGAGATCAGAAACTTTTGAAGATGATCACGAAGACCAGATCAAATTGTATGGTTTTGCCAACAAGGACGAGGTCAAAAAGTATTATGAGAGTACCTTGAGAATAACAGATGCGATAATACCGCCTGATTCTGGAATGTACGTTGTGGAAAATACTTTGGGAGAGCCTGAACGCGGCTGGAAAATGTCCCGCTATTGTTCTGGCTACTTTTGGTGCGCTTATGACTCTATTGGAGGCAGCAGTGCTCCTGAACACCAAGGCACCCACTTCCACTTTAGCGATTCTGCTGTCTTGTGGCACAACTACATTTCTAAGGTTTACAGAGGAAAAGACGTTTAAGCTTTGGCTTTGCCCTTTCACTACGAAATTCCAAATTCATTATCGCCGTGTGGTTCATCACTCACAAACTTATCACATCCTTTTTAGCATTCTAAGCTCTGGCTACTCTATTGGTTTAATTCTCAGTCTTGTTTTTCTAAGCTGGAACAACAGTATTTACATTTCAATTCATTGCGGCATTCAAACATGCCACACTTTGTTTTACTATTTCTATTATCATTGTCATTATAAATAACTCAGCAGCACCAACTATAATCTTGATTATTTTATTAATTGTTTTCTTGTCTGTTTTCATACCATATTGATATATATCATTGGTTTATTCTTCTCGATTATTTTCGCTATCGTGTTAGTTCCTTTGGTTTTTCAATCCTTTACTTTATTTTAATTGCTCTAATTTACACACATGCTTGCTTTGACTTTACGCTCTTCTGCCCTTCTCTAAAAAGTTTTTTTGGTCCTTTTATAGTCATTAAGCCTTCGGGCTCGCTGTTACAATTCTTTCACGTGTTTACGGTTTACATTATTTTGATACCCTCGCTACTGGTGTTTGCAACACGCTCCTCCAATCATAACATTTTACTAATTGGGTTTTCTTCCCAACCGCCACTAAACAATTGTGTAAAACTAACAAAGCCGCGAATTCTATATTTGTATATTTTCATAAAGTGAGGAGGGCGCTGTGAGTATTCATTCACCACTCACTAACCCACGTGCTGTCGTACCATATTTTTTGCAAATCGTAGTACCGCTTCCCACAACTGAATCCTGTTCTAAACGTAATGTCCTTCACGATGTCGCAGCCGCAATTTTTCTCTTTCCTAAACGCGTCATCCTTCGGGCACGCCATGTTCGTGGTGTGCTTGTACCCAAACTGCTGGCTGAACAAGTGAATCTCGCTGCGCTCCAAAAAGAGCGCGGCCGCCATGGTGTGCACCGGTGCGTCGCCCCAGCGCTCGTACCAGAATCCACCCTTCGCATCCAAGTAGTTGAAAAACTTGGTGTAGCGCTCGCTGCGGAAAAAGTCCAAGCTGGCAATCTCAAAGTTGCTCCAGAAGTGGCAGTTGTTGTACGAGTCGCCGTCATCTTCGGAGATCAAGTAGAGCGCATTGTCCTTGGTGCGGTCCTTGCCCAAGAGCTCCCCGCTCAAGCCTTCCTCCTTGACAAAGTCTTTGACGGCAGGCCAGAGGCTTGGGATTGTTTCCATCACCTCGTAGGGGATCAAGATCGCGCCGTAGACTTTCTTGTTATCCTGCATGTACTTGAACGGGTCAAAGTCAATATCGCAGAAAAACTCAACCTCGGGCTCCACTCTCCAGTACCACTGGTACGGTTTCAACACGTCGAGGTTGAAGAAGAAGCCGCTCTCGAAACGGCACATGCTGTGGTACGACTGGGACTTCGCATAAGGGACCCCCTTGCCCGCAAGATTTTCGGCGGCTTCCTCGTACTTTTCCTTGTTGATGTTATCCGGCATAGCCCACATTGACTGCAGAATTTTCGCAAACTTGACGGTTCCCGAGACCTTTTCCCCCACCTTTTGCTTAAACTCGTCGGTGAAGTCATCGTCGTTGAGGAACACCCAGTCGTAGTGGTATCTGTGGTTGAACTTGGACTCCACTGACTCGATAGACTGGACAAGTCCTTCCAAGTCTGAGTTTCTGGCGAGGGTGACAAACGCAGCGTTTACTCTGCCGTTGTTGCCAGTTTCTGGTTGAGTCTTTTCGTCGTTCTTATTATCCTTGTTGTCGTCGCCGTTGTTGCTATTGATAATCTTGCCATTTTCATCGCCGTAGCTAGCATTTGAGACTCCGTTTATCACGGAGTTTCCTTTCAGTTTTATTCTGTCCAAGTGGGCATTGATCAGGGTTATCGTTGATGTAGAGCTGATATCCGCGAAGGATATCAACGAGAAGAAAAGGGTAGGTATTAGGAGTGTCAAGCAAAGGATAATGATCCTCTTATTCGTGCAAATCATCTTCGACCTGTTTACGCTGGGAGCTATATTTTGGATCCCTTTGGTTAATCCCCAGAAAAAAGAATAAGGGCGAAAAGATTTTGAGGTGAAGAAAGCTGACTGATGGCCAAAAAGCACCATAAACTTCCTTCCTGTAGCGGGCTGTTGGGGTTTCCTTCAAAACTGGGCCGTCAAACAGTACCAGCCTGGTGATAAAACGCAAAGGGCCTAAAAAGAAAGAATGCTCTTCGCGGTCAGGCGCGATGCTGTTGAAATGATGTTGTGGTAAAAAAAGAAGAGTATTATGGGTAGTGACGGCTCCAACTTTTTTCTTCAGTAGGCGCGGATGTCAGTTGCTTCATACATGTTTCAGAATCGCAGTAGTAGACTCTCGATAGAAAAAAAGACCTCCGGCCGGTTTATACTTTTCGTATAGCCCAGCAGCAACTTTTCCAAAGAGAACGATGGGAGAAATAGGCGCTGCCAGTTTTTAGCACGTCTTTTATTTCTTGTGGCACGGTAGAAGCGCCCAGTATCTCGTTTGAGATTTGGCCGTTCCCCCTAGAAAAAGAAAAAAGCCTTGCTGTCTGCAATGTTTGACAAGGCAGCTTAGATGTTTTCAGTGCAGGCTTTTCAGGACTCCGTATCGGCCTGGATGGGGCTCGGGGAGGGGTTTTTAGGCCAGACAGGATTTTTGCGCTATAATATACCAGCTGCGCGGGTCTGAAAAGTTCCTCAAACTCTAATCACAGTAAGTCTTGACCCCATACTAATTGCTGGGTGCTTGTGATGACCAAACGAAAGAAATGCACCCTCGTGGCAACCCGTGAAGATTGCAACAATTCTGGTTCTTACCACAGCAAGAGTCATTGTGTCCTCGTTGTGCAAGGAAGGCTTCAGACTAACAACAAAATTGAGCTGCGAACAGGATATTCGGCACTAGGCTTGCCTAGCATGGTAGGGTGTTTCTTAGTTTGAAAGAAACGGCAACAGCCTTTACAAATTTAGCAGGCCGCTGTGGACCTTAAGGCTATTTCTTTCCGCCTATTAATGTCAAGCTGAACGTACAGGGCATCAGCCTTTGGTCAACAGTGATGTTTCTACAGTTGCGAAGTGACCATAGTTCCAGCAAGCTGGCAAGATAACATTTGAGGACGCTCATTTTTGGCAGCTGTCTGCTAGTATTTTCGTGGGATCGCCCCAAGGTTTGTTCAACAGACAATTCTGAGTGTTAGCTCATGCATGACGGTTAGCGAGCGATGTGCGCGTATGGTGGGCGTAGTTGCGCATGAGGACGCAGCCACAGTGCCAGCCGGTTTGGAGGGATGACCTCATTGATGAATAGTGCTGTCTGGCTGTTCAAACAAGAGAGGCGCAAATAGTATCGTGATTGGATATGAATGTTATCGGATGCTGGGTTTAGGCCCCCTTGGTGCTGGCAGCAGCAGCAGCAGCGGCCTGGGTGCGAGATAAAGTTGTCAGGAAACTGCAAGTCATGTTCGCTTCTAGTAATTTTTCTTAATCTCTTTGACCCATTTTTGCGGAACCTTGGGAAAACAGAATGGCGCCACTGCAACCTGGATTAAATAAGCTTAGGGAGCAGGTTATGGCAATTCATTTAGAGTTGGCGTAAGGTATTTTTCCCCAGACAAGAGGTATTCATAGGTTTGGTGTTTTATGGTGCTGAACAACCTGGCGCAAACTGCTTTCACCTGAATATCTCAGCAGTTAGCCAAGACACTAATGGACCATACAAACACGCACCTCGCGAGCAAAACCCCACTTTGTTTGCAAACATATGTTTTCCTGTTCAGCCCAGATCGAGCAACTACAATTGTAGAGTTCGCGATCCAACAGGTTTGAGCACAGTGCTGAAGTGGAGGACTCGTTAGCGAGCCTATCGGAAGAATGCCCAAAGTCCATAACAACTCCTGGTTTGTCTGCGGTATATCCTACAGGCAGAACACAGCACGCGCAATACGCCTTTATTGCTCTCTTGAGCTGGCCTCCCATCCTACAACAGCCACCCTACACAGGCAGTGCCTTCTGCCCGCATTGTCCGTCTTGTTTTGCACTCCCAAATGATAGCTAATCCCGAGACGTAACAAAACACAAAAAGAGAAAGGTTCCTGAAGCAAAGCAGAATGGTACCAAAAAATAGAACAATTGAAAGAAAAAAGCATATTTCTGCTGTTGTGTAAAATAAGAAACAGGGGATTGCACGGCGGCGACGCGCGGAATGCGCTTGGTACGAAGTTGCCCGATTAGGAAGGTCCCTTTGAGAATTTTTTTATGACACTCCAAACGGCTGACTAGCTCGTAGTGTCTGCCAACTACGAGCTAGCGCAAATAGCCGCCGCGCTCAAATGTAGCAAGTTGGCAGTCGTTCTGCAATTGATCTTGGCGTGAAGAGAAAGAGGACGAGCCAGAAAGCCACAGGCGGGGTTTTTTGGTCCAGCTTTGCGAGTACGAGAGAAGCTCTTACAGCAATATAATTGAACAAAAAGAGACCGTAAATAGGAACAGGACAGTAGTGTAAAGAGATAGAATTAGGAGAGATAGTACACAGTTAATGTAGAGAGATGACTGACACCCTAGCAGATATGCAAGAGCATAATGTAGAAAACAAAGAAAAAGCAGCAGAAAAGGACAAAGCGGAAGATAGACGACTAAACTTCAATCAAATGTTAATATTAGCAAAAAAAAAAACAAAAAGTTGAAATAAAAAGAATATGAAGGAATTAAAACAGATCGCGGATACCAATAAAAAAAGCAAAAATGGAAAGAAGTTCAGAAAAAGTATCCCATTATACAAAAAAGAAAAAAAAAAAGACAAAAAGGAAACTCGAAATGGTCAAAAACGTCCTCTATACAACACGCACGGCCCCTTTGAGTCATCGCCAAGGTACAGAAATCCGTTGCTTACAAACCCACCATTGATTCCATTAATCGCACCAGGATTTATGCTGCCCAACTGGCCATTGTTGTGGCGTAGCCCATCGCCGTTAGAGGTGTTGAGCTGTCCAAGTAGCGCCGCTTCCTCAGTACCGCAATTTGCAGCTATACTGCCAGTAAAACTGTTACCAGAAAATAGAGAGTGCTCATCGGCGGGTAGGCCAATATGGCCTTGGTCAAATGCGTGCTGATGATTTGTAACCTCGGGCACCTCGAGAGTCTCCACGGATTGTCGTTGCTGGTGGTGGTGTTGACCTTGGTGTTGACCTTGATGTTGACCTTGGTGTTGACCATAGCTCATGTCAAAGTTGAAGCTTTCGTTGGCCATTTGATGTCTGTACTTTGGGTATTCCATTGTAGCGTTATACGGCCTTGTGGAGCTGGAACAGCTACTTGAGCTTGAATCTTTCGGAGATGGTGCGGACATCACGGAATGTTCAGTGGCGTTGCCATTGACTGCGTTGTCGTTGAAATTGTTAAAAAAATCAAAATCAGAGTGAACGTTATAGTTGAAGTGGTAAACTGGATTGAGGGACGAGTTTTCAGATTGTATTTTGGAAGTACAGTAATTTTCGTAGCCTTGTGTATCAAGCTCTTGGATGAGTGCAGGCTTACCAATCTGATTGCCAGAAAACCTATTGGACTCCCAGAAACCGTTGTGTACATTGTAGCTGAGATTGTCCTGCAAGTCGAAGCTCTGTATTTGGTCACTGTAAAATGAGGTGCCGACGACAGAAGCTGCTTGCAGATTGGAAAGCTTAGGACCGCCTTCGCTGTAGGGACGACTCATTATTTGAAAGTACTTGTTAATGCTCGCGTCTTCAAACTTGGTGTTGATAGCATTGGTGGTGGACATGACTGGTGCCGATGCCAAATTTTTGTGGTTTGGTTTAATAGCAAAGTTGTCAGGATCTTCACTTCTGTATTTTGTTACTCTCGATTGGGAGTTCAACATGGGCATTGAGGAAGAGTGAGTTTTAGCCTTCTTGGTTACAGTTTTCCTATTAGTTTGTTTCCGTTTCAAAGTATTGAAATTTTCCTTTTTGACTTTGAAAGAAGCTTCGTAGCCGATGTCTTTGCTCTTGTTTCCTCTCAATATGACTTTAATGTCCCCAGCAGTCATAGCATTATTCACTTCCTTGCCAAAATCATTCACAAAATTGATGTTATTCTGGAAGACCTTCAGCACAAAGTGCTCGTTGAGCAAGCTGACAATCGTCTTGTTCTTGCCAGTACCATTAGCATTTCCGCTTTCCTCAATGCTCTTTTTCTTTGAACTTTTGCTACTATTGTTGCTGACATAGCCACTCAGTAGAAGCTTCTTTCTCTCCTCTTTTCTTTCCTCGCTGTAATATTTTCTACCGGAAAAAATCTCAAACGGTGCAGAAGTTATGGAGTTGAGCTTTTTGATCACTGGACAGGCCATCTGAATGCTATCCTTTGCAACGTAGGAAGCAGCATTGCTCTCTACTTTGTAGAGCTGAAAAACAAGACTATACTCTCCTTTCTCTCTAATGGACAAGTCGTTGTACTCAAAGGCAAAACTGTTAAAGTTCTTGTGGTGGTCGTCCAACTTGACAAGCTGGCCGACTACGATTTTGTTACAGCTGAGTTTGTGGTCTTCAATCTCGCCAGTTTTGACATTAAGCAAGGAGATCTTAAGAAAGAAGTAGCCGAGGCAGTATTGGGTGATGTATTTCTCGTTTTCAATTCTGTTTCCACTATTCGTGGCTTCTCTACCCGCTCTGTCTTGAGTTGAAAGTGTAAGGGTTATTATAGGCGATGGCTTGATGTATCTTCTGTGAAAGGAGTTGCTGACGACCGCATTGCTGCCCTTTAGCCCACTCTTTCTGCCGTTCTTTTTACTTTTGGAATCATGGCATTTTATGCTGTCATAGCGCTTGCCGCATTCTCTGCCGTGGAGCGGGGTCTGAATTATTGAGAGGTTGTAGTTTATGTCTTTCACTGCCTGTATATTTTTTGGAGGGAATATTTTCATAGTTTTGCTGTAGCGGACCATCTTGGATATTGGTGTGAGTGTGGGATTATAATATATGAGGAGCTTTCTGTGGGTTAATTAGGTTAGATGTGGCTTTGAGAAGGAGTTGAGTTTGCCTTGTAAAAGTGTTGAACTGTAATATTGGTTGTTGAGCAGGCAGCCTTTGTAAACTTAATGTGTTGTGAATAGTATGCTAATATAGAAAGTATTAGCCCCAACTAGCAAAAGATGGAAGATAGAGTAATATTATTGTTGATAGTGCACAGTTATAGATACAGAGAGAAAATATTCCGGAAGAGAGAGGGCCAAGGACTATATATAAACGCCCTGATCGCATCTCCAAAAGCGAGATAGTCTGCCCTCCCGCGTACATGTCCCGCCTGCATGACGGACTGCACTATCCAGAGGAAACAGCGCCAAAAAAAACTGCCCGGTCAAAAGCGAACAACCACAATACAAAGGAGAAAAAGTAACACCGGCATGTATGTGTATCTGCGCTCTCATCCGTTGCCCGTCGGCCACAGCGCTAGCAGTATACCCGTGGCCAATCAGCGCCCGAAGCCCTGCACTGTTGCAATTAACTCCTCCTCTGGCGTCCGCTGCGCCCGTATGCACGAGAGTTTGGTGGGGCCTGTCTGGCGGTTTGAGAGAGAGGGTCTCGCAATTTCGTTCTCATCATTGCCATTTATGGGGGAAGAAGTAACGATAAACAGCGATGAGGGAACTTCTTGAGTCACCAATTGGACAGGCGAAAAGAGCCCTTTATCTGGTAAGACCGTCCTGATTTGTGCTGTTTCTATGTCAATTCTACCATGAGACGATAACAGCAAGCAGCTGTTTGACCTCATGGATATCCTGTGGATGATGGCTTCAGAGGTGACAAACAAAGTGGAAAAAAGCTGTGTCTGCAACGACATGAAGCTACAGTATGTGAACTAAGCAATTAATCTCCAGAACATATGGTAAGCGCTTGTGTGTGCTGAATTGGTGAGACCTCTTTCTCCCAAGTTCGCTGCGTTGAAAGCGGCAAGTGGCAGGATACAGTCCAAATAGCCAGTCATATCAACTTCAACATGCCGAGAATTCACATCTTGCAGAGATTCCCAAAGAGGAAGTTGGTCAAAGTTGCTGTTGGTGCTAAACGACGCAGGATAGAACAGTAGCATGGCTTGCAGCGCGCAGCCCCGCGTGACAATGCGAGCCGATGTGTAATACGACACGCCAATGAAAGATAAGAGAGGCAAAAGACAGAAAACAAACACTTGTCCACGCTGGAGCAGGACCAGCAGGGGCACTGGGGAGTAGCAGGGCAATGACCCAAGCTGGTGGGCAACCAGCAAAAGCTAGTCTGCTATGTTGCCCTGAAGGCTATTTAAGGAATTGTTTGCAGTTGTATTAGTCCCGGGTATGACGGCAGAAAGCAATTTTGCTCAACGGAAAGCTCGAGATAGATAAATGATTAACATAAAAGCTGAGCTTTCTTCATTACAAAGGCTGTAATTATAGACAATATTAGCCATGCTCGCTAAAACAGCAGTTCTGCTGAAAATTTATACAGATTGCGGGCTGCGGTTTTCCTACTCTTCTCTCCAAAAAAAAAAAGCTAGTAAACCGCAGTTACCATTACGAATAATCCCACAGCTTCGTATCACGCAAAGCACGAGCAGAGCATTCCTTGTTATATTAAAATCTTTTTAATTTATGCGTTTATAAGCAAACTTAAATAACTTGCACTTGAGGACGCCTAAACATGCACCGCTTTTATGCTGTTTTTTCTTTAGTTTGGCCGCAAAAAGCAGCCACGTTTAAAAGTTGCAGCACTCGAAGGTTTTTGTTCTCATGCCACTTTCGCGCATCTTCTAACCTTAATACGAGCCACTAGTTGTAAGCACGAAAGCATGCTGTGGCTTGGTGTCCATGATTAGCAGGGCCACCCACTTCATATGGGACGGAAGTATGTTAGGGGCATATAGCATATAATTGTGAAAAAAGATTAATTGGGAAGGCGAAATAACAGTAGCTGTCAAATGAAAGGGCGAGCTAAGTATACATCCTGTGTGACATGACCTTGTAGCGCAGGAAAGATTCCTTCTCTCGGTTCTTTGGCACACAACGAAGAAAGCGAATAAGGAGGCGAAATGTCCAACTCGGCTTGCTTTGCCAAAAAGCAAGGACTCGCTAAGTAGTTGTTGCTTTTCTTTGTAGTGACCACCGAAGTAGCCCCTTTCAAGAATCCTAAATTCAAGAAGCCTGACGATGGGTTTACGTAGTTAATTTAGCGACGCTATATTGCGGCCTACAGAATCGTTTCAAAAGTTGCCTTTTTAGACAACGAGATTTGGTATCTACTATTTCCTAAATGCTTTGAACAAAGCCAAAAGCAGCTGCTAATCAACGAAACAAAGCTATCTACTGGGCCTCGTTGGGCCAAAAGATCCTAAAAGCGATTTTGCAAGGAATAAGGAACAAGCTTGTGGCTTTTTATCCTGTTCAAAACCTTTTTGGCAACTTTTTCTTTCTCTGTATTATGCTCAGATTACTAGCCTTGATAGGGTGAAAATGTAGTTTATTTTTGTCGTGTCTTGGATATAGACCATGCAAGTGCTCTTTCAATTGGTAGAAACTCAAACTTGAACAGGACTATAGCTCTAGCTCCCTCGCTGTGCAAGGTGCAAAACATTATTTAGTCTATTTCTATAAACACTGTTCAAAACACAATTGATATTGAACACTGACAATCCCATAGCCATCGACCAACACATAAGATGCTTCCTGCAATCATCCATGGAGCGTATATGGCGTTTAAAGGTTAGCGCTCCCAGCAGCAGAACTTTTAAGAGGCTTGGAGCCTAAATAATAAGTTCAAGTTTTGGAAGAAATTCAAAGGGGTATTGATAGCCGTATCAGGAAAAGTTACCCGGCAAAGCCTCAACTGTATACAACCGTGCTCGTACCTTGGATTCCCAATTTGGCCCCTTACGTACAAAGACTGCTGTTTTCGAAGTTATATGCATGATTATTTAATACATAATAGTTGATTAGATAATGAACTAGGACACAAACAGCATGGATGGACCCAAGCCAAGGCATGGGTTGACCGGTTGACTAACAGAACCAGTTATCTCTTGGTGGAACTAAACGCTGTTGATAGCTATTTCAAATAGAAAGTCATGCCACGCAAGTAGCAAAAGTACTCATAAATGGAAAAAGCTGTTCGGGTTATTGAGGAAGGCAGCACAACAGGCACCTTGTATAAGAAGCAAACCCAAATCTTTTGTTACCAAAGTGCCGAATTGGCGGATACAATAAATAGTTGCGACGATGCCAGGCGGTGAATACTGATGTCATTCATATCAAGGGCCAGACAAATTGGTGCTTTACAAGTCTTTCACTATGAGCCTTTTCTCTAAATCAGTTTAATTTGAATTCAAATTTCTTAGAACTATCGCAAAACTTTTGTACAAGGTCACACTTGTTATTACTTAGGCAGCATACACAGAACACTATCTGGAATCCAATGTTCACAGATCATTGATCAGTATGGCAAATAAAACACGGCATGCATGGGCTACGCTGCTATACGCTTCACCTGGGTTGGGACATCAAAAACTTTTTTTCTATCAAAGACATATTGCTGCCTTGCTATAACCAAAGACACAAAAGGATTATAAAGTAATGCGCTGTTACTTCAGGACTGCTTTCCGAACCTGGCTTGATGCACTAGCAAGCCTCATATTACTAAGCAAGAAGCCAAGAATGTTAGAAAAAGTCCGGTTCAGCTCGTTTTCAAGGTGGATTTTTTCCTGTATTAGAAATGCACAACGATGCACTCGATGTACAGTGATGCCTCGAAGGCTCAAAGTAAAATCCAACGTCGTCCCGAGGAACAAGGCTAAATACCTACTGAACAGCTTCAAAAGAGATTAGCTAAACGAGAGTATTTTTCCATCGTTTGTTGTGTCATAGGTTGTTATACGTTAATGTTAGATAACAGCGGCATTCATGGTTATGCCTATCCTAACAAGGGGCGTGACGAGATGAACTTGGCAAATGGCCCATGTTGGTAATATGTATGCGGGTTCTAGAATTGGCCGTCTTCCAAGGTGTTTTTCATTCCATAGTCACCGAAATGAATTTTGGATCCACCAAAATCAAAAAGAGCCTGTTTTGCCCTTTGTACTTTAAAATTTA
The DNA here is from genome assembly GCA_031125595.1 of Saccharomycopsis capsularis. Classification (NCBI taxonomy): domain Eukaryota; kingdom Fungi; phylum Ascomycota; class Saccharomycetes; order Ascoideales; family Saccharomycopsidaceae; genus Saccharomycopsis; species Saccharomycopsis capsularis. The sequence goes on from JASTUX010000007.1 coordinate 263,189, forward strand.
TCGTATGCATTTGAACTCTTAAATAAGTGTAACTTTTTTGGTATCTTGTTTCGTAGGCTTGATGCAGTTTTGATATTCGTTGGCTACTATATAATACAAGAGAAAACATTATATAATATTCTCAAACCTAAAGTGCATCAGCACTTTCTATGACTTTCATAACAGATAGTTTTTTCAGTCAATGGCAGTAATTGATTATAAAAGAAAGCTTTGACAATATATTCATGGATTACCGGGATCCTCTTATTAAGGCTGCGCTATCATGGGAAAAGTGGTGAATATAAAGAAAAGCCAAAGTCAAAAGCCCAGGAGCCAAAAGTGTTAGGCAAAGATAGGATCAGCTCATTTGTTTCAGGTAAATAATTTTCTGAGAATCTTAGTGTGCTGGTGCTGTCTTTAATTTGTTTTTCTCTGCTAAGAAAATTCTGGAAGAAAGGGCGCGCGGCGATAGACTTCACGCATGACAGAATATCGGATACTCGGAGTAAAATTTGGCGATTTTCCACCCATTGAAAGGCTTCAAAAGTGGCCTGCTAAATGAGTATTGTTTTTCGCTATTTATGGCGTCATACCTTGTGGCGGTAAACTCGAAAATAGTATCAACAGATATTTTACAATGTCGCCATAGATGCTTTACCTTCGAAGAGCAGCCTGTCAAGAGTGTTATCAGAGGGGCAACAAACCTTTGTGTTACCGCGAAAGGCATCAAGTTTGGTATGCTACTAGAATAGCTATGCCATAAATACGTAATAATAGGGAGCAATTCTGCGACAAAGCGGAATCAGGATCCTATTTAGGGCACGCCTTGCGCTATAGCGTCCATTTATTGAACACATTATCACAGGGGGTGATATCGTAAACAACCAAGCTAAAGATTGTGAGATTGTGAAACCTTCACAAACTGGGAGATAAGCTACAGACTACCTGCATCAAAACGTTATGCTAAATGTGCCAAACTAGGCGCGTTGTCTGGGTGACGTTGGGTCTTTATGATCCTACTAAGCCTTCTGGTTTCATCGTCCCAAAATTTTTCCTTCAAAGCAAACAAATAAACGGTTTTTTGTCATGCTGTGCATGGAGGCAGGGCTTAAAAGTGACGAGACGAGGCGAGCATAACAAAACGTCCTGCGAATGTACGGATCCGCTAGCGCTCCGAGCCGGCCGATTATTAAGCATGTGCGGTTCTAGAAAAGGCCGTCAGCTAAGCGCGGTGATCATCGGCCTGGGCTCGTATTTTGCGCAGACTAGATTTTATTGTTGCAATGTCATTCCATAACAAGTATAAATACTAAATGTCATGCCGTTCAGGTTCTATGTTTGTGACACCATTTTTTCGGTTTTCTGTTATCGCCATCTTCTCGTTATTTGTTACCTTTACCAGTAGTTACTGCCACCAATACTATCAATACACACATAATGTCCAAACATCAAATTCCATCATCTTTCTACGACCTTACTCCGTTAGATAAGACTGGCAAGCCATTTCCATTCTCCGAGCTCAAGGGCAAAGTGGTGGTTATTGTCAATGTTGCCTCCAAGTGCGGTTTCACCCCTCAATACAAACAACTTCAAGAATTGTACACCAAATACCATGACCAAGGCCTTGAGATTATCGGATTCCCATGTAACCAGTTCCACAAGCAAGAGCCAGGTACCCCTGAGGAAATTGCCTCTTTCTGTTCCTTGAACTACGGTGTAACTTTCCCAGTGCTACAAAAGATCGAAGTTAACGGTGACGACGCCGATCCAGTCTACAAGTTCCTCAAGGCTAAGAAGTCCGGTCTTTTGGGCCTCAAGGGTGTCAAGTGGAACTTCGAGAAGTTCCTTGTTGACAAGGAGGGCAACGTTGTCAATAGATATGCATCCATTACCAACCCAAGTTCTCTCGCCCCAGAAATTGAGAAATTGTTGAAATAATCGTATACTCTCTAATTACTATTCTTTACATAGCCCTAATTTAATGCTCTAATGTTTTTTAGATAACTGCCAAAGTTATTTTTGCCTTATAGCTGTTGTAAAAAGTTGGAGTACTAAGTCGAGACCTCCCGGAGCTTTTAGATTACTTTGCAATTCTCGAAATGGACAGTGATTGGCATCCAAAACCTTAAAATATCAACCGTATTTTTCATATAAGATATTATGAGAACAGGAAAGCCATTTTACCTTTGAAACCACCAATATGGTGCGCGTGACATAATCTTAGTCTATACATACTCATTATGAAGATTAATCAACGACTTTGAGGTCCACTTTTTTGTATGCATGTTAGAAATTCGCATAGTAACTGCAAACAGCATTGTACTTGCATCCTATTTTCCTTTTTCAATGTTTATTTACAAGACTTAAATCATTACTTTTTGTTTTTTTCCTGGAAAAATGGTTTTATACGTTTACTCCGCAGAATAAACAATTTGCCTTTATAAATTGCCAAACCGCAAACTGATACGTTCTATGTATGTAGCCTTGAGTTCTATATATTCCGGCTCAGAATTATTACTCTTGTAATTCATTCGACAGCTATAACCTACCTTTAGTTACCCTGTTGAGCAAACTTAAAAAGCGAGGCTTTTGCACAGTCCTTACTGAACTTCGGCAGACTTTAAAAAGCTAGAGACTTTCTGGAACTGAGAGTACACGAAGGCCAAATTCATTACTTAAAACTGATTATTTATCAGTTAGTTCATCGATCCAGTTCTTCAAGTGTACCTTGTCAATTGGCTGCTTGCTATCTTTCACTTTGTAATGATTCACGATCAATTGGTTTTGAACGGCAACAATCATTGGAATTTGCGTAATCTGTATACCTTGTTAGTAACCATTACTCAACTCGAATTAAAAGGCGATTTCAACCCATACTTTATCCTTCATTAATACTTACCCTATAAGTAGTCAATAAATCTTTGTTTTCAACTTCATCCGCTTCCACATCTACCAAATTGACATTTCTCTTGATTTCGTAGTTAAGCAAGTCGTACAATGTCTTCGTCAACTTATTACAGTACGGATCACCCTTGTACGTGAAATTCAACAACACCGGAACCTTGCCACTGAGCAAAAGGTAATTGTGTAGTTCGGAGTCTCCGTGTCTGACTGCCTGGAGAAAGATTTTGGTAGTACTGTACTTGCCAATTTCCCGATCTGGATACACAATTTCACGGCTATTAGAGAACCGCCTCTTGTAGAAATCAGTGATCCAGGTGAATAGGTGGTTTTTCTGGATATGTTGCGGGTAGTGAGGTTGATATTGTAGAGTAGCTCTAACCTGTGAGCGACTGGACAATGTTGGGATGGAGCGTGCTGCTAGCTGGAGCAGCTTTGAAGACATAATACCTCTATAAAGGTCAGTAGATAACGATTTTGTGTAAAAGTTCATGTTTGTTTGGGTTTTTAAAGAGTGCCCTACTTTTAGTTCTAGAGCTAATAAAGGCTTGTTGCTTAGTAACTATTGACAGTATTATAGTCGATGAAACTTGATGATATAAACACTAAAACTGGAATTGGCACACGAGGAACCGTCAATGAGATAAAAATAGCACAATTGGACTAGCAACTTAACAGGTAAGCAGATTCTTCAAAAGTTGTTATTAGCAGTATGGATGTCATCATATTAAAACGCACGAAGCTCTTACAATAACACTAAACAGCAACCTTACTTCAGGTGCACTGGGGTTTTAGAAGATCCACATAAACGGTATAATTGAATAGTATACCAACAGTTTGGTGGAAAATAAGCCTTATTTGTCAGCCGGGTGATGATTATCCGGTCACATGAATATACTTGGAGAATTTTTGATAGATTTAATTAGTCTCGTGCATAAAATATTAGAAAAATGTCAATTACAAATAATCCCAGATCAACCTTGGTTATTACTTCAGCATCTTTTTTGTCAATTCAAGCGTTTTCTTTTTTATGCCTAGTCAACTAGTAGGCCTTATACAAAATCTAATATCTTGGAAAGTTCAAAACTGAGCCAATACTATTAATATCTGCCATTTAATAAATACAACTCTTCAATTACAAATCATAGTACATTTTGAAACTAAACTAAATCTCATCAAATCAGAAAGACACAAGCATCCAACATGTCATCAGTAACGCAGCACCCGGTGCTATCACCTAACTACTCTAACATTCAATTCAGATTCGAGCCGTTTCTCAGAAAAGAATACAATTTCGCCTTGGACCCCGACAGACCACAATGTAAATTCTTTGAGCAGAACGGCACCTGTCCGAACGGATCCAACTGCTTCAACAAGCATGTCAGCCCAATGTTTCGCAACAAGGTCGTCTGCAAGCATTGGCTCAGAGGCCTCTGTAAAAAGGGCGACTCGTGCGATTACTTACACGAGTACAATTTAAGAAAGATGCCGGAATGTCTCTTCTTTTCCAAGAACGGATTCTGCACGCAGACTCCGGAATGTATCTATTTGCACATTGATCCTCAGACGAAGATCCCAGAGTGCTTCAACTATAACAGAGGGTTCTGTCCAGATGGCCCAAACTGTAATAAAAGACATATAAGAAAGACCTTATGTGAGCTATACTTGACGGGTTTCTGTCCGTACGGTTTAAAATGCAACTTGGGCTCGCATCCAAAGTTCGAAGGGATCTCTGGAAGATTGAGAATCCAGCCGGACAAGAAAGTAATAGAGATAGAAGAGCCAAAGGACGAAAAGGAAGATAGTGGAGCTAGCAAAGAAGATAGTGAAGATGGCTCTAATGACAGCGGCGAGATACGACAAAAAGATGGTGTTCCAGGGAAGCCGTTAAAGAGAACAATAGATGATGACGAAGGTGATGATGCGAATGAAGGCGCTCCAAGTAAGAAAGTCAAGTATTGAACACTTGCTATTTGGAAACTGTGTAAAGTGAGTTGTATTATAGTATATATAGTCTAATGAATGAATCTTACGAACACAATACATTGTTGTTGTAAGCAAGAAGGTACCTATAAACGTATATATTTCTTTGTAGAATAAATTGTTTAGTAAGACAGAAAGCAAAAGATGTAAAAGTTTTATGATTTTATTACAAAGAAAGGACATATCTATTGAACAATTCTGTAGTATTAATGGAACTGAAAACCTTTTCACGAAGTTATCTTTATCTATTGAGTAAATCCGGAGAGGTCATTAAAATAAAGTCACTAAGTGATTTATCTAATAGCATAAGCCACAACTGAAAATGGTTGATTCCTTGTTGAACAGTTAATTTATTGCGCTACAAGCGTTCATAATGTTCTTTGCCTGGTAAAGAGAGTATTGAGCGATAAATGGCAAGTTTAAAGAAAGTCCAATATGCTGATTACCATTCAGCAAAAGCTTACGTGCAGCAAAGTAAAGTAAAATAAGTCATTGTTTACACAATATATATATATACAGGTTTTAATCATACATACCGTTGATTAAGTTTGATTCTCAGAGTCTTAGAGTATGTCGACAATATCGATAGTAACTCTGTATATAATCCAACCAAAATTATATTGAAACAAAGCTATAATAAGCACCATAAATATTGTAACACACACTCTTCTTAATTTATCATGTTCTCATTAAATCTGCCTCTAAAAAGTTTCGGGAAAAAGCTTAGCTTTCCAAACTTGAATATTTATTTCTTTCGTGACAGTGTTTAAGTGCTAATACCGTAACGGGCCATCATTTCTCTAACTTTTTCACTTAATTCTGGATCGTTCTTGACACGGGATTGCATCTTGGCGGCCTCAGCGTAACTGGTAGCCTGTATCTTTTCTTCAGCAGTTCTGGCTAACTTCGAAGCTTCTTCAAACAATTTGATGGCATCTTCGACCTTTTCTTGTTGCAATCTGATTTGAGCCAAGGAGATTCTGGCCAACTCAGATTTTGGATCTTGGTCACAGGCCTTTTGCAAAAGCTCAGCAGCATTTTCGAATTCAGGCTGGCCCAATCTGGACAACACAGAAGCCTTATTCACGATTGGAACAACACCAATAGTTATTTTGCCGGCAGCTTGTTGCAAACGGATAGCAATTTCGAATTCGTCAATGGCTTCTTGGAATTTGCTTTGGTCAGCCAAGATCTCACCATGATAGTTTGGAACTTCAGCAGAAGTTGGGAAGTTCCTCTTGGCCTCAGCGAATTTCTTTTCAGATTCATCAATGTCACCCTTTCTGTAAGAGATACAAGCCAATTGGATGAATGGGTAGACGTTGTCTGGGTTGTTTTCCTTGGCCTTGTTGAAATTGGCTTCAGCCTTGTCCATATCATTAATCAAGTAGTACATTTGAGCCTTATGATAATAAGCGTCGGCGGCCTTTGGATCTTGGGAGATGGCCAAGTCAAAGTATTTGATAGCTTCTTCGAAGCCACCCTTGTCAGCGGAGATCAAAGCTTTGAAAATGTAGATACGGGATCTTTGGCTTAAAGACAAGGCTCTATCCAAGTCAACTAAGGCGTCAGTAGATTCATTCTTCAAGAATTTGAAGCAAGCAGAGTATTCCAAGGCAACAGCCAATTTTTTAGCGTTTTCATTGTCGCTGGTGATATCACCATAGGTGGAGACAGCTTGGTTAAAATAAGAATCAGCCAAGTCGTAACCGTCAACAGTAGATTCGTCAAGTTTTTCAAAAGCTTTTAACAAGTAATCGTCGGCAGAAGCCGGTTCAATCTTTTCCTTGTCAATAGTGTCGATAATAGTTTCTGGAGCAAAAGCACCCAAAAAGGCAGAGATGGAAGAAGCAGAAGGCAAGGTTGGGACCTTGCTCTTCAATTCGTCGGTAACCAAAGCTTCAGAGTGTTTTCTCAAGTTTCTTTCCAAAATTGGTTCAATGTGGCTGTGGTCATAGCCACCGTAAATGGTCAATTTAGTTAAGTCGAACATGGCATCAGGGTAGTTTTTCAATTCTTCGTAAGCGCTGGCTCTTCTAAGCAAACATTTACCGTAGTCTCGCTTCAATTCCAAAGCAGCAGTAGTATCTTCAATAACTTTTTCATAGTTTTTTAAAGCAGCATAACAGGCGGCTCTGTTAGAATAAAACACAGGATCTTTCTTAACTTGCAAAGAAGCACCGTAAAAAGCAAGAGCTTTTTCGAAGTCCTTAGCTTTGAAGTGGATGTTACCTTGTTCCTTCAAGCTGACGGAAATCTTGTCTTTCTCATCATCAGACAATGATTCTAAGAAATCTTCGGTGATTGCCGGCAAGCCTTCGTCATTGGTTGGGAAAGTTTCAACACTCTTCTCGTCTTTTTCTTTGCCAGTTTGCTTCTTCTTGTTTCTTCTCTTCTTGTTCTTCTTAGCAGTGGCAGACAATGGCTTCTCGGAACCAGAGTCGGAAGAAGAGACGCCAGAGGATTGCTGGGCGTTGTAGATTATATAACCGGCAGTACCAGCGGCCAAAACACCGGCAGCGGTTAAAGCAACCTTGTGCTTATTGACAAATTCCCAAAATGGACTCGACGCAGCTTCAGCTTGAACTATAGGAGCCATTGTTTCTATCTGGTGTTGATAATACGCTATGACTTTATTTTGTGGAAATCCCTCACAACAAGATATTTGTACCCCTAAGATATAATTTACCGGTGCTAATTAGTAAAAAAAAACCAATGATTTTGCACGTACTGGAGATTCAAGGATTCAATAAATTCAGTGTACACTTTTCTGAAATGGTAGAGTCCAATTGAAGTACAACTAACAAAGCAAACACAGCAAGTACAAAAGCTATTCAATGCTGTCTTGAAATGAAAAAGAATCTTAACGGCAAAATATGATGATTCTTTTTTTTTTACTTTCGTCCGCTTCTTGCTCTAATTTTCTTCAACTTTTTGATTTTTCTTCGTCTTTTTTCGTCTTCTTCCTTCTTTTTGGCGGCTTTTCTCGTTACCGCTCAGTGAACAGAAAGGGGTCGCCCGGCTTGCTGTAGAATGTTTTACAGGGCTCATAACCAGCGCGCGTATAGTCTTAAATCGTTCATTTTTATAGACTGATAACTGCCTTGATTATATCAATTATATAAGAATAAAATTAAAAGAGAGATTTTCACATGTGTTTATATATAAATATTTTTAAGTTATTACTGTCCCAGGATTAATATATGAGTGAATCTTATCATGAAATAGACGACCTTTCAATCTCTTAGGTTGGAGCGGACCATTCTGTATGAATATGTTAGTATGGTGTGATAATGCATGTCATACTCTTGACACAAATAGGGTGCACATATAATGTTTGGTGCAATGCTGTGCAGAGGAAGAACCGGTAAGGTTCTAATTCAAGAACTGTCGAAGTTGCCGACAAAGCTAGGTGTTGATACACCAGGTTGAGGTAGGAAGAATCAAGCAATATATTGTGCACATATTATGGTGATCAAGGGCCTGTATGTAATGCGGTAAAATAGCTCGAATCACAACGTTCACCTCCTACAAGAATATCAAGTTGCCAACAAGCTATACAAGCTTGGGATAACACACATTGAGCATTCCTATCTTCGCTATGTCTAAACGAAGTACCTTGCACCACTAACACTTAAAAACCCAAAAGACTGAATTTTGATGCTCACTTTTTTCTCATCTAGCATCAGTAAATATCATATTCTGTCAGCAACATGTTGCCAAAGGCAAATTACTCACACAGAATCTCAATCTAAATTCTGTCTAAGATTTTCAGGCGGGGATAACGCTTACCTCCGGCCAGCGCATATTTCTGATCCCATGAAGCGCCAACTCACGATAGCTTCTGTCCTGAAATGAAACGTGTCAAAAGTCAACCACTAAACAACAAAGAGCTACTACTGCCTATGCTTCTTGGCAGCCGGTATACATCCCAGCAACGAACGCGGCGGCGAACGGACGTTGAACAAGGCTTAGCCCGTTCAGATGTCGGGAGCCATGCAAAGAGTCCGCTCCGACGCAGAAGCCGGATGTCCGACCCCAAACGCCGGCACACGCCATTTTTTTCTGAGACCGTAGGAACGTCTTGCTAGTTGTTATCGTACCTCTGCTTTCACAGTATTCTGCTGAATGTGGCGTTGTTGCAATTTCGTGGATGGGGCAGTTTAAAAAGGGCTTAATTACGGCTATATTTGATTTTATTATCAGTTCGAATGGCATGTAGCAAACCAAAGTCATGTAGATAAAAAGGAGACAAAAAAGATTACAAAAAAGCAAAGATACAGACATAATAAACTCATGAGTAATGGAGAAGAGGAAAAGCAAGATAAAAAACAAAAATAAAAACAAAAACCCAGTAAAAGCATGCTAAAAAAATCATAAGAATATAAACAAAGCAAGTAAAGCAGTTCAAGAATTGAAAATTAAATAGAAATAACTGGTCTGTTTTATTTATTGCTTTAAAGCAATAATTATCTTTATAGCTCCCAAACTAATTCTAAAACACATGTAACTTATGAAGAAAAAACTCTAAAAACACAAAACCGCCGCTGTGAGCTCATTTAACGTTCTTAAACATGACGTTGATGGCTGAGTCGTTTGTGGAGTTCGGATCATTGTAACTGCTAAGGTTTACCTGAGAATAGATGTTTCTTGCGCTTATAAGATCATGCAAAGTGTTTTGCCCGTTCACACCGTAGTAGCCTATATTGTAGTTTGACAGTTGCTGGCCATTAACCGTTGGCATATTCATTTGAGCTTGGGCTACTTGATGTGCCATGTAGCCAAAGTCAGGCTGGGGTGAGATTCTATTTTTGTTATCATGTAGCTGGCTATGCTCCTCACTGGCTTTAGCCTCGGCCATGAGTGGTTTTATACAAAGCCATCCACTCTCGGTTCTAAAGTGTCTGCCTAATGCGTCAGCCCTAGCAAACTTTTTATTGCAACCCCATCTGGTCTTACCATCCTTCAAAAAACCGCCACACTTGAACTTCTTGGAGCCTTTGTGGAGCAGCTCGTGCCTTTTCTTGTCGTGTCCCCTGGTGAACCTTCTACCACAGAACTGGCAGGCAAAAGGTTTTTCCGTAGAGTGAGATTTCATATGCGAGCGAAGATTATATGGTCTATGAAAGACTTTTTCACATTTGTCGCAAGGATAAGTTTTGGCGTTTGGCAGGGCACCTGTGACCGTCTTCTTTCTTCTTCTTCTTCTCCTAGGAGCGACACCGCTATCCACAGCCGCCGATGCTTCTGCAGCGGCAATTGCGGCATTCACTGTCGCCCTCATGACCTCAATTTTGCTTTCTTCTACCAATCTCAATGGGCCGTTGCCAGATATAATTTTTTGAGCATGAATGTTAGCAGTAAGAGATTGATTGGTTGAGGATTGCGATAGAGACGTATGAGAAAGCGGGAAAGGAAGTTCTTGGCCGTAGAGAGAGTTGTGAGACATAGAAGATAGCAGGTAAGGGGAGCTGCTGGCAGAGTTTAAACTTCCGGAACTGCGATAAGAGTTGTTGCTGCTATTGTTGTTGCTATTGTTGCTGAGTTGCGGCATGTAATTGTAATTATAGTCCATTTGCGACTGGTATTGTTGAGATCTTTCTTGGTTTATGCTAAGGGATTGAAGGCTATTTTGGCTCTGATTATTGAGCAAGTGGTTTGGCATGCCGTGGCCAAAAGGGTTGCCAGCATTGGTATTTATGTTGCTGCTGGCGTTGGCGGCGCTATTGTTGTAGAGAGAGTTGTATCTGTTTTCTGGCACGATGGTGCTGAGGGACGGTAGTTGCACCTGGGATACCGAGGTTGGAGTAAAAATGTCCTTGGTGACGAAACGGTGATTGTTGGAGAGCTTAGTAAGGCCGTTACCGTCGTCCATGGCAAAATGACTCAGGAGCATAAAGAATGAAACGCCTTAATTGTAAAAGGGAAAATGAGATGAAAGTTATGGTATCAAAAACTTCTGGAAACAAAAGAGTCGCAGCCAGAAGCTTGCAAAGAAATAAAAGAATAAGAGAGAAAATATGTGACACTATTAAGGAAAGGGCTTTGCTAATGGGAGATGCAACAATAGACGGCGAATTTTTTTTCTCTTTTTTTCACTCTCATGCCGGCGACTGAGGAAATCCCTAGAATAATATACTCGGCATTTGCATTTTGCTGGCCTGCAATATGTGGGCGCAGTGCCGGTGTCTGATGGTGATTGGTCATCGATGCTTCCGCGCACGCTGAGGCTCCTTGCAGGCGCAGAATCTATAAAATCTCTATGTTCACATGAGATTAGGGCGCCGCCACGCCAGCAGAGTCGCTAGGTTGCATACTGGTCCGCGGGTTTCAAGCGCAAGGAGCAGGCAGGTGGTGGTAATTAATTAAATCGAGCTTGTATAGCGACAGCAAGGCATTTCTATGCGACCCAGGAAATTTCTCGTATGTCCTGATTTCTGCTCTCACTAGAACTGTACTCTGTTCCCGTAGATCTATGTATCTTCGAAATATAAGAGAAAAAGACACAAAACAATTTCTGGTGTTTTTTCTCTTTATGGCGTACTTTGTGGTGGTTTTCTCCGAACTGCGTGTGTTCTATTCGCTCTACCGGCAATTGAAAAGGACTGCCTCTAATTCTCAAAAGCCTTGTTTCGGTGTATGTAGTCGAATGAAAAACGCCAGACTGGGCTTTGCTCAGGGCTTAGCGGCAATTGGAGCGCAGCAAATGCCCAACTAGGGTGAAAAAGCCGAGACAGTACGGAAAAAAAGGAAATTTTTTTTTCTTTATTGAAGATTCTAAAAAAGTTCAGAAAGAAGAATAACTGTTTCTGCTATATGTTTATAAAAACAATTGAATAGGTGGAGAACTGAATGCATTTGACAGGGGAGCTCCGGATCCAATGATTCAAAGGGTTTTGGTACAGGCAACAAGGAAGAGTATGAAGTATCACTGCCCCGTTATCTCGTTCGAAACTTTTGCTAAAGGTATTTTTTTGCAAAGCTCCTCTTCCTCACTCCATGTCTTCGAAAATGACTAGCTTGTAGTAAAACAGGTTAAGATACATATATTTACACTAGATGCCATATCGAAATTCGGCATTTGACACTTGGAATTATCTGCGCTGCGAATGCCAAACTACATACAACCTTTACTTAAAAAGAAACAGCCAGTACTACTGTTCAGTAAAATACATGGAAAAAAAGCTCAAAATTAGCTGCCAGCCATTTTTGGGCTTTTATGTTCTGGTGGGATCCAAGTGAGCTTAGGTATGCTACAAATCTACATTCAGCGCGGGAAATTTCTGTGACGGTGATGTAAAGTCTTATGCAATGGAGATTATGGTGCACGTGTGTAGGATTGTGCAAAGCCCTGTTTTTTTGTTTCTGTACTCACCTGCCAGATCAGTGCATGCACCTTGGCGGCTTGTCTGAAGCTACCGCGATTGTGCAAAGCCATAAAACTAGCAAGAAAGAGGCTATCACAAAGCTTTATTTAGAATCAATGGGTTCATAATGAACTTGGAGGCCTTTTAGGTAGCACACTAGTGTCCACAGCATACGAAGGGAAGAGACAGAAGGCTGTGCTGGAAAAAAGGAGATTCAAAATCTAAGCTTCAAGATTTTGGAGTCTTACATGCTGCTTTGAGATATTATCGTTTTGTGACCAGCTTTTCTTTCACTTTCTTTTCACGGGAATGTAGGTTTATACCACTGCTGTGCTCATAATTTCTGAGAATCAATCATAGGTGTACCTGCAGACTTCCTATCAGTGCACCATGAAACTTGCCTTGATTTGCCTCTGTTGTTGCTTCAAAGCTACGAAATATTACAAAACCAGCTGTTAAATGTGTTCAAAGGTAAAAATGTTTGAAAGTAAAAGAACCGTCAAGACCTTTATAAAAAGTTCGCAGCCTTTGAATGTTTTCAGAGGATATGCGAGCATAAACGTACTTTTTCAGGAAGGACGTTTACAACCTTGTCACTCAACTGAATCAGCCGCTTATTTGATCATCCTTACTCTTTTCTCTCCAGCATCAGATGTTTGGCCAACACATATTAATCCCAAGCCTAAATAGGTCTTGTTGAAAGACAAGACAGCAAAGTTTGTATCACCAAGATTATATTACGTGCAACCCAGGGATTGTATCTTGACAATTCGGCATTTGGTCTCGTACCTAGCAGCGTCACAAAAGCGTCTATTTTACTGCCCCAGGTTTGCCTCTGTTGCCAAGAATCAATATATTATTGTTTCTGCCTTTGGCTGTCCTAGGCAGATAATATCTGGTGGTGGTGCCTCACACAAACTGTTCTATACTGTTCTCTAAGCCAAGGATTTATACACCAAACTCGCCCAATCAAAATTCATAGTTCACTTAGGATTAAGGGAAATATTTTTCGAGACACCGTTATGCATTGAAATTACATAAGGTCTGGAAAATAAAATATTCATAAACAACAGAAAGTTGACAAAAACAAGGTCTCCCTGGGGCCTGAGAAGGCCGAATGTTGATCAGTGCACAATTGGGGTGGCTGCTGCTGTTGCTATCATAGTTAAAGAATTTTTCAGCACCTTGTCAAAATTTCCGGATAATTATTTTGCAAAACAAAAACACTTCAAATAAGATTCAGCTGATTTCAGTTCCAAAGTCGTCCATGGTATGTCAGCAGAAAAGACGTTAACGAATTTAGTCACGCTCGACGTGTTCAGCTAAAGCTTCAAAAAATTCCTAAAATTAGATTTATCAAAGGCGTTTGGCCAAATTCAACTTGCCTTCTTATAGCCAACTTGAGATTAACGTGTAGCTCTGGAAATTATAATTTCACCTACTTGTAACTTGAAAAAATACTATCGCGTGTAGCAACAAAAGTCTTCTGGATATTACAGAAAAGGTTTTCAAAATTAAAGCTTTCGGGCGAGACTTAATGGTACCATATATTAAGAGTTTGCTGGCAATGAAGATGCTTCTTAGTGCAAGCCTTGAGCCCATTGTTTGACACTAAGGACTCTGTTTATAACTGTTATGAGCCTTTTACAAGTAAATGAACATCTTTTTTTAAAATTTTTGAAAGACTTTGAAGACTTACGATTGACGTGTTTTGCTCGAAAATCGATACCACTGACAAATGAAGATATGTTTTGTCTTGGAAAAGTCCAGAAAAACTCCAGTGCCCCTAAGCTTCAAATAACTCAGGACGCAGCTTTGTTTAAATGATAAGCAACGGCTCTTAATGAGGCAAGCACATTAAATTGTCGTATTGAGAAGTCTTGCTCAAAAAAAAAAGATAACTTTAGCTTAAGCTCCTCAAGAGTTATTATTCTTCTAAAAATTTTAAGAATTTCATATAATTCCAGGTGTTGGTTTAACAATAATGCTATGCAGAGTATTGAAGGCAAACATTTGTGACGCGGCATGACAGATGTATGTGAAGGAGAAAAAATACTGCCGATAGAGGAAGGCTTCTTGCCTTTTTCTTTCCTTGTTCTTTTTGATTTTATTGTCTTATGGGCATGGAATGTAGGAACTTTTGTGTGTTGATTATTATCGCAGCAGATCTGTCATTTGAATTGTTACCAACTTCTGTTTGGTCATGCAGGGCACCAATTTCATTCTCTTCTTTTAAGTATATACATAAATATAAAATTAGTCTCCATAAGTTTCAGGGTGTTTTGCTGAGGATATCGAAAGATTTGGCTGTGTCCCTGCCTGTGCTATTTTGTACTTTAGATTAACGATTCCGGAATCCCCAAGACACATTACGAAAATTGAACAAGATATTGACAAGGCTGCCATTGACACAAGCAAGTTTGCCTCTAAAGACAATGGTGATGCTAAGGAAGATGGTATTCAACAATTGATTATCACTGAGATTAGAGATGCCAAAGCTGTCCCTACTCCTAAGCCTGCATATTTCAAAGCTTTTGCAGACACTTTGGACAGTAGAAACAAGACAAAACCTTGTTCAGTACCGTTAGTCCCTGATCCATGTTGGGCATGGCTTACTGCTTGCCTCGGGTTAAACAATGCTACAATCCTACAGACCATTGTTCAAGCCTACTCCAAGAATTTTTATGAAAAATTGTACAATTCTGTCGTCGGCAACTTGGTTCTGGTTTGAGCCAGCTCCATCCCAGGATACTGGGTCTTTTGAGCTTGTACATTTTTGCACCGTTTTTCCAAAACTTTAATGCTAACGTTACCGCCTTTGTTGTCTCTGGTAAATGTTTCTCTACCAGATACAGACCCTCTGCTCACGATATCTCCGCTGCTTCCGGCAATCGTTGCTTAAAGGCATGTGATGCATCTTTTATCCCATAAAGAAAATCTCCCGCAGCAATACTGACGAGCTATTTTTGGTCTTTATTTCCTTTACCTTCTTTTCTTGCTAAAAGCAAAGCATAACATTTTTTCCTCTATAGTTACAATTTATTTCTTTCAAACGGCAGCACAGACTTGTCTACACACTTCTTCATTATTCTCAGTTCTTTCTGATTACATAGTATCTGCATTTAGCATAATAATACATGCTACTAAAACCTTATACCCTTTCCAATCATAACTTTTCAGATGAACAATTCCTGCTTACTTTAGTAATGGGCAACCAATTTGTGTTTCTTCTTGTTTTTTTCTTCTTCGAATAACATTACTGTATTAATTGGCCTTGAATTGCCTCGTTTCCTGAAACCTGGCTAAGAGCTAAGAACTCGGGCGTTTTGCGTTCATGTACGGCAAGTCTTCTGTTTTTATACCTTAACTCCTTTCAGTGCAGTTTTATGTCATTTTGAACTTTTGTGTTGGATTCTTAAACTCCAATAACCATAATTATAACCCCTGTACTAACTTCTGTACTAACATTAACATATAGTATAACCTCGGAGGCCGAGTAAACATTATCGGTATCTTCTTTGATAAGCGTCCTGTAGGCCGTTTCCACTTGCACGCTATTCTTTAGGTATCCTTTACAATATAAAAAATACACCACTGTCCATCAACGTTCACATATATCCACATGAGCCGCCATACCGGTTCTAACATATGAAAATGGGCAAAGTGGTTCCTTGGACCGTGGTTTTCTTTTTTACGCGAGAAGAAAGAAACTCTGCAGAAGACTACCACAGCGTGCACCGCAGCGACTGCGGGTTGCGGATCGGAATGCCTTTGACTGCTACCTTCAAGCTGCGATAATAGCATTTCCTTCCACGTGTGGTCAGACAGCCAGACGGAGAAATCTAATACTCGAAAGCCCTTGTTTAATTTCTAATTGTCCCAGTGTGTCATTGAGTGTCCCGGCAGTATACATGGGCACCATGCCATGTATCCTAGCGACATTAACAGTGGATAGACCTTTCACCAAAATTTCATTACTATCGATTGCAATTTTGTTTGCGACGGTCATATGCGGTTCATTAAGACGAGCAATTTCACCTTTGACGAAAAAGAGCTTTTTTCAGATCTTAAAAGATTCTTTTCTGGTAATGTTCAGTTTACAAAAAGGCGGAAAGAAGAGCCCTTTCCGAAAGGGGAAAATATATTGCTGTTTGAAACAATAACCCGGCCTCTTTTAAGCTTGTTATCTTGCTTTTTTTGTTTTAGCATGCGCGCAAAACCTCAACTAGTCTAGATCTGCCTAGCTACCTTCACTGGGACATGCTGCTGAATATTCCGCAAGTGGAGCCGCTGTGTCTGTGCCAGGCATAAATAGCTCTTGCATGATCCGCTACTCAAGCGATCTAAACTACTCATGGATGCTCAGCTCAACACTTTTCTGCCTGCTTCCAGTAAGAAAGAATAAGCTTGGGCGCAGACAAAACGGTTATTAATAGACAAAGTTTTTATGTAAGCGCAAAAATGAACCCTTTTGATCCAAAAACCGGAATCCAAAAAACATAGCTCGAGGTTTGTTTCCTGTACTTTCATGTCTACTTCGGCCAGATAGGTCTGAGACTAAAAGTGTCCCAGGTCTCGTCACCCAGGGCACTGCAGTTGGGACGTACAAACTCTGCATAGGCAGCCTTCCTGCTGCAATCTAAGACACACCATTGCATCTCTGACACTGGCTACGCATAGCAGCGTTGGTTGCTACTATTATTAATGGTGCCTCTCAGGAGAAATTCTATGTATGGACACATTTGGACTGCCATGATATATATTGGGCCCAAATGTCCTTTTCGGCTTTTACTTAGAAAAAGGGCTACTTTATTATTTAACAACCCCCACAAAACATACTTTCCTTGCAAAAGTGCCTCATATAGAAGGAGCATGTACCAAAGTTTTGTTTATCGAGATTCCTTAACTGCAGGCCAATAATAATTTCCATAGTCGCATACCCTGATACGTTTATATTCCAAATCATAATAAATAGGCAATCATGTCCAAGAATCGGCAAAGGTCTTTTACTATACAAACGTCGCCAAAGGTCAACGACTGTAAAGCCATGTTTTACCAGCCCATAGCTAACGAAGACCAACATATAGTATCTAGCGGCATTAAGGGCCCCATCATTAACGGCCAAAAGCTCCATAGGAGCCCTAACAGCGTTGGAAGCGTACAAATAATCACATCGCCCCTGATACCCGCTACCATAAAGAGATCCAACACCGCGAGGAGCAAGTACTATCCAGGGACAGTCAGAGCCTATACTACCGCGGCCGAAAATGCCACCGCTGCGAAATACTCTAACGTTACCTTTTACACCCATACCAAGAGCGCCGGTTACCAAAAGCAACACAAGAAAGAACAAATGCAAAAAAAAAAGAGCGATCTTAAAAAGAAAAATTATAGCCCGGATATGTGTTGGAGGCAAGACAAAAGCGTCAAGAAGAACGAAAAGCTGCTTCCTCTGCTCATCTCATACGAAGTGGAGAAGGCTTGTCCTGGCCCAAGGATTGATCCTTACCAGATGGCTCGCCTCGAAATGCAAAAGAAGCTCAAGGAGAAAAAAGATATACAGCTTCAAATGCAGCAGAAAGAGAGAGTTGCTGAGCTACTAAAAGGTTTGGGATCCATCAATAAGCTTGCAGGGCAAGCCGCCAATGTGCAAAAAGGTAGCACCAAGGCCAATGACAAGGATACCGCTAAGAAACAAGATAAAAGTTTAGCAGTACAAAGGAAATTGTCCCAAATTAAAAGCACAGTCAGACCTAGAGCCGGTCCTCTAGTTTTCTCCATTAGTTTCAATAGCACCCAAGATGAGTTTGAAATCTTTGACCACGAAGAAATGCAGAAAGAAATGGTCCTCGATGGTCTTGATGAAAGTGGTCAAGGGCTTGACATTGACTTTGAATCTGCCAAGAGAATTAGCCGTTTTTTCTCAGTAGAAGCAAAAGGCCATAACTTTGAAGTTAAAATGCTTGATGAGCTTGACACAAACAATGAAGCCACGGCAAATCTTGAAGCTGCTGGCGAGCTTTTTGGGAACCCCGGCAATATCAACGGCTTCCAATCCAGCTCCAAATCTTTCGATAAGGCCATTGAAATTGAACAAAGAACTACAAATGCTGACCTGGAGTACGATAGTGACTTTGAAATAGAAATGTTTTCTACACAGAGCAGCATAAGCACCATTAATGGTGTAGACAGCGGGTCTGACGAGTTCTTTAAAGTATTCGAGGGGCAGAACCCGATCAGCGATACATTACTGGCTGATAAAAATACCATTGATACTTTTACTTTCGAAGCTTAGTCGCTCTCGTATTTTCTTTTGGCAGCCAACATATTCTCCATCAGCTGTTCTACTTTTCATTTCTCAATCGTTCAAGTTTCACGTTTTCCACCCTTTTACTCAAAATTTTACATTTTCCTTTCAAACTTATTTTTGGTTTATACGGCATATCGAGACCTCTTTTTTTTTCTATATGAAATTGCTTTTACCTTCGTATTTTTTCCCATTTAGCTCATTTTACATAGCAACCCGATTAAACATTGTCACGACTTTACGCTCTCCAATTACTTTCCAGCGCTTCACCGCTCTTAAGCATTATCGTATACTATGCTACCAAACACTTTGTATCTTCATGCCCTGCCCCAGAGTAGACTTTAGATGCACATAAATTTTCACAATAAGCTCTTTTGCCTCCTTGAAACAAACTTAGCGTAGTGCCGCAACTACGTGGAGCTAGCGGCTGCATGGTAGGGCATCGGCTGGTTTGGAAGCGCCACGCATCGCGATACATATGAGCGCAGTAGAGCACTGGAGAGAACATTAGGTTATGTAGCGATGGTGCTGAAATTTTTTTTATTATTTTTTTTTATAGAGATGAGTTGCAAGTCAACTACAATATACAGATATATGTTATTGTAAATGGAAAGATTCTTCCTCCATTAGCGTTATCTGATTTTTCAACTCAAAGGGGCTCTCAAAAAAGCTGGAAATAGTTGATAAAGGAATATAATATTATAAAAATGGCCAAGAAAGCAAGAGGCAGAAGATTGGAAAAATCCAAGAAACCTCAATTTGAGGACGCTGTCGACACCATCGAGGATGCCGAAGCTATTACCACCACAACTACTAATGAAGAGGCCGCTTCTAGTGCAGTGGCACAGTCTACGCTCGAGGTGCCATCACCATTTTATGGTCTTGTCGATCCCTCAGAAAGCGCCTACTTCAAAGAGGCCGAAAGCACCCTCAACATGAACATGTTCGAGAGCGAAGAAGACAGAAAATTATACGTCAACAGTATATTTGCCGAAAGCAAAGGCAAGGAGTTGAAGCTTGTGACGAACCAGATTTGTTCTAAATTAGTGGAGAGACTCGTGTTGAGCGGGGATGCCAAACAGGTGAAGTCTGTCTTCAGAGCCTTCTCAGGACAATTTGTGGCATTAGCGCATCACAAGTATTCGTCACATTGTTTGGAGACCTTATTTGTGAGAGCTGCGTCTTTAATTGAGAAGGAAATGCTTGGCGAGAGTGACGAACAGGATGAGGAGGAAGGAGAAGACGAGGAGTTATATGCCTCGATGGAAACGATGTTCATATACATGTCGAATGAGCTCAAACCATACTTGACGGAGATGATCAGTCACCAGTATGCTTCCCATGTTCTTAGAGTACTTTTGCTCGTCTTGGCAGGAAAAGAGTTACCTTCTACTACCACCGGCACCTCTGTGCTCAGAAGTAAGAAATCTAAAGTTGCAAGAAAAATGATTGAGATTAAGGACACGGATGATTTCAAAAAAAGCTTTCAGATACCGGCATCATTTAAGGAAGAGTTAGCAGTTGTGGTGAACACTATCAGGGAATCACAAACTAGAGAGCAAGCAAGAAACTTGGCCATTGAAAAAGTGGCGTCTCCGGTGCTTCAGTTGATCATTCAGGTGGAAGGCATGGTTGACAGAAGCCGTCCATACTATCACTTGATATTTTTCCCTGCTGACCACGAGAAAGACCCGCAGGAAGGTTCTTTCATTGAGTACTTGCTTAGTGACGCTGTAGGGTCTCATTTCCTCGAAGCGGTTGTTAAATACGGCGTGCAAAAGAATGTTGACAGATTATATAAGTTGTACATGAAAGACAGAATAACGAAGCTCGTTAGAAGAGAAAATACTGGTTTGTTCGTTGTGGAAGGGTTATTGTTCAAGCTAGGCAAGGGAGAGACCAAATGGATATTGGATCAGCTAGTACCGGACATCAGCGAGTTGATCGACATAAACTTGGACTTGGGCAAAGCTATTATCGACGCCTCCGCCAATCACAAGGACTACAAGAAAGAAGAAATTATTACTCAGATATTGACCAAGTACTCGCTGGAAAACATGGTGGAAGACATTTTGAAATTATCCTCCTCCACTCTCGGCAACACCAATGATGACTGGCCTACTGCGGAGGAGAGATGGAGGGCCTTATTCTTTGAGAAACTAGTTACCTACGACCCAAGATTGCTCAACTTTGCCATCGACTCGTGCCTAAACTTACCACAAGAAAGACTTATCCAAATGTGTTTCCACGGTGTCTTCTCTCACGTTGTTGAGAGCGTACTTCAGGTCGATAATGTCGAGGTCATCAAGCGCAGAAAGTTGCTCAACTGTTTCATGGGAAGCATTGAGAAGTTGGCCTGCAACGCCTACGGATCCCATATCGTTGATAAGTTCTGGGACTTCACTGTCAAGTTGACCAACTACAAGGAGAGAATTGCGGAGGAGTTGCTTGCCGGTAAGGACAAAGTCAAGGAGAGTACCTACGGTAGGCAGGTCTGGAAGAACTGGAAGTTGGATTTGTACATTAGAAAGAGAAGTGATTGGAGGTTTGTGGTGAAGGAACAGGAATTGGACAAGTATCCGCCAAAGCCTGTGGGTGACGCTGCTGAGAAGGAAAAGGGCGATGAAAAAGAGGGCAACGAGAAAAGTAAGGGAAAGTTCAACGATAGAGAGAACGGAAAAAAGGGCGATTTCAATGAAAACAGCCAACAGAAGAGACCGTTTGGTCAACAGAATGACCAGAACCAAAAGAGACAAAAGGTCAGAGGTCGTCACAGACAAAAGTGAGCTGCTCCTCGCAATCTTATTTAAATATACATTTCAGCATTCGTTTTATCTATTTGTATCACCTTTCTTTTTGTTTTTGCTTTTTTTTCACAACTATTTTAGCATTTATGTAATTTGTACAATTTAATCTACGCATCTTAGACTATGTTTTCCATTGAAGCAACAAAACCCACATGAAGAAGAATCAGCTACAAATATTTTTGTCATCAGAATATTACAAACAAAATATCAAGTAAAATATAATCTATGAATACTCATTAAATTTTAAAAGTACTCAAGAACTAATGCAGGCCTCTCACCATTTGCACGCTTACTAAATGTTGCTTTTCTGATTGGAGATGATCTTCACCGCGTTCTTGATCTTCTTTTCCAAAGTTTTCAAGACTTTGTTTCTGTCCCACTCGTTTCTGTTCTGCCAAATGCTTTCACTGACCAACGAGTTTACGAGCTCCAATTCTTCCACGGTGAAGTTTTCCGTCACTTTGACGAGATGTGATTTCACTTTTTCCAAGGATTCCGTGTCGAGAATCAATTCTCTGGTTCTGTTTTCCTGCTGTTGCTTAACGTAAGCGTCGTACTCAGCAAGCTCTTCATCGGTAAACTTTTTAAGTGGACTTTCTGGTTCAGGATTTGGAATGTCGTCAGTCTTTGTTTCTACCATGTCTTCAAAATCTTCAGAAACCGGAGGATTAGCAGATACAGTTTCGGCTGCGTTTACTTTTGCTGTGTCCCTCGATTCCTTTGATTCGTTGTACACATCATCGAAAATCTGGCTTTTTGGATCATCACCGTCCTGCGGTTGCTGTTCCGCCATAACCATTTCAACATCTTTGTCGTATCCAACATTTTGTTTTACACCAGCTGAAATAGCGCTAATGACACCATTAGCCGGAGAAATAGAAGTCAACGGAACACTAGAAATATTGATAATACCACTGTTTCCATTGTGGCCCGTTTGTGATTGTGTTTGTTTAGGAATAGCAAATGCATCCACACTATCGCCACTAATGCCACCGATGGCAATTTCATGCTTAGGCGATACTGCATCGCCGTTTACCAATGCCACATCACTATTGCCGTCAGCGATAAGCTTTTCAGTGTGCTCTTTGGCTGTCTCTGCATCCGCCGTCATCTTTTGCTCAATCTCTTTGATCCTTGCCTCATACTCCTTCTGGCGCTCAATTTCACGTTTTCTCATATCCTTACATTGGTCCAACAAATCCTGAGAAAACAACTCTTCAATACTGACTTGTGCGTTTACAAATAACTCAGATGCTTTCAAAGAGCGTTCTCTATCGTTGCTCGTCTTGGCGTCCAAGTAGATCATTTCCACGTCTTTGAGAAATTGTTTTGGTTCTGAGTAGTAGCCGTTCCATAACCGCTCCTCTATGGTATCGAGCTCCATGTTGAAATATTTTTGCCCTGTCAAAGTATCGAGAATCATGTTCCCGTCTTTGGTATACTGTGGAGGCTCCACAGGATTATAGAGCGAAGGCTCAAACAAGTGCGCAAGTTGCTGTAACGGGACGATTGGTTTTTTGAAGCGCTTGTATCTAGTTTTGAAAACCTCCATAATGGTGGAAAGCTTTATCTTAAGCAAATTTTTTAACCTGACATCGTTCTTATACTGCTGTTTTTGCTGTCTAACTTTCTGCTTTTCTGATTCCTGTAATGTTTTGTGACGTTCCTCTTCTGTAATGTTGGATTCATTCTCTGCCACTGGGAGCTTTTCAATGTTCTTGGCATCCTTTATTTCTTTAAACTTCTTGTATCTTGGGTCATCAATGTTCAACTCATTGAATATAGGCTTTGTTTCCAAAAAGGCGAACAAGAACTTGAAAAAGTCTTCTCGCTGTTTAGCGTCCGGCAACTTGATTGAGTAGTTGTTTAAGTTAGCTACACCGAAGAATCTGCTCAAGTCATGTTTCAACTGTAAGTTTTCCTGCTCTTCGTCATCCATTTCACAGAGTCCGAGCAACAAAACTCTTTCAGAAGAATTCAATGTACGCAAGAGGCCTACGAGGGTGGCCTTGGCGCTCTCCGGCACCGACTGTAGCCAAATTTCTAAGGTTGGAATAAAAATGATTGAAGGCTGGTTCTTTCTGGCTTCCAAAAACATTTGAATAATGGTAGCTTCCGGAGTACGGCCAGAGTCAGCAAAAATAGTGCCCAAGTCCAAAGACTGCACCTGGAAGCCTTCCAAGTAGTTCAAGATCGCTGACCCAAGATACTTTTGGCCCATGCCTGGTTTGCCGGAGATCAAAAGTCTCGGTTTGAAAACTCGAGAAGAGTTGAATTTTTTCAATAAGTCATGCTTAGACATGCCAAATGTCTGCTCAAGCTTTGTAATTTTTTCTTCATCCTTCTCGTCTTCGGAATCACTATTCAAGTTGATTGCGTTGCTTTTACTTTTACCACCCTTAGATATTAACTGATCGACCTTATATGTGATCTTGGTGTAATTGTCTTCGAGCAACGGTCTCAAATGTTCTGGTATTGGGTTGGAAGCGGAGCCAGTAGATCTAGCACTCGAAGGAACAATTCTCTCCAATGCATTCGTAAAATCGTTCTCATTGACCCTGATTTCGTCAGGGTTGATAAGAAGCTTTTTCTCGGAATCGTAAATTTGAGGATAACGTCTTTTAATACTATTGAGGGCGGCCTCGGTGCACAAGGCTCTGATATCGGAACCACCATAACCTTTAGTCAACTGCGCAAGTTTCTTTATTAACGATTGAGGAAGCTTTGGAAGCCATTTTTTGGTATGGATGTTCAAAATTGTAGTTCTTGCTTCCAAGTCTGGTAAAGCAAAATAAAACTCACGGTCAAATCTGCCTGGTCTTCTCAATGCTGGATCGATGGCGTCTGGTCTATTGGTGGCACCAATTACAATGACTTGACCACGATTGTCCATACCATCCATCAAAGCCAACATGGTGGAAACAATGGACGAGTGGATTTGTTCTTGTTTGGAAGATCTCACCGGCGCCAAACCGTCAATCTCGTCAAAGAAGATGATCGAAGGCTGCTTGTTCTTGGCTTCTTCAAACAATAATCTCAACTGACGTTCGGCTTCACCGACCCATTTGGACAAACAGTCAGCACCTTTTCTCATAAAGAATGTGATTTTGCGATCCTTAGAAGAACAGCTCGATGCTAGAGCTCTGGCCATCAAGGTCTTGCCGGTGCCAGGAGGACCATGGAACAAGACGCCTCTAGGTGGGGTAATATCAAACTTTGCGTACACTTCAGGGTACAATAGCGGTAATGCCACCATTTCTTTGAGCTGGTCAATGTACTTGTCGAGACCACCGACCGAGGAAAAGTCAATACTGGTGTCAATGCCCAATGGATCACTGTCTGCCATTGCATTCTTTTTCTTTGTCTGCTTTTTGCTCGGGGTGCCAGCGAGTCCCAAAGCTGCATCAACAAAGGAAGACTGCAGTGGCTTCTTAGCGGTGGTGCCATTGTTGGTGGTGGATATGGTGGTTCCGAGGGCCGCGTCGTATGGTCTAGTGACAAAATCGTCATCTGAAGAAGACGAGTCGTTGAAATTCATGGTGTTGTTAGCATTGCTATAGTTATTGCTATGCCCGCTGATGCTGCCGCCGGTAACGTTTACATCAGGAAGTAGATTTGACCCCAAAATTGGAATGATATCGTTGCCTCCAAATGGTCCTGCCACAGGGAACAACCCTTTGTTTAAGCCATTTGAAAGTTTGGGTATTTTCCTCGCTGGAACATTAGCGACTGGAGGGATGAGTGAATCATCGAATGCGGCATTTTCAGGTAACGGAGGCGGTATCTGGTAATTAATATTCTTTTTTCTTTCACGGAGATGTTTTCTTGGCGGCGATGCCTCGGGGGTAGCTTTTAAATCTTCGAGTTCTTCCTGTAATGAATCGTGATCTACTTCTGCATCTACTTCGTCATCACCATCTTCCTTGTACGATTCGTCACTGTCGCTGTTTTGGGCGTTTTTTCTGGTGAGCCTTCTTCCTCTACTGCGTCTGGATGACAGGGCATCGCGGTTAGATTTATTGCCGGCAGCACGTCTCCGTCTATTGCTGCTTCCGTTTCTTCTTCTTCGGCTAATTGAATTATCGTCTTCGTCACTGACGATAAAGTTTCTGTCGTCTTCCCTTCTTTTCACCTTTTCGTAATCCGAGCCGTCAGAAAAGTTGTCTTCTTCGGATCCGTATTCGTCCTCGTGATCATCGGACGCCACATATTCATCATCATCGTCCTCAGCCTTGGCTCTTCTATCGGACCTGGATCTGCGTGTATTTGGTCGTATTGGCTCGTCTTCATCATCATCGTCGTTGAAAACGCTATTACTGCTGCGCTTCACTTCTTGATCTTCTTCTTCTTCGTCGTCTTCAATTTTAGTTTTCTCACTACTATTGAGGAACCGTTGCGGGATTCTTATCTTGACGTTTCGTGCCGATGGTTGTGAGTCGCCATTATCATTATCAGTGTTACTGGAGTATGCTTCATCGTCTTCGTTCACGGTACCGTTGGCATTTGCATACGCGTCATTTGCGTTACTGGCTACCTCTCCGTTTTCGTCCTCATCGCCAATATTGTCTTCATTCATGAAGTCCTCGTCGTCGTCCTCGGGTTCCTTGTAAGAGATGCTCTGACTGCGAGACCTGAGCTTGTGGGAGCCGGCAACAATCACATCTCCGCTTCTGCTTCTTTTGGGCCTACCAAGACCTCCAGAGGAGGAGTGCCTTTTCTTGGACGGCATACTCTTGATGATCGCTATGTAAAGGAGATAGGTATGGGATAGGCTGGTATTATTATTTAAACCAAAAGAAGCAATTGAGATAAACTGGGACGATTTATTAAAAAACGCGCGATTTGTACTCTTTTGTGTATCAGCACTATCTAGGCACTGTTGATGTGAAGCCTAGAAGAGATGCGATAATTACTGTCGTGGAGGCAAAGATGCCTAACTCGAATAAGAGAATAAGAGAGAACTAAGCCCCTAGCCGTACAGTCTCCCTCTAGATCAATTGATACAGGGGCGTGGATGTAATAGTACAAAAAAAGCAAAATATTGTACGTGCTCTTGTTCAATTGAAAAAATCGCCATCTGTCAGTGAACTGATCAGTCACTTGTATTTTTATTTACGTGCTATTATTGCCTCTATGATATTTCCAAATCCTGCCAGAAAATCAGAAAAATAAATCAATTAATAAGAAAAAGTACCCGTCAGGAGGGTAATAGAGGTAATGTATGCCGGATTATGTGGGAATATGCATGGTCACAATTTAAGATGTATAACACTAGAGCTTCCAACATGAGATACAATTATGAGGATAATAAACGGGTCTGCTTTATAAAGTTCTATACCTACCATGCTACCATACTGGATATGCCTCATTATACACTGGGACGCAGAAGCATACTGGAGACTGCCATGTCTACACTATTTTGTCTTCCAATATCTCGCTGGCTGGGTAAATGTGTTGGTAGTTCCTACTGTTTATCATGAATAAAGTTTGCCTCTATCAGATTGTGTGCATAAGTGCTATTTGTATGAAGTCTTTTCTAAATTTAATTTTTATTAAAGTGAGCAACACGACAAACAAACGTAGCGAGAATAGAAAATAAAAAAAAAGCGAAAACAAAACTAACAAAGAACAGATGGAAAAAGAGAATTATGAAAGACTGACTATGCGCAGCGACTAGGGCTGATAGATATAATGTAATTGTATAAAAATACAAAAAAGAAAAACATGAAAAACAAATCAGATGACAAGCAATGCGTGTGACAAAAAAAAAGATGGAATGAAGTGCAACGAGCGGATACCATGTTGATGTGTAGTCGTAATGTTGTAGTTTTTAGTTACTTTTCCAGACTGTTGGAATGGCTAAATGTGAAACAAATAAATGCTAATTTTTTATAAGTTTTTGAATTATGACCTTTGAGTCTTTTATTTTTCAACTTTTGAGTCATGACTGCATTAAGAAACATTTTTTGTTGCTGTTTTTTTCAACTTGCTTTTTGGTGTTTTGTAGCGTAGCTTTATCTCCAGTCTAAGGTTATGGTAGGGTAATACAATGGCAATTCGTGATAAAGTGGGAGCTGTAAAAAATGTTCTGTTCATTATTAAATCCTTTTATTTTTCTTTTTCTTAACCACTGTACAAGGTTGGGTCCCAGCCAGTGATATAATAGTCATCCTCGTGGTCCAATGCCTGCAAGTCCTCCTTGGCCAACTCAAAGTCCCAGACGTTAAAATTATCCTGTAGCCTGTCCAACTGGGCAGTCTTGGGCAAGACAACATGGTGGTGCTGGAGAGACCAGCGTATTAAGATCTGAGCATTGTTTCTCTTGTACTTTTTGGCGACGTTATTGAGAACGGGGTCATTGAACTTGCGGCCCTTGGCGAGAGGCGAGTAGGCTTGACAGAGAATGTTATGGCTGTGGCAGAGGGCAACAAGATCAGCGCGCATGAGCCAGGGATGGATCTCAAGCTGGTTGACAGTTGGTTTATGGCGAAGGCTAGGCCAGGCGAGAAGTTCGGAGATATGGTGGGACCCGAAGTTGGAGACGCCGATGGAGCGGACGTAAGGGGAGTCCTGGGCATCCTGGAGAGCGCTGTACGTCTGCAAGCGGCGGTGCTTGTCGGAGTTGGGTGAGTGGATGAGGAAAAGATCAATGTAGTCAATGCCAGGAACACAAATGTTGCGGATGGAGAGCTTAATAGAGCGTTTAGCCGCGTCGTAGCCGTGGAAGGAATCCCAGATTTTGGTAACGATAAAGACGCTAGCGCGGTGGTTGTGAGCAGGGTCGTCGGCGATCCAGCGGAGGATACCTTGGGCGACCTGGTGCTCGTTACGGTAGATCTGCGCGGTGTCAAAGAGACGGTATCCGATCACGAGGGCGCGGTGGACAAGGCCGACGGTGTAGTCTGGGGGGACTAGATAAACGCCACAGCCAAGCAAGGGGATGTTGAAGCCGGAGGAGAGGGTGTATGTGGTGGCAGGAGAAAGGGAGGAAGACGTCTGGTAGGATGAACTCTTGCTGGGAAGAGGGCTATTAGAGGGAGAGGGGCGGACGTTGGTGTCGGGAGTGATGGCAGCAGAGGAAGACACGGAGGAGCCGTTGCTGACAGGTATGGTGTCTGGGGGCATTGTTAGAGGGGCTAATGAATGTTGATGAATATTAGTGAATAGCAGTAATGTGTTTGTTGGCGGCTAATTGTGAGTAATGAATTTTTGTGAAAACAGTGAAAATCAGTAGGGCGGGGGTGACGCGGAAGAGTGGAAGCAATGAAGAGAAGAAAGGTAGTAGATGTGAGTGGTAAATGTAGGTCGCAGGAAGGGATGGTAAAGATGAAGTGGAAAGAGAGAAAGAAGAGTATTAGCAAGAGAGTGAAAATTCTTGAGAAATAGAGAGGATATCAGAAACAGAGAGAGCGAGAGAGCGAGAGAGCGAGAGAGCGAGAGAGCCAAGTGGAGCCCGACAACCGCCTGCACCGGCTGCGTGGGTGGGGCAAATGGTGGGGGAGTCTTTCTGTACACGCGCACACTCGCTATGGGAAGCCTCCGGAGGCCCTTCCGGTAGGAGAGCGAGAGGTCTCTCTATGGATCTTTAAGGTAGCACCTTCCCTCCTCGGGCGCCGCCAAACATGCAAATTTTTATGTGTTTCCTGCGGTACAATTGTGCGCATGTGCCATTAAAGTGTCACAAGCATGATATGCATCATCACACCATACTCACATATGTATACAGTGAAGGTCTGCTTCTATTTAAAGAAGTAGCAGAGTTATTTATATTTACCTACTTCTCCTTTTTATTAGATACAACCTCTTAGTATCATCACTAATCATATTTATCTGTAAATATATGTTCAAATTGCTCTTTTAGTTTTACTCTTATATAGTTGATAATCAAGGCGGCTATCTTCGGTCTATGCAGGTGAGCGTCAGGAGAGCGTTTACCAGATATGCGGTGTGTTTCGAGCCATGGTGTGCAAAGCTCACCTGACTATCGTATGGTGTTCTTGGCATATCGCTCATAGCACATTACTGGCATTCCCTTGTCTGCCTTGTTCTCCGCATTTTCTTACGACAAGCTTGTTCCTCTTGTTCTCCTTGTTCTCACTAAGCGCTCGACTATATAAATTGCCACATTTCCGCTTTCTAGCAATCCCTCTTCCTTTTTTTTTTTTGTAGATATATAGCAGCAGCAAACTGTCTTTACATCTGTTAGCTTCTTCTCATTAGATATAATACACCTCTCTTGATTTTTAGAAACTTGCGGATATAGCACTTCAGTATACTAGACCGCACGCACACACCAAGCACCAGCGATACTAACAGCGCCAGCACCAAAAACCCTCGCATTTAGACAGCCGCCTGACACAAAGGAGAGACATCTTTCTGTGCGATTTTCGGTCTGTGCCCGCACGCTGTATCTGGCCCGTACAGCACGTCGTCTCGCGAACACTGCAGACGCTCGTATATATACGGTACAGCCAATCACACGGAAGTCTGTCTGTGCTTTTATGTCCGTCCGGTGCTCTTTTCCATGTTCCCTCGTAAGCTGCTGGCTCCTCGGGCTCCTATTGTCTGCTGCGACCCTTCCCTGTCGTGTTCAGGCCACGACGCCGCTTTTCTATTGTCTGCGTCATCCGCTTTCCTCTAACTAAGCTAGCCTCCATCTTGCAACACTCTCCAGTTCCTTTGTGCTGTACTTCCGAGATACCGGGCAGTAGCATCCCATCCTCCAAGACAGTGCGATCGAACTATCGGCCATACCGACACTCGAGATCCGCGGTGCCTGCAGCAGAATTTTCTACTCAAGTCAGACACACTGGCCTCTCCTCCTCCTTATATACACGTCTCCGTCCTCTTTTCTGCGCTTTTGTTGCTTCTGCATTGTCTTCTCGCTCATCTTCTCCCGCAACCGACCCGGTCCTCTCGCTGTCGTCTCTCCGTATTCCCAGAATGCCCGCCACAAAGGTCCTCCCCCTCTATTCTCAAGGTGATTCCTTTGACGATGTCTATCTGAAGCTCGGCGACTCCTCCCCGGACCTCTTCCGTCACTGTGTTCCTCTTCCCAACTCTCGCACCGAGGGCCATTCCCCTGTCTTTAGAAATCAGCTCAGTCACGACGCCCTCATCCACGCCATCCATCCCGATGTCACCACCGGCTATGCCATCTGGCAAGTCGCTTTGAAGCGCTCCCCAAAGAGATCTTACCTCGGCTTCCGCGACAATGCCAGCACCCCTTACTCTTACTTGAGCTACGAGGAAGTGGACGTGATATCCCGCCAGGTCGGCTCTGCCATTCTTCATCTCTTTGAACAGCACGCACCCGAGGACACCGAGCGCGTCACCACCTTGTACTTCCCTAACCATCACCACTTTATCCTTGTCGACCTCGCCACCCAGGCCTACGCCTTGCCAAATACCTGTCTCTATGACACCTTGGGCTCCAAGTCCGCCAGCCACATCTTACACCTCACCAAATCTCCTCTTATCTTCACCAACGCCCGCAAGGTCCTTCCCATTGCTGCTCTCAAGCGCGACAACAATATCGTCTCGCTCAAGGTCATTGTCACCTTGGAGAAGCTTAGCTTGGGCCATGACCTTGCCCTCTTCGAGGCATGTTCCTGCGCCGGCATCTTGCTCTTGGACTGGGACGCTATTCTCGCTATTGGCACCGCCAACCTCCGCCCGATCAATCCACCTGCCCCAAGCGACGTGTACTCCATCTCCTTCACTTCTGGCACTACCTCATTACCTAAGGGTGCCATCATCACCCAGAGCAGCTTGGTTGCCTTTTGCATAAACAACCTCCATTTGTCCCGCTCCTTTCCCAAGTTTGATTCCCGCACCCTGTCCTTCATTTTCCTTCCCTTGGCCCACGTCTTTGCCCGTCTCGTACTCTTTTACGAATTGGCCCTCGGCGTCACCACCTACTTCCCAACCAACCCAACCAGTCCGTTGACCTACTTTGAAGACATCAAGACCGTCAAGCCTACTCTCTTATGCATTGTTCCCCGCGTCATTTCCAAGATCGAGATGGCCCTCAAGGCCAAGTTTGCCTCCTCCCGTTACTTGAACTCCATAATCGATACCAAGATCAACTACTTGCGCAATAAGGGCATCAAGTACAACCACTTCATCTTTGACCATATTGTCCGTAAGAAGGTCAAGGCCGCTTTCGGCTTTGACAACTTGCAGCTTTTTGTCACCGGCGGTGCCGCTGTCTCCAACGACTCCCTTCTCTACTTGCTTGCTGTTTTCGACATCCCCTTTGCCCAGGGCTACGGTCTCACCGAGACCTGTGCCGGTATTTGCATCTCCACCGATGACGTTGACCAGGTCGGCACCAACGGTCCTGTTGGCCTCGCCACTGAAATCAAGCTCAAGGACATTCCAGAGATGAACTACTCTTTTGACGAAAACAAGTCTGGTGAAATCCTCATCCGCGGTCTTACTGTCACTAACGGCTACTACAAGGAGCCGGAAAAGACTCGCGAGGCCATCGATGCCGACGGCTGGTTTCATACGGGCGACATTGCCAAACTTGATGCCAAGAACCGCGTTTTGATTGTTGACAGAATCAAAAACTTTTTTAAGCTCGCGCAAGGCAAGTTCATTGCTGCCGAAAACGTCGAGAACACCTACATCGCCAGCACCGTCTACCTTGAGCAGATCTTCATCTATGGCGATTCCCTCCAGTCGCACCTTGTGGCCATCATTGGCGTCAACGTGCCAATGTTCGAGCAGTTCTGTAAAAAGCACAACTTTCTCGTCGCCTTTGACTTCACCTCCTTGGCCGCCATTGTCACCGCTCAAACAGCGGGCTGGCGCTCCAACCCGCTAGTCCTCGAGTTCGTCAAACTTGCTAACGGGAACGCCATCTTAAGGGAGAAGTTTCTCGAAGAGATCAACGCCACTGTCAAGGACCAGTTGCACAGCTATGAGATGGTCAAGAATGCCTACTTACTGGTGTTGCCATTCTCCGTCGATCAAGATACCTTGACGCCAACATTGAAGGTGAAGAGAGCCCAGGCCAAGAAGCAGTTTGCCAGCATGATTGAGCAATTGTACAAGGAAGGAAGCGTTGTCGAGAGCAAGGGTGGTGTAAGACTTTAATTCTCAAAATTGGTTCTCGAAATTAGCACTGTCAAGCTCTGGTTTTAGAGTGGAGTGGTAGTTACATGACTGCCCTACCGAATTTTCAGCCTTTTACGAGTTTCTGCTTCCAAAGGCACGTTACTTGAGGCGGTTTGCTAATTTTATATCTTCTTTTTTTTTGTTAACTTTGCTTTACCTGTTTCTGGCTTGTTTTTATTGTTGGCTTTGCTGTTTTGCTGTCCAAATATTCTTGTTCTTTTTTTGTCACTATTATTGTTACACATATTCAGTTGCTTTTGCTTACCTATGCCTTTCAATTCCAAATACACGCTTACCATACTGTTATATTCTAACCTTAGAGCCTTTTGTAATTGCACCTTTGATCGCTCACCAAATGGCCCGCTGTGGTTGACACAGCTTTCTGACGTGATGCATTTTTTCTCATTGGATCTATTAATTGCTTTATTGGATGTCTGAGCTAGTGGCCGTCTGGCTAGCTACAAAAAAATTGCCATTATCTTTTGAGGTGCAGTATCCCTGAATCCTTACGAATCTATCGATGCGGTGAAGGCAGAGGATACCTCTACATATCACACTGCAAATTCATTTGATACCCACTAGCATTAACCTATTTCTTTTGGGGCGTATTTTGACACAGGGCCGAAAAAATCTTTTTGTAAAGTCACAGGTGTTTCTGTTTATTTTTAGATTTTTTGAGCTTATATGTAATATACAGCCACGAACGAACGTTAAACGTTGGTAGAAAGTGGGCCCTGACATTGTCTATGGAAAGCCCGCATTTATCGGAGATACCGTTAGGTCTTCTCCGAACTTAGAGTTGGATAACGGCCCGAAGAAAAATGAAAAATGGAACGCCGAGATGGAGAAACTGCAAAATGCGCCACCGCAGTCCGCTGCCAGAAATCTCTAAGTTTTCCATTTATGAAGGTGACTGGCTTTTCTTTATTAACCAAGTTTCCGGTCAAAATTCACAACGGTGTGTGCTCTAGATTCTTGATTTTCATCTACTTGTCGCTTTGAATCAAAAAGTAGTCTTACATCTTCATCCAAATTGCATTCCAGACAAACACAAGGGACATCACGCGAAACACTACGTTTCATTCACATTCACAATATAAACTGAAAGTTATCACGCGAGGGCTCCCTGATATCAGCAGATACAACTTTCCAGAAGCTTCCTCCTTCCCCACCCCACATCCTTTATTAGAGTATTTGTTTGCACACTGAAAATACAAGCGGCAATCTACATCGCTGTTCGGGTACAAGAGTCCATCCTTCACCTGAAAAAAGAAAAACATAAGGTATCTCTTATAATTGATTTCCTTTCTTCTTAGCCACCTTCAGCAAAACCAACGTTCAAAAGCAAACTCTAATGAACCCATCATGATCGGCCAATTCAAGGACTGGTTCAAGGTGATGCAGAAGAATGAGCTTGTCGGGGCACAGAGAGATCTCATCTCGCACACCGTGCCATGTCTCGACCAAGTTGATGTTACGGGCCGCGTCGCCCACCTCCGCAAGGCCTACATTGACGACACCAACTACTTGAACGAGTTCTCTATCACGAACT
Organism: Saccharomycopsis capsularis; assembly: GCA_031125595.1. Lineage (NCBI taxonomy): Eukaryota > Fungi > Ascomycota > Saccharomycetes > Ascoideales > Saccharomycopsidaceae > Saccharomycopsis > Saccharomycopsis capsularis. The sequence continues at coordinate 297,209 of JASTUX010000007.1, forward strand.
ATGGCGAGGCCAGTGGCAGCGGGCCTTTGGACAAGATTGACAACTTGTTGATGATCCACGGGTACGGTGCGGGGCTTGGGTTGTTCTGCCGTAACTACAACGAGTTGACGGCGCTCGACTCCGGCGCAAACAAGAAGATTCAGTTGTTTTCCATCGACTTGTTGGGCCACTCATTGTCGAGCTCGCCCAAGTTTGAGTTTGACGACGCCAAGTTCAAGACGCCGCGCATCAAGATCAATTTCAAGAAGGAGGACCAGCGCTCCGTAAACGAGCGCCCGGACGCGCCGGACCAAGACGAGAGCAAGATCCTCGAGGACAACACCAAGATAACAGTAAAAGACGAGAAGAACGTCTCCAGCCTCGACTACCAGGACTCGCGAGACAAATTGCTCGAACTTTCGGAGATCACGGCGCGCACCGTGCGCAACTACGAGGACTACTATGTCGAATCCATTGAGAAATGGCGCCAGCAGCGCCACTTAGACAAGATCAACTTGCTTGGGCACTCCTTTGGCGCATATTTGTCTCTCTGCTACACAGTGAAGTACCCGCAGAACGTCGAGTCCTTGATCTTGGTGTCACCTGTCGGCGTTGAGCGCTCTATTTTCGCCATCAACGCAATGAAGCAGCACGCGGGCGACGCCCTGGACAGCGGGCTCCACCATATTGTGCCCTCCGCGGACCGCTTCAGCTACGACCACACGGGACGACTCGTGCAGGTGCCGGGATTTTTCCAAAGGCTATGGGACACCACGTACTTCCCCTTTTCGATCTTGCGCGGGGCAGGGCCCTTCGGAGTCTACTTGGCGTCTTCTTACACAACGAGACGGTACAACCAGGGCTCGACGAGCGACGAGGAACGCGCGTTGCTTGCGAAATACGTGCTCGCAACTTTTTGGAAGAAGAGCTCCACGGAGAAGGCCATCTCGCGGATATTGTCGCCGATTGTGACGGCCAGGGACCCGATAATCGATAAGTTGGAGAGGTTTCACCGCGAGCGGAGCGAGACGAGTCAATCCGAAAACAACAGCTTAGATAAGCCTCAAGTACCCTTCCCGAAAACCTTCTGGATTTACGGCGACAGGGACTGGATGGACGTCGAGGCAGGCAAGCTCACCGTCGACTGGATCAACCGGAAAAAGATAGGCGGCGAGGCCAAATTTGCAATCTTGAAGAATGCTGGGCACAATTTGTTCTTGGATAATCCGGAAGACTTCAACGTCTTGATTAAGCAGTTCTTGAAGTGGGAGTGAAATATTGAAAAATATTATAGATTTGAAGTGGGATGAGAGGAGCCGTTACGTGGGAACGGCCTTATTGGGTTAATTAATTTTCTTTTTTGCTTGTATATATATTTTTCCTGTTTTTGTTTTTTGTTTCTTTTTTTTTTCTCTTTACTTATATGCGTTTCTGCGATTTATTTGATAATAGAAAATTTGCTTTCTCATAGACTTTGAAGGACCCTCCTACGTAATTCTACCATCTATTTGCATTCTTCTTTTTATGCTCTCTTTAGTGTTCTCCTTTTTACTCGCTTTAACAATTTTCAGGGATTTGGCCGCGGTGCGTAGATTCTCTAATGGAAAGTCTATCCATATACTGTGACATGGAGGACCGCGAAGCTGGTATATAGTATCATAGTAAGTCTTTTTGAACTACACAAATAAAAGAAGAATAACAAACGGATCAGAGGCGTGACAGGACAGAGTTTTTATTGTTTGAAAATGAGTAAATTTTGAGAAAGACTTTTGAGACATGAAAAGCAAAAGCGCCTTAAAAAATGCATTGATAAGATGTATCAAAGAGAATAGTTCATAAGGAAAGAAAACAAAAAGGGCATGAAATAAAGATTTTTAAACAAACGCAGTAAAGGAATTTATAAGGAAAACAAATGAAAAATCAGCGAAGAATACTAAAACGAAACAGAAAAAAAAGTGCTCTCAGTACCACAAGATGGTAAGGAGTCTCCATCCTCTTAACTTTGGAAGCGGAGGCTCTGGGTTCTTGGCCACATCGTCGAACAAGGAGTCCAAATCGACTTCCTCCGGCTTCTTTAAGTTAGTCTTCTTGAAGAATTTCCAGAAAATGTACAAGACGATAGCGAGCACGATGGTAAAGTACTTGCTAAAGAAACTGGAGAAGTCAAAGTTGTTGTGAAGGAAGTTCGGGAACCCAGAAGTCAAGAGGATGACCACAGAGAAGAAAAGAGAGATCCAGGAGGCAATAGGGGCAATTTTATAGGTGTAAGGGAGCTGGTTTCTCGTGTACCCCTGTGCCTTCATGGCGCGGGTCATGAAAATGTGGTTGAGGGCCATGCAGATCCAGGAGATCAACAAGTTGGAGGAAGTGATACTGGAGAACCAGGAAAACACTGTGGCCGACGATGAAGAACTGGACATGTAAGAGAGTGGCAAGAATACGGCCATGAAAACGAGACCCCAGTGTGGCACACCGCGCTTGTTAGTCTTGCCAAAAAACTTTGGAGCTTGGCCCTTGGCAGAAAGGGCAAAGAGAACACGAGAGCCACTGATAAGAGACATGTTTGCAGCGGAAAAGGCAGAAGAGAGGACAAGAGCGTTAATGATGTGAGGAAGGACCTTGATGTTGGCTCGCTTGATGGCAATAACGAATGGAGAGCCGGCAGCGTTACCGGTGCTGTCAGCAAAAGCAGGGTCCTTGGAAGAAGCGATCAAGGTAAGGACAAAGACGGTGATAAGGTAAAGTATAATAACTCTAATAATAAGTCTTTTGGAGGCAGTGAAGATGCTTCTGCGAGGATGCTTAGTCTCACCAGCAAACATACTGGTGTTTTGAACACCACCATAGGAGTAGACGACGCCTGCAACGCACTTCCAGAAGGCGAGAAAACGGCCCAAGTCTCCTGTAGTGTAGTACTCATTCCACGGGGATTCCTTCCAGTAGCGGAAACCGAGTCTTTCATGGTTTGGAGCACCACCAAGGTCTATAACGAGACCAGTGATCACAAGGCCAAAAATAAGACAAATCTTGATAATACCAAGAGCGAACTCAAACTCGCCGAAAAACTTGACAGAATATGAGTTGGTCAAGACAATAATGACACCAAAGACACTGATCCACACCGCGGGGTTGAGGTCAGACCAGTACGACATCACAACAGCAGTGGCGGACAATTCGGCAGGGATCAAGTGTTGGTAGATATTGATCCAGCCAAGGGAGAAGCCGAGAGCCTCGTCGATAAAGTGCTCGGCGTGAACCATGTAGTAGCCGGTGACAGGCATTAGACTGGAGACCTCAGCGTTGGCCATCTGGTTGAAAAGCACAATGATACCAACAAAGAGGTAGGCGACGAGCATACCCACATTACCAACAAGCACCAAGGTGGAGCCGGAAGAGAGAAAGAGGCCGGTGCCAAAGATACCGATAAGGGCAAAGATCTGGATATGGCGCTGCTGGAGGGAACGAGAGAGCTTCTTGTCATTTTGAAAAACCTCAGGATCGTCGGTCTTCTCATTGAAGGTAGTGGTAACCACGACCTCAGGGCTTTTGGTCGGCTCTATAGGGTCTATGGATGACTCGTTTGACTGGGCGGACATGCTGCTCAGTGTGAATAGTATTAGGGGAAAAACACGAAAGATGCGGTACTAAAGCTGGGAGGTCGGACCCTTTGCAAAGTGCGGGAATAGAAAGCGCGTGTATTCTGATCAGCAAAGGATACTAACTTAGCGTCCCAAAGAGGGATTTCAGGGAACCCTACCTTATATAGGAAATCCTGCTAGGGCCTGTTGGGGTTCGCGGAAGATGTGCTGGACGAGGTGTGCTTGAGAGTCTGGTGTGCGAGAAAGCAATGGCGCGCAAGAAGCTCGTCATGTTGGAAACCACAGTTCTGCATGCCACACTTTGCGCCTTCCACAACCTCACATATTTGCACATATTTGCACACCAGAAATAGCAGAAGCACACAATACACAGCCTATCGCCGCCCAGCAGGCTGCCAGAAGCCTCGTACACTAGCAGATACCTGCCAACGGAAGCACTCGCCGTAAAAGAAAGTGCCCTTTCTTTTTAATCCTATAACGGATACTACGATCTCCAGCCAGTAGCAGTTACTCTTTTAGATCCACCGTCCCAATCTCTCAGGCACTTCACTGTGTAACTTCCTGAGACAATGCAAGTTTGCAACTGTCTGCTGGTGGATATTGCTTTTCCCAATAGACAGTGCCCATTCTGTGGCTCTTTCTTTGGGCACCATTTTGTCAAACTGCCATACACCATGTCGGAATCGCTTTGTCTCTCAGGAGTCTGGGCATTATGTAGCTACAAATTCGACTGTTCCTATTCGTCCATGACAATACAGGCCCTTGCGTATCATTTCAAGTTGGATAAGAATTCCTCAGCTCGATAGCACTTATCAGCAATGCTCATCCTAATTTTCATCGGAGAATTAATTACCTCGCTTACTATAGCGTTTATTCAAAGGCACCCACCTCAAAAATTAGTCATGCAATTTGTAAATATTGTGCAGACTGTATTCGTTAGATTGTTCGTTGGCCCTTTCTCTTAAATATAAACTGCGAACTGTGGGCAATCGAGAAAAAAAGAAATTTTTTTAGTTTACCACAACTTCGAGTTGTTTAACCGTGTTTTTTTTGTTTTGTTGATTAAGTTCTCTATCTTTACACTTCGGTTTTCTTCACGTTACTGCCATCTTTGTTTGTAAAAAAATTAGATTATCCTTGATTTGCGAGTTTGTGCTACAGATTGATCATTGGCACGCGTACCAGGAATGGAAATCATGGAACCTTGTTTTATTTAATGTAGCCGAATTGAAAGGTACACTTTTAAAACAAAAAAGATAAAAAGGTTATTAATTTTTAAGAAATCCTGTTTTTGGGGCGCCAAGTGCTGGTTCCTCAATCTGCGTCAAGCTAGACATTCGGAGCTCAACAGTAGTTTATTACATGCTCAAGGCTAGCGACTCCAACCGCAAGCTACAGGTGTAGAATTACAGCACCATAGTTCCAGGCTAATTATTTCAACATGGGCCGATGACCATGATAAAGGCGTTAAAAGGAAACTGGTTCAGGAATGTGGTACAAAATTCTCCACAGCATTGCGAAAATAGTGGAGAGCGAGGAAATACCTAGGGCATAGAACCACTCTGCCCAAGAATCTTAGAATGCCAAGGCAAAAAACCCATAAGAAGCTAGGCAAACGGCACCGAATGGTAAGGCCCACCGACTCTCGAAACCAGTACCTTCTTGCAGCTCAGGCAGAAAGAAATTTGAACGCTTCTAGGTATTTTCGCAGAGCATAATTTGGAAGCCCTTCTAATGGCAAATCATGTTAAAAGGAACCCATCTAAGCTGAGTATTCAACCCTTGTGACGTTGAAAGCCCTATGTGCGGAAAAGAGTATCTGTGTGGCACACCACAGAACCAAGAAGAGCCTCAACGCGAACAAAGAAGAAGTTCTTTCGGTTGCTTTTTTCCTAATGCTGTTAAACTCAATACGCTAAGCGCTATGACAGAAACCTTAAAGCAAATTGTTAAAGAAAAAACGGTTTTTCAGAGAGGCAGCACTATAGAAATCTACCCATGAGCCAAGGCTCGAGTGAAGAAATATTAGGGATTAGCCAAGTTTTAAAGGGTATTGTTCCAACCAGTTTTAGCTAAATCCGCTGCTCAGTCTGAAGAAGCAGACTAATTATATTTTTATGCTATTCCTTGTGCCTGTTTTGATGTGTTTTTTGGCGTATCTGTATCTGTGCTATTCTTAGAGTCTTACTATTCTACATAAATGACAGTGCCAATGAGAAATACTGCTATAATTAAGAAGTACCAAGATAAAAGAGACAGACATGCTGCCAAAAGTACAAAAAAATTCTCGATGTTTATAAAAGACAAAAAGGGTTCAAATAATAACAGCTCGGAGCTCGCGATTATTTTGGCCCCTGAACTCCAATTGCGCACATTTTTGTTATATCTGAAGAGAGAAGAACAATGAGCCTCAATGCCTGTGATAATCGGCTGACCTTGAAAAACGAGAAAATAACAAAAACAAGTTAATACCACAAAATGGTAAACCATTGCCAGCCATGTATTTTTGGAAGCGGGGGCTCCGGGTTCTTGGCCACATCCTCAAACAACGAGTCCAAGTCCACCTCTTCTGGCCTCTTTAACCGCGTGCCTTTCAAAAATTTCCAGAAAAAGTAAAGCACCGCAACCAATGGGATTGTGAAGTACTTGCTAAAAAAGCTCGACAACACAAAGTTACCATGGAGAAAATCGGAGAATCCAGAGGTAAAAAGCATCAACACAGAGAAGAACAAGGATATCCAGGAGGCAATAGGGGCAATTTTATAGGTGTAAGGGAGCTGGTTTCTCGTGTACCCCTGTGCCTTCATGGCGCGGGACATGAAAATATGATTCAAGGAGATGCAGGTCCAAGTGAGAAGTAAGTTTGACGACGTAATGCTCTGGAACCAGGAAAACACTGTGGCCGACGATGAAGAACTGGACATGTAAGAGAGTGGCAAGAATACGGCCATGAAAACGAGACCCCAGTGTGGCACACCGCGCTTGTTAGTCTTGCCAAAAAACTTTGGAGCTTGGCCCTTGGCAGAAAGGGCAAAGAGAACACGAGAGCCACTGATAAGGGCTAAATTGGCAGCGGAAAAGGCAGAAGAGAGGACAAGAGCGTTAATGATGTGAGGAAGGACCTTGATGTTGGCTCGCTTGATGGCAATAACGAATGGAGAACCAGTGGCATTACCGGTGCTGTTGGCAAAAGCAGGGTCCTTGGACGAAGCGATCAAGGTAAGGACAAAGACGGTGATAAGGTAAAGTATAATAACTCTAATAATAAGTCTTTTGGAGGCAGTGAAGATGCTTCTGCGAGGATGCTTAGTCTCACCAGCAAACATACTGGTGTTTTGAACACCACCATAGGAGTAGACGACTCCGGCGATACATTTCCAGAAGGCGAGAAAACGGCCCAAGTCTCCTGTAGTGTAGTACTCATTCCACGGGGATTCCTTCCAGTAGCGGAAACCGAGTCTTTCATGGTTTGGAGCACCACCAAGGTCAATGACAAGGCCCACAACGATCAAGCCAAAAATAAGACAAATCTTGATAATACCAAGGGCGAACTCAATTTCGCCGTAGAAGCGAACAGAATAGGAGTTGGTCAAGATGATTATTGCCGCAAACACGGTAATCCAAACAGCCGGGTTTAAGTCAGACCAGTACGACATCACAACAGCAGTGGCCGACAACTCAGTGGGGACCAAGCTTTGGTAAATTTCGATCCAGCCTAATGCAAAACCAAGCGCTTCGTCAATAAAGTGCTCAGCATGAACAATATAGTATCCAGTGACGGGCATCAAGGAAGCGACTTCGGCATTGGCCATCTGGTTAAAAAGCACAATGATGCCAACAAGGATGTAGGCGACAATCATGCCGACATTTCCCACAAGCACTAAAGTGGAGCCCGAAGAAAGGAAGAGACCGGTACCAAAGATACCGATAAGGGCAAAGATCTGGATGTGACGTTGCGAGAGACCTCGGACGAGCTTTTTATCAGCGGCGAAGACATGAGAGTCGTCGATCTTCTCATTAAAAGTAGTGGTAATCACGACCTCAGGGCTTTTAGTCGGCTCTATGGGGTCTATGGATGACAAACTTGACATACTATGGAGAAAAAAGGAAAAAAAGGTAGTCTAGGGAAACTAGTAAGGGTGAGGTTGATATGGTGATGCTAATGAAAGGTAGTAACAATGAGACTAAAAGCAAGTATTAAAAGTTATTCAGACTTCAATAAAGAGCTCCAGGAAGCAGCCGAGCTTATATACACAAGAGGCCTAAAGGCTCCAGACTGCGCCTTTGAATGTCTGTAATCTCTAGAAAAGAGTGTGAATGTAATTATGGGCAAAAAGCTCGTCATGTTGGAGACTGATAAGTAGGGCTACATGCTATAGGAAGGCTCAGTTCCGCTATCAGCTGGTAATTGATAGCCCTGAGAGATCTTCGCTGGAGCGAGTGTGTCAAAGCCGACTGTGGACCTGAAAAGCCTGTTTGGGATGTAAACAGGGTTATCTGGTCTGGCTATCAGCAACGAAGATCTCAGGGGCCATAGTTAGCACTACTTTTCATCCACTTATCTTTGTGCTTATAGTATCATGAGTGCATCCATATGGGGCAGCCATCTATAGCAGAGGGGTCTTTATCTATAGAGATACCCCAAACGGTGTGACAATATCTATACCTCGCGATAAGACGCTCCTCGGAAATGACATGTTCTGCCGAACTTTTTTTATCCAATGACACCATCTTGACAGTCTTTCACACATATTGTATTCCACCATGCTTCTCTCATCTACCATAGCAAAAACACTCTCCTTTATGTTTATCATCTACACCGTCCATGAACTTGTCTGCCGTTTTCAGAGTGTTTATCGGAGCAGGATGTCCTTTTCTGCACACAGTCGTCGAGAGTTTTTCAGAACTGCCCCCACCCGGATTCCCCAAAGCGACACAGAGCCGACAAAGTGTGGCAGTTTTTAATGTTAACAGCTTGGACATGTTTACTTAATTTACAAAAAGCGGTCTTTTATTACACAATCTAGTGTCGCTGCAGCCTGCGTAAGAAAGGTGTTAAATGGACGATTCCTGGGTCCAACTACACAGTGCAAATGGCATTTTGACTGTTTTTCATATGAGATAAGAGGTAATTTCATGCGAGTATCAAGCCTAAACCACCAAGCTGTCTCAACATGCAGGAGAGACAAAATACTAATAAAGATGGAGCTGTTGGCTATACAGGAAGGAGTCCACAAGCTACAGAAGACGGTGCAATTTGTTGAATCTTTGGCAGGAGGTAATTTGTTAACCTGGTTTGTTTTGAATAGATATCCAAGGTATACGTCTTGTTAGGGAAGAAACAATATACTTATAGTCTGCTCAAATCGCTCTACATCGTTTACCTTTATAAAGAAAGTCAACATGCTCCTTTGTCGATACCGTACTACCGTATTACCAGTTGGAAAAAACATCTTTTCCTTTTTTTATAGTTTGCTAACTATAATTGGGAAAGAGCGCATAGCACCATCTGATCCTATTGATGGTATATATCATTATAAAAACATTGTTAAGCGCTGGCTTTCTAGTTTGACCGTTTAGGGTTGAAGTTCAACTTTCGTTGTGGGGCATATAAAGCTACAATGTGGCTCAAAAAGGACTAAGGTCATCGAATAACAGATCTATAGCAAACCGGGAATTGACAATGGCATATTCAAAACATAAAGATATGGCGATAATTGCAAAGAAAAACCAAAGATAAAAAACAAAAACAAAAACAAAGACAAGATGGAACTAAGGTAATGCTAGAAACAATAACGAAAACAATTTCAAAGACAAAAAATATGGATAAGCAAACATAACAAAATAAAAACGAAAAAAAAAGGATTTCTTATGGTATGTCAACTAGTGTCACAAAATGGTCAATATTTTTCAGCCTCTCAACTTCGGAAGTGGAGGCTCTGGGTTCTTGGCAATACCGTCGAACAAAGGCTTGACGTTTCTGCCTTCTTCAATTTGGTTTCACTAAAAAATTTCCAGAAGACGGATAATACAAAGATCAAAGGGACGGTGAAGTAAGAACAAGAAAAGTTAAGGACATCGAAGTTTCCGTTAAGGAAGTTGGAAAAGCTCAGTATTCACAAAAGCTCAAAAGAGAGGAACAAAGAGGACAGAGCTGCAGGAGAGGAAAATTTAAATGGGTATGAAAGCTATTTTCTAGTATAGCTCTGTACATTCATTGCACGGTGTAAGAGGATGTAGTTTAAGGAAATGCTAACCCTGGAAACAAGCAAGTTGGAGGATTTAATGTCTTGAGGCCATGCAAAGAGGGTGGCAAAGATAGAGGAGCAAAACATCTATGATAATAGCAAAAAGCAGCCAAGAATACAAGATCCTAATGCGGAAGTATACCAACCACGGCACGTATGGTAGTAATGACGAATGGGAAGCCAACGACATTACCGTGTTATTAGAAAGAGAGATATTGCTAGATGGTGCAAAAAGGTAAGGACAAACACAGTGCCAAAAAAGAGGAAAAAAATTCTAATGGCTAATCTTTTGACAGTGGTGAAAATGCTTTTTTTGGATATTTAAATTTACTGACAAATAAACTGGTCATATGAACATTATCATATGAGTAAGTAGCACCGCTGGCACATTTTCAGAAGGAAGGAAGAGACCCACGGCCTCACCAACAAAGTAAGTGTTCCATGGAAATCCTCTTCAGTAACGGAATCCTACTCTTTTGTGGCTTAGTGCTTTATCAAGGTCAATAACAAAGCTGACAATATCCAAGGCAAAGATGTAACAGATTTTGATAATACCAAGAGCGAGCTCAACTTTGCCGTAGAAGCGAACAGAATATATACTGGTTAAGATAATAATGATCGAAAAATAATAATTCAAGCAGCGGTGTTTAGTTTCGACCAATGTGGCATGACCACGGCAGTTACCGACGATTCGGAAGAAATCAAATATGGACAGACACCAATTTAACAGAAGGCAAAGTCAAGCGCTTCGCCTTAAAGTGCTCAGCGAGCAATATAATAGCTAGTGACAGGCATTAAAGTGGAAACTTCAGCATTTGCCATTTTATTGAAAAAAACAATACTGGTGAACACATAGGCCGCAAGCAAAGTTACAATATCAGCAAAAATCAAGATGGAGCCCAAGGAAAGAAAAATACCGGTACCCAGAGTAACTACAAGGGAAATAAGCTGGATATGACGCTGACCAAGGCCTCTTGTAGCTTTTCATCATGATCGAAAATTTGAGGGTCATCGGCCTTTTCATTAAATGTGACAATGACAGCAGATCTATGGAAGACTGTTTAAACATTTTGAGTGTGAGTACATGTGCGGATTGATAGTATTATAAAAAGATGTTACAGAAGAGAAGATTGTGTTAAAGCCATGGATCTTTTCATTTGACCCTAATTTCGAGTTTAGGAAACCGCCATTTTTAGACGCGGTGTGCATGTTGCTCACCACATTAAAGAGAGAAAACGCAGTTATACTTTTTATCATTTCTGGTGCATGTTTCTTGGTAACGGAAGACTATGGATATAGAATGCCGCGGAAACAGTGGCGCTTTCGCAAGTGCTACTCTAGAGCCTAATAATTAGCTTCCTAAGGCCGCCTAGTAACACTTCTTATCGCCCACGCTTGTTACCAGAGCATATAGTCTTTGGCATTTGACAACGAATTGTTTAATCTTGAGCGGAAAGCCAGTTTCTATTCTGCACACAGTGGCCGCGCACGAAAAACTCTAACGTTTGTCGCCCTATAAGGAATATGTCTATTTTCCAGCGGATCGCTAAAAACTTGCTGTCTTCAATAATTATAGCTATTATTGAGATGCACTAAAGGACAAATTTTCGGCTAAAAGACCAACGAGCTGTGCTTGGACGTAAGCCATTCAGCAGCCTGGACTCTAGCTAAACGCTTGCACCCACAGTCGGGTCGGATTTTTTCTTTCCTTTTTTATGGTTATACTGATTTGAGGTAAACAATAAGAGTGTTTCTGATTAGGTTATTCCGCTTTTACCAAAAAGAGATTCAATGATGCAAGACTTTATGGTGGTTTGCTTATCCCCCACTTTTTATTATCTAAACTGACCAGAGCATCAACACTTGTCAATCCTGGCATCGTCAACAAGCAATACCCCAGATATTGTGAACTGAAAAGCGGATTGAAATTGATCCTTATCTTAGATAAGATCCTAGTAGTCCGCATTATCTTGCTCATTGTATCTTATTTCCTGACCAACAATAGCCACAAATAGCAGCGTCTAATCTAGAGAATGGAAAAACTTGACATTGATTGTAAACTTTTTATGCTCACAAAATGTTAGCAGATAAGACCACAAAGATAAGATTAATGTCAAAAAACGATTTCCTTATCAGCAGCGACTTTTGGAGATATATATAAGCATATATGGCAGCGTTTGAGTTAGCATTTCGCAAAAAGCCCTTTCCAAGTAAATGAAAATAACTTTCCTTTCAAAGTCCAAGTAGCACCATTCAATTCATACAAGCTGTTGTCTTAACAGGTTTTCTCAGTAGATAACAACATTGAGAGCAACCCTCACCCACGTACTTTGCAAGTGCTCTCTTATCATGGGTGCCAAGAAATTGCTAATTTCTGAGCTCCTTCATGAAGCGGAAAATTGTTTTTCACAGTTAATCAAGTAAGTTTATCCAATGTTATTGAAGCAAGACTGTGGCCAGTATGAAGCACTCATGTAGAGGTTTGCCTACTTTTGTATGATCTTCCTGTAAAAATTAGACTTTGTGCATGGCGATCCTTCGCTTTTCATCGCAGCTTTTTGCATGCCATGCGCATCAGCAATTTGTGCCCAAATTCAATCTGACAAACTTCCCGACAATCGTAATCTTTGATGGCAAGGAATAATTAGATCAAACCGCTATCCACAAAGATTATTTTGCCATTGTTACAATACCGCTGCCCTCTCAGATGGCATCGATCAGTTATAAAGCTTCCACAATGCGCTAGAAAGAGTGGCTCCCGCCTCTTTTGTCTGTAAAAAACATACTATCCTATCTTCCGGCCACCAATTATGTCCGGGTAACACACACTGTGTGAGGGAGAAAGATACCATCGTTCGGGCTTCTGGGAAGAAAAAACAATAGCACATGATGGAATTCTCTTTTTTGACAGAATCCTTCTATGCTGACATAGATATCACATGCAATGCCTTCAGTATCACAATTGCTGTAACAGGCGAGGGGCGATTCTGTTGCTCTGCGACAAGAGAGCAGCGAAAAATATTCTCTTAACAATCTTCGTTCCCAACTTCTGGCGGGCTTTTTGTCGTTTTTTATCAATTTCATCTCATTGGTCTTCTACTGTTTAAAGCGCTTGTTTATTTAGCTTTGCTTTGCCATTGACATTGGATCTAATTGCAAGCAAAACCTGTCAAAATACTACAAACAAACCAGTTTTTTACGATGAGCCAAAGGCTTGCGCATAGAACCTCGATGCTCTCCCTCAACACCGCCAGAGGCGGTGACCATGCCTCAAGACCTCGTCCTTCGAGAAACTGCTCCAATTGTGTATGTTCTCCCGGCCTTCTTTCCAGACAGAACCGCCTTTCTTCTATTATTGCTAAGAGAATGAGCTTGAGAAAGAACTCGTCCACAAGCGGCTTAACCAGAAGTAACTCTCGTGCCAGTTTCTCCACCTCTGCTTCCTTGAGAGACTCCTGCAACAAGGATGCCAAAGAAATTAACACTTCTAAGAGGTTGGAGTCGCTCAGAAACGAAATGAAGGAACAAGACATTTCTATTTATATTGTGCCATCTGAAGACGAGCACCAGTCCGAGTACGTGTCGCCCAAGGACCAGAGAAGAAGTTTCATCTCCGGGTTCTCTGGCTCTGCAGGTGTTGCCATCATCACCAGAGACCCTTTATGCATGAACGAAGTTCCAGAAGGCCTTAGCATTGTCAGTACTGATGGAAGATACTTTGCCCAAGCCGAGGAAGAATTGGACTTTAACTGGAAATTACTCAAGCAGGGCGTGAAGGGCGAGCCATCCTGGCAAGAATGGACTGTCTCTAATGCCATTCAGATGAGCTTGGACAGTGGTCACAATATTAAAATTGGCTTGAATGCAAATCTCATTAGTTATAGCAATTACCTCAGTTTTCAAAAATTACTTGACGAAGAACTTTCAAAGACCGTTTCTAAACAATCTGCATCCAGTTCGAATAGTAAGCATACTCCAATCCCTCCAAAGGTACAAATTGTCCCGGTGAAGCAAGACTTGATTGACACAATCTGGCCTTCTTTCGAAAAGGTTCCAAAAAGAAAGTTATCCAAGTTGATGACGTTGAGCAACGAGTATACCGGGGAATCCACCGCTGATAAGATAACCAGGGTGCGCGAACATTTGCAAGAAAAATACGCCAAGTCACCTAATTTCGTCATCAACTCATTGGATGAAATTGCTTGGTTGTTGAATATGAGAGGCTTTGATATCCAATACAACCCGGTCTTTTACAGTTACTTTATACTTACCAGTGGGGATGATGACAGAAGCAACAGAAATATTCTTTACTGCGATTTTGAAGGACGATTCAAAGACATCCATATTGACAAGTTAACCATCACCAAGTACTTGAAACAAAACAATATCGAAGTTCAGCCATACGAAAAGTTTTATGAAGATCTTGCTTTGATCTCTCAAAGCATCAAAGAAAAAAATAATGGCTGTTTTTTTTTGCCTAAATCTTCCAATTGGTCAATGGTCCGAAATTTGAATAGTTTTTTCAAGTTAATTGACAGTCCAATAGAGTTATTTAAAGCAGTGAAGAACCCAACAGAAATTAAAAACTTTAAGATTGCCCATTCGAAAGACGGTTTGGCATGTATCAAATTTTTCGCCTGGTTAGAGAACCAATTGGTTCAGAAGGAAGAAATGCTCAATGAAACTGAAGCGGCTCTCAAACAGCTAGAGTTCCGTAGAGAACAAAAGAACTACGTTGACTTATCCTTCGAAACAATCTCTGCCACCGGCAGCAATGCAGCTATCATTCATTACACACCATCCTTAAGTTCCCCTGCCATAATTGATCCGAACAAGATTTACTTGAACGATTCGGGCGCACAGTTCTTGGAAGGTACCACTGATATCACTCGTACATTGCATTTTGGTTCTCCATCGAAAGAAGAGATCGATAACTACACTCTCGTCCTCAAAGGTAACTTGGCCATTGAAACGCTCAAATTCCCAGAAGGCACCAACGGGTACATGATTGACTCCTTGGCCAGACAGTACCTCTGGTCTAAAGGGCTTGATTATGCTCACGGCACTTCTCATGGTGTTGGATCCTTCTTGAATGTACACGAGGGTCCAATCGGTATTGGGTTTAGAATCAACTATGCTAAACACAGTTTACTGGCTGGTAATGTGATATCGAATGAGCCAGGATTTTATAAAAATGGCGAGTATGGCATCAGGATTGAAAACGTTGTTTACATTGCCGAAGACGAAGATGTCAAGAAGCAGCAAAAAAGCGAACAGAAGCAAGATTTGAAGGAGGCTGAAGAACAAGGCTTTATCGGCGGCGAGGCTATCAAGCGTTCGAAGTCTGTTACGCCAAAGAAGACGTTTTTTAAGATTATTAACTTAACAAGAGTTCCTTATTGCCGTAAGTTGATTAACAGAGACTTGCTCTCAAAGGAGGAGATTGCTTTGATCAACGAATATCATGCTTCTATCTACAGTGAGTACAAGAAGGAGTTATCTGGCGACGCCGTTACGTTGCTGTGGTTGAAGAAACAATGTCAACCATTGTGAGCTCCCAACAAACCGTTGCAGTGCTAATTATTACACTTTTATTTTTTATTTTTATTGAAATTGATGCAGGCTGATAAAATATGTTTTTCTTTTTATAGAAACTTTCTTTTCTTGGAGGTTTACTTTTTATTAGTGTTTTATGGAACTAATAATTTTCTCGAATTTTCGATATTCATTGACATTTTGTATGGTAATATTTCGATGGACAATCTATCTATTAAGTTTAAAATGTAAAGGCCCTTGGTAGTTTTGAGAACCCGATTGTTTTTCGATTTAAAAACGAGAGATACCTACTACTGGACAAAAAATGAAGCTGCATAGACCTAACAACATAAAATGTATAATTAAAGGATATTAAAGCATGGAATGGCGATAAAAATAAATCAAGAAACCTTGAAATAACAGCAATAGTATATCATGTTGAACAATTATCAAAATTAGAGAATAAAATCATGTCAATTACCCATGAAGAAGCATTATAGTTTTGAGGTTGATTAGAAGAAGTATAAATTGAACATGTCACGAACAGTGAGATAAACAGCTCACACCATTTGCTTTCTAGAGCCTTTGAAAACAAAGTGGACCACGGAAATCTGGAAGAATGCCATACCACACATCAATAATATCTCAAGCAAACTAAACCAGAATATTCTGTCTTCAGTGCTTTTCACAGTATGCTGGTTTCTGTTGTTTCTGGTTTTATAGTACTGCAAGGTTCTGAGCATGTTGTTTAAATTACCGTCAATTTCCTCTGCTGCAGAAGTCATACCCTCTACCGGCTCTTCTCCGATTCTTCCAGGCCCTCCAGCGCTACCGGCTTTTTCAAAATTTGGCAACTCAGCCTTAAAGTCATCTTCAAGGTTGATCTCAAAGTCAACGACCTTTTCTGCCCAGGTGGACATTCCATTGGCGAGACAAAATTCATACTCGCCAGGTATAGCGGCTTTGAAGGTCCAATCGCCCTGTCTTTCTTTCTCACCTCCAATTAAAACACTCCCTTCAGGGTCCTTGATCTTGAAGTCGATATCGAAGCTGCCACCAGACTGCACCGCAAAGTAGAAGCCGACAGAGGTATCAGGCTTGGAGGTAAGCACATAGTAACAGAGCGTTTCGTGTGGGTCTAAAGCAACAGTTAGAGCAGTGCCATAGACAGTGCTCACGAGGCACAACGCAAGGATAGCTAATGTGGCAGATACTATGTTTTTCATTTTTGACGGTTTGTAGGAGGATAGCTCAATTGGGACTAAATGTGTCAAAAATAGTTGCAGTACTTATGGTGACAATTAGGGAAAGGGCTGTCCTTTGGCTTTTTAGGAGATCTGTGGTTCCAGCGACCGGCGAGCCCTATTTCCGGGCCTGTCAGGTGAGCCTTTAGTTTACTTCAATAAGCAGGGCGAGCAGTATTGTGTTATATTTATTTTCTTAACCAATTTATTAATAATCCGGAAAGCCGGTTTGAAACAACTAACTAGAAACATAGGGGTTTAAAGGAAACTACGCTTTTATAGTTTTCTCTTTCCTAGATAGTTGCAATGAAATCCTCAAACTTCATAACAGGAAAGTGATCCATAAAGTGGTCACGCGCGGAAAAAGTATTGCGAGCGCTGGCATCAGCCTCAAGCAGGGTAAACCCTTTTTGCACCACATCAAAGAACGACTGTTTTGTATAGGGCTGCGCAGGACAGAGTGAGTCCTAACATGGTAAACTGCAGTTGGTTCTGAAAAGCAGTGATTTGACTGAACTTCACTGCCAAATTTCAGTCAGCGGCTACGGATTTTTTGTTTTCTTCCCGGCTCCTCAAATAGTCTCTTTATTGACTAGAAATGGCATTGACCGGTTGCAAGACCATTACGTGGTCCAAGAATGGTTTCATCGCCTACTCGCCCATAAGCACTAGAGATACAACCATCGATAGCTACAATAATCTCAATTCCTATAACTTGGCAGTGACACATATGGAAATGGTGGATGGCCATAGTTGGAGACTAGCCAATCCCCGTACTTTTAAAGTGCAGGCGCCGTTGTATGGCGTGGCTTCGATATCTGACAATTTGGGCAATGGTTCATCGGACCAAAAGGACGAAAACAAGAGTACCAATGACGCCAAAAATATCGACAAGAGTAAACTCAACAAGCAAAATCAAAACAAAAATTTGGATACATCAAGTAATGATTCGATAAGCTCCTATCAGAAACTATTGCCAATAACATATGTCGAATGGAGCACTGTTGGAGACTATCTTGCCAGTTTTGATTCACACGGAAACATGACAATATTTGGAGGCGGCATCTGCAAAGAATCAGATAACCAGTATAGCTACTCTCCTTTCAATGACTTTGTCATATTATATAACGACACGGTGGTGGATGCGCCTGTGGAAGGCAAGAAAACTGTGAGTTACAAATCAACCAACTTGCCAGATTTATCCTCGATGGCCCAGTTTAAAAATCAAAGCATTTATGGAGACTTTACAACAAGAGTGATAGGATTTGAATGGCTACCTTCGCATAAACCAGTTTATGGAATGAAGCCGGCAAGGATCAGTAAAGCCTCCGACAGTCTCAAGAATGGTAATCAGTCTACCGCTGATTCGCCAGGTACATCATCGTCGCCGTTGGCATTGTCTAACAGCGCTTCCGCAGGATCGTACCAGTTTTCTTATGAGTTCGCTTTACAAAAGCCACTCGGATTCGCTCACCCAGTACCCTCCAAGCAGGCGTGCATTGGTATTCGAAAGAATGGTGAGATATGTCTCTGGTATCAAGGAACCCATGGACTCAACTTCAATAGAGTGACGCAATCTCTAGATGAAGACGTCGCCAATACGGGGATCAACGAAAACTATGACAAGTACCTTCTATCACATGCCAGTTTCGGGTTTCGCAGAAACGGAAGCATTTTGTTAGCCACATACAGTCCCTTTTCGAGATTTTTGAAATTGTATCTAATAACAATTGACTGGGGCATGCTGTCCAAAAACATAAAAAGTGGTAAATCGGATAGCGGAAAGGATAATGAAACTAAAGACACTTTACTTTCGCCAAAACTCTCGGTGAAAAGAGTTTGCAGAGAGTATATCTCACCGGCTGGCGCCAATGGTCTACCTCATCAGCTCACGCATTTGAAAGTTGTGTCATCTAACTTTGTATCTGATCAGGAACAAAACATTAACCTTGTGTTTGAAGAAAGTGCCAAAAAAGGTGAAAGCGTCAAACATGACAGTAGCGCAGGTAATGAGCAGGCGGCACAGACTGATCCTGCATCCACAGTGTTCAGATACCAGTTGAACAAATCGACGTTAGACTCAAATAACATTTTTGTGAAGAAAGGTGGTCAACTGATGGCAGATTCTACCAATGGTGGCGAACGCCTGCACTCTGTCACTTCCGGCACAAGCTTGTCTTCATCAGCATCATCCCTAGATCAAGTTCTAAACTTAAAAGAAATTGTTCAGTTTGATAAAAAGATCAATAACATGGACACTGTCAGTAGAAACTTGTTTATTTACTTTGTGTTGGAGGATGGCAAAATCGATATCAGGCAGATGAATAATTTAAAGAAAAAATGCGGCACTAGCAAAAATAAAAGTAACAATGGTGATAACATTCAAGATCATGAAATTCCTGCAGAAGTAATGACACTCTACGACGCCAATTTTAAAATCAAAAAGCTCAAGGAAAAAACGTCATTTGCGCTAGTATCACCAAACTTGAGTGCGGCTGTGTACTTGCCAGAGTACCATGTGCAACCTATCGAAAAGAACCAATTTGTTACTAACAAGCTAGTTTTAACATTGGCCGAGACGAGCAGCACAAAAGACCATATCGTTTTGGGTCCATTGGATCAGCTATTAGTCAGCGCTGCTTTCGCGGTAACGCATTCTGAAAGCTGCTTCACTAGTCTGTGCTGTGACGACTTAATCGCGGCTATACAATTGGAAATTGCAAAGGTGCGCCAATTAGAAGTGGAGAACGAAATGAAGGAACAAGCTGAATTGAAGAAAATTGAGAAAAAGCCCCAAATTAGCAAGGACTCGCCACCGAGACCAAATTCGCTTTCGTCAGAAGTGCACAAGAAGAATTATGAAAAGCT
Source organism: Saccharomycopsis capsularis (assembly GCA_031125595.1). Lineage (NCBI taxonomy): Eukaryota > Fungi > Ascomycota > Saccharomycetes > Ascoideales > Saccharomycopsidaceae > Saccharomycopsis > Saccharomycopsis capsularis. Next base: position 316,682 of record JASTUX010000007.1, read on the forward strand.
TATAGACCGTATAATTCAGGAGTCTCACACTGCGTTGAGGTTCTCCCTTATATACTCTAGTGACCAGTTAGATAAGTTGCTAGGGAACCCGCCGTTGCAGAGACTTTTGAGTTTGCAAATGACACTTGGCACTGTCCAAAACTGGAGTCGCAGCAAAACCGGCAAAATATCGTGGATTGTCCTAAATTCCAGAGCATGTGCTTTTGGCATCATGATTACCTTGAAGGCGTGGTACAAGGATTACACCCGCTGCTCTCAAATGAAAAAAGATCCACGATTTGCAAATATGTCGCCGCACTATTACATTAACAGCAACTTGAAAGCACAACTAATCGCCAAATGCCTAGGCGTTATCAAATGGGTTTTGAACTTAGCAGTATACATTTGTCAGGATTTGCTCAATATGACGATATTATCCACTGGAGGGCACGATAAGTTTCAAAAGGCATTCACTGAGTCCTTGGCGTTGCCTATTCTTATGGCCAAGGTGCCGAGGGTGCTTTTGCTCAACTCGATAAAAGGGCTTAAGCAGTTACTTGCCTTTGCTGTGAAGTTTGTTGATGAGTACAAGATTACCGCAGAAACCGCAATATACCACGCAACAGAAAAATTGAAATCAATGATCAACAGCTCCTTGGTGAGTATCGACTTGTTTGAGTCGTTCTTGTCCAAAGTAGAGGCCATAATCAAAGTCTCGTTAAATAACCATCATCAAAGAATCTTTCAGGGCAAGCAAGCCAATAACGGCAATATTAACAGAAATATCCAGTTATCACTTGTGAAGATTGAGCAAAAATTGATATGTCAGGGTGTGATCCCTGAGGAGCTCATGGAGGCGTCAAAAACAATCATCAAGTATTTCAACGACACGTTGCGGAGGGAGGTAAATTGCAGCCAGCTTTATCTTTACGATCTTACGTGGTTAGGTCTTTACGATACCGAAAAGGATTTCGGTCAGACCGAATCAGAGACAACAGAAGCATTCAAGAAAGAAGAGAATTCTGGCGGCGATTCTCTGGATGGCCCACCTTCGAAGAAACAAAAGCCTTCGTTGTCGTTTATAGCCCATAACAATAAAGGCAACTACAATCTAGTTGAAACTCTAGTTATTTCGGATCCTTTAACCCGCAACAGCTACCCAAACTATCTCTACAACAAGAACGAGAAAGTGGACTACTTGCGCAAAAACATTATTGTCGCGCAACTTCAAGGTGGTACCCTACAAAACCCGTATCCGCAACTCACTACCATCGAGGCTATCTCCACCGCTAACGGCAATGCTTCATCTTCCTCGCCGCCATGGTTCCATGTCAAGGGCTCGCTGCGCCCTTTTAGGGAGAAGAGGTGTGTCCGGTGTGGTCTGGTTGCCAGTATCGACGACACTAACTTGATCATCAACCCATTCGAAAACACCAAGGCCTCATCCAAGAGAAATAATAGCAAGGAGGCGAGAAAAAATGGCGACGTTGTCCCGTTGAGTAATAGCAATAATAGCTGGGACATGGCGTTTCAGCGGTTCTGTTTTTGTGGCGCCAGTTGGGCTAGCATTAGCTGAAGTAAAGGGGGTTGAGATTATGTATTATATGGATGTATCCAAAATAGAAAAAGTTATAGCGGTTTGGAGAAGTACTGTAGGACATCAAGATGTTGATTCGCTTTGTATATGTTTGTTGGGTGCCTTTTGCGCCCTGTTTGTCACCATGTTAACATTTATCTCATAACTTCAACGTCAGTACAAGCTCTCAAAGTCTGCCGCTGCTCAAACATGCACACGAATACATCAGATCGCTTTCCCAACCACCCATACAACTCATACCTTACAAACAAAAACCACGAAACACGAAATATGAAACGTAAAATCATAAAATAAAATGCTGAACGAAAAATAAAACTGAAACTAAATCAAAAGCAAATGACAAACAACAAATAACAAACTGAAATAACGTACCAGACGCAAAAATAATGACGCATGCCACTAGGAGAAATAAAAAATATATAGGGCTTAAAGATCGAGTTTTACTGTAATCTTTACTGAACGTAAGCAAGTACTTACTGAGAAGTACTAAGCTTAAGACATAATTGCACAATAATTTATAACGTTATTGTGAGAAACAAAAAGAAAGTGTTATAAAAAACAGTGGGCGGGAACAGGAACAGAAACAGTGAAATCGGAAAAGTAGCAAAGACAAACGAACTGAAAAGCAGGAAAACCAGAAAGGACAAAAACTTGATGCAAAGATGATGGAAAATGAACAAGCGTGAAAAGGAAAGGTACATCATGAACGAAGAGGTGTGGGCTTCTTGTGAGTATAATGACTGAAGAAGAAACAAAACGCGGTTGGTAATTGAGCAGATTTGCGAAAAATACTGGACTTTTTGTGAGACAAAAATTAGAAAATCAAGAGTTGGCAAGTAGAGTTTCCTATTGCTTGTTGCTGACTTTGAAATCAGACAAGTCGTGGATAACCATGCCGGCAACACAGGCACTCAATAAAGTGCTGATGCCACCGGTAACCAAGGCAGAAAAGACAGTGGCAGCGATAATTCTAGCCTTGTTCGGAGCCAAAGTGCCCAAGACACCCAATTGGGTACCGACAGAACCAAAGTTAGCGTAACCACAAAGGGAGTAAGTGGCTAACAACTGACCTCTCTTGCTCATGGTGTTGTATGGAGCCTTGCCGATCAAGGTGGAGTAGCCGTTATATTCATTTTCGATAAACTTCATGGCGATCAACTCGGCAATAGGCTTCAACTCGTCTCTTGGGGCACCGAGCAAAAAGGCAACTGGGTACAAAATGTAGCCGCCCATGAGCTCAAGGGAGAGATGGTGAATGTTCCAGAATTTACCAAACCAGGTGAGGACACCATTGAAGAGAGCGACAACGCCGATGATACAGATCTGGTTGGCGAGAATGGTAGCAGCGACAACAATACCAAGATAGGCACCATTGGAGAAGGCCTGCAAGACGTTACGAGGCTTTTGGCTCTCATCCAAGTTCTCGTCAACATCTGGGATAGTGCAGTCACCGGCCGTCAAGGAGTTCTCGACCTCGGGATAGCGGAGCTTGGATACGGACAAGGAGGCAGGAATGGACATGACACAACTGGAGACCAAGGCCTGGGAGTTGATGCCGATACCAATATAGGAAATCAAGACGGAGCCGGAAATAGTGGCAAAACCAGAACACATAACCTGGTGGATCTCGGCTTTGGTCAAGTATGGCATGAGGCCTTTGATCAAAATGGCAGACTCGCCGATACCGATGAATGGAGAGGCAGCGGCGACGACAGCCTCACCACCACTGACCTTCATGGACCAAAAGAAAAACTTGGAAAACTTGCCGGTGGCCCACTGGATGAAACCGAGGTACAAGAGAACATAGACAATGGCAGCAAAAAAGAGTACCGCAGGCAAGACAGTGAAGAAGAACATGCCGTAGTGGGCAACCTCAGTGTTGGTGACGAAAGCAACACCGTTTTTGGCAAAGCCCAAAAACTCCTCGGACAAGTCGGAGATGAACTTGAAAATGTCGTAGCCGGCCTTGGTGCGGAGCACAAAAAGGGCCACAATGTACTGCATCAAGATACCATTAATAACGGTGATCCAGCGGATCTTCTTTCTGTTGTTGCTGGTCAAGTAGAGACCGCCGAGGGCGACAACTATGCCGATAAAAGAGATAAACCTGTCGAGACGCTTCGAGTCTTTGGTCTCCTCGGGCACCATGGAGCCGATGAGCATGACGGCAAGAGTCAAGACGGCGCCGGACAAGATTCTAAACTTTTCGGGGATGCACTTGTTTCTGACGGTCAAGCCGTGGAACCAGACTGTCTGGACAGTTTTCATGAAGTACTTGGTGAAGGGCACGTACAAGGTGAAGAAACGGAACATGATCATGCCGTACAAAACGGTCGGGATCAACCACTTGTGGCGCTGCTTCTTCTGGATGATGATGGAGAGCCACCAGGAGGTGAAGAAGCAGACCCAAAAGAGATGCACGGCCCACCTCCACCGAGGGTACGAGTACTTGATGCGCTTCAAGAGGGACATTTTTTCTGAGGCTCCGGCCTCAGCCTTCTCGGGGTCCATGCTGTCCTCCTCGGCGGCGCTTAAGGTAGTGTGCTTGATGCCAGGGGAGGGCTTGGCGGCGGAGGAGTTGGCCTCGAGGTCCGAACTAGAGGAGCCCACCTGGCAAACCTTTTCGGAGACCATCTTTTCCTTCTCGGGGCCCGGGGAGGGCGCGCGCCCCTTGGCGGAGGCGGTCTCAATGGCGTTGGTGTTGGTGCTGTGCATGGCGGGCTGGCGGCGGCGAGGGGTGATTCTCAAGGCAGGGTGCTGGGAGTCTCTGCCAGGAGGAATAACAGTCTTCTCGAAGGAAGAGGAAGAGAAGAAGGAAGCAGGGCGGAAGCGCTGTTGATAAGTGGAAAAAAATTTTTCCGTGCGGCGCTTTAAGGTTTGTAGTGCAGATGCCCTTAGCGAGGCTTCTCTGGGCCAATGGGAGCAGGCAAAGAGGTGCGAGCAGAGAAAAAAAGAGGCAGGAGCCGCTGAGATCACCGAGGATGCTGTTGGGAAGCCGGGCCTGGGCGTGTGACTGTTTCGTGGACAGAGTAGGGCAAAAGAAACAGCACACGGCAGTGGGAATATGCTATCACGAGACAAGATCACAGGCAGGAAGATAGGCCAAGACGCCAGAGAAAACCAACTGACCGGGGGTGCAAGCCATGCCGGTTATATACCCAGACAGACACAACACGCACACTGGTTGCGGTTGTTGTTGTTATCAGCGCTCTCCACCCGATGGCTATCTTGCGAGGCGGTCTCAGATAAAGAGCATCAATCGCGCGGGAAAGAGGGACCCTACTAGGGGGAGCAACGTTAGCGTGCAGCAGGATGGATGCCGGAACACATTAGAGCACAGGCTTGGGGCGTAACTACAACAGAACAGAGCAAAACTACAGCATCCCAAGCAAAAGCGCAGACCCTGTTTATGGTCAGACAGAGTTCGCGCCCTCTCGGCCATCCCGAGATAAGCTTTGGTGTCCTGGCGAGCAGGCCCTTCCGGGCCTGCTCGCCAGATAAACACGGCAGCCGCTGGCTACCCGGCTACCGCCGCATGGAAAGCTTTCTGGTAACATGCGCCAGTCCTTGCTGATTTCCACGAAAAACATCCCGAAACAGCAGAAGGAACGGCGTGAAATCAGCAATTGTGCATCTTGCGCGTATCTGCGCGTCTGTCCACATTGCCGGGTAGCGACTAGGGGCACCACAAAAGCATACAGCAGGGCTGCGGTGTTGGGGTGTAGCAGCTTCCCCAAGACATGGCTGTCATGTGCAACGCACAAGGAACGTCTTTTGCTGCGTTGGCAGGCTGTCTGGTCTTGCCGGTTTAGGGAATGTTATGGCGGCCGTGGTCTTGGCCGCTATCTTTGGCCGCTGTCTCCAGCCAAAGGAGCAACAGAGGAGTTTTTCTCGTGGGACTGTCTCTCGGATAGTAAAAACGCCGTCGGAGATATTGTCTCGCACTAGGGGGAGGTTCCAGAGCCGCCCACGCGCGATAAGGGCGTGTCTGCTTTCCCTGGACATCTGTCAAAGCATGGACCGCACGGAAGGACGCCGGAATCCGGCGGAAATGCTGATAGCCTGCTGTCTATCTATGGTAAAAAGTCACGGCCACGCTTTTGCAGGCTGTCAATGTAGCAGCATACAGGGGTCAATCGAGGTTCCAAAGGAATAGTCTACTAAACACGTCATGTGACAAAACTTTGCATGTATATTCTATCCGGCTAACAACCATTGTCCTTTCACAACTCGTCTGCAAGGTCAAAGGCCCCCTCCTGGTGCAACTCTATCGACTTTTGCGTTCTCTCAAACTCGCGGTCCCAGTCCAGGCTCAGGTACGGTCTTTGGAAGCTGTTGCCGTCAACAGGGTAAAACCAATAGTTCACAGCAATGTGCATGTTGTCGCTACCGTCCTTGACCTCTGGGGAGTCCTTAGCGCCCTCTGAGCCGCCAGCAAAAGAAGTCACTTCGTGGAACCAGCCCGTGGGCAAATAGAGCATCTGGCCGGCCTCTATCTGCGCGGTAATTCTTTTGGCTTTCAGCAATTTCGGGAAATGCTTTTCTTTGAAAGCCGCGAGTTTCTGTTGCTCTTCCTCGGGCAACTCATCATCGTGCAAGAGCACCGGAGGAACTCTGCAAAAGGACGGAGGGTCCGGTTTTTCATGCTCGGAGCCCTTTTGAGTGGCACGTCGCTCCTCTGGCTCTTCAGCAGCAGTACCGTCGCTTCTCAAGTGCCGCCACGTAGGAGCCTTCTCGTTGACTTTGTAGTCAATAACACCCGAATTGTAGACCTTGTTGACATCTCCAACGGTGTACAAGTTGAAAGCCTCGGACGGCGGGAAAATGGTGAAGCGCTTCTTGCCTTGCACGGGGATGTACAAGTTATCGGCGTGGTCGTGGTGCAATCCAGATGACGTTCCGCTGCCTGGGACGCCGCGTCCTAACCCGAAATCAGGCTTTTTTTCGTCAATGTTTAGTGCAAAGCCGCAAGGCTTCTTTTGATCAGCATCCTTTTTTGCTCCTATCCAGATGTTGATTTGCTGTGGTATGAGGTTCTGCAAAACAGCTGGTCTTATAGGGAGCTGGTTCTTGGCGACGAGCGACGTCAACGGCCTCTGCACTAGCTCAAATAACCTTTCTTTGGCCTCCACTTCGTAAAGCGGGATGGTGCCAATAGTGGCCAAAGGTTTCTCGGAAAAGTCATCAATGTCTTCATTATCTGAATTTAAGTCGTTGAAATCGTCATGGAGGTCATTGAAGTCAATTGAGTCTGCATCGCTTGCAGTTTCAAGGTTCTGCTTGAATGAAGAAGTATCTAAATTGTTTTTACTTGTCTCACTCTCATTTTCGTCGTCATCCTCTTCTCCATCAACGCTATCTTCCTTGTCTGCGAACACCGGCTCGTCACCATTGAAACTGTTCTCTTCTTCGTCCTCATCATCATCATCATCATCCTCGTCGTTGCTGTACTGTGTTGTAAGGTACGCGGTCAAGTCGCCCTGTTTTGCCTTGTTGATAAAATCGTCAAACTTCATTTCCAGTCTTTTCTTGCCTGAGCCGTATCCTCCTTGAACTGCATGCTCAATCTGCACGACAAAGTGCTCTCCATTGTCCTTTTCCAACGTTTGCAAGATCGAGCCTGACTTCAAAACATCAATATTGAAGCCCGGGATCACACCGTTGATGAGGGCTGGTTTGCGGGGCTCCACATACTGCTTCCAAAAGGTTTCGGCGTCAATGTCGTTGATGCTGATTTCTGAGATCTGCTCATTATCAACTGATGGGACGTAGCCTGAGTATGATGAAAACTCCTGGAGCTTTGTGATTGTCTTTGACTTCTTGACGGAAGGGTCCTCTTCATTCTGGAGCTCATTGGCTCTCTTGTTCTTCTTTGTCATTATGCGTGCTGTACGATAACAGTTAGTTAGAACTGTTGGCGAGATGTTATCGATGTTTTACGTCTCCCTTGACGTTAAACTGAAAAACATTTTTTTTCGCATTCCGTGATTTTCTCGCTGCTCATCGGGTCTTGAGCGTGTAGGCCAATGCGGTTAGGGGGGCACAATATAAGAACTTTCTAGGGACCCTCCAGGGGCGGTCCAGGAAAGAGAAAATGCGGTAATCAAAATACAAAAAACTTCTTTTCAATGATAGGAGAGAAACACTTTGGGTGGGTTATCTCCTTGGAGTACCGCTGACCAAAACCCTGGACGGTAATGTTATATTGGCTGCTCGTGCGCGGGGTGATGTGTATTGATGTTTTAATGAGATGATCCATGCGTTTGCGTACATTTCCTGCTGGTTTATGCCAGCCCAGGGCACGCAACCAGGGGCCAGGCCTGTTTTCTCTTTTTTCTCAATGTTGTCCACAGCACTGTGGTGCCGAAGGGCTGCTCCGTGCCGCTTCTTAACAGGAGGAAAACAAAAAGTTTTCTGCCGTGTTGTTGACCAACGTGTCGATATCCCAGACCACAAAAGCACAGACACCCTCGTCCACACCTTACCCCCCTTCCAAGTCTCTTTCCCCTTGCCCCTCGCTGTTCTCATCATTGCACACCGCTCCAGTCCACTGCTCTGTACTGTATCCGAGCGCCTGTAGACCCGTTGCATCTGTCTAGGTCCTGTTGCGTATTTGCTGATCTGCCTATAGCTATTGCTTTCTACCATTCTTTTACCTCGAGATCTACTCCCAGTCTCGAAACACTAGCCGTTTTCGCCTTTCACCCATTCTGGTTCCCTGTTTTTGAAGGAAAAAGGACCACCGATCAGTTCCAACTTATTATTATATCATCATCAAATAGATCTTTCACATTTGTCCACCTTGTCTCAAGTCGGAAATACCAAGTCAAGACACTAAAATAAAAAAACTGTAAACAATGCCAAACTTTTTCGACAACATAAAAGAGGGCGTCAACGATTTCATTTTCAGTCTCACCACTAATGATCGTTATGCCACCTCCAGATCCCCATACAATGCTAATCACTTGAATTCGAGCCTGAATGCCTACCAAAGAACAAGCTCCAACGCGAATTTTATTAGTAATTCCAACAACGCTTCAACCCTTTCCTTGGACGCGCAGGGAAACGGAAACGTCGGCTACAGACCAGGTTTAAGGTCAAGAGCCACCAACGATGGTGAAATCCAGTTGAACGACTACGGTAATGCGCCACCTATGCATGAAATTTGGGAAAGAATTGATAAATTTTTAGCTGAAGAATACCCCGAGTTGGTGGAATTCTTGAATGAGCCAGCTACCGCAGCCGACTTGAACGAGTTGGAAAACGATATCAACATTTCTTTGCCAGCTGACGTGAGAGAAAGCTACCAAATCCACGATGGTCAGGAAAGAGGCGGCAAGCCTACTGGTGTGATAAATGGTTTGACCTTGTTAGATCTTGAGTCCATTGCAGAAGAATACAGTGTCTGGCAAACAGCTGCCAGAAAAATTGAATACGAGAGAAAGTTGTATCTGGAAAAATTGCACGCTTACAAGCAGCAGATGGCTCAGCTTACTTCTGCCGCCTCTTCCAGTGAAGACAGAACCTTGAAATTAGTGCATAAGAAGATACAGCCACCTGTGCCTAGAATTGACTTTGTCGCTCATCAGCGCTCATTTCCAGAAGGCGCTATCCAGCCGGTCTACGTCCATGCTGGATGGGTTCCTTTGGTAAAAGACTTTTCTGGTAACAATATCGCCGTTGACTTGGCACCAGGCCCAAAGGGTAAGTGGGGTCAAATCATTTGTTTTGGACATGATTTTGACATCAAATTTGTTGTTGCCAACTCTTGGTCCGAATTTTTGCACAATGTTGTCACTGGCTACGAAAAAGGAAACTTTTATATCGATGATGTTGAGGAAGAATTGTGGTATGCCATCAACGGTAGGCCATTGAATTACTTGGATGAGTTGAAAAAGACTCATTTGGCTCCATTGAGAGCCCAAAGAAAACCAAGAATTGTGAATCGCTCTGCCAACTCGTCAACTCCAAACATCGCGTCAACGTCACAATTTCCTGCAACCAGATTGGGAAGCACTTCTACCACTAACGTGGTGCTACCAAAAGAAACTCTCATAGAACCTGAAAAGGAGTTGGAAAAAGATTCAGAAAAGGAATTGGATAAAGATTCAGAAAAGGAGTTTGTCAAGTCTGTTGAAGCAACTACTGAAACTAGTTCTGACGATGCCGAAGCAAAAGACAAAGTGAAAGATTCCATCATTGAGACAGAAACTGAAGAAGTTCCACTTATTAACTAATCTCCGCATTAGTGTAAGCGGCGCGTTCCTGTAACTCGAACTTCTATCAAAAAGCAGTATACTCGAGGTAGTATCTCCAGTTTAACAGTTTGCTCCACGCTTCTGTTTCTTTCTTCCTTTTTTTTTTCTCTTGTTCATTGGTGGCTTTTGTGCAGCAAATAATATAATTCTTTTTCTGTTTTTCTCCAAATTTTCATCATTTTAGTTTTATTCTCAAATTTTTGTTTGTCATGGAAGCTTTACGTTTGTTCAAAGTCGTTGGCGCTAGATGCCCAACGTTCATAAATGTTTATTTTTGAACATTGACAATATACACTCTTTTATTGTTTTTTGTTGTCATTATCATTATGATTATTACTACTGTTACTATCTCTTTTGCATTTGCATCCAGCCTATCTTGAATACAATTCTCTTGTTTTTCTCATTTCGCAATTCTATATTTTCAAACACATGTGACAGTAACGCAAAGCAAGCACACAGGCATTCATTGGTTTTCGTGGTCTTTTCCCATGCTCAAAACATCAAAGTTTGTCATCACCAAACCACACGTTCATTTCTGCTAAACACTATACCTTAAATTCTGTGTAGTAATCAAGACGATGGTGATGGCCGTCCCCTTTGGTTTGGCGGTGGTGGTCTACGATACCCAGGAGGCGGCACTGGAACTTTGTATCCTGACGGTGGTGGGCCCCTGTAACCTGGTGGTGGTAGGCCCCTGTAACCTGGCGGACCTCTGTATCCAGCTGGTAATGGGCCTTTTGAGCCAGGGGAAGGAACAGGAGGGCCATGGTATCCCGCTGGAGGAGCAGTTTTCAATAGGGCTACTGGTTTCGCGTTAGCTGGCCGTGATGGACCTCTGTATCCTGGAGGCGGAGGACCTCTGTACCCGACTGACGGAGGAGGGCCTCTTGCCCCAGGAGGAGGCACAGGGGGGCCTCTGTATCCTGCTGGAAGAGACGCGCCCGTTGGGACTTCTAATGGAGTTCGAGGTTGCGCTGCTCCTAAAGGGCGCAGGCCCCTGTATCCTGGTGGTGGTGGGCCTCTGTACCCAGCCGGTAGAGGAGAACCTCTGTATCCTATCGGTGGCGAGGCATCTTGTGGGCGAAATTGGCCTGGTTGTGCCAGTGGAAGGGGGCCTCTAAGTTTTTGTTCTGGAGGCACTGGTGGGCCTTGTAGGCCAGGAGGAGAAGCTCTACGCATACCGGTTTTATGTTCTCCTAATGCCTCACCTGGTGCAGAACCCGGACCAGGAGGAAGACGACGAACCGCTGGCTTTTGATTTACATACTCTTCTTGCCTTGATAGGAAGTTATATGGCACACCGTCAAAACTTTCGTACGAAGAGACACTGCCAAGAGACCTTGGGTCCGATGTAGCAGGCTTCATGCGGCCGTTGTCTGGCTGTGGTGGGCCCCTCTGCCTGGCTTGACCTGGTGGTAGTGGGCCATACTGTGATACGGATAATAAGGATGAAATAGGCAACGATGCTGATGAGGACCTCAAAGAGGCCGAGGCGCCAGAGCTGTGTGATGATCCATGACCAGAAGCTTCCAACGAGGAAGGCCCCGCGCAACACTCGGTTTTGACCGTAGATGGTGCCTTTGGTACCTGTGCTTGTCTTGACGGATGGACCATTTTTCGCAACCCTGTTTGAGGAGGACCAGTGATGCCAATCTTCTTCTCGGGTTTTACGACCTTTTGAGTCTTTGAAGATGGATACTCTTGTACACCTTCCAATGAACGTTTTCTTGGCTGAATTAGAGACTTTAGCCTGATGCCTGGCTTTATGTTTTCGCTGGCTGGCGATGGTGGCGGCATTCTTGGCCCTGAAGGGAAGCCGTGAGAAGAAGACAAGCGACGTGGCGGACCTAATGGTGGCGGTGAATCAGTGTGAGATGGTCTCATGAGTGACTCCTGCTTGACACCAGGTTTCACAACAGCAAACTTATTAATTGGAGGTCTGCCAACTGCCTGCTTTGATTCTTCTGACTGCTTGCTAGGAAACTTTTTAACAACCTTTTTGCCCTCCTCCACTTTAGCCTTGGCTTTAAATTTGCCGTCGGGAGCATTGTCGGGAGCGTTGTCGACAACACCAGCGACACTCGAAAATAAGCCAGACAAGAATTGGTTAGCGAGAGCAGAACTCTTTTTGTTAGAGTCTATCTCTTTTTGCTTGACTTCACTGACTGAAAGAGGATTTTTGTCCCTAAGTTCTAACACTTGGGTGATTGGCGTTTTCTTCTTCGGCTCTTCGATAACAAGCACAATCATAGAGACAAGTTCGAATGGATCTTTAGCAACTTGTGCAAAAGACAAAGCATAATTCTTTTCTTGATCCTCATTGACAAACTTAAGGGTGTGTTTGAACAAGATTGCAGAATTGACGTCTTTGAATTCAACATATGCCAATCCAGCGGACTTACCATTCGTTTTATCAATATGAAATTTGATTTTTGTGATTTGATTTTCAAGCTTGTACTTTTTCTTGGTTATATTGACGAATAATGGTGCTTTCTGGAGCACGTTGGGCTTGTTTAGCACTAATGGCAACTCAATGTCTTTAATACACAACCTCTCTCGACGTCTATAAGGTCCTCTTCTCTTGACCTTCTTAGGCGTTTTCTCATCTTTGTCGTTTTCTCCTTTAACGTCTTTCTCTTCACCATCCTTACCGTCAATATTTTTTTCGTTAGCCAGCTCCTTCTCACCTGCTTGCTTTGGATCATTTTGAACACTATTTTCTGGTTTGTCGATGTCAACCATGTGTGCTCCGCTGCTATTCTCCTTGAATCCATCTGCCTTCGAGCTTTTTGAATTCTCTAAACTTTTCTTCTTCTCGACAGCACCGCCTTCTATACCATTAGATGTAACTGTGGAGGCCAGCTCATCCGATTTACCATTAGGAACATTGGCTGCATTCTTATCTTCATCGTGCTGAGATGTTTCTTTCTTTGAACTTTTTTTTGCATCGCCTTGACTCTTCAAAAATGAAGGATTAGTCACAAAGAGTTTTGCAATATTGAGTTTTCTTGAAAGAACGCACCATCGTCTAATATCCTCTTCAGAAATGTACCATTCCAAACCCCCTATGTACACCGCGGCTGATGCAGTGTCAGAAGTTCGAAGTTTATGGACAAGCTCATACTTTTTGGGCTGCCCTGGCTCTTTGGTGTCCGAAATCTTCACGTTTTTGTGCTTGTTATTACGGTCGAATTTATTTTTCAGATATTTTGGTTTATCCAATGATTTGGCATTGCGCGAAATTCCACCAAAGTTTTGCAATTGCTTGAGGCGTTTACGGTTATTATTGTCATTATTCTTGTTGAAAATGCAGCTGAATTTTTGCCCCTTGGTAAAATTGGGGTATTTGGAATCTCTTGAGTTTAGATGGTTTGGTAGTTTCTGGAACCCAATTGGCTTGCTTTTTACGGTGCTTCTTGGTTTCAAGTTTTTATCATTAATTTTCTTGAACTTGTCAAGGAAGGAGCTTTTGTTAACGGAAGAGTTTTCGGAAGGTCTAATTCTTTTTGACGCACCATCAGCATCATTAAACGAAATAAAATTTTGGCTGCCAAATTCGTCATCACTTATTCTTCTAAGACTATCAGCTTCTTCTGGTCTTGGCCTCTTTTTGAAATTGAAATTTTGCACCCCAGAATATTTAGACGATAGACGTTTAGCTGCAGTAGGCGGATGTCCACTGTGATAATTCGTGAGCCTTGATGGGCGGACTTTATTTGAATTTCTGAAAGCAGATGAATACGAAGCTGAAGAACCGCCTATAGCAGGACTTTCTGGAAACGGTTCTTTCAATGGTCCAGCAGAAGGCTGGTGGTTCAAACCCCCTGAAAGAGCGTGAGGTTGAAGAATTGGGACCGCGCCAGCTTTTTTAGGCTTGCCTAGCGGAATGCCATTGAACCCAGTTCTTTCTTTATTGCCGTAAACAAACTTTTCCTTTGGCTTAGCTTTACCTGGCAGTTGCAAAGACGTGGATTTTATAAATGAAGGACGGTTTGCAGCCGGAGGGTAGTGGCCCATAGGCTCTGGCATTGAGGTTCAGGGATCCTCTAGTAGATGAAAACTTCCAATTAAGCCAAAGCGCCTTGCATGCCTGGCTCTTTGGAAGTTTCATGTATCAGGAACAAAAAGTTTCAAGGAGAATTAAGGGTCATGGTGATAATAACAAGATTATTTGTCCTGATTTTCCCTGTTTCCTTGCGCGTTTTAATTCCGTGCTTAATCAATAAGGAGAGACGCGCACTTTCCAATATTAATACTATAGTCATGTGATTCTTCTTTTTCTATAGGGAAAGTTCATGACCATCTAGGGATCCTGTAACCCTACGTTATCGGCATCCTAGTTTTATGGTGCAACGATTTTTTGATCTGGCATGTTTGAATTTATCGAGGTGAAAAATCGCTTAAGCTGGTGTGGCCAACTTACAGTGTGGAATCAACCAAGATATGCTCGAATTAAAGCGCAAGCCAAAGCTATTTTTGCACTAACAAGTTTCTTTTACATTTGAATCGCAACAGCACAAAATGGAAGTCCAGGTGGATCCAAATGAAGATACCGAATGGAACGATATCTTGAGATCAAAAGGCGTGATTCCAGAAAGACCGCCATCTCCAAGCGAGCAGTTGGAAGAGGCACTACAGGCGGCAGTCGAGAAGGCACATGAAAACAGATTAGAGAACAAGAACCTTGAGGAGCTCGAGGAGCTCGAAGGCGAAGAGGACGAGGAGTTTTTGGACCATTACAAACGCAAGAGATTTGAGGAGATGAAAAAGTTGTCAGATAAATCCAAATTTGGCTCGGTGATTCCTATAACGAAGCCAGAATACAAGAGAGAGATCACCGACGCCAGTGAAGAGACTTTTGTGTTTGCTCACTTGTCCTTGCACTCCAAATTGCAGTCGCGTCTCTTGTCGGAGCTCTTTATCCAGCTTGCCCGGAAATTCAAAGAGATCAAGTTTGTGGAGATCCCAGGATCCAGAGCTATTGAAAACTACCCAGAGTCCAACTGCCCAACTTTGTTGGTATACTATAAGGGTGATGTGTTGAAGCAGTATATCACCTTGACCCAGCTTGGAGGCAATGCTACCACCTTGGCGGACATTGAGAAGATTCTTGTTGACATTGAGGCTGTGAAAGACGGTGATGAGAGATTGGAAATTAACCAGGGCGACGAGGACTTGAAAGAAGCCTACAAACTTAGATTTGTGAAAAAGTCCATAAGAGACTCCAACCTTAACAACTCCAACAGGGATGACGATGACGACGACTTTTTTGACTAAACTATATTGTACCTAATGCCACAATGTTTTACTATCTTTCACGTACTTCTTGAGCCCAGGTCATGTAGTTGCGGGTGTCAGCTTGACTCAAGGGTTTATTCTTGGCGGTCACACCTTACTGGTGAAATGACATAACCATGCCTAGTAATTAAGGTGTCCTGAAGGCCCGCTTCGGCTCCATGTTGAAATGGTACATGCGCGGTGTTTACATGGGGAGCAGACGGAGCACGGTTTCCGCAAGTCAACGGGGAGACAGCGCGGAACAGGCCCTGTGGCTTCTCCATATTTCTGCGGAACACAATCAAGCGCTGTTCTTGGCCAGTGGGCGCAGCCGTGCCCGCGGACAATTGCTTTAAGGCCTGACTGTCTGTCCGGGAAGGACAGGGCATTTTTTGGCATCCCCCCACACAGGCCCACAACAAACACACCGCTTTCTGTATACGGCAGGACGTTCGGCCCCCACGCGGACGGGCTGCTCCGCTTCTTTTGGCGCTTTTTTCAGCAGTAGGCTGCTCTACCCCCAAACAGTTTCCTGCTAAAAGAGCCTTTCCTGCTGCTATACTTAGGGTCTGTTCCAGGACTTGCAACGATAGTGCAAGAGTGCTGTCCTATGAGAAAAACCGCGCAAATGTAAAACACTACCAGAGAAGGAGGCCCCGCCCGGCTTGGGTGCTGAAAACGGAGGTCTCCTACTGCGTCAACGGTTTTTCCCCTTGTGTGGATACGAAAAGCCCAACCGCCCTCCGAGAGCAGTCTGAGCGCTTAGTCCGAGAAATACTGTTAGGAGGGCGACGAAAGCGTGCCGGGCAAATTGCCGGGGCCCGGCGAGGCGACCAAACAAAATCAAGGCAACAACAATTGGAACTGTTAGCAGTCGTAGACACTACAAGCTGGGGGATCTCGTGGGTCTGGTCCACCGCGTCTCATCGGCCGACCGCGCGCGAACAAGCTTTGGACACAAAACCGCATTCCGAGCACTCATCCTCGCAGCACACAAAAGGGGCTATCAAACGAGACAACGCAGTTGTTACTGTGCAAGGTACCTTGCTATAGGCCCATATGCCCCGGGAGATGCACAGAAACAAGTCTTGCTATTAGAAGGCCGCTCTGGGACGAGATTCTACAGGGCCGATAATCCTATCAAGCTTTGGGGACAGCCCACTGTAACACCCCGACGGCTCATTACGACCGACCCTCGAGATAGCTGTTTTCTGCACTTCCGGACGTTAGGCTTCCGGGCCCTTCGTGGTCATTTCGGGAAGCACTAATGTAGCAGCCTGGTATCACACTTAAGAGCCATAGCCAAATACGCCCGCTGTACACCGGTTATGCCCCCCCCCCCCCCGCTGGCCCAACAAATAACCACAAAGCCATTAACGGCTCACAGCCCGCTGGAGGGCAGCTTTGGTTGAAGTTGAGAGCTTGTGGAGGCGGTTTGGCCGGACGCTCTGTAAATAGAAGAAGGTGCGGAAAAGAAATCCCGCAACCACCGGGACTGGGCACTGCATCCAGCGCATCGTCCTCCTGCACTCCCACATCAACACAGCACCATTACAGCAGCACCGGGACCACTTGCGACCATCAGCAAACGAGCAAGCGCTGGCCCGCTGTCGCCAGAACAGCGCAGACATCACTATTGTGAAATTGGGGCCATAACAAGAGCTGGAAAGTAGGCAATTGCAAAGGGCGTCTTCCCGAGAAAAGCAAGTGGCGCTTCCTACGCACGCGCTGCCCAGTCAGCGGCTAGCAGCCAGGCTTCAACCCACAGTGTATGCCGCTGAGATGGGCCGCAAACTGCGGAGACGAGGGTCTCGGCAATCCCCGGAAATGGGGCCTCGAGACTGTCACTGTCAACGTTGTGTAACCACGCAGCGCGATGTTATAACACTGCATTTTGTATATAAACCGCCGTAAACGCCCTCAGCCGCCATCTGTTCTTTTCTGGCGCTTTGTCCTACCTCTTGTTCACGCTTGTGTTTGCAGGATTATCCTTTTTGCCATCTCTTTTCTTCTTATTTTTGGCCAATTCCTCTACAAAAACATCTCGGCGGTTACCACTTTTCACTAGCAAGTCCTCTCTACTAGTATTCCTCTCTAGATCTCCGACAAGTGTTATTTTTTTCATTCTGATACACTCTGTTGTGTCACCCAAGCCCTTATTCTTCCGCAATGAGTCTCAATATTGATCCCCCAAACATCGGCTCTTTGTCCTTGCAAAGCAATGCCTCGGGATACATCCCAGTGCCATTTGCCGGTAAAGACAAGCAATTCGATCAAGTTCTTGACGAGCTCGACAAAGCCGGCTTCATTCCTGAAAACCTCTTGGAAGCCGAAGCCAAATGGTTTTACGAGTCGCTTGGCATAGATGACGTTTACTTTGCCAGAGAGTCCGTCGAGGGCATTGTTTCCCACATCCATGCTTTGTACGCTGCCAAGTTGGAGCAGTATGCCTCCGGCAACTTTGATGTCCCTTTCATTCACCACTTGAGGGAAGCAGACGACCATGCTGTCTACTTCGACTCGTCAATGCCAAACACCGAAGAATACGTTTCCACCCAATATGAGAAGAGAATTGACGCGAAGTACTTGAACAGCTCTGATCCAAAAGCTAGCTCTTACCGTGTGGAGGCTTTCAAAGCCCCATTGAAGTTGCCTAACTCTTCCAAGCAGGACCAAGAGCAGTTTATGAGACTTTACTTTGTCTACAAAAACTCTTTTAAGCATCTTAGTAAAGTCACCTCTGAAACTACTGACATTAACTTGGTTGGTGACGAGACTTTCTTGAGAATCTCTTCCGACAACACCAAAGAGTTGTATGCCAAGATCATTAAAGAGGTTGTTAACATTACTGGTCCAGTGATCCACCACTACAGAGTTGAAAACTCTTTGGAGCACCGTATTGTTATCGGTTTCCCGCAAAAGACCTCCACTAACTACTCTTCTGCTTTGACCTCTTTGTTGCACTACTACAAGCTTTCTGAAACCAGAAAGTATGTTGAACAATTCGCTAACGGTGTCACCGTGATCTCCAGTTACATTGTTCCTTCCAGCAACGCTATTGCTTCAGAATTGTCTATTCATCAAGTTATCAAGGAAGCTTCTTTGTTGTACTGTTTGCCAAACAACCAATTCTATGACAGCTTTGCCAAAGGTGACTTGTCTTTGCAAGAGAGTATTTATGCTCACTGTGGCGTGATCTTCGTTACCCACTTCTTAAATCGTCTTGGTCCAGAATATGCCAAGTTGACCAGTTTGTTAGATCCTTCCAAATCCGCTCACCATCAGGAAGTTTTAAGCTCCTTAAAAAACCGTTTGAGATCTGAAACCTATACCCAATCTTTCATCAAAGACGTCTTTATCAAACACAAGAACATCATTGCTAGATTGTACCGTCATTTCGCTGATGTTCATTACATCACCTCCAAGATTGAGCAAACTTTGTCTTATCAACGTTTGTCTAACATTGAAACTGTTGCTAACGACGAAGAATTTGATAGCATCTTGGCCAGACAAGTTTCCCAAAACGAGCATGATTCCTTGGTCTTGAGAGCTTTGTATGTCTTCAACAAGAGCGTTTTGAAGACCAACTTTTACACGCCAACAAAGGTTGCTATCTCGTTCAGACTTGAGCCTTCTTTCTTGCCAAAAGAAGAATACTCAAACATTCCATTCGGCATGTTCTTTGTAGTTGGTTCTGAATTCAGAGGCTTTCACATTAGATTCAGAGACATTTCCCGTGGTGGTATCAGAGTTGTGCAATCCAGAAGTGACGACGCTTATACCGTCAATGTCAGAAACTTAATTGATGAAAACTACGGTTTGGCAAGTACCCAACAGCGCAAAAACAAAGATATCCCAGAAGGTGGCTCTAAAGGTGTGATATTGTTGAATCCAGGCGAAGCACAAAAGAGACCAAGAGCTTCATTTGAAAAATATATTGACTCTATTTTGGATCTTTTGCTTAAAGACAATATTCCAGGCGCCAAAGAGCCAATTGTTGACTTGTACAAGCAGCCAGAAATCCTCTTTATGGGACCAGATGAAGGTACTTCAGGCTTTGTTGACTGGGCTACCTTGCATGCTCGTAAGAGAGGTGCACCATGGTGGAAATCTTTCTTTACTGGTAAATCCCCATCATTAGGCGGTATTCCTCACGACGAATACGGCATGACCACTTTGTCTGTTAGAGCATATGTTGAAAAAATTTATTCCAAATTAGGAATAGACGCTAATGACTCTAATCAAGTGATTACCAAGTTCCAAACAGGTGGTCCAGGTGGTGACTTGGGCTCTAATGAAATCCTCTTGTCTAAACCAGCTGAGAAGTATGTCGCTATTGTCGATGGTCCAGCTGTTGTTGGTGATCCAAACGGTTTGGACAAAGAAGAATTAATCAGGTTGGCAAAGGCTAGATTGGACATTTCCCAATACAATACCTCTAAATTGTCCCCAACTGGTTACCTTATCAAGGTTGATGACACCGACATTACTTTGCCAAACGGATTGACATTTCCTAATGGCATTGTTTTCAGAAATACTTTTCATTTGAGATTGAAAGACTTGTTTGGCAAAGTTGATTTATTTGTTCCATGTGGTGGCCGTCCCGCATCTCTCGATTCCAACAACGTTCACGCTTTGATTGATTCCAAAACTGGCAAGTCTATCATTCCTTATGTTGTTGAGGGTGCCAACTTGTTCATTACTCAAGCAGCTAAGATTATCCTTGAAAATGCGGGTGCCATTCTTTTCAAGGATGCTTCCACTAACAAGGGTGGTGTTACCTCCTCCTCCAAAGAAGTCTTGGCTTCATTGGCCTTTGACGATGCCAACTTCTTGAAGAAAATGTGCATTAATCCTCAAAAGAAGGACGAGTTGCCAGAGTTTTACTCTAAGTATGTCAAATCTGTGCAGGAAGTGATCCAAAAGAATGCCAGATTGGAATTTGAGGCTTTGTGGGCTTTGAAGAAGCAAACTGGTAAGCCTTACAGTACCTTGTCGGACGAGCTTTCTATCGCCATCAATGACTTGGCAGATGCCTTGGCTGACTCCAAGCCTTTGTGGGACGAAGATGTTGAGTTCCGTAACGCTGTTCTCACTGATGCCTTACCGGAGCTTTTGTTGAACGAAATCGGTATCATCAACATCTTATCAAGAATCCCAGAAGCCTACTTGAGAAGAATCTTTTCTACCCATTTGGCCAGCGAGTATGTCTACACCAAAGGTATTGAGTCTAATCCAGCCAAGTTTTTGGAATTTATTTCTGCTATTAGAAAGAGATATGTGAAAGAAAATTTGCTCAAGCATTAAGTTTTTTTAACGTTCTATTTCTTTTTTTCCCACATCTGCTCTATTTTGTCCTTTAGAATCGCATATTTTGTGCCATTCGCTTGCCAGCACATAGATCCACTAGTTTGATTTGCTTTGTTTTATGTCTATTTTCTGCTCATGTTGTGGGCGCCTATTATATCGGTTGTTCCTCAATAAATTTGGTTATTTGCTTATATTACAATGTTGTTCCTAGAAGCTCTTTCCGTATACTGGAAGTGTAGTGTCTTTGTAGGGCCTCTACCGGTCGCCTAGCTTTCCTGCGAAATGCCCTTCGCCGGGCGAGACGGCTGCACTCCCAAGCGGCAGCGTCCCATTCGCGCTTGGCTGGGAAACTGACATCAAGCATTCTGAAAGCGCCGACAAAGAAAAATTTTCCTCGCAAATGGCGTCCACATGCTCGCGTTTTGCACGCTTTTCGTTCCTCCCCAGGCTAGTCTTCCCCAGGAACAGCACTCAATTCAGCCCCCATTCGCACACTAGTATCCGGGCAGCCGATTTCTACTCTTTTATAGTGGCCACATTCTCCTTTCTTGCTTGTTCATAGTGGAGTATCGTTACCATATATTCCCTTGGAGTACAACTGACACTATACAATTCAAGATACCCAGCGCACGTTACAAGGGCCCTGGAAAAAAACCAAGCTATCCAAGACAGCTTCTTTGTTCGTATCGCATAGCTTGAACACCAGAAACCATGGCTGACCAACAAAGCGCCGCCGACGCTGGCGCTGCGGAAATTCCTTCCGAGATCATCAACGTCGTTGTCAAGTTACCTGCTTCTGAGCCGGTCCCAGAGGTCAAGTTCCAGTCTACCTTCAATGAAAGCATCGAGTCTGTCAGCGACAACATCACCTTGTTGCCATTCACCTCCCACTTGACCTGTTTCGACCTTGGTGTCACTGATAAGGACGGCAAGATGCAAATCTTGCCTGGTTCTGTCATCATTGGCGAATTGTTATCAGAAGAGCAAGGCGAGTACTTGCATGATCAGGAAATCAACGTCACTTTGCAGTTGTTGGAAAAGAATTATACTCAAAAAGACGTCCGTGAGCATCTTGTGAAAGTCAGAGAGATCTCCGGATTATCCTTGTACGAAAGTCTTGACCCATTAGGCCCAGAGTACGCCGCTCTTGGCTCCGGTATCTCCAAGTTTTCAGAATGGAAGTTGAACGAGAAAAAGTTCCAAAGAGAACCAGAGTCCGAAAAGACTGAAGCTAACAATGAGGTCCAAGAGATGTTTCAGTTCACCGAAGAAGACAAGTCCGAGCTTTCTTCCATCAAAGACAGAGTCGTTGGCAACTTCAAGACCGCCGACAACACCAGCCACAACACCAAAATTTTGTCTGAAACTACTGTTCCATCTAAGATCCCCCAATTGTCTCCAGCTTTGAAGAGTCTTTCTCTTTCCGGATGGAATCCGGTGACCTCCTACAACAAATTGAATCACGGCCACTTGTTGTACTTGCAAGTCCAAACCTTGGAAGGTGAGACCTTTCACATTACTGCCACCGTCAATGGTTTCTACTTGAACAATTGCTCTAACTCCAAATTTGATCCTTCGATAAACGCCATCTACTATAGCAATCTCAGCAAAAGAAAGCAAAAGGTTGGCAACAAGGCTGCCAGCGACATTTTGAAGAACAGCAACAACGGCAAGTTTCACTCTTTGCACAACTTGATTCAAGTATTGTCTGACCAGTTCCAGGAAGTTCAGGACAGAAACAAGGAGATTTTGGTTTCTAACAACCCATTGAACTTTTTGGTTCCTTCTAACTCCTTCTTGTCCTCCCCATGGATCATCAACCAGAAAGCCGTTGAAAAGTCCATCAAGCAGACTATTGTCCCAGATTTGGGTAAGACCCAAAACGAATTCTTGGTTGGTGGCAAAGAAGCAGGCGATTTATACCGCGACTGGAATAGTGACTACCAATCCTTTGTCGAGTTGTCCAAAAAGTCCTTGCCGGATCGTATTAACCGTGAAAGATTGTTGAACAAGATTGGTTTCGAGTTCTCTCGTTCCGCCACCAAGAACGCCATTGGCATCTTGAACGGTGAGTTGACTGCTTTCAACCCAATTGAAGTTGACAACAAAGAGAAGATCTACCTCAGAAATAACATCTTGTACTCTCATGCTATCGACGCCGATGGCCATTACGCCGAAATTGGTGGTGAAGAGTGCGCCAGAGTTGCCGTCAAGAAAGACTTGAACACCATTAAGAAGTTGAACAAGTTGGACGACTCCAAGGTCAAGTACACTTTGACCAGTATTGTCGACTACGCTGGCCGTCGTATTGTCTGCCAAGCCCCAATCCCAGGTATCTTCAACCTCGTTAACCCACTTACCGAGGACGACATTGATGAAAACGGAAACTTGATATCCAAGCAAAAAGAAGGTGAGGAAACTGCTGACGAGGAAGAACCTGTGCCAATCAACAGGATTGCTTACGGTTTAAGTGAAGATTTCGACAAGGTTTACGATGACAATCTCTTTGCCAAGTCTTTCAAGTCTATCTCCGAGTATCTCCACTTAAAGAAGCATGCTGTCTGGACCGGCTCCAATAAGGAAGCCAAGGAGTTGGTTACCTCTTTGGACACCAAAGGTCTCAAGGGCAGTGATGAAAGGTTGTACATAATTGACTTGTTCAAATCCACTCCTTTGGATATCAAGTTTGTTGAAGACAGCTGGGGCAGTGATAACTCATACCCATATAAGCAAGTTTTCTTGAGACACGAATTGGTTGACGAATGGTTCAGCAGAAACGTCGCTTTGGAGATTAATAAAGAGTCCGAAAAGTTGGTTGCCAAAAAGGGCGGTGAGACTAAAGCGGATGAAAAGGAGGAAGAATCGAAAAAAGCTGATGGCGAACAACAACCTAAGTTGACAATTGACGCCTCTAAGTTCCAGTTCAACCCAGACGCATTCTTATTGACAAAGGATGGCATCGATCAAGTCTTATCTGAGGAACAGCTCAAGCAATTGAAGGAAGATGAGGAGCAAGTCAGATCCATTTCTGGCTTTTTGAGAGAAAAGATTATCCCTGAGTTTTTGGAAGAAGTTCTTGTTTCCGGTAAGGCTATGGTTCCATTGGACGGTGAGCACCTTACTTCCACCTTGCACAAGCAAGGTATCAATATCCGTTATTTGGGCTTTTTAGCTGAAAAGACTTTGGAATTGAAGAAGCAACGTAAAGCCGAAACTGAGAGCAAATTGGAGCTCATTGAATCGCAACGTGAACAAGCCGAAAAGGATGTGGAAGAAAAGAAAAAGGCTGCTACTGCGGCAGCCGGCGGTGAAGCTGAAAAGTCTGAAGACAAGAAAGAAGACCAAGGAGAAGAAGAAGGACGTAACCTCGAAGATCTTGAAACAAGTTTTGACTTGAACAATGTCGATGCTTCTTATAACTCTTTTTATAAGGTCATTATTCAGGAAATCATTTCTAGAGCTTCCAAGCACGTTTTGCGTTACTTTAGCACTCCTCTCCCGCTTGAGTTCACACCATCGATTATTGCTCACTTCTTGAACCTTTTGCTCGGGTTTGACATTACTAACGCCCCAAAACTTCAATTGACCGAATTTTTGACTGCTAGCTACCCAGAAGCTGACCTTTCCTTTTTGGAAAAATTGACTTCCGAAGATCTTATTGCTTTGATTGCCAAGGAAGCCAACAAGAGATTTAGAATTGACTTATCTGCCGAAGAGATTAAAAATTTTGTCAGATTCAACCCTATTTCCTTATTGAGAGAAATTTCTATCAAGTTCGGTTTCCAATTGGACTCCAAGGACTACGTCTTTGACAAGGAATCCTTTGACAAATCCAATTCTGCTGCCGCTAATAATGAGCAAGCAACCGCTGCTCCTGTTGCTGGCGACGCCCAAACTAACGATGGCATCAAGTCTAATAAGAAGAATAAGAAGAAGAAGAGTGCCACTACCCAAGTTGCCGCTCCATCCAAGAAGGAAATTGTTCGCGACTCTGTCTTTGTCACCTCTGACGTTATCAACCTCGTTCCAAAGATTGACGACTCCACTTTCAACTCTTCTTTGTCTCAGGAGATCTGGAACCTTGGTCGCGAGTATGTGTACAATGGCCTTGCCAAAAAGCAGAAGCAAGCTGAAGATAAGCAAAACAAAGGAAGCTCAGAAGAAGAGCAATCCAACGAGGAAGAGACTAGTGAAGAAGAACAAGACAGTGACGACGTAACCCTCGGTATCTCCTTATTGCATGAATCTTTGTCTCTTCAAGAACAGGTCTACGGCAACATTCATCCAAAATTGGCCGAAGTTTACGGCAACTTGTCCACCATTTACTCTGACCTTGGTGAAATTGATAAATCTATTGAGTACATTAAGAAAGCCGTTATCATTGGCGAGCGAGTCAACGGTATCGACTCCTACAAGACTATTCTCTCATTGGTCAACTTGGCCTTCTTGGAGAACTTGAACGGAAACTACTTGGCTTCTTTGAACGTTTACGGCAAGTTGTTGAGCATTTTGCAAGTCAAATGCAACAACAACATCGCTGTTTCCGAAGACAAAGACAGCTTGTTGTACACCTCGATTCACCCATTGAACTTGACTATTGCCAGCAACATTGCCTTAATCTACTCGTCTTTGGACTTGTTCAAGGACAGTTTGGAAATCTTCAAACAGTCTATCGACCTTAGTACCCACTTTAACGGCGCGGAGGCCAACTATACCTTGATGATGAAGTACCAGTACTGCCAATGCTTGTTGCAGAACCACCAGTTCGCTGAAGCCTTGCGCGAATATAACGGCTTGTACCACCAGTTGAGAAAGACTCTTGGCGACAAGCACCAGATCACCAGAGACTGTAAGGGATGGGTGGAGAAGTTGGTGAAATTTACCTTTGACAGCAGCAAGCAGACAAAGCAGCTTGCCAAGATCAAGGAGTTGCAAAGACAGCAACAGGTGTACTTGAGAAACACTAACAAAAGCTCCACCAGCAACGACAGCAATGCCAATACCGTTGGTGCCTCTAAGAGCAAAAAGAATAAAAAGTCAAAGAAGAAGGCTGCCAAATAAATCAGCTTGATTTCTCAGTTTGAATTTCTAGTTTAACTGCTTACTGCCTGTGTTTGTTTGCTGATTTTTTGTTGTTTTTCAAAAACTCTTTTTCATGAACTTTGTGTTTCACTAATGACTTCCATGTTTATGATCGTTTTGTTTGATATTTTACATTCATAGTCTTGTTTCTGTTCCCGTTTTGCACTCCTGTATATAGCCTTAGATCTGAAAAGCAAAACCAAAATAAAAGAAAAAGTTGTCTTTTTTCAATGTTTGAGTACTATTTATTGGCTGTTACATATGGGCTGAGCTACCAGAAGCATAAATTAAGGTGCTTTTCCGCGAGAAGCACAAATTTTAAGGCGTGCCACTAACCTTTTCTTGGGCGTGCTACGTCTAATCTTGGAGCGTTCCTTCCTAGACCGTCTTTTGCAACGATGAAACTTTTATGACGCAGAATTCTTCTTTCACCAAGACTTCTGGCATTTTTCAATTGAGCCGCCCACAAACAATCGTGCATGATAGGCAAGAAAGGCTTGGATCACGAAAGAAAGCCCTGGAAAGGAAAATCCTTTAAAATATGGCTTGCATTTTTTCGGTTTCCGTTACTTATTAG
Source organism: Saccharomycopsis capsularis (assembly GCA_031125595.1). Taxonomy (NCBI): domain Eukaryota; kingdom Fungi; phylum Ascomycota; class Saccharomycetes; order Ascoideales; family Saccharomycopsidaceae; genus Saccharomycopsis; species Saccharomycopsis capsularis. Next base: position 342,762 of record JASTUX010000007.1, read on the forward strand.
TTACAGAATGCCTCCAAATTACGCGCCGGTGCTCATGGAGCCCTTAGCACTACAATGAAGACTAAATCCTAGAGGCTCAGAAAAGTGGCTCAGCTAAGTCCCTCTTCACATGCAGAAAAAAGAAGTCCGAGCTTTCTAGATTTGAATTACCAATCGTTTTCATTGTGTCTCTCGACATTTCGATCTTTGGTATTACAGGTAGCTTCTGCAATATTGAGGAGAGCATTTTGAACAACATGTCATAAAGACAAATACTCCCAGGGGCCTTTCCGCGAGGGCTACATTTCTATAAAAGAAGGCTTTTGTATCCACATTGCAGTCGAAAATGACTAAATACTAGCCTTCAACCCAATATCACTAGCTAATTTCAGCTGATCTCTTACCTTTCGCTGACCTTCAAGCTACGTCGCTACGGCTCTTGACGATATAGGAATCTGAATAAAGCTCCATTTTTTCTTCTTTGGAAAGTGTCTGATTTGAATTGAGGCTTTCGATATGCTATGATTACGGCCGAAAAGCATTCAATAAGTTTAGACAACAGCGCTTCCAAGAGCCCAGAGGCCGATGCTCCTGAAAATGCCTGGGTTCAACATGAAGCTGCAGTCGAGACTCAGCATATCGAAAATGTTGACAAGAGTAGCTCTTTCCAATCGCCAAAAAGCTTGAAGGAGCGCATTGTTTCTGTCACAAGCCTAAAGATAAAACCGAGCTCACCGCCTATTGACCTCAATGAGATACTCGAGTTTATTAGTGTAAGCCCCAACGAAACGCTCTCGAATGACAGAGAACCAAATCAAGCTGCCGAAGATGCTCCCATAACTGCAAATACCGACTATTTCGCTGAACAACAAGACAGCGCAAGTGGATGTATACCAGTAAGGGACGATGCATTGTCTTCTAGCTCTTTGAAAAGTACCTCACTTGGAAAAGTCGGCTTGGTACCACTACACGAAAACAGTTTCAAAGGCCTAAACTATGAACAGCAAGCATCTGATACCTCTAATATTCACTATTCTGCAAATAACGACAACATCTCTTCGATGTTGCATTCATGGCGCACCAGGAGTCAAGATCATGAGGACCATGGCATTTTCTTCGAGGGAAAGGTCAACAATAATATCCTCTACTTAAATGAAAGTGACGTTAAGGATGTCTATAATCCATTTTACCAAAACTATCACACACCCGGTCTGCTCAAGAAGGCAGAAACTTCTGAAGACCATTCTTCATACTCTTCGCGTGGGTATAATGCTGTCTACCTGTACAATAACAGAGAACGAGAAAACTGGCGCTTAAAAACAAGTTTTGGGTTCCATGAACATTCTAACCCTCACTGCCTTTCTCGTTCTCGCTCTCATTCTTATTCTCAACCCCACTCTCATTCTCGCGCCTACTCATACTTGACACATGGAGGCTTAGGGCCGCCAATGAGCCCACTTTTCAATGAAAGTGTGCTTCCAATTATCAAAAGACCAGTTGTCCATGACGATAATGATATGAACGAGCATACTCCGTTGATATCTCCAAAGGAGCCAAAGCTCAAGTTTATCAAGCCCTTGGTTGGCAAGCGCGACCGGCTAAAGGACATTATCAATTATTATGTCTCTCCCATAAAGAAAGATGACTTACATCAAGATGACTTGCACCAAGATGACAAAGGAGAGGAGGGCCTATCCAAAAGTCAACAATATCATAACGACCACCATTGTGTCTCATGGGAAAGTAGTCGTGACATTCCGCTTCACACCCATACACGATGTAGTATCACCAGCACTCACCATTCGCAGTCCTTTAGTCCAGTTTCCGAGTCCGTGGCATCGTCACTGCTTCCTTCCCAAAGAGCTCGGTCATTACATTTGTTACCCCATTTCGCGCTAGATGATTTGAGCCGGATTCAGAGCCCTTACTTTAAATTTAGCGACCCCAACTTTATGAACAACACCCTCTCGCCTCCATCAGCAGAAATCAAACGGAGCAGTAGCGATAGCAAGACAAAGAAAAAAAGGTTCAACAAACACAACAAGCAATACAAGATGTCTTTGAAAAACAAAGATTTTCCCCCAGATTTAGAGCGGTACCCGGGATTGTATCATCAAGATAGCGGCGAGGTGCTCGGTAGAGAACTGTCCTTTGAAGTGCACCCGTTTGAAGAGTACTTCCTGTTCAGCATACAGCAGCACGAGTCGAAACCTCTTGGATCGTACATGAAAACTTTTATTTTCGTTATCTATGGTGTTTTTGGGTTGATTTCTTTTGGATCCTTCATTCTTGGCTATTTCATAGCACTGAGATAGTGGTAGTAGGTTTGTCCTATGTTTATTTTTATTGTTTTTTACCAATTTTATTAGTTTCTGTTTTGCATGCCCTTGAAGATGACTTTTGAGGAAAGATCTTGATTTTATCGATTTTCTATTACACTTGCTAAGCTTTTTTTTTCTCTTCATTTCCTTATGCTTTTTTGTTTTCGATATCTTTACATTACAGCTCACAGTGTTGTTACCGCATCATTCGCGCTTTTGTTTTTGTGTCATTTACACTAAAAAACTAGCTCTCTTAATGTATTATAGCTTTTTACGCCGTCAAATGATAGCCATCACCATCCTGTAGAATAGAGAGGCTTACATTTTAGTCACTCGAAAAGTCAAAACAGGTGAATATTTATTAACAACACTGCATAGAAAAGGCATAAAGGCATAAACCGCGTACATAAAAGACAATATCAAATATACAAATTCGTGATACTATCGTATTAACCGTGTTTGTAGAAAATGTTATAATGCGACAAATGTAGAAAAGAAAAAAATAAGGACCGCTATAGCTCAATTGCATATCCTTAAGCATTCTTTAAAACGTTTTCAGCCTTCGAGACGTTAACGCTGACGTTATCTGGCTCAATGAACAAGTTTTCGACCTTGCCGTCGCCGTTGACGAGTAATGCATAACGCTTGGATCTCTCGTTACCAAAGAAGGAGCTGGCGTCAAACGTACACTCCAACTGCTCGGTAAATTCGCCACTGGCATCAGAAATGAAACGGATCTCGTCAGGGGCGCCCAAGGACTTTTTCCAGGCTTCGGTGACGAACGGATCGTTGATGGCGACGACAAAAAAGTTCTCGTAGCCTTTGGCTTTGAACTTATCCAAGCCCTCAATGTAGCCTGGGATGTGAGTGGCAGTACATCCTGGGGAGAAGGCGCCTGGAACGCCGATTATCACAGACTTTTTGCCATTGAGCTCATCCTTGATCACCAACTTGTTGCCAGGGGAGGACTCAAAGACCGTGACGGAAGGAATAGTCTCCCCCAGGCTGATTCTGTTGGCGAAGGAGGCGTGGAACTGGCGAAGGTTCGCAATTCTTCTGGTGGCGCCAATGGAGTTGAAGCGGGCAATGGAAGATCTCAATTGGAACATTGTGAGTGGATAGAGAAGAAGATACTAATTGTTTGCAAGGGGTATTAATAATGCAGATACAAATCTATCGGCGTGCACGAAAAGAAAAAAGGTGGACTAGGTTCGATGAGCGGAAAGAAGACCGAAGAGGGCGTCTTGAGAATCGCAGATGGGAGAAAAAGCCAATTGCCAATTGCGATAAGAAACGTGGCGGGATCAGAAAAATACCAAGACCAGTTCAAACGTTAACAACAATTTCAGAAAATTCGGGAAAGAGAGAAAGGGGGAAGGCAAAAAATGGAAAAACACAGCGCCTCCCCAATGGCAAACTTCGCAAGACTCGCAGTGCCCTTTGGTGATGCCCGCGTCTCGCGCTTTGACACCACACCAGGCACAGGCTGTCCGCAAAGAGACTTCCGCCGTCATCTTACAGCAACCGACCGACGTCGGCGCGGAAAAACGGTCCCGAATCCTTTCCGGTAGCGAAACATCCCTCGGTTCAGGCTCGGCCTGCCATAAATGGATATATGCGTGCGGACGCATTATCTGTGTGACACAGGCATTGCTCGGTGATTGCTGGATCACAAAATACTCAGCATCGCGAACCTGCAGCAATAGCCTAACACTACTTACAGATAAACAAGCTACAAGACAAACATAATTCCACACTACAGGAAAAACATGATTTCACACACAACAGTTCAATTCATTCAAAAATAATAATTATTTCATTAACATCATTGCATATGCTGTCTGCACACGACTGAAGCTCAAAATTGCACCGCTTACAAGTTGCTATACACTTTGTTCCAAGCGGTGACGGTAACATCGGCTTCTGGCTCTTTGGCGACGTACTCGATCTTACCCTTGTTGACGACCAAGACGTATCTGCCGGTTCTGACACCCAATCCCATGCTGGTCAAGTCTAAGCTGAGACCTAACTTCTTGGAGAACTCGGCAAGAGCGTCAGAGGCAAAAATGACGTGCTCTCTCTTGAACTTTTCTTGATCAATCTTGTAGGCTTTGGCAAATGCCTGTAACACGAATGGGTCGTTGGCGGACAAGCAAATAACCTTGTCATAACCTTTCTGGAAGAGAGTGGTCAAGTGTTCTTGCTTGAGGTAGTCTGGCAAGTGCTGCTGCGAGCAAGATGGGGTGAATGCACCAGGGAACGAGACAATAAGAATCTTCTTGTCCTGAGCTTCCTTGGACAAGTTGTAAGACACTGGATTAGAGCAAGTCAAAATGCCCTCTTCGTGGTCACTGAGAGGAACGTACTTGAAAACAGTGTTTTCTGGAATTGAGTCTCCTTTTTGAGCTACCATTGTGATATGTTATTAAGCGGGTTTGATAGGACTGGATAAAGTAAGCTGTAAAAGTCGCTGGTAAAGAAAAGTGACTAAATGTTCAATACATTCAAAAAGGGGTGTAAAATAAAAGAATTCTCAGAATACTAACTAGAGGGGCAGATTCAGGGCCACTTATATACTTTTTGTTATTGCTTTTGCTACTCTTCCTTACAGTGCATTGTGGCTGTATATTTGACCCCTAACAGTCAGCTAACCATAAGGAGCAGAAAAATAAAACAAGGAAAACAAACAAAAAACGTTATGTTTGTCGCATCCGAAAAACACCTTGCACTACTTTGCTTGCTGCTTTTACGTCCTTGGGAGGGCAAAAATTAGTAAGCGTGAGCAACCAAGAAATGAAAAGGCATCATCCCTTTCTGTTTGAACCATAAACTTTCCGGAATATCGCACTATCCGCATCCACACAAATCCACTCGTATAATACAAAAAAAGATGCCAAATTTGAAGGCAATAAGCTAAACCTTAAATAACCACCGCGCTCTTTTAAACTTATTCTTTTTTTTCTTCTAGCATGTTATGTGTGTTTAGAGAAAACCGGTGAAATTTAAAGTGACACAGCAACGACAAGAATGCAAACACAATTAATACATCTAATTAAGTATAAATAACATAAATGTTCGGCTGGTGAAGTAAATTAGCAAAAAAAACTAGCACCACTAGGTTTCGATCCTAGGACATCAGGGTTATGAGCCCTGCGCGCTTCCACTGCGCCATGGCGCTGATTGGATGTCCTGTGTTGAGAGGATTCTGGAAAACCTTCCTTACTATATAAGGAGAAACCAACTATGGCGTGTCTATTAAGCCGAACAAGTACTGTAAATGGACGTAAACTGGCCTGCCCTCATTTCTTCATATTCGGATACTTGTGAATGGATAATGGCCTCTATATATATATACTATTTAAGTATGGTGCACAAGCTTAATAGTCCTAATCAATGGGTCCTAATCTAAGAGATGTCTCTAGGAGATAATATTACAACATTGAGATGTTTGCCATATTCGATATAAGGCCATATGGTTTCCTTTAGAGGTTTACGTCCCTGGAATTAGGTTTTTCTTATTTCGTACTCGTATTGATGTACTACCGGTTTCGGGTCTCTAAATCAAACTACCCATTGCCCCGTGAGCATCAAAAGGTTTCATATGCAGCTCGGCTGGCAGAATCCTATGATTTAATATCAAGAAATGCAATCCTATTGGACAATTAGGAAAGATGTATCGTTCTATTTGGTTCGGAACGATTACGAAATCATGTTATTATAAAATAATAATTAATAGATAAGATATTAAATTAGATAATGTATTTGTATTTCCAATCAAGACTGGACTGTATGTAGCGTTTGTTACAATATCTAGCACTTTATATTCTAAACCAGCGATCTTAGTCCTGGGAAATTTTCTCAATAAGCATTGACTTATATTACATCAATATAACTTTCCTGTGCTCAAACTAATTCATAAAGTTCGACTTGTTCTACATCTTTACTCTATTTCTATAATTTTTTTTCGCTTTAATAATCAATATATACAATCAAATAGTCTATTATCATAAACACACAGATTGTAACTCCTGATTATATATTATTTAATCACTGACTTTTCAACTCATTTTGTAACAAGGAGTCCAACTGGCCGTAGATTGAGGACATGAAGACGTCGCTGTTGGCGGTGCCGAATGCCTTCAAGATCGCCAAGAAGGCCGGCTTGATGTCGTGGTTGCTCATGTCTGATATTGGGTCAAATCTCTTGTTGCCAACGATTACTAACTTGGAGTACGTGGAGCCAAAGGTAAACTCCTCTAACTCAAATTCCGTAAGCATATCGTCCTCCGTGGAGACGCCAGCGACAGCGGAGCCGACGGTACCAAATAACTCGTTGCGGTTCACAGTAAGCTTGTAGAGCTCGTTGACGGAGTCGATAAAATACACTGCGTAGGGTCCGCTGACAAACTTGCTATTCTTTGTGAGAAGACTGGTGAGGCCCACGGTGAGGATCTTCTTGTCGTTCAAATTGTTGAAGGAGGCCAAGTTAGGCAAGAAAAAGGACTTGTAAATATTGCCAAAAAGGCCCTCTTGCAATTGGTCTACAAACTGGACGGCAAAGTCAGGACCGAGCATGTTGACGCTTTTGTTTTTCGCAATGTAGGCCTCATCAATGAGGGAAAGAACGCTGAAGAATATAATGAGCCTCTTGATGAGCTTTGTGGTTCTAGAATTTTGCAATCTCGTAAAAATGACGTTGGCAATCTGGGTCAAGTACGGTTTTAACAACTGCAAGTCAATATTGACAAGAATGGCTTCCAAAAGTTCAAATCCGTGCACATCATTGACTTTAGAGGACATAAGTTTTTGGAAAACCCCTAATAGTGGGATCAAGTTGTCGTTGAAACTGGTCTTGTCAAACTCGATTATGTCGATAAGCAATCTGGTGATTGGTGGAATGTTGCCTTTGAACTCCCAAAGAGATGGTGATAATAACGGTTTTATAATGTTCTTATGATATGCTGGCAACTCCATAGTTTTACCTTGTTCCTGACAAGATTTCTGGAGCAACTCCAACAAGAAAGCGAATATTTGAATAATGTACGGTACAAACTCAACCACGCCTTCCCCCAAGATGGCAAAGAACTTAGGGAACACCAAGTCCATAAAGTTGAGCACGTATTCAGGTTTGTGCGCGTAGTTGAAGTTTATTATGATTCCCACGCTTTCGAAACAGTAGTGCGAGAATCTTGGATTGGAGGGGTTGCGCGATATTATGGTAATGATTTCAATCAACTGGTTGGTCATTAAGCCGACAAACTCAAAGCTGTCGGGGGATTTTGTGAGGTTGTCATTGTTTAAGATCAAAACCCTCATCAAACATTTCACCAAGTAGTCGTTTTCTGCGAGCTTTTCAGGGGCCACCCGTAAGTCTTGTGGAGTAATGCGCTTGAACAATGTGGTAACCAACTCTTTGAAGATTGGCTCAATGTCGCTCTTGGAAAAAAGAAGCGAATGATTGGTGGAGACAGTGTCTCTGAGAGAGAAGATTTTTTCTATGGTGATGGCGGAGTAAGTGTATATGATATAGCTGTTAGAGTTTAGGTGCGTGAGCAAAAGCGGGAAACTCTCAACAAGCTGCCGTTTTGTGAGCTGATTTCTAAATATGTTCAAGTACTTGATAGAATCGACAATTAAAATTGGGTTTGCGGTGGAGCTGACGAGCTCGGCGGCAATATTTTGCTGGAAGAAGCCGATAATGTCGACAAGCAAGTTGGTGGAGGTAATACCTGCGTTTGTAATGTTGCCTTTGGCCGCTACAGCAATGAAAAGGTATATGGCGGTATCTTTGGCCTTCCACTGGGACGGGTCTTGCTTGTAGTTCTGCAAAAACTGGTTGACGTACTTCATGACAATTTCAGTGACGAGGGACTCGTTCTTGTCCTTGAGTTCGCGCAAAAAGCCAGTGGCGGATGATCTTCTAGAGTTAAAGTCATTGTTTTCAATGTCACGCTTGATATACTCAATGGGGTCATCCTCAAAAAGCTCTTCGTCGGACTCTCTTAATGTAATGTTGGGCAAGATGATCTTGACAAATACGTCGTTGAGAACCTGGTCGTTGTTAAAGATGTCAAAGTATTTTGGGATCTTGATGACAGAGGTCAAGAATGTTAAGCACTTGGCAGTTAGGATATCGTATTTAACCTGCAAAGTGAGAGAGGTGAGCTCGTCCCAGGCGCTTTGGACAAACTTCTGAATCAAGGGGTCAAAGACATCCTCGTATCTGGTGGAGTACAACTGTATCAAGTCGCAAATGCTACCCTTAACCTTGCTGAGAATGTCAACTTCGTCGTCCTCGTCCTTATCGGTGAGTAAGTCGCTCTTGAAGACAAAGTATCGATGCATTATCTCCATCAATGGCTTGATGTTGTCTTCGAAAAACTCGGGGACGTCTTGGCAATTGAAATCGTAATAGATCTTAATCAAAAGAAGCAAGTTCTCAAAGAGGCCAAAGAGTGCTTCCTTGTTGGTGGCGTTTGCCTGGATAGACTTATCGGTCTCAATAAGCAAATTCATGAAAGGCTGGGTGAACTTGTCCAAGACAAACTTGATCTCCAAGAAGAGCTCATCAGAGCGGAACAAGGGTCTCCAGCGTTTGAAGATGGAGTGGGCGACGGACAAGACGCCATTGACGTTGTTAAGGTCAGTGGTGTTCAAGTTATTGACAAGCTCATCAACAAGGTTGGCCCACTTGTGAGGAAAGTCAGAATCGGCGATAATGGAGATGGACTCGCCAATCTGCTTCTTCAAGTTGTTGTTGTCTAAATGGATCATCAAGGTGACAATCTTGGTTTTAATGCTTTCAACGTCGGCAAGAGCGAGCTTATGGACGCCATCGGCATCAACCCAGCGGCGGTTAAGAAAGTTCTTGAAGAAAAGGGCAGCAGCTAAGCGCGTGGCATTGTCGATGGCGGGGGAGTCGACAAGAGACAACAAGATGATGGGGAAGCCAGGGCTGGTCTCAATGGAGCGCAATTCCCTATCGGCCTTGTTAGCGGTTGCGGCGGTTAAAGTCTGCTGCAAAAGCGCGGCCACTGATTGTGCGTCGGACATGGCAGATGGGACTCAATGGATGGGGTAAAGGAGAGGCACTGGTATAGGACAAAATGTGGTAAGTTATTCTACGGTGATAGTGATTTATTTCAGGATATAAATTGATATTTTTTGGTGTTGGTGGTTATGAGTGCAGGGTAACGATATATGATTGCTGTGTAACTATTGTACTGAATATATTAAGTAGATACGTTGAAAAATTCAGCAACAATCACATGCGATAAATTATACTCTGCATATGTTTATGAGGATTTGCAAGAACAAAACTGGTTATCGTTTTTACACATGCATAACATCTCCACAAGGCCAACAGTTCAATTCTGGAGACCCAAGACTTGCCACCGTCTTCTTCTTCGGCTTCTCTTTCTTCGGCTTCTCTTTCTTACCTTCTTCTAATCTTGTTTTTCCTTTTCTTTGTTCATCCTCTTTTAATTTCTATCCCCCTTTGTTCCCCGAAACCATAGCGTTCCTAATTAACGGCAAGACCATCGCTGCCACCAGAGTCTCCATCAAGAAATAAATATTTTAAACAATAAAAAAAATATTGGGTATAAAAACTGCCACCATCTAATAGTAGCTTTTACTAAAATAACACTTGCACGCCAGCAGTGCCCCACACTCTCTCCAGCAATCTCAGTAAAGCGATCTTATATTTACATTTGAAATTTTTATTGGATTTTTTCCATAGTTTTGTAGCCTCTCAGCTTGGGAAATTTCTCAACAATTTTTTTACTAAAACCCTTTTAATACGTGTATAAAACTGTTTTCCTTCTCGTTAAGGTGGGCGGCCAAGCAGCAGAAAATGTTGGTTTGTTCCTAAAGAAACACCTTCAGGTAAAGCATTTATTCTTGAGGAGACATCGCAGAAGTAATAAAATAAGAAGAGTAATGTGTTAAAAATTGGCTATTAATATGATTCGTATACTGTATAATTATCTACCTAATTCTTACTTAATTATCTCACCGCAACAACCAAGGTTGCCTTGAGATACCTTTCTGGACTAGCTATAACATCACATAGGTCTGCTCTGGTAATTCTATAACAAAATTATGTTATAACCTTCTCTTAGTACCATTAAAGCCTTCTTGTACCTGGATTAATTAGGCTCACAATCTTAATAACAATTACATAAATCGTGTCCGTCAACTAATTCTAGACCCATATTTCTAGACCCATATTTCTAAATGGCCAACAGAAAAATATCGCTGCGCTGCTGTTACAACTCTAAAATAGCTACTCAATCTCTACATTTATTATCGTAACACAAAGTGTAATGTGAACAGACATTATTATGTCAGCTGTATCGTTGTCTGAGGCTTCTGGCTTTCCTTATTCTTCGCCTTTTGGTCGTTCTTTTTAGGCATAATTGGAGCACTGGTCTTCAACACATTCAACATCGGCTTTTGGTAATGTGGCATTTTCTCAAGCCATGGAATTTTCAAGTCACCCACATTTGCATCCACAGTAGCCGCCAAGACTTCTATTCCCTTGCAATTTCTCGATAGCCCGATTATACCGCTGCTCAGCGCGGCGGCTGCTTGTGTCAACTTGTCTTTGCTGCCTTTGGGTAAAGTTATTAGCTTGACGGGGCGCTCAAGGTCATTTGAGGCAGTGAGGCAAAGAACCGGGAAATGATCAGTAAGCAATCTTGGTTTAATATCGTTTCTGCATATGAGGACAAACGAAACGGCCGGAGTATCTGAATCCGTAGACTTTGCCGTTGGGCCTATTGTGCTACTACTCCCCTTGGTTAAAGATCCAGAAATTGTTTCAACATTAGCTTGACTTTGTAACCTTTTGGCTCTTCTGGTGCCCTTTCCCTTCTGTCGCTGCCTTGACCTCTGTGCTTGTTTTTCAAGGGCACCGGTAGTTGAATTGAACCCTACGGTGACACCATGACCTTTCACAGCACCATCTTTATCTTTATTTGCATTCAACACGTTTATAACTTCATTGAGTATCTGGCCCGCTACCTCTTCGCTGACTGAAGGCCATGTAACTTCCTGGTATGGTGTGTCTAAGACTGGTTTGTAGACTTGTCTTCTTTTGTTCCCGAGCGCTTTCAACGAGGAGCTCGCTATGTTGGCATCGTTCTTCCGCTTTTTCTCTGACATGTCTTATGATACACAAGTTTTATAAATCAAAACATGAAAGAATTTTAATAGCTGTGCTATATTGTTTTGGTGATGCTGCGAAACAGTTTATGTGAAAGCCGATATATCAGTATACTGCGTTGAGATCCTCATCGCCAGATCTTATTTTTATTTTTCTTTAATTTTCTTTCAGCATGCATAATTTTTATTATGTAAGCGTTGAATATTATCAGACTGTTGATCTTAGACGGCTGCCGACTGCTGAAGCAACAAGTGAGCCCAAACTTTGTCCAGCCTGTACAACTTGCTCTGATTTTTAGATATAGCTGGCTATGGTGACTTTTAGTAGCCAACACAAAAACACAGATGTGGAAAGACGAAATATTCATTGCAGTCATCAAGGAATAATTTATCATTTTTTAAAGAATTTTGTGCATCGCCATTTACTATCCATTCTGCAAAGTACCCGATACCTGTTTGTACTCCACTTTCTGTTATTTCTCCTTCTTCCTAATTTGCCTTGTGATAATTGTTATCATAAATGACCATGTTTATTTTTATAATATGTGCTCTTAGCTTAACCAATACGTCTACTTTTATACACGTGTGGTAAAAATCATTAGGGACTAACTCAACGACAAACTGGCGCTCTAACTCGGCCGGATGTAATATTGATAACTTATTTTTCCCGGAAGTACCATACACCAAGGTAAATTCTTGTCATTAATTACTTGTACCGGTCTCGCAACAGTGCATGGCGCATATATGCTCCAATCAATCTAAAACACGTTCACCACATTCTTGTCGTTAATGATTAAAAATCCATCCTGAAAGGCAACTTTGCTACATCTGAAAAAAGCGGCCCCAAGAAGCTTCCCCAATAAGTCCTTATAATTATTACAGCCTATGGAAATCTCGTTGTAGACAAGAAGAATCAGCTTATTACATCGTCAAGTTTTAGAATCATCACTTTGAAGTAGCAGACCGAAAAAGAAACTTTTTGCTTGCGATAAAATAACAACTTAGGCTATTTTTGTTGAACTATTCTAAAAAGCGCCTGTATTGGTTGGCAACTTTTGACCTTTTATCTTGTTTCTAATACCCTTATGGGTGGTAAAGATTGAAATAAGCTTGCAGTACTACAATATCCTATCAGCTAGTGACACAAGCAGTGACGCAAGCAAATTAAACTTCTCCAAAACTTTTAATTGAATGATGCTTTTCAATCTCTAGGCCTTTTTCCAGCTTTTGATCTCATCACATCGTTTGAAAAGGCTCCAAATTCTAAACTCACCAATGCATACTCTTTACGGTCATAGATAAAGCTGATAGATGCCGACACTTTGCTGTACATGAATGGTCGAGGAACGAAAGGATCCGAGGGTTGCTATACCTTCTGGAGCGCTAAGTCAACAACGCTGCTAGCTGATACATTGACAACTTGTATTTATAGGCAAATGCCTCATTTGACATGACAGGAAACTTGAATTGCTCGTTTTATCTCTGCAAAGTGCTGAATTTACTTTGCACGTCCTTAATGGCTTATAACCTTCCTGACCTTTCTTTTCGCAGTTTGGTATAAAAAGTGAATAAAGTGACTCCCAGGCAATCTGATGCACTTTTAATGAATATAATATCCGGCCTTGGTTACTGTTGACAGGATTTCTGGCGAAGATGGCGCTTCTGAGTAGTGTGCTATCTGAGCCGCTACTATCAACTTAATCGCTCTGTCAAGTCTCTTGTTTCCTGAATCGGTTGGAGAGATGTTCTTTTGAAACTCCCTCAATGTGACAGGAAGGTTCAGGGTGGTACCTAAGAACGAGGGGTCAAATAATCTTCAGCGATTGACATTAAAAGTAGCAACCCTAAGATCATTCCATCCACTTGATCCATACCGCAAAACGGATACTTTTGACTGGCTTGAGTTCCTTTTCGATAAGTTTTCTAACTTGCATCATTTTTCGACACACTTTAGATAAGGCATATATAATTTATGAACCCAAGTTGAGTAAAGATCCGGAACTCCAGTCATAAACTTATCTTTCTTGAACTTGATAATCAATGGCTCAGGTAGCTTTTCTTTATGCGTACGCAAAATTGGCTTCATAGTAAGAAAAGTGTTTTAGTAGAAAAGACCGCCTAGGAGAGTAAGCGGCGGTGGCAACAGCTGCAAAAAGCTTTTGCCATAAACATCAAGAATTATTCTTTCCTGATTTGCTACTCTTTTTTGTGTTTGATAGGATCGAACGTGTGTGAGTGAGGTTGCTGAGTAACTTGATCAATCTCACCGAGCTTTTCCTTAGCAATATTTCAATGACCGACCCAGCTGTCGCCACTCTCACTTTTTCCATTTGGTTTCAATTTGGTAGGCTCGGTTATTATTTTTTTCGAATTTTCTATAGAGTGAGAGATGATGCAATTAATAAGCTTGCGAAGGCAACTATTTGCGTAATATAAATGCTCTTTAAAAACTTTTTTTTGAAGAGTTTATGGGATGAATGAGCCTGGTAGAATAGCTTGACGAAAGCAAAGGCAAGACCCGATTAACTGTAGAAGTTTCATTGAAAAAGGCAAAATGTATATCTTGGTGCATTGAAGAGATAACCGGCACCATGAAGGCGAAACATTATCAGTTGGACTCAGATTGTTGCTGATTTTATTTTCTGTGAAAGCATTTAGGGACAAATTTTTGTATTACACACAATCATTCTTTTCAAATTTCTCAATGATTGTATCGATATTGTCTTCAATGAGTGAATAACTGAGTTTGGGATAGCGGTGTCTAATGAGCACTGCTAACATTTTTATTAGCTCTTTTTAGGCATAAATGTATCTTTGAACCAAATATGCAAAAAGTTATACTACTTGAAAAGTTTTGATAAAGACTACAAATTCACACATTGTTTTGGTTGAGAGCCTCCAAAGGTTCATCGTGACTACTACTGATGAAATCCTCCTGTTGCTTCTCAAGTCAAGATCTACTAAACTGTCAGAAAATATGGCTAGCTGGCAGAATAATACAAAAGTCTAAATTTTTCCCAAAAAGCGCATGGCATGTTAGTAATTATTTAACCCAAAAGAGAAAACTAAGTACATACTCCGGAAATGAGACATTTCATGGTGCTGTTAGCAAGTACATCAGCCTTTCTGATCAGGCAGTGCTGCTCAATGTTAAAGACGAGTTTCAAGAGCTAAGGTTTTCTGATTATAACTACAAGAAGGTGAAAAAGATGTTATTTAGAAGCAGCCGGTAGGCAAAAACATTTTCTGTTTTGTCAAGTGAAATAATTAAAAAATATGGCATTTCAATTTATATTAACAGAAGAAATTTATCATTGGATTTATTGTGATTAGCCTTGTAACCAAGTTCTTTATATTTGATTCACATATATACTCTCATAAATCAGGGAAGATTTGCTCCTTAAATACCATATAGAATTTGATAGCAAATTTCTTGTTTCTACAATCTGCTTATTATCTTAAAATTGTGTAGATATTACACCATAGAGTCCCGGGAGGGGAGGAAGGAGGGGAACAGAATTGACCGTCAAGGCTGGGTACTCGACCATCCCCTAGGAAAATCTATAAATATAGCTGGTTTTGTGGTGTTATCTACTGCTTTTATTTAAAACCCTAGCTTGACACATTGATAAGATACAAGCTTTCCAAATAAATTATATCATCGTAACCTTGTGCCGAAGAGACACAACTTTCAGTATCAACGACAAAAAATGGTCCATTTTGACACTAAAGAATCAATTAAAGGAAGGACTAGCTAAAGTGCTTCATAAAAGAGGTTTTTTTTCAACATAGAGAGGTGAAGTTTATTTATCTCATAAGCTTAAGCTTGTAAAATGATGTAGGGGAAAGAGCAAAATGGCGAATTACTAGTTAGAGGTCATAAGAACTCCTAGTGAAAGAAATTGGATTGGAATAACCAGAAAGTTAATTGTAAAAGAGATAGTCAAAAGTCAGAAAAAAATCAAAGTTTAATAAAAAAATTACTCAATACACCATCGTAATAGTATAATATTTATTTTCAAATATGCAAGAAGTCCATTTGAAATCATTACTTGGTTGAAATTGAGCAAGTCTCAGCACCAATGAGAGGGAATGGTTTTTTTTGAATATGTTAAAGTTAAAATTTGGAAAAATCAAAATTTTTCATGATATAGAAGCCAAATCTGTAGATTTTCTCAAATCTTTTTTTAATAAGCAATCCTGGAAATGATTTGTCGAAGCAATATATACAACCTCTTTATGATAAAAAAACAAATAAAAACAAGTAACTTCTATTGCCATTATTACTTGATGCTTTAATGATAGCTATTGATCTGTTCAAACGAAATACTTCTAGTAAATTACTTTTCTTTTTTGTTTTTGCAATGCTGTCCAGCATATGCCTGTTGCAAAAGGGGTTCAGTGAGTTAGCTCTCTACTTTTTTTCAAACATTTATTCGCTAATCTTGGAGTAAGGGCTCATCTCCAGAGATATTAAGACATGATATTGTTAAGCATGTACAATAGTGTAGCTGGAATCGCATACAAAGTAATCCTCGCTCGAAAATTCTGCAAAAAGCCAATATCTAGCTCAGGTTTAGGAAGCCGAAATCGCACGCAGGAGAAGTTCTATTTTAGTCTACAAACTTTTACAGTTCTCTGGGATTTAGAACAAGATCTTGCATTTTACATCTCACTGCCCTCTCATTATTTTTCTTCAACAATTCATAAAATTGCCAACGAAAGTTACAATGTAGCCCAGTGGGGTTTTGCGGCTGAGCTTGCCTTGGGCTAGACGATGCGTCTTCTTCCAACATGTCGCAAAACGCGGCATCGATATTCCGCACATTCTACTTGTCTACGCGTGATTACCGCAATTGGAAAAAGAACACCAAGCGCTCTTGTTGAATCCAGCTTTTGTTCAAAATCCTAGAAAATGTATAATGCAACAACATAAAACCAGTTCTGCAATAAAAAGGGTCAACGGCTTTGTCAACGTACATTTGTTCTAATCCAAATCCCAGAACCGCTTCTGCCTTGTGGGGACCGCAGTGGGGGTGATGCTAATGGTCGGCTTTTTGATATTCTTGGACGGATGGTACCAGACGCTCGGGGTGCCCAAGGCACTGGCGTAATTGTGGACCGAGGTCCGGGCGTACGACCAGCCCGGGGTGATGGTGCTGGCGCAATTGGGGGAAGGACGGATGGTCGAGTAGTACGTCACGGCACTAGTTGGAAAGTGGCGACTCCAGGTTGTGGCGGTGACGGTGTTGCTGGGCTGGGACTGCATGGGCGCAAACTTGTATATTCCTGTCTGCAACGTGTAGGGCACCGAAAAGGAGCGGGAGACGTCCATGGTGGCGGTGTGATCAACCGTGGTGGCCGTTGGGTCGGCATTGAAGCTAACCTGGCCGGCTGGCGGAGCGTCGCTGAGGGCGCCCGCGGGCTTGACGGAGCCCGTCATGCCGGTGAGCTGGAAACGTCTAGAGTAGCGGATAGAATGTCCTGACGGATAGATGGCAACAATTTGGACGTAATAGACGCCGTCGGCGCCGGCCGTGGAGGGAACCGTGGCTGTGTAGGCATTGCTCTGGACGGTCTGGGCCTCCGCGAGGGAAGCAACGGCGGTAATGTGATTATTGGGCCCGGTACAGAGGATAAAGGAGAAGCTGGTGGCCTGGTCGACGCTGGGGCTGATGCCGTCGTCAATCCAGGTGAGGGCTACTGTCGCGGAGCCGCCGTTAGCAGAGAAAGTCTGGCTCGGGGCGGGAGACGAGATGGCGACGTCCGCGCGAGAGAACGCGACCTGGTAGAGGAGAAGAAGAAGAAGGTGGAGGAGTGAGAAAGATCTCATGGGAAAGGTTCAGCTTTGCTGTGCTATTTCAAATACTGTAGTATGGGCTAAGCGAAGGAGGGTCTTTGTGGGCCGTCAGCAAAGCCCCGACAGCACGTATGTCTGACTGGCAATGGGAATAAACAATAGGGAACAAAGAGCGGCCGTTGGAGCGACAATAGGAGGGAGGGAGGACGAGAAGAAGAGAATATAAGGAGAGAAGAGAATATAAGGAGAAGAAAAAATAAGGACAGAAGATAAAGAAAATAGAAAGAAGAATGAAAAAACAGGAGCTATAAGAGAAATACAAAGGAACAAGCAAGAAAGGAGCGACAAGAAGGGAAACAAAAGATCGCAGGCGATGCGCCAATTGCCGCAAAAGGGTCCCACCAGGTGCTACTTATTTATTTATTTATCGTGTACTACACGCTGTTCCATGCTGTTCCACGCCGTTCCACACAGTTCCGCCATGCTCTTTTAGCTTCCTTTTCTGTTCTTATCCATTTATTTGCCTTCTTCCTCCTGCCAAGAGCACAGCCTGCGCTTTTGTCCAATGGGGCTCTCCCTCCAAGACCCCCCAAGACAGCTCGCAGAAACACGGGCAATGAAACACAGAGAAAAACTGCCAGAGACCGTCAAGCGAACAACCGGAGACAGCCAGTCAAGCGAACAGCCCTCTTTCTGTTTTGCTCCTTGTATCCCCGGCTGTCGCGCGCCATCCAGCATCCATTCTGAGACATAACAGGATATAAATAGCTGCTCCCTGTCAGCTCCCTGTCAATTAGCGGCCTGGCCCCACGCGCACGACCGGAACAACCACAAAACAACCGCGCACGCACAACAGACACATGGAGCGCACGGACGCTACATACAACCCCAACATGGCACACCCAACATAGGGTGCAAGCCCCAACGACCGTGGTGTTGCAATAACGAGGGTCCCGCAAAAGCATCGCTTTATTTGCCGCTTTCCGCTCCTTTGCAACGTAGCCGCATTACGCGTCGCGACGCATCAACGCGCAAGGCACCCCACATGGGTAACGTGACATGCCATCTAATAAATGGCAAGTCATCTGACATGCCAGGTGACAACCACCGAAGGAAGCACGCCGTATATTATATACAGCCTGGACAGCTTGCTTGATAGTGAGCGTCTATGTGTTGGAAAGCAATGTATCATTGCAGTGTATTGGAAACCTAGTCTATTTTTGGAGAAGATCCTTTTAAAAGGAAAATATATAGTAAGCAAAAAAACACGAAATAAAAAAGCAAGAACCAGAACAAGGTTCAAAACAAGATTCAAAACTAAAGCGAAAAAGCAGAAAAAGACACGAGATAGGTAGAAAATTTGATCAAAGTAACAATAACTGAAAGGAAACATGGAAAACAAGCTCGGATAGTAGACAGAAACAAACTTGGACAATAGAAAGAAATCATGGAAATGGCACAAAACAATTTTAGTTTGTTTGCCTCTACTTGTGCTCGAACGAGTCGTCAAATGGGTTGAGGGGCGACCTGTCCACGTCAATGTCCAACAAGATGCTGGAGCTCGGTCTGTTTCCCGTCACGAGGCTGTTTCTGTTGCTTGTCGAGGCACTTGGGTACCTCCTGTTGTATCTCACCGGCTCGTCCTCGTCATCATCTTCCTCCTCTGAGTCCGCGCCAAGTGAGATTATGTCGTTGATATCGCTGGTCGTTTCTGAGGCCTCGACAATGTGCGTAAGACCGTTTACGGATAGTCTGTGCTTGCGGGTGCTGTTGCTCTTGGAGACAGCCCCTTTAAAGCTCTGCCCATCGCTGGACGCCACCGACGCGTTGTCACGCTTCGTGGCGGGCTCCTCGGTGTCCTCGAATATCACCTCGTTCGTCAACTTGCTTGGCTTGTTGATATCCACGAGCTTCGGCACCGCCCGCACCGCCGTCATAGTGGACAATGGGCTGCCGAACGTCGTAACCCCACGGCGCTCGCTTTCGCTGTTGAGCGATTGCGCGTCATCCACTATCTGCCTGTTCGAGTAGAAGCTGGCGCCGCTCTTCACCTTCACCCCGGGGATGTACGCGATCGGAATGATGTTCGACGCCCGCGACAACGCCGACGACGCCATAGACGAGAATGTCGACGTTGAGTTGCGGTACGAGCTCCGTTTGCTCTTGCCGTAGCGGTTTCTGCTGCCGCTATACAAGCTGCTGGTCTGACCTGGGGACCGCGAGTAGTGCCTGCGGCCGCCAGGTGGCGCCAACCCGCCGTCCTTCCTGCTGAGGCCACCCATGTTAGCGTTATGCTCTCTTGCTCCCAAATCTATCGCATCCTTGTAGTCGCCACCCCCGCCTGCATCCAAGATTTCCTTATCCTGCGCCTCAAGCCGAAGGAGTCTATTCGACTTGTTGTGCTTCCGCCGGTTCCACACAATGAATGCGATTATGAGCACCAAAAACACGAGCCCTCCCACGATGCCGCCCACGATGCCGCCAACGTTCTTCGAGCCGCTGCTTGAGATGCACTTGATCTGAGCGCACGTCTCGCACGTCCGCGACACCTGTTTACACGTCTCGCCGCTCTTGCAGTTGCAGCTCGGGTTAGTTGAGGGACAGCTCACGCAGCCCTGGATTTCATCATCTCGCTTGTGGAGCCGGACGTCCGCGAGGAAGATCCTGAGGTACTCCTCCTGTGTTTGGGACATGGCTTCTCAGAGATATCGAAGATCGCCAATGAGGGAAAAATGTTTGGTAATGTGTAGTATTTGCTTCCTTATGGCCGTTTCTTGAATGTTTCTTATGGCTGTTGTCCAAAGCCAATATACCTGATGCTACCTGGCCTTAAACAGACGCTATTCAAGATCTCAATTTTTTGGCTTTTTCCTGCCACTTTTCTTTTTTCTTCAGGCCGCGCTCTTCTCAATATTGACGTGCCCCTGCGAAACTTTGTTTAGTGCTTTCACATGCGATTGCCGAAGAAAGACTACCTCTTTAAGATAGCCAAATAGCAGAGGATTTAAGAAAAACGACGAAACAAGAGTATCACTAATTGCGGGACGTAAAAGAAAAGGGAACCCAAAAAGCCGGGACGGCCCGCTCAGTAAAGGTTACGAGCGATGATATGAGAGGCAGCCAGGTGAGCAGAAGAACGCATAAAGGTACATTAGGACACAGTATGTGAAACAAGCCTGGATGAAAGGGGAAGCGACAGCGACGGCTGTTCCTGAGATGGGCGTGAGATGGGCGTGAGATGGGGCACACTATCACATCGCACCGCCATTAGGCATGTAAAAACATATCAAAGCCAGCCACTCCATATCAATAGCCTTTTGCTCTTTCTCCCCAGTGTAATTTAGTAAGGCCAGGGCCTAGCGGGCGTGCCCGGTACCTGAAGGCAACTAGCCGCTGTTCGCCGGCGTCCTTTTGGCCGGCGTCCTTTTGGCTGGTGTCTGAGATGCATGCTGAAAGCAGTCATGTGATAAAAGTATCATGTGATTATACTACAGGAACAGACCGTTAAAATCAGAAAAGTTATTTTTTTTCTTGCAAAAAGCATACTGGCCCTTCAAAAACGCAATGAACCTTAAAGGCTCCCAGCCAGCGGAGCTACCAGAAACAACCAACATTGCCAATTGCGTTGACACCCGCCAGTCATCTCCGTGTTACTGGTAACTTTCGCCAACAGCAACGTACCCTTTATTATGCGACTGGTGATTGCTGCCCATAGTACTGCTGTGAGACTTACCGGAAGACACGGTGGCGGAGGATCATATAAACAGAGCTGGGATCGCTAGTTTTGGCGTTGATTGGAAAATGTTCAAGATTCGTACAACCTCCGCTGGCATGTTTTTGACAATTTCAAAAATCGAAAGCTACCCTCTGTCCTCTCATAGCTTTTGCCCCGCCGCAACAAGGAGTTATTGAAATAGCAGCATTAAAACGAAAGCTTTCCAGAATAATCTATCACTATGAAGTGTCTACTTCTTCTTCAACTTTTGGCACTTGTGGAGCTTCTTGCCGCAGTGCCAATAGCTGGCATCGGCCCTCTTGCCAAACGGGACGGTGTCGTCACTGTAACCGCCACCATCAACGGCAAAGCCGCCACCTGGACCCAGGCCGCCCAGGCCTGGGATGCCAGCGCCGGTGCCACAACCCCTGCTGCTGCCGCCACGGGCGCTTCTAGTACCGTGTTCCGCACCCACTACGTGACCAGGACCATCAAAAAAGGGCAAAACAAGAGCAAGAGGGACGAATTTGAGCCCGCTAATGCATCTGAGCACTTAGAACCAGGACATAAGCATGACAAGAGAGAGGTGGTTGTGGCTACTATCATGGGCCAGGTTGTCTCGTGGACTGATGGCGCTGGTGGTGCTACTTCGCCCACTTCCGCTGCCGCAGCAGGCGTCACTTCGGTCGGCAACGTGAATGTCGCACAAAAGAACCTTCGAAAAGATGTTGCGGCCGCACCTTCCAAAGCTGCGGCCATCCTGAACAAGTTGTCACCATCGCCTTCATCTTCCTCCTCCTCTTCCTCCTCGGACTCCATTTCTGGTGATTTAAAGAGCTTCTCTCCTCCTGGTGAGTTCCAAGACGGCAAAATCAAGTGCTCTGACTTTCCCTCCGGCCAGGGCGTCATCAAGGTGCCGTGGATTGGTCTCGGAGGGTGGACCTCCATCCAACAGGCCACCGTGGGCGGCTCGCAATCCAAGTCGTGCACCGAGGGCCTCTTGTGCTCCTACGCATGCCAGGCTGGCATGTCCAAGACACAGTGGCCTTCCTCTCAGCCCAGCAATGGCGAGTCCCGTGGCGGGCTACTCTGCAAAGGCGGGTACTTGTACCGCACAAACACCGCCAAAAAGACACTCTGCGAGTGGGGCGCCAACACCGCCCATGCCGTCTCCAAACTAGATAAGGTCGTCTCTTTATGCCGCACAGATTATCCAGGCTCCGAGAACATGAACATCCCCACAAGGCTCAGTGCTGGTGGGAAAGAGCCTGTCTCCGTCGTGAATGAGGACAGCTACTACCAGTGGCAAGGCAAGAAGACATCAACGCAGTACTACGTGAACAATTCTGGTGTCGACGTCGAGGACGGTTGTGTGTGGGGCACCGACGGCAGCGACAAGGGCAACTGGTCCCCCGTGGTGTTGGGCGCCGGTACCACGGGCGGCACAACGTGGTTGAGCATCATACCAAACCCGAACAACACCAAGAAGCCAAACTATAACTTGAAGATTGAGGCCGATGGAGGCAAGGTGTCGGGAGAGTGCAAGTACGAGAACGGGCAATTCTCAGGGGGCTCCAATGGGTGCACCGTCGCCGTCACCGGTGGAGCCGCGAAGTTCGTCTTTTATTGATTTAAAATGTATTTTGTTTTTCTTGATTGCCCATTGAGTGGGACAATATTCTTCAGTTCTTCCTTTTCATTGACTTTTGCTGATTTTTCGTTTATACTTTATCGAGATCTACACCGATACTAGAATTAGATACTTAGGTTTGAATGCTACTTTTGTTTATATATTGCCCTTTGTGCAGCTACAGGTTTGCTAATATTGGCGGCCACGTGTAAGAAATGGGTTATTTGTTTCTTTTTTCCCAAACTTACATAGTTAACAAAGGTAAATTTACATAGACGTGGCGCAGGGCACCAATAACAACTCGTCCAAAAATAAGCGAGCTAAAAGCCTGTTATAGAGAAAAATCTTGGAACCTGTTAGCGACAGGCATCGCCTTTGCCCAAAAAAACCTCATCTGGTCCCCAGCACAAACCTTTGAAAGATCACATGAGCAAAAAAGTACCTATTATTACCTCAACGGCCCATTGTATAACCCTGAAGCGCCAAATATGATCCCAATTAGCGACTAGCTAGCTGCCCGCACTACCTTTAATCAGACAATATTGAAACTCAACCCTAATAATCAAGGTCAACTAAAAGCCGCAGTACTTTAGGGTTTCTGGCAAGTCACACGGTACCAGCACTATCAAGTCAAGCTACCAGGTCTAACCTTCCGAGCTAGCAGAAAGCAAAAGATAGCAAAGTCCTCTCAATTCGCGTTCTCTCAAAACTGCTTCTCTGCTGTCATTTGAGGATGCGCCGACAAAATTGTGGATTGTCAGAAAATACCTAAGAAAACGGGATTTATGGGAAGTGACTTTATTTTGTATGTAGTTTTATGGGCTTGAGCCCTTAGAAATCGCGACATACGGACCGAATGGACTTCGGGCACCAGCTCAACATGCGTCGCGGAGGAAGGATCTGCACTTCAGGAGCCACGACATCACAAAGGACTTTGCCTGGGTTCTAGGAGATGTTCGGAGAGAGGAGGGATGTTGCACTTGGCTCTCATACAGTATGGTAGTATCAATGGTGGTAGCCGTTTGTAATTTTGCATATTGTATATATAGGTGCTCGAGGCTGAGAATGGGCATACTCGAAAATGATAGGTCATTGTAGAAAGTATCTATCACTTTACCTTGTTAAGCACACTCAGCATCAAGAAGTTGACATTTTATGGCAGGGAGACTGCAGACCAGGGCCCAACTACTTACATTCATTACATTCATTACATTCACTGTCTTTGTCGGAAACTACCTTGGCCACTCCTTTTCTTCACACCATTACTTTCATTAACGCAGTCCTTTCCACCTTTAAAGCTTAACTCCAAATATCAAAGACAAACAAACAGATATTATGAAACCTTATATCTTGCTATCGCTAGCAGTGCTTATTACCTCTCATGTGACAGCCATCCCGGTTGCCAAAAGGAGAACGACTATCATCGTCACCGGGATTTCGGACAAAGATGTCTCGGTTGATGCGGCAAATATCCTCAATGCTCAAACCAGCGGAAGAGTGGTTATTCCTGCGGTGGAAAAGATTTCCCCTGTTGCTGATCCTGCTGCTGCCACCAGAGTGACTTACGCTATGCCTTCTGCTGAGGATTCTTCCGCCGTTACCAAAAATACCTCCTCCTGCACCAAGATATCCTCCTTCAGCAAAACTTCCACCACATCCACCTCCAAGTCATCCAAGTCCTCCCTCCCAAAATCAATCGGCAACATCGACGGCGACTTGAAAGACTTTGAAAAACCAATTAAGAAGTTCCAGGACGGCAAGATCAAGTGCCTGGACTTTCCTTCCGGCCAGGGCGTCATCAAGCTCCCTTGGATTGGGCGCTCCGGATGGGCCTCCATCACAGACCCCTCCAACGGCAACACCAGCACCACCTGCCAGGACGGCTGGCTCTGCTCCTATGCGTGCCAGCCAGGAATGTCCAAGACACAGTGGCCTTCCGAGCAGCCAACGAGTGGCGAGTCCCGCGGCGGGCTCCTTTGCAAAGGAGGGTATTTGTACCGGACCAACACGAAGCAGGAGTACCTTTGCGAGTGGGGTCTGGGCACCAACTACGCGATCTCGGAGTTGCACAAAGTGCTTTCCTTGTGCCGCACGGACTATCCTGGCTCCGAGAACATGAACATCCCCACAAGGTTGCTCAGTGGCGACAAAAAGCCAATTTCGAGCATTATAGAGGACAGGTACTACACCTGGCGTGGTGGAAAGACTTCGGCGCAGTACTATGTGAACAATGCCGGCATCGACGTCAACGAGGGATGCTTGTGGGGCAATGCAAGCGCGACGGTGGGCAATTGGGCACCAGTGGTGTTGGGCTCGGGGTATGTTGACAACAAGACATGGTTGCTGATTATCCCGAACCCGAACAACAAGACGCCGCCAAACTATAACGTGAAGATTATTGCCGAGAAGGGCGCGAAATTACAGGGCGACTGTTGGTATGTGGACGGCAAATACAGCGGGAGCCAGGGCCAGGAGAGCGACGGGTGTACGACCGCCGTCGAAGGGGGCACCGCGAACTTTATCTTTTCCCCGAGAAACAAATAAACGGTATAAAAGAGCATTTATAAGGGCGGAAGGGGATATTAAAGTGTTGGCGGCCCGGAAGACGATGCTTTTTTCAGTTCTTTGGTTTTCATTTACTAAGTTTTGAAAACACCCTGTTAACTTATTTTGCTTGTTATATTTCAGTTCATAGATTAAAGTACCTTTACAAATGATAGATATGAGTTCATCTTAGAATAATAGTACACTACATTCATGAAATGCAGCAGCAGCTGCTAACGTAAAATTAAGTCTCTCTAAGATTGACCTGTCGAAGATTGCTTGGTAGCAACAAATAAGCGAGTGAAAATTCCGTATCTCAGTAAATACTGCAAAACCCATAAGAAATGAAGATTAGAAAAAAACAAACAAATAGCAATTAGATATTAAACGGTGTCCGATATGGTACAAAAAATGATGATATAGGCAAACTAAGACAGAAAGTAGAATTGAAAAAATAAAAGACAAGGAGAGAAAGATAATAAAAGTATAATATAAAAGTGAAAAAGGAATATTCCTGGATTGATAATGCCCAAATTCCGTTTGTCAAGGTTGATCAGAGGTCCGCGCTAGATGCTCATGCAGAAGCACTTGATCTCACTAAGCAAGATATGGTAGTGCCCCACCTCAGTCCAGAACTTTCCCCGCATCTTCAAAAAGTCGCAGAACAACTTCAAGATCTCCATGATGCGGTTCTTGTTCAATTTCTCGAGCATTGTTGTGCCAATTTTGGTAGGTACCGTCACGGTATGCAATTTTTGCAACTGGGCGTCGATGGTCTTGTCGACTCCATTGGAAATCGGCATGGTCGGGGTAACGGCGGTGGCGAGCGGACTCGAATCCGTGGAGGAACCGACCAGCTTTAGATAAAAGTCAAGCTTGGTCCGATTCGGGTCCGGAAGAATCCTATAAGGAGAGCTGGTGGCATTTATACTGTTATCTGAATCCGGGTTGTGCTTTTTGATGACGAAAAACCTGGACAAGAGCAAACTCGAAGCCAAAATCAAGCCAGCATTGAAGATGACTAAGTCGCTCAACGGAGGGTACTGGAGCCACGCGTCCGGCATTGCTGACGATCCGTACTGCATCGTGTGGCTCGTCACTGTATCAAGAAGACTGGAGTCATTATCGGCGAGGGTCTTCTTTGCGGATATCCCGTTACCGCCATGCATTCCCACAGTGACCCTGTTCTTTTGCGACAAGTTTTCGAGCTCAAAATTCCACCATGGCTTGGTCATGTACTTTTCGACGTTGCCCGAGTTCTCGTCAATTAGCAATAAGTCATCCTTCAAGTCCGCGGTCTGCACCAACGAGGTCGGCCCCACGATCACCGGGTAGTTTAAGCCAATGTTGCTGCTTTCCTTGCAGATGCCTTGGCCGAGTTCGAGCAACTCGTATAGCTCAAAACAGGCCGAGAACAAGAACGAAAAGTCCAACAACTGCTCCTCTGAGGAGCCCTGGGCGATGGAGTAGACGACCGGAAGCGGAATCTTGTTGAAAGTCTCCTTGAGGAAGTTGAGCTTGTTGGTCAAGTCGTCAGCGAGGTGGTGGGTTTCATGGAACGGCGTGCTGTCGTTGATGGAAAAGGCATAAAAGTTGCTGGAATTTTCCAGTTCGTTGAGGGAGTAGCCATTGCTCTTCTTTTGCTCGCGGACCATTTTCGAGACGTGCTTGAAGAGTAGAAATTCGGAGCAAAAGAACAGCCTTGAAAGGGTTTCGCTGGCAATGAGAATGATCTTGGAGTTTAGATAGGATGAGCGGATTGTCAACAAGTTGCGGTTCTGGATTGTGTAGATTTGCGGGAAAATGATCTGCAAGATTTTGATGCGGCTGTTGATGAGCACCACGTTTCTCCTTGTGAGCGAGTAATTTGAGAGATTGTCAATGACTTGCTCTAGTATGTGCACCGCCATAGTGAATACTGAGGGAGCGCTAATGACTTGCTTGAACTCCTCGTACTCGGACTTGGCATTGTTCTGCCAGTTTTTGATAAATTTCGCCTCGCTTTCCTCGTAGATCAAGTCTGACGACAAGCTGTGCATAATCTGCTCGAGCTGGTTGAAATAAATGGGATCGGTGTTGCCCAAAAAGTATTTCTTTTCCTTTAGGCTGAGCTGCGGGAAGTTCTTGTTGGCTAATGTCTTGTATAGGCTATACACATTGTCTGTCGTTATGGGCAATATTTCGGGAAACTCAACCTCGGTGGCGAGCGTGGCAATACCAAAGGGAAACTCCTTGTTGATCTTGACCAAGACCTGGTACTGCCACAAGTGCCAAATGTACTTTAAATTGCTGAGCTTCTCGATCATCTGCCGAGAGGTCTTAAGCTCCACAATCCTCTTCAAGCTGAACTGCTCTGAGTTTTTAAAGCAAAAGTCGTACATTGGCTTGCACTCCATCAAGATGTCGTTGGCGTGGACAGTCCTGAACTCCTTGACGCTGGTGCTCAAGAGACAGAGAGTCTCGAACATGGTCTTCTCATCTAATAAGTTCCAGTACTTTTTCACGAACCTGAGCCAGTACTCGGGATCATAGTAGCTGGGGTTGAACTGGGTTAAAGATACTTTCAAAAACACACATGAGCAGGCAAAGATGGCATGGAGAAACGAAGCTTTCATAGGCAAGCTCAAGGTGTTAATAAACAAGTGCTTTGGGGGGAGCAAATAGTGGTTCAAATTGATGTAACGGAAGTACAAGTCAAGTAAAAGTTCGATAA
This sequence comes from Saccharomycopsis capsularis, assembly GCA_031125595.1. Lineage (NCBI taxonomy): Eukaryota > Fungi > Ascomycota > Saccharomycetes > Ascoideales > Saccharomycopsidaceae > Saccharomycopsis > Saccharomycopsis capsularis. Next base: position 370,632 of record JASTUX010000007.1, read on the forward strand.
TAGGGTAGTCTGGCAAGTCAAAGATCTTGCACTGTCTCGGAGAAATCATCAAAGAGAGCAACAAGTGGTCGCTTTCGTCCTTCACCGCCTGGTTCGATTTGCTGCGAGCAAGCTTGTCGGAGCGGGCCATGAGATTGCTTGGAAGAAGGCGTATTGTGTCGCCGGTTGGACGAAGATGTATTTTTTCGAGGATGGACTTTGTCGAGGCACCATTGTAAAGCTCCATGGACGAATCTGGCTCGTTGCCGTTGCCGTTGCCGTTGCCGTTGCCATTACTGTTATCGAGACCAATGCCGTTGTCGATATCGTAGGCGTGGATAGGCTTGATCAGGTTTCTTCTCAGCGGCTTTTTAGATTTCCCTTGGGCCAGAGTGTCGTCGCTCATCATGTCAAGATCGTACTGGTGTTTGCCCGACGCGAACGACTCGTGGTCCGAGTAGCCGCGGTCCGAGTGGTGGCGCTTGTGCAAGGAGCCACCGTCATAGTAGTCTGCGATGGCGTCGGAAATCGGCGGGAGAGTTTTGGAGGAGGATGGTGTCACTTCGGGTACCACCAATGAAGGCAAGGTTCTCTGCTCCTGTCCCGCAGAAGCCGCGGCAATGGCCGGGGACGAATGGTTTGATCCTTCTGGCGAAAGTCGCTGCTGCACTTTCAGCTGGGCCTGCGAAGGCGAACCTGGGGAGTCGTATGGCGCCCGGACCCGTCCGTAATGGCGGAACGGCCCCCCTGGCGGCGGCGGCATGGGCGATGAGCCTCCAGGAAACGGGAACGGCATCATCGAGTGTCCCCATGGCGGTGGCGGCGGTGGCGGCGGTGGGCCAAAGGGGCCATAGTGGTGGCGGCGATGGCGGCCAGGCGACGGCGGGCCGCCGTGGCCAAAGAACGGCGGACCATGGTGCGGACCGTAGTGAGACCCATGGTGGTGGTGGCGACGGCGCGGATGGCGGAACATTGGGGGTGGCGAGACAGGGCCGAGGCCCCTGTCGTCAAAGTAGTGATCACCGTGGCGGAGCTGCTGCCTCACGGTGGACTCCAAGGCCTTGACTTTTTCATTAAGGGCGGTGAACTGGGAGTCGGACATGTTGGTGCGGGAGTCGGACATGTTGGTGCGGGAGTCTGAGTCGGACAGGCTCCGGCCCGAAGTTACCCCGGGGCCCCCGGCGCCACCGTTGTTGTTGACGCCACGGGAAATGCTGTTGCTGGCGCGGGGGGAGCTGAAAAGCTGGTTTCTTCGCGTACTCTCGCTGGTGCTATAGCTAAGGGTGTCGAAATTGAGGACCGTGCGCCCGGGGGAGGCCGGGCCCGGCGTGCCGCCGTTGCGGAAGTAGGCCAAGGACGCGTCGGGGCCGGCAATGCTGGCGGTGTCAATTGTCGAGGAGTCCATGAGACCATGGTCGGCAGTTGTTGTGGTCGAGGTGTCGTAGTCGTCGCTGCCGCCGGCGCCAGATCTCTTCTTCTTTCTGCGGAAGCCGCCACGAAGACTGGCGATGAACTCGCAAGGAAGATTGAGGTTGCGGCAGCGGGTGCATTTGGCAGCGGGGCCCAGCTGGTCCTCGCCGTCGCACTTGACCTTCTTCTTGCGGCAGTTGAGGCAGGCTCGGCGGGCGACCTTGCGCTTGTCGTCGTGCGAGATGGTGGAGACGGACGACCCAGGCGCATTGGTACGGGCCGGCCGCGGAGACAGGGGCGGCGACGTGGGCATGGGAGGAGGGGCTATGGGAGCGGGAGGCCTGGTGGAAACGGAAGAGCGCAAGAGAGGACAGCCTGTGGAAAGAAGAAGAAAGAAGATAAACCGTTAAGCGCCGGCTGTATCCTCTAGTTTGTCTTAAAGCTCGCTCGCCTTGTTTCGCGAAGACACTTCGGCTTTTGAGTCGCAGTGACGCTTTTGCTCAGCGCGCTCCCAAGCTGGTATTTTTAAATATTCACGTGGCACTATGCATGCAGCTTGACAGCCCTATGCATGGTGACGCGGCCAAATGCAGCCCCTTCTTGGAGCCAGGGCCTGGAACCCTTGGTACCGGCGAACAGTCTCGCGGGAGCGCAGCGCTTTTCCCGCGCGATCGGGGCGAACTCTGGATGAAAACTTTGAAGCGAGAACTTTTCATGCATGATGTGCGTGTGGTGTGACACAGTGGCGAGGCGCAGTCTTCTGCATGTGGAGCTTTAGATAAGCGCTGACAAACAGACAATTGGTATACACAGGGACACTGAGGAACACTGGGTACAAACACTGAGGAATAACTACTGGGAACAACTATTGAGGAGCTTTTTGCGCTAGGGTGTGCCCTATAGTGCACCTTGAGTAGATACAGAGTAGTCAATTAAATATATTCAATACAATAAACACATACACAGGTTGCTTGGATACAACGGCGCTTCCCTAAACCGCTCGCGTCGTGTATGTCCAATCCGCTAGAACTGGAACCGGTGAGCTTCTTTGGTTGCAGATAAACATCGATTTTTCCAAAGGACCTCCAACCATCTGGAGATCGTTATTTTCGTCACAGTCGCTTCAGATAAACTCGCCCTTGTTGATGATGAACGCCTCGATGGCCGCGAGGGCCGCATACAATCTGTTCTCGGCCTCCTCGAAGACCACCGATCTGTCGCCGTAGAAGATGCCGTCGCTGACCTCCTCCTTATGTCGAGGCAAGCAGTGCATGAACCGCCAGTCGGCTGCCGGGCGTGCTCTGCTGAGGAGCTCCTCGTTTACCTGGAAGCCCTGGAACTCCTTGAGCTTCTGAGCCTTCTGGGCCTCCTCGCCCATGGAGACGAACGTGTCAGTGACAACAACGCTGGCGCCCTCCAAGGCGGCGACCGCGTCATGGGTGATCTCGAAGGTAGCGCCCTGCTCGGCGGCGGTGGCCCGGGCCACCGCCGCCACACCGGCGTCAAACTGATAGCCTGGAGGGAGGGCAACGGCGACGTCCATGCCGTACTTCAACGACGCTACCGCCAAGTCGTTGATAACGTTGTTGGCGTCGCCGACCCATGTCAACTTCCGGCCTTGGAGACTGCCAAAGACCTCCTTGATGGTGAGAACGTCGCAGATGGCCTGCAACGGGTGGTACTTGTCGCACAAGCTGTTAATGACCGGCACAGAGCTATGCTTGACGAGCTCCTGGATATCGCGGTGCGCGTCGACGCGCGCAAAGATGCCGCTGGTCATGGACGACACGACCTTGGTGGTGTCCAAGAAGGCCTCGTTGACACCGAGCTGGATGTCCTGAGACCCCAAAAACAACGGATGCCCGCCAAAGTAGCTGACTGCGGCCTCGCATGAGATCCGGGTGCGCGTGGACCGCTTCGTGAAGAGCAATGCGATGGTCTTACCCACGAGCGCGCGAGTCTGCTCGGCGATTGCCTGATTCGTCTTGATCTGGTGCTTGTAGTGTGCGGCCCGGTTCACAAGCGAATAGAGCTCTTTGCTGGAGAGCTCCGAGATGGACACTAAGTGTCTCATCGAGGAGCCGGCGGAGGTGGAAATCGCTCTGGACATGTTGAGTCTATTGGGCGCAAGCTTCAGGTTATTGGGGACGGTAAGGCCGCTGCTGGTACGTAGGCTGCTAGCTATGGAGCGCGTGCTTGCCACTGGTCGGAGTGCTCTGCTCATGGGGGGGAGGGCTTGTATTTATATAGTCGCTGTATGCCGATCACCCGTGCTGATCGGTATCTCAGAGGTATTGCTGTGTGCCGGAAAGAGTCTCCGCGTGTGAGTCAACAGGATGCTTGATGTGCTTAATGTGCTGCTTTTGCCGAAGGGGGTTACTCACGGCCATTATGTGCCCTGCCCGTCTCGGTTAGTCACAACTCCGTAAAAAGAACATCCACTTTCACCCTTCAATATTAGTAAAATAGAATAATTTTTATGTTGCCCCTAGTAGAGAGGTAAGGACTTTATTTTGCCTACACGACAAAACATGTTAATACTGTTAATTGCTCAATTTTTCCATATATTTTTGGCCCATTCTAATATCTATATGAACCCATATGAATCTGAATAAATACCTGTTTTACCAAACCAGTTTTAAGAAATTTGCATTTATTGTTGTGAATTTTAGCGCCCTTAAGTGTGGCACCTTGTGACTTTCGAGTCCTCTGTTTAGCTTTCTTTTAAAGTATCTTAATGTTTTCATGTCGCATAAAGAAAACTCTGCTGTATAACAATTATACCCTATATAGTCGAAATGTTCTTCCATTCTTTTTTATTTTTTGCCTTTTTACATACCTTTGCATCTTTTGTTATATTAGCTTTATTTATTTTTTACCTGAATTTTCATTTGTTATTTTATATAATTTTTTATACATTTCTTTATTATCAACTTCTAATTCGTCCCATTTACCATTATATAACTTGCGGCTATAGAATTTTTTCATTTTTGTAAACTCAACATTTTTAGTACACCCCTTGGGTACACAGTAGCATATGGTTTCTTTAAATGACTTTATTATTTTTACATCTGTATACTTCTTAAATTCGTTTGATTCTCTATACAGATATAATTTTATTAAATTTTCTTTTTTTAATTTCTCAGTTTCTTCTTTAAATGCCATTTATTATTTAATTTACTTTTTCGCGTTTTTCTTTTTATGTTTTAGCTGCTGGACCTAGTTCTTTTAAATCAGCTCCTGGCGGCAAAGTAGCCAATATACATATACATTGTCCATATTTTATTTTCTTTCTTCTCAAACCCTAGTTTTCTATGTCAACCCCCAATGGGTCCGAATCATAATTTTTTAAAATAGAGATTAAACAATCACAACATTCAGGAATTCTTCCTAATTTATAGCTGATCTTTTGCCAATTTCATTTCCTTGCCTTCTATGAGTAGCCCTAGAAATTTTGACTCTGCTATTTAGGTCTGTGTTGTGGAGTCAAATTATACACTCTTATTACTCATCTTTTCATCAGGTTTCCAAAACTTAATCTCAAGCATTTCTTGTCTACAATCGGTTTTTTGTTTTTTAAAATTTGGCACTTTCCAGCTATAAAAATTGGCGTATTAGCAGTTGTTTCAGGTATATTCTCGACTGAATTATAAGTTTGAATTTTGACGTTTCTTCATCTTCTGATTCTAACAGTGTCGGCTAATGAAAAACCATATGTATACAAACTATCTGCATTAGTAAAAATAAAACCCATTTATTATATTTCGGTAATTTGGTAAGTCTGATGGATACCTTCCAGGGCTGCTTGCAGAGGCTCGTGTTGATATCGTCTGGCTTGCTGTTGTTTTTGTTTGAATGCGGATATGTCTATGGATTCATAAGCTGCAGATGGTGCGCCTTATCAAAATAGGTATCAATGCCCAAGTTTCCATCCAAAATGATAAACCGCAGCTAGTATAGCAGCTGTAGTGCCGGGAATAATTACATTGCTATCCCCACGAATTCAACATCTGTATCGATATAACCAAGACTTTGATAAATTTGTGTGTCCTGCCATGCCTCGGTTGGTCACCGAGTCTATGCACGGTAGCTGGGATGTTGACCATCAGCACAGACCTAATATAGCAGCAGCAGGGCCCTCTGTCTGCTACTTTAACTATCAGACTATTTGCATAACTGCCTCGCTGTTGGGATTGTTGCTCATTGACAGAAACAATCGCGTGGCACGCCGAGATCGGGCGGAGAGTCGGATAGCACTGACAGCAACATTCGGGATGCCGAGACCTGAAGGAGCACTGATTATAAAAGACGGTTCATCCCCTGGCTGCTTTTAAAAACACACCACACCATAATCCAATCCAGCAGCATCCCTTTCCTCCATCGCAATGGGAAAGTCTGAACTCCCCTATACCAGCGTCCTTCCAGGGCAGACCAGGCCCAAGTCGGGGCTTTCTGCCCTCCGGAAGTGCATCACCTACCCAATCATCCTCGTCTGCGCCGCGTACCTCGCCTACATCCACTTGTTCGCCTTTAAGGAGTGGTCCTTACTGTCTCACTCCAGCCGCCTAGAGCCGTTTGAGCACTCCTGGGCCCAGGTGCTCGACGCTCCTTCTGTTCCATCCCTTGCTGGAGAAGAAGACAACAAGTCCCCACACGAGATCTTTTCCGTCGATTTCCCTCTCCTCGACTATGGCGCCCCGGTATTTGCTCAAACCCTCCTCGCTCACCACGTTTTTGGCAACTCCTGGGGCGTTCCGGCCGTCACCAAGTACACCCCTCCTCCCGCCGGCATCTCCTTCAACCGTGTCGTCGTCAACATCTCCACCACCGTCTCCGGCGTCCAGTACGACAGGTTGGCGCACTTGTACTTGAACAATGTTCCGCTCTGGCGCACCTCGACTGCCGAGCCCGGCAACAGGAACGTCGTCTTCAACGCCACCAAGGATTTATCCGAGTACCATGTCTTGTTCTCCCAGGAGGGCGAGTTGGTCTACCAGTTAGATAACATTGTGCTCGGTCGACTCAATGGTGAGTTCAACGTCACCATTACCGCCTTCTACTACGACTACAGGCCCCATAAGTCCTCAGAGAGCAACTCTCTTCTCACCAGCTCTGGCGTTAGTAGACACATTTTCAACTCTCTCGCGTCCATGAGCAAGGACAAGGACGTCGCCCAGTTGAAAGAGGTCTTCTCTGTTTTGTACCGCCTGCCAACCGCCGTCTCGCCTCTCGTCGATGTAGCCCCTCCGCTAAAGTACTTGCCCGACGATGAGCTTTCCTACGTGTTGACCCGGTTCTCCCCCACAACTGTCGCTGCCACCTTGCGACTCTTTGTCTCTGGCAACGCCGCTGAGGAGTTTTGGTACTCCAACGTCCTCGAGGACAATGTCCGCAAGTTTGACCGTCACGGGCACCACTTGCTCGGCAAGGGCCCTGTCAGAAAAATCAAGGTCTACTTGAACGGCTACTTGATCGCCGTCGAGACGCCAAAGCCCGTCATCTTCACCGGCGGCATCTCCCCTGCCTTCTGGAACCCCGTCGTTGGCAATAATGCATTCGATTTGGGCCACATTGACGTTGACTTGACGACGTACTTGCCGCTTCTCTGGAGCAGCGAGAACAAGTTGACTGTCGAAGTTGCTACGGGCTCCCAGCACTCCACCGTCAAGTTCTTCAACATTAAGAACAAGCTTGTGGAAGGGCCAGTTGAAAGCAAAAGTTTTGCCGGCGGCCAAGATCCCGGCTTCGTCCCCGGCCAAAACTGGATCGCCACCGGAAGCATCCTCCTCTGGGAGAACGAGAACGTCACCGACGTCGGCGGCGTCAACCCGTACGCCACCGCGCCGCTCAAGGGCGACCTCAACCTTAACTTTGGCTCCTTTATCCCCTCCGAGATTGTCCAGATTGTCACCGGCGGCGAGTCGGTCTCCAACTTCGGCATCCTCCAATTTTCCCACAAGCACTACGACGCCCCGGTATCCTTTGCGATCAACACCACCTATGCGCTTTCCTTCAGCAATGTGCAAAACTACAAGAACTATGGCGATAAGCAGAGCGTGGTGTCCACCATCGACAACACCAAGTCCATCCAGCTCCTTTTTAACGATACTGCCGCCACCACAGGCTTCACCAAGCTTGCCGCTAACGCCACCTTGGAGAAGAAATACATCACCATTTTGAAGGCCAACATCACTTTTGTCGACTCTACGGACCAGGACGCGTTCCTCGCGCTGCTGGACCTCCAAGACAAGGGCACCGAGGTCTTGCTTGACGTTGCTTTGGTGCAGGCAGACTCCTTTAAGGCACGGTTCAACAATTATGCTGTGTTCATCGCCAACAAGGCGCAGAACGGGACCTCGGTGTACCACATCTCGCCAAAAGGAAATCACGGCACCGGAACGTTAGATACCAAATTGAAGGCCAAGCACGCAGGGAAGACAATCTACAAGAGACACGTCAAGGCCGCCAATGGTACTGTTATCAGTGATGAGACGGACGATGGCAAACTGGAAGATGCGAGCTCGGACACTGTATTCAGCTTGAACGCCGCTGCTGGCCGCGTCGATAGCGTTGTCTCTCATCCTTGTGGTGGCCAGAGCGTTTACGAGGAAGAAGAAGAGGACCACGATGAGACGGTTGCAGCATCTATCAAATCGTTTGTTGCGGGATTGCTCCAGGCTTCTAAGGAAGAAGTACATCACTTAGTGGAGCAGTTCAGAAACGGGAATAACCGGGGCTTCTTGTCCGGTCTTTTTGTTAACTGAAAAAGAGGTTTTTTTTGTTTATTTCGTATAATGTTTTGTTTTATTTTTACTTTGGGATTATTTCGCTCAAGTGTTAAGATACCTAGGAATTTTTAAGTTGTTGTTTTTTATCTTGTCTTTTTTATTTTTTATATTTTGGGAAATCTGTTTCTTCCCCAAGGTTTACAGTCCTCCAGGGACTAATTTTTTCTTTATTTACAGTACAATTGTGTTGATTTTACTTAAAAATAATTTTCTTCTTTGTGCCTCTTTGGATCTTTCGCTGTAGGAAAATGCCATTCGATTAGCTACTATAACTCATGTCGTCTTGCGTTAATTGCGTTCCTCAAAGGAGAATAACGTACTCTCACACACCACGAGCCGCTAATCTTTTGAGGTGAATCTACAGTACCCACCATTCGCCAGAAGACAACGATAGAGAACGAGGCGAACCTAAGTGTGCCAGATATGGTCTTAAGTGTTTCTTCCTTCCGCGTGATTGCCAGTTCTACCTTCATACGAATGGAGAAAACAGCATGTCCACCCTCACTGCTCGTGTCAATCTTCCGATTGCACTGACATCTTATTCACAAGTCTATCTTCTTGTAAACAGCCAGTACTAGTGTGCCGACCACCAGATCTGACATGGATCATCTGCCACCATGGAATAGCAACCATTGCTTCCATTGCGTTATCCCTTTGTTACCTTTGTTGTTTGTTTTTGTTTCCGTGGTTCGTTTAGGAAGGCTGGCAGCGTCTCTGAAATTCGGAGATTTCACCGTTGAAAGGTATCTCGAATTCTGTGTACAAGTGCTGCGGAGCGCTTTTGGTGGTAAAAAAAAAGTCGGTGCTTTGCTGTTATACCGTCCAGAAAAGCCCATGTGCTGATACAACCAACGAGAACAGGCGGCTTTTACTGGTGATTAAAATCGGGCCAAAAGATCTCCGTAGCCCATGAATACCGATTACGGTACTTTAAAAGGAGGTTTTACCTCTTAAATGGGGTAATCCGAGATGGCTCATCCAAAAAGACGGCAAATGGAAAAAATGGACCGCGGCGCTCTGTTCAGAGGACTCTTTATCGCTTTGTTGCTTGTCTCTGAAGCTCCAACAATGGACTCCGAAGCTACCAGGTCAGGTCCTGATCCCTGAGATAGCAGAGCCAGAAACACATGCCTCGTCTAGCTGGATGGTAAGCAATTATCATTGTAACACGCCCCGAAGCAGTGTTCCTTGTCTAACCAATTTCGCGGTGCAGGGATCCTGGCACTGCTAGTGTTGATGCCTCCCAACATAACACATATTTTAGGAGACAAAGGACTGTAACTCTGATTAAGCGGGCACATGGTGGCGTGCGAGACAGAATGGGGTTAAGTGGGGGCTGGAAGGGCCATGGACAGTGTCTTTGGTGGCGAATGTCAGTGTCGGAGATAAATAGCAGCGGTTTTGCTCTGTAAACCCCAAAATGTATTCATCTGTTTGGATATATCAGATATACCAGTTTGAAAACAACAACATGGCAGTGGCAATGTTGACCTCCAGCGCGCTGCTCTTAATATTGGCATTTCTCTTCCAGTACAATCATGCCTTGTACATTGAAAACCTCTATGAGCAATACCGCCCTCGCTCCAACATGCTGTCTTCTAAGCCCATGTACCCTCTTGGCGCCAAAAGACAAACAAGTAGCAATGACCCCCACCACTATTACGATAAACTCATGACAGAGGATGATGAGGCTGTGATCACGAGCAACACGTACTACACTATCCAGGAAGTGTCGCTTCCGGACTCGAACTACGGCAGCCCCGTGTACAGCCAGGTGATCCTCCAGCACAACTTTGGCAACCAATACGGTATTCCCACCGTCGTCAAATACCTGGCTCCGGAGCCCACCAACTTCAATGGCACCTTTAACCGTGTCCAGATTCAAATGAGTGTTACTAGCTTCGGGGTGCAGTACGACAGATTGGCCCACTTATTCCTCAATGACGTCCCACTATGGAGACCCTCGACGGCGGAGCCCAGTGGCCGTGACATCATTTTCAACTACACCAAGGACTTGAGCGAGTACTTGGGCTTATTCAAAGAAGACGGGATACTAAAATTTGAGCTTGATAATGTTGTGGATGGCAACATCAACGGTGAGTTTAACGTCACGTTGACAGCTTTTTATTACAACTATGATAGCGGTACCAACAAGTTGATCGACTACTACCGTGACAACGACTTGTTCCAGACCTTTACAGGGACCGAGTCAGAGACCCAGATACTCTCCACCTCCAACAGGCTTCCTTGCAAGATTATCCCCCTTGTGCAAGTCGAAGAATTTTCGTCCCCGCTTCTTTCTCTCCCTAACTCGGACTTCAACTTCTCCATCACCGATACCGCCGTCTCCTTCCAGACCATCCGCTGCAAATTGCGCCTTTTCATTTCCGGCAACAACAACGACGAGTTCTGGTACTCCAACATCTTGACCCCGTACTCCTCGAGATTCGGCGGGGCCCTCACCGCCGGCGGGCCTATCCGCGTTGTTAAGGTCTATTTGAACGATATGCTCGTCTCGCTCCAGACACCGCCACCCGTAATTTTTACGGGTGGCATCTCGCCAGCACTCTGGAGCCCCGTAGTTGGTTTGAACGCCTTTGACGTCGAGGCGCTCGACGTTGACTTGACTAGTTTTCTCCCGCTATTGTGGCCATCTTCGAACGCCAGCACCACCTACTCTTTCAGTGAGGCCACAAAGCTCAGGATCAAGGTGGTCGCGGGAAAGCAGAGCGCCAACGACAGCGACGTTGATACCGAGCCCTTGCAGAACTGGATCGCCACGGGAAGCTTGCTTGTTTGGGATGATGAATCTATCATATCTGCCTCAGGAACCGTCACAGACCTTAATAGAAAGAGTACAAATGTGCAGAGTATCGACGTCACAGGGCTAGATGACCCGAGCACCTTGAATGAGAAAGTGACGTATGAACAAAATGTAAATTTCCACACGACTCTCAAAATTACCACTGCGAATAATGAACCAAAAGTCAACACTGCCGCAACAAAAGGTAATGGCACAGATCTCGAGTTTAATTTCCAGACATATTCGGAGGTGAGCTACGATAACTTGCAGACATACACCAACCATGCGTCAAACATTACTATCACTTCCACCTTGCACTCCTTCAACAAGGTGGCTCTCCTTGAGAAAAACGCTTTCTCATCCTCTTTTCCTAGCTCGTCCGACTTTACTGGTTCTTTCGGTACGCCCGGCAAAGAAGTTGTCTCCGCATGCTTGTTCCGTGACCATCTTACCATTTTGAACATGAACAGCACCTCCACGGCAGGTTCCCTGCACCAAGACATTGGCATCACACAGTCACAATACCACGCCCTCTTCACTAATGGCAATGGCACACAAGAAGGCTATACTGCTCCACGGTTCGAGTTGTCAAAATACCAAAATGGCACTTCAGAGTTTGGAACAAGCAGTACAGGGAATTCAGGGAATGGTAGGACCGATACGATGGTAAAATTGACCGATGTTGGCAACGGCGAGTACTATAGCAGGAAAGTAATGGCCCGTAACGGGAAAGTTGTGAGTGATGTGAATTACTAAAGTCTTTTTTTTTTTTCTTTTTTTTTTTTTTTTTTTTGCTCTTTGTACTGTTCACTTCAGATGGTTTAGGTTTTGTTTTTTGCTAAACTTGTCTTTATGATTTTTTTTTCATTTCTTGCATCTATCTTTTGCATTTTTAACTTTTAAAGGTTCTACAGTTTCCTTCCCTATCCTCGTTTGCTGTTTCATTTATTTGCTTTCGGCAATACCTTTTGCTTGTTCTTTTGCTTGTTCTTTTGCTTGTTCTTCTGCTTTACATCAGTATCTCTATTTATTCAATTCAAGCTTTATTATAGAAAAAGATTCTTCATGATATTGTAGTAGGCCTCAAATTTCTGTTCCGATTGTACTTTCCATTCGTCATAGGCCACTCACAGCCTGTGAATGCCAGAAGATTTCGCATAGCTCAGCTGGAGAATCTCACGCACTAACATTAAGTGATGCGTTCTTATTGGGCAATTAGGAAAGAAGTTCCTGACTCAGATCATAGCCATTTGTGATAACTGATCCGTTATTGTCAATTGTAAAAACAAATCACAACTATCTCGCCCAAATTGGAAGCCTGGATCATATCTGGACATCCCTATTAGCCATTTAACATGCCCCCTGATAATATTAGTAACTTTTATTCCTTTTAGATTTGCCAATAGAATTTATTTACTTCCTTATATTTCGGTTTCCTACTTTTTATTAAAGAACTTGCAAAAGAATTCTCCGAAGAAACAGACAAAAAGTATATTAGTAGCTGAAAGAAAAAGGAAACGTCAATGTGGTTCGGACGCGGCCTCATGCATGTCGGGAGTTTCAATGCACGGTATCATGAATTTAATCTCTTCAGGCTACAAACCATAGCTTTATGCAAGAAGGCCTTAATATGGCAGCCGTATAGCACTATAACTAAAGCGAGTAGAGAGCACAACAAAAAAATAACAATATAAAATACATTAAATAAGACAAAAAATGAAGGCAAGAAGAAAAACTGAAAGAAAATAGTAATACTGAAGAGAGAGAAAGAGAACTGAAGTCGTTAACAAATGTATACATATTAAAACAACCGTAAAGAAAAGCGAAAAAAGAAAAAAGGAGTTAAGAATCGGAAAATAAGCAGGCAATAAAGTTTGCAAGAAGCGCTGCATACAAGTGGCAGGTGATGTAGCATCATAGTTTGTAAGCTCTGATTTCAGAATTCAAGTACTTATCAATCTTGGAAATTTCTGTGACAACGTCATATTCATTCAAATTGTCATCAAAGTTGTAGGTCTCGTCAAGCTGGATAAACGGTTTAAAGTAGTATATGGTGCCCTGCCTACCTTCAACAAGGTCCTCTCTGTTAAAGTGGTGAGGACTCTTGTCTTTGACCTCTGAAACGTCAATCGGCAAGTCATCAAGCACGACAAACTTGACGTTAGGGAACATTTGTAGTGACTTGGACACCACATTTTTGAAGGAATGGGCAAAAAAGATCATTACCATGTTCACATATCCGTAGTTCAAATCAAAGCTTTCTTTTGAACTTTTATTTGAAGAACCACCTGGCTCTTGCTCAAGAGCGGTAGAAATAGGAAATGTGTCGTTAAACGTGTCCTTTTTGAGGAGCCAATCGTTCATAATTATAGAGGGCACCGGGTGCGTGTTCAAGTCATTATTAATATTGGAGCCGTTATTAGTTCTGAAAGACTTGCTATTAAGCTTGGACAAAAACTCGCAAATTTTCAAAATAACGATTTTGGAGCTAAACGATTTAAATACTGCCCTAAATCTTGACTCACTCTGGAGCAACGTCCTGCAATTGGCGCAGTGGCACTTATACAAAAAGTCGCTCTTCGCCAAATCATGCTCAGAATCTTCCTTTTTGGCAAAAGACTTCGTTTGTTTAACTTCATCCATAATCGCATGACGAGAATGGAGCATCATGTATAGAAACCAATAGTTGAAGCAGTCAAAGTTAAACACCTGCAAATTAGGCAAGTCCAAGTCAAGATGCTTGAACCCTTCACACAAGCGGCCAATGTTCATATTGATAAAGTCTTCAGCATCGTGGATTTTGTAAAAGTTGAGTTGCAAAAACTCCAAATTGATAAATTTACCAGCAAACGCAAACACCTGAGTGAAATTGATAAGAAAATTGGCTTTATTATTGTCAATCGGCAAGTTGATCATGTTCAACTCCACCAAGTTCTGAAACCCGGCAGAACTATTCTTAAAATTCAGCTTAAGGATCTCCAATGTCGTAAAAAGCGGAATGGTGTGGTCAGACCACTTGCTCACCGTGAGCTTCTTCAAGCTTGCAAAGTTGACAAAGTTTGAAAGGAGGTTATTCGAAAAGTCATACGTATCCTTACAGCGCACGAGCTCAGAAATTTGCAGCGACATGTCCTTTTCAATCAAATTGTAATTTTCGCCATAACCATCATCGAATGGGTCGGTGGGCATATTATCATAGTGCCTATTACTCAAATTAGCTGCCCTGCTGGCCGAAAGGTTTGTGATGATGCGAGTTGGATGAATCTGGAAAGAAAGGTTCAAAGTTTTAATGCCATTGTAAAGATGAATGTTCTCATTGTTGGACTCCTTTAAATGTAGCCTAGCTTTGGTTCTGAGACCCTGAATAATCTTATAAACTCCTTTGAGTTGGTTGATAAAGTTATCAGAGCTTTCTAGCTCAAAATTTAAAGTATGGACGCTATCATTGCAAAAGTCGTCCTTTCCAAAATTGAGGTTTCCGTTTTTACTAGGAAAATTAATGAGCCACTTATTCGTGACAAACTCTCTCAAATAATAATCACTTATAAGGGAGTCCTTAACAAAACTTTTAAAGTGGACGCTGTTTTCATCAAATGGCGAGATTCTGCGAAACAAAGTATAATTGTTTTTGAAGTTGAAAGAAATTTCTCCAAAGATTAAACAGTAATTGTGAAATGAAATCTTCATGAGCTCATTATTCTCAACAAGGTTCTTCTTCAAAAGCCTTTGAATGTTTTTGTTGGGTATCCTATCCACCGCATTCACCGAGCTTTGGCCTCCATTTTGCAAAGAAAAAGCTGTCCTGCCCTCGCCGTGGCATGACTTCGCCCTTTGCACAGCGTCCAGCGGTTTCAAAACGCCCATATCATCTTTATCCAAAGCCATGTCGATAACCAACTTTTTCTCCGAGAGAAGCTTTTCAATTTTGAGCATAAAGTAGTCTCGTATCAACGAAGTTTTGAACTCAATAGACTGCAATTTTCTGCAGGCTAGAATGATTTGGAAAATCAACTGAAAAACGGCTAAATTCACCTTACTATCAATCAATTGGAAGTCCACAACAATGTTCCTTACTAGTATCCTTGATGAACCAACGCCATTAATTAAAGGTCGAAGCTTGCCATTATCATTCTCCTTTAAAATGGACAATAGCTTTTTCAAATGTTCGATATACTGAACAAAACGCTTGTAGGAGTAGACATTCAACTTCATGGTATCTCGCGCCTTGTTGACTACGTGCAACTCCAAGTCAACGTTGGTCAATAAGTTAAAGTCATTTTTCAAAAGGGTGAATTCTCTAGGAACGCTGGCCCCTTGGGATGAAAAGGCCTTATAGTCTTGTAAGTACAAACTGGAGAAAATGCGAGGTCTGGCAAGAGAGTAGAAAAGTTTTGATACCGAACAAGCCTGCACCAACGAGCGGCCGTCTAGGAAGTTGAAAACCTTGTCAATAATATGGGCCGGAAGGGAGTTCACAAGCGGTATTTGGCACATGGGGAAAGCGCAGAAAGAAAACTTTTGCAATGTGCTTGTAGCGTTCGATGAGATAGCTGAGGGTGTTTTCGCTGTCAACTAGCGTGGCTTCCGCCTAGCTCAAAAACAGCTTGCAAAGAGGCAATATCAATGGGGGAAAATAGTTTGGGCTGCTGCACTCAGTCGTAGTGGAGCCTCCCTTGCTTTTTTTCCCTTGCTCTCTTCCCTTTCTGCCCTTCTGGAGGAGTTTCGTTCCTTCTCTGATGTGTTGGTTTTGATCCGCCGCAGATGAGTCTGCACTACCCAGCCGGTTGACACATTCGCCGGGGCTGCCTGTCCATGCATGTGAAAACAAAGTACCAGGATGACACACGGAGAGAGAGAGAGAAAACTGCCCGCACTCGCATCTCAATCACAGAGGGTGACACTACAAGAGCCTTTAGAAAAACGAATGGAAAATAGAGAAACATCCTTTCTCAGTGTGTAGAAAACTCAGGAAGAACTCAGGCCCTTCGGGCTTATAGACATGTGCGCGTAAATTCTGTGATGCGCGCCTTAGATTATGGGTCTCCCCGACATTTAGACACAGCGCCATCCCAGCCGGCTGAAAAAGCAAGAGAAGCGTTCAGTTATCCAAGGGGCCTCTTTCAACGTTGAGAAGCTTTCTTTGAAAATCAAAAAGGCAGGCATGGACCTGTTGGGCGTATTTCCTGCTTGAGCAAAACTGCATGCTAAAAAAACGCCCTTCGAAAGTTGGGATAAATTTGGAGCAACCGAAGCTTTCACCGAAAAGAAGTCATAGCAAAGCCTTCTTTTGGCACCAGAAAAAAGCAAAGAAAGGGCAATCTTTTTTTTCTATTTGCTTAATAAATGACCATCTCGAGGTGTACTGCTGGCCGCATTCTGGGCAAAACTTGTCGTCACGGTCAGGAAACTGAGGGAATTGCAGAGCAAATGGAACCAGGGAGATGGTGCTATACCGCTGGGGCAGGCCAATAAGCGCCCTGCTAAAACTGAAAATCGCTTTTGGTTTATAACTATATAGTTATATATAGCAAATACGGTAACATTAGAGAACCGAAAGATAGCCCAAAGAGCTGAAGCTTGTTCTATTAACTGTGTGGCTGCTAATTGCATGGCCCGGCTGCCTAAATGTAGTTTGGAATGGTTATCGTATAGTATTGGATACAAGCGATGCCAAAGCTGGGAGGAAGTATCTGTACTCTCGAGGCAAGCATCATTCTAGGCTTGTAAGCATTGCAATGCTCTGAACTTATTTTTCAGATTACTATGCAGGTTTTCCTTTTTTGGTTTTATTAGAAAGTTATCAATTCTTTTAGTCCATTTCTGCTTTCTCGCTAACCTCCTTTTCTCTAATAAAAGTACGAATTGAATGGAGAATGCATACCTGGGAAGAGATCACTAGGCACAAGAACCGTTGCATTATCCAAACTAATACCTCTGGTCTGACCACTATAGTAAAGACCCCATCACTATCATATAAGTGAGCGTCTTTTAAAGAATAGCTCATTTTCTGGTGTTGATACTCTCTTAATCTCAATATATATCTCAACATATTGGGATTCACGGGCATAATAACGAGTTCTTCGAGGGAGTGTACACAAAAAATTGCCAAAACCTCCGAGATCATTAGTTCTCAAGGCACTACCAAAAGCTGCCGAGGCCAGTATGGGTAAACCAACTAGGGGAAGGTCGCTTGCTGCGTTAACGAAGACATGTATTGCCAGAAAGATTTCAATTAAGTATGTATGCATGTGTTAAAAGGTTGCACAACTTTGTTGCACAACTTTGTTTCCCAAAATGGCGCTTTGGGTCTTTATTGAAGTGAGACTGGTAGTTTGCAAGCCGGTATAGAGCAAGCTGTACTAGCTGTAGCAGGTAGTGGATGGTCTAGTGTGAATGGCTCCATGGAATAGGCTACCATTGGCTGGCACTTGGTCGTTACCGGCCGTATCAAAGAAGCCTGTGACGCGGATGGGAAGCCTACGGAGGATAGTGAAAACTGAAATGGGAGAAAAAAGTTCAAGGCAGGTGATGATGACTGCTTTTTGAAAAAAAATAGATCAGCTAATTTCCCTATATTATTGCAACAGAATGCACCCGCATGGCCTGCAGAGACTTGCGAACATGAAACAGAAGCACCCTGTCTGTTTCAACACCTTCAATGGTGAGGCAGCACTCTATCCCAGAGCGCATCCAGCAAAGTTACCAGGCTTCTGTGATATCAAGGGTGCATTGCTCCTTATAACAGGAAGGTGGCCCTACAGCGGTACCTTTAGCCGTACTTTCCGATTGTATAAATAACTATTGGGGTCCGCTATGGCTGCTCCTTTTAGCTTTGCGCTCTACCAGATCAGATAGGATCCTATACCTTTGTTAACTTTCTATCAAGTTTGACTTTGCATTCCAAACTATTGTCATTCTTTTTTAAGCCGCTCACAAAGTTATCTTTGCTTATTGGTTCAAAGTGCTTATCAAATAGCACCTTTGCGAAAAAGTACAGTCACAAGAAAATTAAATCTAAAAAGCCTTCAAATAATATAGTATCCAGATGTTACAGCAATTCCTATCGCTAATTGCGCTCTGGACCACACTTCCCAGCCTTGTCCCTGCTTATCAGTATCTCGAGTTTGGCCCAGGAACCAAGAACGAGGTTTATTTGGAGTTTTATAAGGGCGTAGATCCAAACCCATTGAACGACACCTTTACTTTCACCGGCGACTATGCCCCAACTCTCGAACCATCCTATGCTGAACTCAAAGTGGATAACAAGAACAACCACCAGTCCATCATGACTTCCAAGTTCAACGGCTTGTATGGCACGTATACCGTCGCTTTCAAAGCTGCTAAAGCAGCCACCTTGACATCTTTCAAAATCTCCTCTATGAACTCTGTTGTGGCCCTTGTTGTCAACAGTGCAAACCCAAAGAAGGTCATTCCAATGTTCTACGGCAAGTACGCCGACTCCGATGTCAAGGATTTAGGTATTGACTTGACGGAGGATTTCCATTTCTATACCATTGAATGGACCGATAGCAAAGTGACATGGTCGGTTGACGGCAAGGAGGTTCGCTCGTTGACCAAAGAGGACACAGAAAAAGACAGCGAGAAGAAGAGTCACTTCCCATACAACATGCCTTCCAGCATAAATTTTATGGTGGAGACTGCTGGCACCGCTGGGCCTAACAGCACAGTCAGCGCCTATATCAGAGACATCCACTTCAAAGAGAGCAGCGGCTCTTACTGTTTTGTGGGCAAGTCTAACAACACTTCTTCCATGTCACTCTTTTCTTCTAGTGCCTGCGAGCTTTGGAAAGATCATACCACCACCAATACTTATAATGTTGCACGTTTCACCACATCCAAGACCATTCCTAATAGTTTCTCCTCTTCCACTCTGAACTTCTCTGGCTTTTCTTCTGGCTCCTTCAGCTCAGCCTCGTCCCGATCAGTTACAACCACTTCCCACTCCTCTTTTGCCACCTCCAACCGTCATAATTCTAGCTCCTCTCTTTCTGGTTCGGTTACATCCTCCCTGGCCTCTTCCACCTCCTTCCACAACTCATCCGTAATCACCGGCGCAAGAAATACCACCAAGGATGCAGCATCTGCCACCTTCTCGGATACCGTCATCATCTCCAACAACGCCACCTACACTACAAGCGTCATCGTCGTCACCACCGCTGTCTCTGGCAAGAAGACTCTCTATACTACCTACTGTCCATTGACTGCTGAAAAGGGTGTCATTACTGCCTCCTCTTCATCCTCAGTAAAGCCTTCCTCCACGGTTGTAATCTCCAACAATGCCACCTACACCACCGGTGTAACTGTGGTGACCACCACTATCTCAGGGATCAAGACATTGTACACGACCTACTGCCCATTGACTGTCCATTCCTCGTCTGCTGCTACTACTACCTCCATAGGCTCTGCTGTTACAATGGCCCAGGGATACAACGCCAGCTTGTCGGCCACCACTCGCTATGACACCTTCTACAACATCCTGACTACCGTCCTCATCACCACCACCTGCAGCAACAACGCCTGTGCCACGATGTCGCTCTCCACTGGGGTCAAGATCGTCACCACTACAATTTCGGGGACCCATACCTCCTACACTACTTACTGTCCATTATCCGTTATTGAATCTATGGGCTCTATTGGATCTACTGGCTTTGTTGGCTCCACTTTAGCTGCCGATGCCTTCACCTCTGAAGCCTCAAGGTCTGCTTCTTCTTCTGCTGACTTCACTGCTGATTCTGTCGCCGGTGGAAGCTCCACATTGAAAGCGTACGTCACCAGCGTAACCTCTTCCGTCGCCATCGGATCAGCCTATGGTCTTGGAGGCACCATTCTCAGGTTTTCCCCTTCCTTCTCGTCCGTAACAGGCACCAGCGGACTATCCACCTTGAACGTCTACGGCACAATCGCCGCCGCTTCCAGCGGTGCCGCTGGTGAAACAGTCTCCGAGGGCAGAATCGCCAACTCCAACGATTCTGCCACCCTCGCCGCCGAAGACTCCACCCTCTCTACCTCCTCATCCACCTCCTACAAACTCCACCACTCCACTTCCAGTAATACCTTATTCTCCAACTCCAAATCTAGTGCCTCCATATCTGAACAACTAACAGCCGGTGTTGCTGCCCTCCGTGTTCCTTCTGTTGCCACTGGCGCAGACCTTGGCCGCGTAGCCAGTGCCGTTGCGATTGGTGCAGTTGGCTTCGTGGTGATCGTTACCGTTATGCTTTAATTTTGGTAATTTTATAGAAGATAGAAAGTGCTCCTTGTTTTGTTGTATTATTGTATAGATTTCAGTTTTTCAGTTTTTGTATTTTTTGAATTTTGTATTTTTTGTGAATTAATAGGATTTAGGTTCTTAGTTTTGAAGGTTCCAATGTGTTTAGTAGTTCGCAGTGGTTGATATCGGTGCCTCTGGAGTAGAAAGAGTCTGATCAAGAATTTCAGGTTGGCGTTAAGAGGGCTGTTTTTGTGAACTTTAGACTCAAAGGCCTCTAAATTTTTCTGATGTTAATTACTTCTCAGATTTTGAATTTGTCAATGAAAAGTTTTGGCAGGTATGTAGAGTTGGAAGCCTCGACGATAATCGACCTTTCGCGGACGCAAAATTATAGAAGAAAGATTACAGGGAGGTTCATATGTAAAAAAACAAAATTAAATTTTCTAGAATAAATAAACATAATCAAAACAAAACAAACAAGCAAACAAGCAAACAAGCAAACAAGCAAAAGACAAGCAGAATGCAAAACGTAAATTCAAATGCAAAGCAATCTTGGACAAAGTATATCAGGATCAAAGAAGAATAGAGAAAAACAAAAGAAAGAAAAAAAACATGAAAAATTTAAATAGCTGCAACGAAAAAGTAACTGCAGACGCTGCCCACCGCAAGGCCAATACTAAGGAATACTGTAGTGAACCCACCTGCCGCTTTCTTCTCCAGATCTTTGGTAAACTTTGGGCCTACACACATGAAGCACGCAGAGCACAATTGTCCGTTGGTGAAGCCGTACAAGAACTGGATTAATAAGTAGAGGAAGTCAGAGTTGATGAATGGGTTATGATCAGAGTTGTTTTTTGGAGCAATGTTGCAGAGAAACAAAAGCGGGATGAAGATGCATCGGGCCACGGAGTAAACTACCATAAATTTTTCGTTTTCGAGCTGGAAAAGGGTATAGCCGCAGGCCACTCTGCCGGCGAGATCGCCCAAGTTCCAAACCATGAAAGCAAACGGAATGAAAATGTTGGAGTTGCTCAAGTGGATACCAGTGGCGTCCAGAGACTTGTTAACAGACTCAATGTTGGAGGCAAACACCGGGAAGATTAAAGAGACCACAAATACTAGCACCAAGGTAGTAACAATTTCTCTCAATTTGGTAAAAAGATACATGAACGGCACATGCTTGGTCTCATCGTCGTAAACATTACCTTCGACGTCCACTGGGAACGCTCCTGAAACCATCTCCGAACCGCAACATGGTTCGTCCTCCGTTTCGTTATCGAATAGCTGGTTTTCAATATTGATGGAAGGGCTGTTGTTACTCACTTCCCCACTCTCGTCGACTAATTGAATGTAATGGTTTCTGTGTCCCAATGGGGAGAGAGCATCGCTGTCTTCATCATTAAATGCATACTTGTAGACAAACGCAAGGAACAAAATCAAAGCAAGACATGAAACAATCGTACTGGTCAAGTAGTACGTCATGACACCATAATTCTTCTCCACATCCTCAACCTGCGGCTTTTCGCCAATCAATATTATGGAGGAAATCAAAGAAATTGAAGGCAAAACGCCGGCAATGGCCTGCCCTACCATCAACCCCTGCGCATAGATTGGGCCATATACGTTGACGATGGCCATGGAGCCATTCTGCGAGCTACAACAACTTAACGAGCTCGCAAGAATAAGCAACATCAAGAACACAAAGAAGAAGCCGACGTTGACGTTCAAGAACCATACGCAGCTGCCGGCCATGACCAAGAAGATGATGCAGTTGACGACCTGGCCGGAGATGAAGCGCTTATAGTAGTTGGCATTGACCTGCTTTTGCGAGAGGTAGTAGTTGTATATTAGCTGGGCAATGGTAGAGACGGACATCATGGTGGACGAGTATATTTTGGCGTACTTTTGGCCCTGCATCTTTGTAAACCGGGAAGAGTAGTACTCCGAAGCGGAGAGAAAGCAGTTCCAGGGCCACAAGAGGGCAAGGCCAATGACGACAAACGTAAAGTACTGGAGCGTGTGGAGGCTCAAACGAAGCTCACGCCCGAGTACGGATTGCTTGTAGACGGTTCTGTCGACGGTGGGGTTGGTGGAGCCCTTGTGGCTGGGACTGTGGTCAGCGGAGCCTGTGTCGGACATTTTTGGGAAAGTATGAAGGTGTCTGTGATTGTATCTTGTATTTGTACGTTTTGGTTTTTGAATATTTACTAATCTATTTGGTCTTTGGGGTATTTTTTGTTATTATGCAAGGAGGGCTTGGCCGGAGGATATAGACAAGTTTCTGTTGTTTCGAAGAGATGCTATTAAAGGGTCTCGAGGGGAGTAAATGCAGGATAGTGTAATGAAGGCGGAGGCAAAACAGCAGGGGCGTCTGACGGCCATCGTGATAATGTCTCGTTGATAACAGACGCTTGTGTTTCCCTGAGAAGGACAAAGGGCAGAGCCGATCATGTGATAGAAACTACTTCATACATATATATGCATTAAGCCTCATTATTACTTAAGTAAGCCATTACATAACTAGTTATCGAAGAAAAGTCAACTTTTGGAACGGCGAAAACTCACTTATTAATCCAAGCGCTTTCATTTGGTTTTTTCGGATTTCTCTCTAACTTGTTTTTTCTTCTTGTCTTCCTCACAGGATAAATCTGCCCAGATCCAGCTCATCGTTCACACACATTACTTTTATCAACAGCAGCGTCAATTACAAGAACGAGAGTCATTTTCAACCATCAACAGCATATTGTCGAAGATTTCAAATACAGTAAAGTTAATAGTTATGATGTCTGCCAGTCTGACTATAAATCGCCACATCGGGATACGGTTAATGAAGGCAACAATACCTTGCTCCAGAATACCTATCAGAAGCGCCCAGCAGCTTCATCCTCATAAGAATAGAGTCCACCCACAGCGGGCGCTCATACATACACAAAGCGCCGTTTGCGATGCCGCCATCGGTGGTGTCAGTGCCACCGCTACTAGACAATCAAACGCTGGGTCCCCAATACCCTCACAATACCAGCAGCAGCAAAAGCCCGAGACACAGACTGAGCAAGCAAATTCAGCGAAGCCAACAAAGCGCAACACGCTAGTGGAGAGCAATGAGACCGCGTTCCAGGAGACCAGTGTCATCAACGAACAGTTCCCCGAGACGGGTGAGAATGACAGTAGTAGCACCTCCGAACAACCGCCCTTGAAGATTGCGATTTCGCAAAAGGCGGCGCGCCAACTCAACAAGCTCATGAAGGATGACCAGAACCAGAACCTCGCGTTGCAGGTATCGGTCGAGAGCGGCGGGTGTCACGGATTCCAGTACCACTTGAAGCTCATTGACCTTTTAAAGGATAAGGTGATTAGCAAAAACCTCAACGATAGCGGTTTAGCGGCGCTTAAAGCTGAGGACTTGGTGGACAACGAAGTGTCTGTATTTGTGCGGGATGGTGCAAAGGTGGTGTTGGATAACCCGAGCTTGCAGGTCCTAAGGGAGAGCAAGATTGACTACGTGAAGGAGTTGATCGGGACGTCGTTCAAGGTGATTGACAGTCCTTACACGAAGAGCGCTTGCGGCTGCGGTAGCAGCTTTGACGTGGACTTTTCCAAGTTATCGTAGCGGAGAGACAGAGGGACGGTGAGACTATATATAGGTATATTACCGCTTGCGTTGTAATCATTATATTATTAAGATTAATTTTGAAATAACACACATTTTTCATGTTCATACTTCACTGTCCGTTGTAGTGCTTTATAGTGGCCAACAATAACAAGAGCTTGGGCTGAAGCCGTCTTGCATGAAGAAAGAAAAGATGGGATACGTCCCACTACTGCATGCCGCCACATGTAAACCTCTCATGATTCCTCCTACTTTTTTTCCTGCCAGCCTTCTACACCATTTGTAACAGAAAAGGCGGCCGAGCTGCACTTGTATTGATTTTTGCACACCAAACGACGGAGATATAATGCATGCTGGGCATGGGGGAGTGGGCTTCGTGAATAAGAAATAAAGCCCAAATCGTCAAAAATTTTATTTGACCAACTTAATGTCACTTTTGCTGGTGTAGACAGCCTGGCCCATGCCGACCTGGTGGGCCAGGGTGCCAGGCTCGATGTTGGCAATGTGCATGGAATAATCTCTCGAGGGCGGAGAATGCTGCTGCGGGGCGCCTAGAAGGAGGGGTTGTGCTTGGCTTAATGCTTCACGGAGAAGATGAGCTTGGGAGGAGACTGTTCGAAAGGGACGGCAAAACTAGCGCCATGAGAAGGGCGGAGCATTGCATAGTGGAAGCGGAAAGAAAGAAGACTGGAGAAAAGGGCAAAAAGAAGCACAGTGCTGGGAAAACTGCTAAGAAGAAACAGTGTGTCAATGAGGAGTGAATCACAAAAGAAAGGGTTAGACAAGTTTAACGGGAGCGTCTCTCCTGTATAGCACCTTCCAGCTACCTTGAGGTAATCAAGCGATGTGTGGACAAGTGTCTCCCGAGACCGCCAACAGTGCCGCCAAAATTAGCCGCTATCTATAGCGACTGGTCATAATGCGGATATTGTAAGGTGCGAAAACGCTTTGCGATACGCTGCACATGTTGGGATCGTGCGGGCGGCCCTCAAGGAATAAGGGCTGCGGCCGCCTCAAGAGCCCTGCCCGCTGCTGGAAAGAGGACCTGGCAAAGCCCTAACAAGAGGGTTCAAGGAGGTTCAAGCAGAAAAGTGCAAATACGTGCAACTAATAACAAGCAGTTTGTTGTGATAACAAGCCGATACGCGCGGGCAACCGGTGTCTTGCGCGGGCGCCGACACATAACAGGTTTGCTGGTGCCGTTTTCCCAGCAATGGTGTAAACGATGGCGGGGAGTGCCGGGATGTGTCCACAAATGCGACCGGAAAAGACTCTGGCGAGACTCTTAATGCGGCGGTTGCTGCTCTGCTAGCGCTATCACGCTGCTGACGGCAGAAGCGGTCACTCGCCCTGTAGAACACTGTGTTGCTGGGACGTCCCTCTTCTTCTCTTATTGTGCTCTCTTTATTCTCGCGTTTGTTCTTCCTTTGCATGTGCCTGACCTTCCTGTTTTGCGTGACGGTTTTCCACCCACGGAGTTAGGATTACATAAAAGCATCCTAATAAAGCGCGGCAATATTATCTCAGCATGCAACATCATGCAGGCAGTCACGAACTATGACGCACGTGACCGGATGTAGGGAAGCGCTCTCCGCAGACGACAGTCGTAAGCGACACATCTCGTCGTAGGGCCTCCTCCGCCAGACACCCTTCCTTCTCTTGCCACTGGCCATGAGGAAGCGCCATCCAGCCATCAAGTCCTTGGCCCTTTATACGCTGGCTGCCGCCCTTAGACCATCAATAGCTTCTCAGCGACCATCCCAGACCTTCTTGCGCGCCGCCTGCACACGAGCACGCCCATTTCCCGCCACCGTCCGCCGCCCATCGCAGGTCGCTCCGCTCTCCTCCTGCTTTTTGCACCTCAATCGGGAGACGCCCTTGTTTCTTTCGCTTTTCAGTTTTCACTTTTCGCCGCCCTGTCTGGGAACAACTGGACATTGGACACGGTTCAAGCGCTAGACACTGCTCAGGTCTTTTTTTAATTCTTTCTCATACCCCAAGTAGCCTTTTCCCATATCGCGTTTTGGCCCTCTTGTGCCACCATTTATCTCGCTCAAACATCCTCCTCCCGCGGCACGCGGCCTGTCACGCACCGTCCATCGGACCATCATCCGCCTTCACTGCCAAATTTAAAAATCGGCTCGCACACCTCTAAAATTTTTTTTTTCTTCCTATTCTTCCTCACTAGCGTCTTCAGCAGCGTCTATCTCTAAATTTCCTTTCCCTTGTCATCATACTTCCCCGGCAAACAAATCTTCCACGCCGTACTCTTTTCCCTCCCAGCCGCGACAGCTGGCCTTCCTATCACAGTCATAAATCTTTCATGTACCTTCCAAATGGTAGCAGACCTGTCGTATAGCGGGAGCCCCGCCACCCCAGAGATATTCGAGTTCTCCTTGAACTCTGTCAAGGATGCCGGCTACATCGACATCACAGAGTTTACAGTTATTGGCTCGTCCTTAGTCAAGAGCTCCAGGTTGATCAAGCACGGCAAGCGCTTAGAAAACATGAGCTGGCGCATCATGGGCAAGAACCTTGTTACAAACCCGAGTGACAGTATTGCTAGTTCCAATAATAATAATTACAATAATAACCCTCTCAATAACACACAGAAAGCAAAGCCTCCAGCGGTACCGTCGCAGCTTACAGGTGATGGCGTGTTGCCCCAGCCTTTACCTCACCGCCACTTTAGAGAGACAATACCCAGTCAGCAGCATACAGATAAGACCGTTTTTCCATTCCCGCACAAAAAAAGCAGAAGGTCCCTAAAACAGGCTGACTTCAACTCGATAGTCTCCATTGTCACGATACCCTCGTTGGTCGAAACCTTGTCCCTGAAGCACCTAAAAAGAAACAACTCCTCCAACCATAGCGTTTTTTCTTCCAACAACCATAATGTCACATCTTCCCACATCAGTAACAACAACAGCAATAGCAGCATAAACAACAATAGCCAAAATCATAATAATGGCAATATTAACACAACCTACCCTGGATCATCGCTCAAGTCAAGATCAAACCAAAGACCAACCTTGTTGAAACGAAACTCCTCAAAGAGCAAGCTCGCTTCCTCCAAAAGCGGATTAGCTATGACAAGTAACAATAATGTGTCCCACAAGAAGAACCACAAAGCATCTAATAGCCATTCTGGTATTACAAGCAACAACAGCAACAGCAATAACGGTCTCGCCGAAAGCACTGCCAGCCATTTGCGGACCTTGTGGAAAAATCAGAGCAAGTTAGCAAATCCACACAGTGAAAGATCTACAGAACAAAGTATTGTCCAGACAAAAACTCCTCCTTCTTGCACTGCCAACAAGGTCCAAAATTACAATAATAATAGTAGTAATAACGCGCAGCCCAACAATGTACAGCTCGACGCGCAGCCTGGTAACGCGCAGCCCAAGTTCCAGGACGTTATGGAAAAGACTTTCCCATCGTATTCTAACAAGTCGCCTATAAAGCAGGTCGCAGGAATGCCCTATCTTGCCAGACAAAATTTCAGCTACAAGCCCGTTGTCACCAGCGACAACCTTCTCAGAACAGACTCCAAGTTAGGCCTTGTGCTGCAGTACAACCCGCATCCTAGCCGATTCAACGATGACAGCCAGAGCAGCACAAAGAGCTGGTCCTCCAACAACACCAAATCTCACCAGCCATCAAGCCACACCGTACTCTTATCCAGCGACAATGTCAAGGCCGTAGACACGCGTTCAGAAATCAATGTTGCCAAAGACAGCCATAGCAAGTCATCATCTCACCACTCCGACCGCTCGCATCACTCTAACCATTCCGGTCATTCTCGTAAGTCCCGCAAATCGCACAAATCTCACAGTAAATCCAAACTTAACCGCGAGCAAGGTAAGAACCATAAAATGTTGGCGGACTTTTTCATCAACAAGGAGAGCGAAAGCGAAACCAGCATTGCCGGCAAGAGCTATAATTCCAGTTTGAACAATGCCGGACCGGAACTTAAAAATAAGTCTACGATTGCTCCTAAAAATCAAGATAAACCTGGCGAGAAAAAAGTTTCTAACCTTTTCAATGCCAGGTTGAAAGATAAGTCATCTTCTGGAAGTATTGTAAGCGAAGATGATGACGACGACGATGACGACGATGATGACGATGACTCTGACAACACTGACTCTGATTTTGATGTCTATAGCGACGACGAGCATCCAATTACAAAATTCAAAACCAAAGACTCATTCACCGAAAAGTTGGCAGAGCTCAAGTCTGACCTTGGGCTTCCAGACGAAATGATTCACGAGAAAACCGGTGGCCCAACTGGAAATACTGGTCTTTTTGCCAGACGTTCAACTAATAACAACAGCAAGCAACCAGCTGCTGCAGACAAATCCAACGTGCCAAAGCTCCCACTAACTAAGACAAAGTCCAAGGTCAACAATCTCATCAACCAGGATAACAGCGAAAACAATTCTTTGGACTCTACAAAGAAGCTTTTGAAAAGACAGTCGTCGCTTTTCCCTACATTGAAAACCCAGTCTCCGATAATTTTCTCCGACGACTCGTTTTCCGACGACAACGACGAAGAGGATGCCGATGACGATGATTACTCGTCCACTGACGAAGACGTTGTCCACCGAAGAAACAGCCAACAGTTAGGGAAAAGTAAACCTGTACAAAGAAGAAGATCTAAAAGCACTAGCGACGAGGACGAGGATGAGGACGAGGACGTGGAAGATGAAATTTACACTGATGACGATAACGATGAGTGGATCGATTACGATGACGACTCCAATGCATCCAGCATGAGATTTACCAAAAATAACGAATTGACAAAACCGGCAATTAAGAAGTCTCTCTTGTCCGGCCTTTTTTTGAACGAGATGGGGAAGAACGCTGAAGCTCAACGGCAAAGACTTCCGCAAAATCAGCAACAGCTTCAAGATCAAAATAGAGATAATAGAAGTATACCTGAAGCTATCCAACGAAGCAAGCAAAGCTTGAGTCGCAAAAGCACGAACGGAAATGCTAGTGGCAGCGTGAGCGGGATCAGCACTAGTAGCAAAGGCAGCTCTAATCGTCAAATGCAGCAAAACTCTGTCAACTCTGGAAACGGGAAAGTCACATATAACAACTCGGGCGGATTGCAGTTGCACATTGACTTGCTTGGTGGCAGATTCGAGGACGCAAATAAGACACAGTCTGTCAACAACGACCAAACCGCAGAAGTTGCTGCCGCCGCCACGGCGCTGAAACCACCATTATATAGAAACGATTCTGAGATTTTATTGAAGTCGCAAGCGTCGAACACGTCTCTCAACACGTATGCCTCGTTGCAGCCTGTGATGGGAACCAACGTGAGAGGAACTACAGTGACGAAACCACATGCTGAAAATAACTCCAACGGTGAGCATAACCACAGCGTTGCCCAGATTGTGATTACCGGTACTGACAATGACGCCAAGAGTCCAAGGGCCAATACTAGTAGCAACCAAGCAGATGGCAAAATCTTTAAATCCCAGTCTACTGACACAGTTGCTGACTTGAAGGAGTCCTTGCAGCGCAACTCCAAGTCCCTGTCAACGTCCTCATTTAGTAACCTACTTCAAATGCCATTCCAACTTTTCAACCGGTCCACCAGTATTGAATCTTCTCGTGGCCATTTAAACTTAAGCCATTTACTTAATAATGAAGACCACCATCTTCTGCGCACCAATGATGCGAATAACGGCTTGAAGCGTGACTTGTTGCAAAAGAGAAGCAGCAATGCTCCTCCTACGGCGAAATCATTATTAAACACTGCATACTCATCGCACATGTTCCACCAGCAGATGCCATCGTCGAAAGTCGATAAGCTGAAGAATCTGCTGCTGATCAAACTTGCCAACAGTATCACAAAATTCGCTGCTGGGGAGAAAAACTACACCCACAAGCAGCCAGA
This sequence comes from Saccharomycopsis capsularis, assembly GCA_031125595.1. Taxonomy (NCBI): domain Eukaryota; kingdom Fungi; phylum Ascomycota; class Saccharomycetes; order Ascoideales; family Saccharomycopsidaceae; genus Saccharomycopsis; species Saccharomycopsis capsularis. The sequence continues at coordinate 400,362 of JASTUX010000007.1, forward strand.
AAGCAAGAGCGATTCCCAAATTGCTACCGCCGTCAAAGGTACTGAGAGTGCCAATAACCAGAAGACCAACAAGAATGATAACATGGGTGCTGCTAATAAAAGTACCCAAGCCAACGGCCAAAAACCGCGCAATGACGATTTTAGAACCGACTTGAGCGTGAAAGAGGCCGATATACGGTCGATTGTCTTTGGCAACTACGAAGGCACTGCTCCAGGTGGTGAGAAGAGCGCGCTGCCGGCAGGGATCAATTACAACCAGGAAGAAGAGATGGACACCTATGAGGTGGATAGTTATCATAACCGGGGATGGTAGAGTTGCCGCAATCGTTTTGTCAGATACCTAAAACTACCGCATTCTTATTTCCCTCTCATTTTCTTCATGATTTTTATTTTATTTTATTTTGTGTTCATGAAAGGGTCACCATTATTTTTATATGTTGTATTAGTATCACCGGTAATTTGCATGTTTTTTTTTGTTCAACTTTATTTTTCCATCTATTTATAAAGCGAGCTACGCTTTTTCAACGTTATTTTCTTTTTTTGCATCTCCTTGTTTTAGACTCAGTGAACCTGGGTTAAATCAAGTGTGAAGTGTACACGTTCCAACACTTTTGACCAAAAAAGAACTACGATTTTGTACTTCTACAGCCGCATGGTGATGGCCTTCGTTGTGCTACGAACAGGAATCGGAACTTTAAAATCAAGAATAGACTTGGTGTTGGCTACCGTACAGTAGCCTCCGTAATGTGTCGTGCTTTTAAGCAAGGTGCTTCCTTTTTCGTTATACTCTTGTGTTTTGGTAAAGGTTGCCATGATGTTGCAGTAAATATGGAATGTTACACCTTGTAGCTTTGCGTATTTCTCCAGAGTGGCTGGTAAAGATGGAGAAAAGGAAGTGTGTGAGAAACTGATCAAGGTCTAAGTGGGACTGCAAGGTCCAGTATTGGCTATGATAGGCTTGAACGAATCAAGTGTACCTCTGTCTCCTCTGAAAATGGAATCCATGGTACCCCTGTTCTACGTTTAGGGATTTCTAGGATTTCGTTGGGGACAACCAAGAGTAGAATAGGACTATGGTTGGGCATCGGAAAGCCAGGGACGTTTAGGAAAGAGTAGGAATCTTTAATCATTGCAGGTCAATGAGAATGAGGGGCTTCAACCGTTCAAGAGGACTTCTATTGCAGTTTTTTGCTTTTAACTTTTTGTTTCACCAAAATGAGATACACGGTACAGTGGAGCACGCCTTCTTAGGGTTTTGTTGAGAATAACTTGAAATAAGGTAGCATGTTGAAAAGTCATTGGCGTTCAGAACGAGAGCGATCTCAAGTTGGAATTATGTTCCAAAATAGAGGAATTACCTCATCAAAGACGAAAGCCGTTTTCATATATATACAAAAAACTGGTATATTATTATTTCTATGGTTTGTAAAGTTTGCGATACTTCACTTGGCTTGTCGCTGTTATAAATCTTTATTTGCCTCTTGGCATTTAATGCTTTTCACTTCGATAATTTTCCCTTTGAACTTTGTACTTTCCATCTGCCATTTCTTAGCTTCCGCTTGCCACTTCATGCTACAACTCCTCAATTCTCAAAAAACGTAAAATTTACGTTTTCTTAGTGTGTATTTGTATAATCACCAAACGTAACTCTTCTATGTACAAAACCTCACTCATTTTCATCTTCGTAATCTTCTCTACCTGATTTACTTCTTGGACTTTTTCTTCACTTGCAACTTACCTCCAGATTGCACCTCCTTGGCATTCTCGCCTACCAAGTCGAGTATGTCGTCCAATCCGAAATCGTCCCCTTCCTGTGTCTGCTGTTTCTGTTGCTGCTTCTGTACCTGCTGTGCTCCCTGTTTTTGCTGTTCTGGAGTCTTAGTCTCTGCCTCCGCCTTCTTGGCGGCGTCCAACTGGTCAAAGAGGGCGTACTTCTGCTTGAACTTGCTCAATCTGCCGGCGGCGCGCTCGTTCACTTGCGACAAGTCCGATCTCGACGGGTTCCAAAGCGGGTTGTTTCTCTGGTCGTTGATCATTCTCACTTCGGCCTTTGGGAACTGCGTTCTCCGTACAATAACGGACCCGTCGCTGAGCTGCACCAAGGTGTCAAATTTGTGGTAGATGGCAGGACGCGCCTTGCCAACGACAATCTTCTTCTTAGGGCGCGACTCGAGTGAAACATCCGCAGAGTTTATGGCTGGAGAATGGGTGAGGTAGGTTCTCACTTTGTGGAGCTGGAATGGGAGCGCCTTGGAGGAGGTCTGGAGGTTTCTGAACATGTTGTGTATTGGAGCTTGCGTGATTTGAATAATTATATGTGATTTGGCTATCGTGACACAAACTATAGGACAGTGCGTAGATACTTGGGGGAAAAAAACAGGGATGTTAAGCGTAAGGCCCTGTGTATTAAATGTGCATGCAATGGGTTCCCTCAGCCTGCTGTACTGTGTTCACTAATCCAAACACTTTTCTTTATCCTTTCTTCTCTCTCTTTTTAATAGAAATCACGAAAATTTTTTGTATTTTTTCAAAACTTTTTGTATTTAGAGTGATAGTCACGTGCTATCTGAAAAAGCAGAAACAGCATACAAAAACTGCTATACGCAGCGATACTTCGTACAGGAAACCACAAAATATACAAACATGCTCCAACGGTGAACATATAAAGGGATATTTGGCTCTTTTGACACCCAGACTGCGGCCAGTTGTCTTTGAAATTTCCAAATAAGCTCCTTAAAATGTCGAAGCAGGATGTTAGGGCATACACGCTCGACCTTCCGCGCGTTGCCTCCATAGAGTACCCCCTCAACGTGCAGAATGTCGATAAAGCCCTCGCTATGACAGGGGGCCCCAAGGCTGTGCAATCCAAGATCATGGGTCTGGAGCCCCTTGAGCTCCGACTTCGCCCGCAGGACCCGTATCACCATCCCGTTGAAGGCAAACTTGTGTACACGGATAACTTGCTTGTCAAGGTCAGTGTCTCCAAGAAGAAGTTCCGCGAGGAGTATGGCGGGGACTTGAAACGGTACTTGGCTGCTGTGCGAGAACAAAAGAAACGGTTTTTCGAGGAGGGGGAGAGGGAGAGGGAGAAGGAGAAGGAAATTAATAATAGGAAAAGCAAGCCAGATAGCAGCGACGGACATGACACTGGCGCGGCAAATACAAATACCGATGAGAATGACAATGGCGACGAGCCCGGTTTTAGCGTCGAGGCGTACAACGAAAAGGTGAGCTTGCTCAAAGTGGAGCCGGTGGGGATAATCAACAAGACATACCGGTTCCGAGGTATGATGGATTACCAATACACCAATAAGGCATCCAACTTTGCATGCCAGGTGGAGAGCTCAGTGCTCACGGGCGACCTCGATGCGCTCAAGAAGTTGGACTTGTCGATTGACGAGTATCCCTGGTCCGCAAACAACCACCCGGTGAAGAATGAGGACTTGCACTTTCCGCCACCGCCTATATTCTCCAACATCCGCGTCCCAGCGTTGTACAACTATCGTCAGAACAACATGACGATCACGACGAAGAACCCGGAGACCGGTGAGACTAGCGTCGTGGCCATCAACAAGTCCAAGAAGTTGTACTCCATCATCCTCACCTGGGAGGACAAGGAGGTGCCCAGGGGCCCGCACCCGTCCCTCAACCAGACATGGGACGAGTGGAAGACCCATGTCAGCAGTGTTGTGACTACGGCGGCCCCACGGTTGAGTCTCAACGCAGCCGAGATCCTCAAGGCAGTATTCCCAGCACGAACCAAGATGTGCTTCAAGGACGCTGCCGTGCCGGACAGCTTGCGACCTGAGTTACTCCGTGAGTCGGAAACGAGAACCGCATTCCGCAACTTGCAGTGCACCGAGCTTCTTCAGCAATTATTCCAGGAACGCCCACTCTACCAGCGCAAAGAGTTAGTGCTCGCGTTGCCCAGGGAGCACCGCAAGAACTTGCGCGCCTGCCTTCCCTTTGCCGGCTACGCCTTCAGAAAAGGACCCTGGCGGAGCGTCACCATACGGTTCGGGCTTGACCCACGGCGGGATCCTCGGTATGCGGAATACCAGCGCGAGACGTTCAAGTTGCCAGGTGTCCAGACCAAGGAGCTTTTGGAGAACGAGTACTTTGACAAGGTTGTCTCCGACAATGAACGCCAGCGATTGTTCGAGTTCTGGGGCGACGTGTTCCCGAAGACGTTCTCTTTCTTTGTCAAAGACCTCCGCGATCCGGACGTGCAGCGCATTTTCGAGATAAATAAGCACAACTTATACAAGAAGGAAGCCGACGTTGCGAATGGCTGGTACCAAGAGCATGTGCTCGCGGCCGTAAGAAAACTTATCAAGTACAAATTGCCCAAGTTGTACAGGGAGCAGCCGGTTCCAACAGACGGGGTGAAGGATATTATCCAGGCGTCCACAGGCCCAGATAAGAATAACGAGGAAGCTAGTAACGATGACGAGGACGAAGAGGAAAATGACGATGATGAAGAGAATGAGGACGATGATGACGAAGAAGATGAAGCGGAAGAAGAGACCAACAATGTTGAAGAAGACGGCGCTAACCAGGAGTCGCAGTCAATGGATATTGATGCCCCTCACAAGAATGGCGACCCGGGAGAGGCGCTATTACAAGGAAACAACGAAGAAGACCTCCTTGTGCGGCTAAAGAAGACTAATCCAAAGTACTATGAAGAAATCAAGAACTTCGTGGGGATCATCAAGGTGGACGATATCGATTTTGATAAGTTTTGACTTACATGAACATATTTTCGTGTATAGGACTACTTAATGATTATGCGCTGATAGATACAACTATTATTTTACTAAGTGCAATTTATGCAGTTGATGTATTAGGAAGAAGATTCAAATATTAGTGAATGGCATGAAGCAAATATTTACAATAATTTATTAATGAAAGTAGAAGTAATGGAGAAGTACAAATATAAGAAAAAGTAGAATCAATGGACGCCGATACTTATGACAGGGATATCAGAAAAGAGAACCGCAAATGAACAATAACCTTACTAGATAATCACGGGAGAATTAATCTCGACTAGAGTACAGATAAACGAAATATTGTTTTCTAATTTTTCATCAAGCTTCGAACACTGCTCAAGCCTTATCAATGGAAAGCTTTCATAATAATCACAGCTGCAACACGGAAACGCATATATTTGTAAGACATGCGCGCTCCAGAACAATAGTTCGCCTAAAACAGCTTGAGAACAGCCGTACCACCCGCTATTTTGTCTTAGTCAAATGATGCACAATGCCTGACTCTCTTGTCCTCTAATGATGCTGATTTTTAACACGCTAACGTGTTGCTGTTCATTGGTCTTGTTTGCTATCCCCAAATATCGCTTTCAAAGCCAAAAAAACTTCTTTCATGAAAACTTAAATTTCCTCTTATAGAAAAAATCCGATGACAATGTCCGAGAAAGCCTCAAAAAGCAGATCACCGAATAAACAACTTTGGGTAAAAAAATTAAAAAACAGATATGATGACGAAAAGAAGAAAATGATGATGATATATAGTCGTTATAATATAATGTTAATGAAACCAAATGGGAATTATGTTGAAGCGTGTCTCGTTAACACAAGTAAGATTTGGCCATTTCGTAACTAGTCCATGAGATAGCAGTACTAGGAACATTGAATAAGATTCTAGGTCTTATACCTTTAAGGAAATTCTTCCATCCTCCATTCTCTGGTTTGAGGGCGAATGTCACCACAGCCTTGAATCCGTTGATGTTTCTAATTTTTGGATCATCACTCAATCCTTTTGTTTGTAAGAATGTCTTGACAAAATCTAATGGGTTGGTAACGGCCGCAGCAGATGCACCCGAGACAGCACCCGCAAGGCAGTGTAATAGTGGGTTGTAAGTATGTTCAGGGTTCAAAATCGAGGAACCATATTCATACACACCAAAGTTGATGGCGGCAAATGGAATGTTGAGTAATAATGTGGCTGGGTATGATATCCAAAAGGCTTTTACCCCTTCCCGTTGATATATTTTGTGGCCAACAGTAAAAATGTTGAATTTTGACTTGATATCTTTAACACTGGTACCCTCTTTTTTCTGATGCACAGATCTTATGGTTTGCATTCTTTGCTTCAAAATATCAAAGGGTGTCATTAAAGCATCCGATGCAGTGGTACCAGCAATACCGGCAGCAGAAGCTATGAGAGGATGGTTTTCGTCAGTTATGTAGGTCGTTATCTGACTATCTTTATTCTTGGTAAAACTATTAACAAGTAACGTTTTTGTGTGCTCAAAGACACCAAAATACACTGCATGCGCTGGACCGGCACCCAATAAGACAGATGAAATACCTCTCCAAAGCGCAAAGGAGCCTTCTGAGGATGACACCTTCATTAAAGATCCAATGATACTGTTAGGCATCATGTTTCTAGTTATCTCAGCTGCCGATCTGGAAGACATAGATGCAGTATTCAAGTAAAGCTGCATCCTGGTTTTGATCACGTCCACAGGATACATCAAGCTGTGTTCCATTATTCCAGCAAAGGCCCCTGCCGTCAACTGAGCAACTAAGGGGGAGTCATCAGGCAATGACTCGTAATCTATATCGGCTTGTTTAAGCTTCTTGGCATGATTTTGCTCTACAACGGATACTGCTGGGGTATTCTGTGATACTTGATTTGAAGAATTGGCGCTGGCTGGATTATGGATGACAGCTAGTTTCTGATCGGCCAACTGCGGGGCATCGGCCGTGTTACGCTGCTCTATATTATTATCATTGACAAAAGGAATATAACTGGCAATTGAACTCAATGTTAACGGCATTGTATCTTATCAAACAGCACCTTAATAAAATAATGTTTCTAGACGCTTCGAGTGAGACTGGATGCGCTAGAAGCAAGAAATTGGGGTTTGAACAGACGTAAAACCTATTTGCAAGAACAAAAGCTGGAATAACAACCAATTTAACCCAAAAAAATTTTCTTTTTCTTACTTTCCGCAATGCGAAGAAAAAAGAAAGCGGAAAAAAGGTGAAAAAAAGGCGACCGCTCCAGATGACATAAGCCCTGAATAAGAGCGCTCCGCTATGTAGAGACAGAAAGGTTGTCATGGCAGTGGTCACTAAAAAATGTCATCGCTGCCACTGCTCTGTCTCAGATTCAAGAGTCTAACAGTCGCTTATAAAAGGAGATAGAGAATCAATAAAGGGATTTAGCTGTAAATATTCAATATCGGAGCAGAATTGATTTAGCGCTAGGGAGTTTGTGATCATGTGTTTGTGTGTTGGAAGCCTTCAGTAATTTATCACCAACTTCTGCGAAAAAAAGGAAAATAGCACACAAGTGCCAAGGAATCCAAGAAAATTAAAAAACTAATTATTAGAGGAGCAAGTGTTAGTATGCTTGTAATTGTTGGCGGCTAGCTCGCCATGCACAGGATTTTGTTGATCACGGAGATTACTTACCGCTCTTCGAGAGTACAATCTCTCTTCCTCCTCTGTTCTAAAGGAAGAAAAGATTTTGCGTATGTTAGGAAATTTCATTATTGTGAGGCGTAATTTGTGTTTCCAAAAAATTCAAATAAAAGATCAAGAATGAGCAAACCAGGTTAACTAGCTGTTTATAAAATAGTTTAAGCAGGTAATCAGGATGGCGGAGATGTGAGATGATTATTTCTTACTAAAGCTGTTTTTCGGGCGACCAATGATGTGCCATGGCTGCATAACCCTCTAATGTAGATTTTCTTTTTTTTACGGTTTTTTAAGCGTGGAAAACTCAGAATCCAAAGTGAAAAAATTATCAGCTACACAAAGACTGTATCCTTTGCCTAGCTAGCTCTTTATTTTTTTCTCCAAAGTATCTCCAGAACAGTAGTCACCTTTAAATAACCAGTCACTATGATTTACTTAAAGTCGATGCTCAAAGTCATCGACAACTCCGGCGCCCAGCTAGCAGAATGTATCAAGGTGCTCCGTAAAGCCCCAACCAATAACGCCCAGCTCGGTGACAAGATAGTAGTTGTTATACAAAAGGCTAAGCCGATAACATCCACCATAACGGGGGCTACCTCCTCTAACCGTGTCAAGAGAGGCGATATTGTCCATGCTGTGGTGGTCAGACAAAGACAGAATTACAAGCGTTCAGACGGATCATTCATCAAATTCAACGACAATGCCTGTGTTTTAATCAATAAGAACAATAGCGATCCTGTCGGCACGAGAATATCTGGCGTGGTAGCCAAGGAAGTCAAGGAAAACTATGCCAAAATTGCAACACTCGCACCAAAGGTCATCTAAGCGCTTCTTAGCATAATTATCTCATTTCCTATTTGTTGAAATAAAACTTTTTTCATGTTTATGCTTTCCATCGAAACTCAATTTTACAAGCCACTATCTCCATAAATATTAGCTCTTTCAAGGGCCATATTCTTCTCTTCATGAACCACTAGTGCTATGACAATCCTTTATACTTTACAAAATAATTTTTGTCTCCAATTTCAAAGTGATTCGATGTCACACTCATAGACGCGTTGACATTATTTTCTTGTATATAATAATGTACACTTTTGTTACGAAATTTCAAATACTAGCTAAAAGAAGAACTTTTTATTCAGTTTTGGCTTGCTGACGCTACAAGATTTTGTGTAAAATAGTGCACTAATAAAGAATCAAGACGTTCATTCTAAGTACAGGAAAGGTTTGGATAATGCGAAAATTTATAAGCCGGTAGATGTCAAAAGGTAAAATAGACGTTATAGAAGTTGTACAGTAAGAAGCTAATTTTCTTAAAGCAGATTGAACAAACTTTGAAAAAATCAGCCCCAATGAATGTGAAAATGAAAATACGCATTAAAATGGAATAGCTGTACAGCCTAAGCCAGTGACTGATGGGGTAAATATAGATGATATATGTTCAAAAAATTTTGAGCACATTAAGCTAATAATATCCTAGATATTAAGAGAAAAAAGTTTTTGTGAAGGATTGAAAAATGGTGTCTATAGCATTTAGTAAACGTTGTTGTTGAATTTTATAAGCTCCCCCTCAGGTATTTGCTGTGCCTTGGCCACCTTTGCAAATTCCGCCAATATCTCTTCAGAGTGTTTATGTTTGCAATCAAGTTCTTCAGTTTTGTTGTTTTCTATATAGTGCGTTAGTAAACCCAGTTTCGAATAATTAGGTGAAATACCGGACAATGCAGCATCTTTTATGTCTGCTGTGCACGAAGTGTGAGTTAAAAGCGACTCGAAGGATAACATACCATATTGTAAAATGATTTTAGATGGACATTTTGCAAGTAATTGAGGATCGCTTTCCAACTGTCTTGCCTTTTCCATATCTTTGACACCTTCACTAAGACTGATTCTTTTAACATTCACAATCAAGTTTTCATTGTAAAACTTGATGGTTGGCAAGTAATTGTGCCAGAATTTTCTTAATCCCATGTGACCATCAGCATTTCTTTTCTTGAAAATAAGTTCCACTGACTTGAGTTGTTGTGGTAATTTTATGGCAGAAGTTTTCTCAGCTGGATATGAGATGGCATTTATACGGAAGAATTGTCTTCCAAGTCTAGTCTTTGGGATTGCTGCAGCGCTCATTTTGGTGATTTCTGAATAATGGTTTTTAATAGATAGTTCCGATTACACTTTGGTAATAGATCTGAATTAATTTCTGATTTATAAAAACTCCAAATATTTGTCTTATTAGCGATTTCGATCTGATTTTCGTGTGTGCAGGTGCTTCATTTTGAAAATTTTTTACTCTCCCACACATGCGCACGCTTACCACAGAGAACAAATTTGGCGAGGTCTTTATCGTGCAACATCGCTCATAACAGCGCTTGTTCACTATATTTTTACTAAGCGCATTGAAGAACCTGAAACCAGCTTTAAGCAAAGAAATCTCGTACTTGAGAAAGAAGCAAAATGCTCCCCTTTAGTTTAAAAATACTCTTTTGGTGATAAAGCAAAATGCAACAAGAGGGCTTTATTCTTCCATGTCTGACAATTATGTCCTAACAAGTTATCAATCTCTAAAGCAGGAGTCCTCAATTTTCATTACAAGCTTCTGCTAAGTTAACACAAATACAAAAAGGGTAAACAGCTTTTAACCTTTGAAATGAACAATCAGCTACCACTACTCCTCAGCTCTTATTAAATCTACGGTTCAGTTAATTTCAATTAGAATACATTTTGCAAGGGACAATTTCCCCATATTATACACGTGAAGTTGAAACCAACAGACAAACTATGTTTGCTGGCTCCTTAAAATGACTGGTTACTGTACCATAAAAAGTTTAGTATTTAAATCAGAGTTGCAATTATGACTTGTCTGTAATGTCCACCCAGGTTCTATGTTTACTGTGAAATGACTAGACTGATTGCAAAACAGACAGTCAAGTATTGTACAACGCCACTTGTTGTGCAGACTTGGGCTGCCGTGGTTGTTGTGATCGTGGTGGTTGAGGCGACTGCGGTGATTGCTGCTGTTGCTGCTGTTGCTGCTGTTGCTGCTGTTGCTGCTGTTGCTGCTGTAGCTTTTGCTGCTGTAGCTGTAATTTTTGTTGTTGCTGAAGCTGGCGCTGCTGCAATACAGCTTGTTTGGCTTGAGATATTTGTTGTATTCTTTGCTGCTGAAGCATTTGCATTCTTCTTCTACTTTGAAGTATCATTTGTTGCCTTTGGATGTGTGCTTCCCTATATGATTCATATGCCTTGGATAGCAACATACTTCCGAATCTAATTGACTGGGTATCGTTCGATATACAGTTTAATTTTGAAGGATCAGAACCAAAGGGATCATACTTGGCTCGCATTAGCTCGGAGGAATCCGTGTCATACTTCCATTTAGAGTCGTGTCTGATATACTGATCAACTTGAGAATGATACACATCTAAGCCTTTTTCTTGCTCAATTTTCTTGGATAACAAAACAGACTCATTAATAACACTTTCTCCGTCATCGCTGGCCAACTCGTTCTCATCATCAAAATCAATGAAGTCGCTCAATTTGAAGTCTGCTTTCTTTATCAAACCTCTTCTGTCAATCATAGTTCTATTACCTCTAGATGTTCTTTTACGAAGTCTGAAAAGAGGCTCAGATACATTCGGCTCGCTATCTTTTTCATAGGGATTATAGAATTCGGGCAGGGTTGCAGAAAGCTGTTTTGAATGCTCTGCGTGTGTATGGTGATCGATAATTGGCGCTGTGCTGTTGCTACTGTCGCAATTTTTCTCGTTTCTAATTATTTCGAGCAAGCTATGAAGTTCAGTACCCCCAATTTTTTTGCCATCAGCACCATCAAAAGCTATCGCTGAGTCAGGAGCGTACTGGTTCTTATTCAAGTAGCTCTCTAACTTCACATCAAGAAAATTGCTGGTCTGAACCTCAAAAAGACTTGAGATTATTGAGCTGTAAGGTAAATGAGTGTATTCTTGAATTTTTGCGTCAGCGTTTGACAATGAAAACAATGGATTCATAGAGTCGTCCGTCAAGTTAATCCAGTCAGCATTATTTTCGTTTAATTGTCTCTGTTTGAGTTTTTCGTTCACAGCCTTTTCAATAGCGCTATTTTTGTTCATGAGAGCCTGTCCGACAGTTTCCAAGTCCATATCAGGAATCTTGGAAGCAGGAAGTTTAACATAAGGCTGTGCGGTAACATGATTTGTAACAGACAGTCTTTTGATGGTAGCTTTCGCATCATCATTAGCGATAATAGCAGCTTTCTGCACTTTATGAACCTTCTCCTTCCTGATTTTTTCTTCCTTTGCTTTGGAAACAGGCATTGCCTCTTCCTCCTTAGGTGGCTGTATGACCTTTCTTTTCTTATGCTGAACAAGGTCTTCTTCTTCACCTTTGATGCCTAATTCACGTTTCAACTCCTTGACCTTACATCTGTCCTCGAAAACTTCTTTCTCGAGCTTCAAAGATGCCTGTCTTTTCAATTCTCTTTGCGCCACTAACGAAATCAACATTTTAACCGACTTCAACTCAATATGTAATCTTCTCAACTTTTCGGCACTTTGTATATCAGTCTTTCTGGTCTTTCGCTGCTGTCGGAATTCTCTTCTTCTGAAACACACATATGGATCATCATCATTGTTTTTATCTGAGGGATCCTCAAACTTGAGAGACGGAATCAATGTTTTGCCGCTTCTTTCAATTCTGCGGTTCTTCCAATACTCATAAATATCTGTACCAAAATCGTCCAAAAGAACTTTCAAAGATCTAATGTTCTTCTCTCTCTTTTCCTCTCCAGGAGGGTCCAAAAGAGTAATAAACGAGTTTGTGTGCAATTCCTCTTTAAGGGTGGATTTAATTTCAGATCGGGAAGTTTTGTTGGATACAAGTGCATACTGCCTTATTTGTTCAAAGGAAAGTATTTCTGTTGGGTCAATGGTTATAAAGGGTTGTTTTTCATTGATTATGGTCTCAAAAGTATTCAACACAATTTCATACTCATCTTCCAGTAATGCTTTCTTTTTATTGGTCTTTACTTTTTTATTATAACCAGTGAGAAACTCTTCATCTTGCTCATCCATACAGTACGGAATACCTGCAGCATCCTCAACTGTTATTGATGTTTTGAGATAAGAATCTGTGACTCGATAAGAGCCAGTATAGAATTTTTTAGCTTCCTTCCAAAGCTTAGAGGCATCTGGTGTGGGTATGAAAAACTTCTCCTCTTTGACAGGAGGAGCAGCTGCCTTGGAGGTTTTCTGTGGAGGTGTTGAAGCTTGAGACGCAGGCGCGAGTTTCTCCGTAGTGTCCGTACCGCGAACCGAGGCGGTGCCGGATTTCATGATCCGTTGTAAGTGCACCTCCGTCTCTTCGTGCTTCTCAACTCCCGTCTCGACATGTTGAAGCTCGCGCTGTTGGTCTTCCTTTTCAAGGTCTGGCACCTCAGATTGCCTGAGAATTTGAAGCGTTTGTTTCACGGATATCTTTCGCTGTCTAAAGCGAGCACCAACCGAAGGAGGGACCGCCATACTTTATTATAAATATGTCATCTATCGTAATAGGAAAGAATGTTATTTTCCGCTCAAATAGGCTTATAAAGCCATGCCAGGACGCTCCTTTTTCAGGCCAAACACAATGCTTTAATATCTTTGGCTCCTGAAAAAGTCGAGTAAAAAGAATTAATGTTTGTTTTATGGGTGAAACTGTCGCTGCGATCGCGTTTGTATTTGTTTTGGCCGTCGATAATGACAAGTGTTTTCAGTGACACGCGATATTTTTGCCCCTATTTGGCGCCGACATTTGCCACTGAGCAAAAGAGAAAAATTTTCGCCCTATTTGCTGGAGCGGGACGGACCGTACGAGGAACGGCAGAACATGCCGGCGGTTGGAGCGGGCGAACCGCGTTAGGTTGCTAGATGCTACGGGAGGGTTATGGGCATCTCTAGTCTGGTCACATGCAGCAGGTGCTAGGGTGTAAGGCGCCGTCTCCAGATTATGCATCGTACATGTCAAAAAATGCTTCAACATGGCACAGGAAAGCCTGTCATATCTATCATCTTTACCTTAGGCTAGTAGCGAATAGTGCAAAAAAATGCCATCGAGTAAAATTAAAACGCTTATTTCTAAATTCTACACCTTATGAGAAAGCTAAGATTAACAAATAAGCATGCAATTTTTGAATACTCTGTACAAGAAAATTAACTGATATGCTATTTCTCACAGGCCGTTAATATCAGCATCGTTAGCACTATGTTCCTTCTTTAATTGCTTCTTTTCTTCCCTGTTCTTTTGTTTTGCTTGCCTTTGCTTCTTTTTTATTTCCTTCAAAAGTTTCTTGTCGCTAACGGAGTCTAAATCAATATCCAAGACATTTTCGAGGGTAATCTCATCCTTAGGGAACTCATTGCCGTGCACCGTTGTAACGACCTCTCGGTCACTTAACTTGGCATTATTCAATCCTTTTTCACCAGGTTGTTTGTTCACGGTAATCTTGAAAATAATTCGATCTTGAGTAGACCCCGACACGGAGACTGAGCAGTTGAACTCTGAGGTTTCAATAATTTCCTTAATAAGAGTAACCGTTTTTTCCCTCTTCAAAAGCTCCAAGCCCTCTAAAGCATCCAAATGTCTATGGCTACTTTTATTTAAGGTTTCCTCGAAATTAGCAGTTGCCTTTGCTATAACGTCGTTTTTTCTCAACTCATCCTTGGAGTCGACATAAATCATCACTACTTTTGATTTTTTCATCAGCGAGATAATTTCGTTCCTTTTTGTGCTGTTTAAATCGGAATCGGAAATGGACCAGCCTATCTTTATGACCTTGTTGTTGCTGGTGCTTTGCTTTTTTGCTTTTCCTGCAATATTGGCAAATTTTTGAGTCTTGCCTGCAAGCTCTTGCAATCTAACCTCGCTCAACTCTTCATTGTACTTTTCCATTGCCGTTCTCTTGTCAGTAAGCTTGATCAATGGGATTTTCATCTCGACCATTGAGCCACTCCAACTGCTATATTCGGCAACGGTGGAACTCGCAATCACTAGCCCTTGAGTCTCGAGATTGAGGTCTAATTTGAGAAGTAGTCTTTCTAAGTTAGTGGTGCTAATTTCATGGGTGCTTGAGTCAAGATAGTTGATCTTCCCTTCCTTGTTGAAATCTTGGTACACCCTTTTGATAAGATACTTGATGCAGTCAATGGCTTGGAAAGACCCTGTTCTAAATTCGAAGATGGGCACGCCTGAACGTTTTCCTCTAAGCCTTACAATATTTTTATTTGGATCAACATCTTGAGGTTGATTGTACTGCCCTCTATAGTTTGCTTTTCTAGACTGATTATAACCCTTATCCCGGCTATCGTATCTTTGGTTGCCTCTGTTCTGTTTTGAAGCCATATTGTTTTTGCCACTCTTTATTATTTTATCCAATGATAGTATAGAGTCCTCATCTCCAGTTCGATTTCTGGTGGCACTCTGATTATCTGGTGCTTGAGCCTTTGATCCCCAAGAGCTATTGTTTTTATTTTCCGATAAAAAAGAGTCTAATATGAAACTACTTGGCTTCTTTGGTGGGCTTCTATCGTGATATGAGCAGCACTGAATAGCTTGAGGTATCGATAAGGATGCGCCTCTGAGAAATATGGTGTCATTTTGGCATCTGGATCGAAGTATCTGGCGAGCGGTAGATGTGATAAATGTTTTCATTTTAAAAATTGCTTGAATAAGATTACCAATGTTTCGTTAAGTAGCAAGGTTCAGGCTATGAACACTAGCTCGAAGATCAGAATCTTGTGCAACTCGGTGCATGAAGTAAGATCCATAGGGGCCGATGTACTGTGAAAAATTTAGAAAAAGCTTGACAGAAAAAAAAAAAGCTCATCACGGGAAATCCTTTGCGTTGGTATATGCATGTACACTACAAGAAGTATTGCCCCCAAAGGTTGCGCTTGCAATTATTTAGAAGTAGTGACAAAACACACAGAGAAGTCAATAGAAAAAAACCTAATTTTCAATTTGAAAAATTACCAGTGATGGGATAAAGAAATGAACAAATAAAAAAGGAGAGAATTATGTAATAATAAATAATAAATGATAAACATTAAAGGCAAAACTAAGAGAGAAGCGTATAGCAAATAGGTAAAGTGTAAAAAGTAAATAAGTTTGATAAAGAAAGAGCTTAATATAAAATACGATATGAGGACCTATAAAATTTGACTTTATGGATATTTTTATGCTTTTTACGATAAATGGGGCGGCATTAGTGCTCTAGAAATTTGATTGCGAGACTTTTATGATTTTGTAATGTTAATAAAACTTATTGTTGTTTACATTCCTGTGGGTCTTTTTGTTTAGGGTTTTTTCCTTCTTCATCTTCCTC
This sequence comes from Saccharomycopsis capsularis, assembly GCA_031125595.1. Lineage (NCBI taxonomy): Eukaryota > Fungi > Ascomycota > Saccharomycetes > Ascoideales > Saccharomycopsidaceae > Saccharomycopsis > Saccharomycopsis capsularis. The sequence continues at coordinate 416,163 of JASTUX010000007.1, forward strand.
TTCAGCATCTTCTTCTTCTTCTTCATCTTCGCTTTCATCCTCATCAAAGTAGTCGGCTTCCTCGTAGTCAACGAAATCAATGGCGGCACCAGTGAACCAATCAACAGCTCTTGGAATCAATTTATCTTTAATTTCTTCAGCGATATGATAGTCGAGTTGTAATCTGGCTTCCAAGTCTTCATCATCTTCGTCATCATCTTCACCTTCTTCATTGTCTTCCTCATTGGCCTTTGGCGGCTTTGGTGGGTCAAAAAAGTTGAAAAACGATTCAACAGGAGTCAACTTTTCAATAGTTCTAGTCTCTTTGGTGTGTTTGTTTCTTTGTTTTCTTCTTTCAATTTTAATAGTGACGTTCTGTTCTGGTGAGACCCAGTGAATATCACACCCTTCAGCATGATCATAGATAAATTCGCCAGTGTAACCCAACTCTTCCTGGTAGTAGTAAGTTTTCTCCAAGGTCTTGTTATTGAAAAAGTCATTCTTGCTAAACTCAAAAATCAACTTGAAGCCTGGCTTATCCAAATGATCTAATCTAATATCGATCAAACTCTGCAAAACCTCGGAATCCCTCTCGGTTATAGTGTCACAAATTGGACTCAAATTTTCTAGGGCGGTTAACCAGAACTGAGGAATACCTTTAATGGCTTCCGAAGGTTCTTCTTGATCTTCGTTGCCGTCAATAGCAGGGTTTTCTTCATCTAACTCTTCAATTTTGTTTTCATCATCATCTACTTCTTCTTCATTGTCTGATCCTTCCAATTCAGCTTCGATTGCTTTGCCTTCTTTAATTTCTTCCGCAGTTGGCTCAGTTTCACCAATAATAATCTTTTTTCTATGTTCATTAAATGGTTTAGCTTTTTCGTTGTACTTTTTTTCCAAAGCAAACAACTCCTTTTGAAATTCAATCTCCAAATCCATCTGCTTTTTTTGGATAGATTTCAAAGAAATAATTCTGTCTTTAACAACCTTTGGGAAAGAGCCAACGTAGCCAGAATCCTTGCCAACCAAAGTATTCAATTTACCTTCAATAAGAGATAAAAACGTTGGATTGTTGGCAAGCTTCTTCTTGGTTGCTTCTTCAGATTCTTCATTAATGGTCTTTGGCACGTTTGGGTTTTGGGTGGCGGATCTAGACAACAAAGAGCCAGCGTTGGAAGCAGGAGTGTTTTGAGGAGTAGGAGCCTCAGAGATTTCGGCAATTTTTTTTCTAATAGGTTCAGACATTATTGAAGATGTGGCAAGATGGCTTTGTGGTTCGCGAGTCTACAAGCTGCTTCTAAATCAAAATAAATTAGACAGGAAAAACTTTCAAGAAAAAAATTTAAAACAGTTTCTCACAGAATCAAATCCAGGGGCAGCGTAACAAAAGAAACAAAAATACAGTAAGTATCACATGAGAGCCACGATTATGGAATTTTCCATGCAAAAGGTAATTTAACTCAGATAGGAAATTCAACAACTTTCACTGGCCGGGCAACAGCGGTGCGCCTGAAAAAGCTCTGGCGAAGTATCCTTAACATTGAATCTTGTGCATTGTGCCTATCAAATATACGCTGGGTTGAACTTTTCGAGTAATCATTAAGAGGTAAATAGATAGTCATATTTTGCACTTAAAGCCTCACGCAATTTAAATTTATATTGACCAACATGTCCGTCAATCCAGCAGCATTACAAAAGGTACGTAAACCAAACATACACAGGCTTCAGTTTTAGGGCAATTTCAAACAGAAAACGCCCTTCTAATATAGCGTTTCATTTGATCCGTATCAATTCTTTCATTCAATCTATTTGGTAGCATGTGGATACTAACGAGCCTCGAGCTTCTCTCTGAGATGAATCTCAGTATGCAGAAAAACCAAGCCGAATACCAAATGGTGAACGTCCAGCTTCAACGAAGAAACAACTCTCAGAAGTTGAATGATCTCACGTTACAGGAAATCAAAGAAGACAATAAAATAGACTATGTGTGGAAAGGCGTTGGCAAAGCCTTTTTACAAGTAAGCGCACAAGAATACTCTAAGGATATTGAGAAAGATAATACTGAGCTTAAAGACGAGATCAAAAGTTTGAATATTAAGAAGAATTATTTGGAGACTACCTTGAATAATACCGTTGATGGTATGAACAAAATACTACAAAAAAACTGAATTATGAATAATTCCTGGTGCATGCATGCTCTGCTTAGTTAACGAATATACATTGCTTATTTCCTCTATATTGGAAGATTTATTTTGTAGTTTTAATCGATTTTACACGTCTTACTTGATTCAATTCCCTAGTGACCCCAGCCTTCGAACTGTTCATTATTGCTTCTCGAAGATAAGTTTTGTTTGAGCTATTTAAGGCTTGTTGTGCCGTTTCATATGATTGTTAATAGCGCCATTGAGATCACAAGGTAAAAGCAGTATGAATTGTCTTTTGAATTGCCACTGGATTTAAGATACAGTGGCAATACTGTAAAGAATAAAGTGCTTCCCCGAATTTGCACTGCTCCTGAGGTAGAAAATAATAACAAAACGAGCTAAAGTAGGTCTTTGAGGGTATTCTGTAAAAAAGCAGTTTTGCGGTAGAGAGTTATTCTTACCAATCTATCTGTATTTTGATATTTAGACTTCTTAGTTCTGACATTCCATCCGCAGCTGGCTATTCATTGTTTTTGGTGAATATTGATTTTCTAGTAATAAAACTTTTGGAAGTTGCCATACTCAAGTAGAACTATGATGAATAGCGACTTTTTGTCAAAAGACTGCGAGGAACTTTGAGAGAAAAACAACCCTATAAGGCTTCCCTCATGCTAAGGATATTTTTTTTTGACGCTTGACTATTATAGTTGGTATTTATTTTTATTTTTTATCAATTATCATCATGGAATTGTACACTGTGTACTCTTTCTTTCCATTGGCGTATCATAGTTCAAATTTTGGGAAGTTGCAGCTAGCTGAAAAATAGCCTGTCCATTGTGAGCAGCGGTTAACACAAATCGGTGACACGGCACGATAAACTGCTCAGCCAGGCAGCCTTTTACTTTCTTGCAATGGAAGAGCTGCAAGTGTCTCGTTTTATTCTTAAAAGGAGAATGGTGGCTTTTGTTAGACACCCAAGCTTGTGAGCAGCCGCTTCCATTGACTAGAATTTTAATGAATCAGGTTTCGGCAGTTTCTTAATTAGGTGTTTCCCAGCTGAGAGGTCTCGATGTGGGTGAAGCTATATGAAAGTTACTGAGATGAGGGAATACTTAATGCTTCACCCGATGTTATTTTTAGCGTTTGCATTGACCTTTAGTTGCCAAAGCCAAATTAAGCTGCCTTTTGACGAACGGTGCTTATACAACTTGTGAGTCTCTAAATGTTTCAAAATAATGCCTTACATGCCGACGCGCTTCTTTGGTTTGCAAGGTGCATAAAAGAGTAAGAATTGAGGCGTATTGTCATAATCAATCTTCAAATAAATTAGCACTCCATCAACTTTACTTCATTAATTACAAATAACCATATTATAATAAGCTATCATTATACCTTTGAGTAAAAAAGAATGACAAACCAGCGATGATACTGCAAGCACTTCCTTCCCTTTTCATATTCTCTCTTTTTGCAATTGTAAGAACATTTTCTGATTTTATTGATACTACTTTTGGTCTAGGCACCACTAGTCCTGTCTCGTTTGACTTTAATGAACATGTTGGCTCTAACTCATAGAGTTTATTTAGAAGAATTGTTCTTTATTTAGCTTATTTGGATGACCAATAAGCAGTATCTACTGTCTCAGATGGCGGAAAAGCATCAGTTATTGCGAGTATTTTCAGCGTTTACTATGGCAGGAATGAATGTGTTGCCAAAGTTGCCAGTAGCCCCCTCATTACTTTATCCAAATTGAGTGCTGCTAAATCAGTTACAGGCTTATTTGTTGCAGGTGAAAACTTGATCATTTTACTGCTACATTCAACGGCACATATGATGAGAAGAGCGATATTATCAATGTTGGACAGGACTTGTCTCAAGATTCCCATGTCTATCGCCTTATTTGGATAGAAAACGAGTTGCAATGGTTGGTTGACAACAACAACACTTACAAAACTTTAGAAAAGTCATTCTTGGCTAATCAGATAGACATCAGCAACTGGCCAACTACCCAGACGCCGTCAACTTTATGATCGAAAATACCGAAACCACCGGTAGTACTATGGAACGTAACGCCGGTAGCTTGATAAGCGCTAGCTATGGCAAGCTCGCAATGCTCGGCTTCTGCTTACTTTTGGCCGTCCTTAGGGCATAAATAGAATTACGGCTTCCTCCTGTCCTATCTGTCATTGCCTTTTTCACAATAATGTTCTTTACTTCTTATTTCAAGTATATTTTTAATACTTCTTGTTTTGCATATCGTTTTCGTTAGCATCCCCTTTTGTACCACTTTCAAAATTCCGGCAGTGGTTATTGGCTAGTATCGTTCACCTCTTCTCGACACCAACATTGTCAGTATATATCATATCAACCTTCTTTCCTCGACATAGCCTTTTTCTCCCTCCAATCGATGCATCTAGCAATGTCCACTAGCACTTTTGCCACTGTTATCAGGCCATCTTCCCAAAGACCGCAAATATTCCTCAAAGAAGCGCTATCAGCCTCACTATCAATATATCCAGCAAATCAAAGCTTTTCTCCTGCCGCAAAAAGAGTTAGCCGAGAGTGAGACCTCATGTCCAGCCACAGTTTCTCGTCAGCCTGGGGTGTTTCCTGCCATCTTTCATTCCGGATTTTTCCGCAATCCGTATCTAATCGCCCATAAGCGAGAAGCTACAAGTCCGATGCACCCCCTAGAAACCACGGCAGAGGTAGTATCTAAGGATATCACAACATTGCATGTGAGATTATACCGAGCATGCGAGTTTTTCTTCGGAGAAGAGCAACGGCTTTACGCAGGCTGTACTGTTATATATAAAGCCGCAATACTTGCTGTGGTATGGGGTCCACTGTATTTTGTTTGTCGTAAAATGAGTTAAAATCTGTTTTGCTTCAGGTTTTTTAAGCAATTTTCAAATATTTATTCATTATTTTAACATACTTTTTTGGGCTAGGTGAGTGACGGTGAACATCAAATTGAAATAAATTTATATTCTAAAGCAAGCGTAATAAGATACGAATTCGAGATGTCACCTGAAAATTATATTGATCCAGCCGTAAAGGCCAAGATCGACAAAGAGCGCAACGTTCGTCCATTCCAGGAGGCTCCACCAACCAAAGAAAATGTCCCAATTCTCGAATTGGAGGCTATTGACATTTCAAAGTATCAGGAAGGGCCAGAAGGGTTGTCTTCTAGAAAGGAGCTTGCCGCCCAGCTAGAGGTCGCCTTGACGACCTACGGTTTCTTTAAACTCGTGAATCACGGTATAAGCGAGGAGAAGCTCGAGAGAATGAAGTCCATCGGCCAATCCATTTTCGAGTTGCCCGAAGACGAAAAGAAGCACTTCCCTGCTGGTGAAGACAAAATTCCACAAGAAAAAGATCGCGATTTGGGTATTGTGAGAGGATCAGGCTTTAAGCCCCGCGGCCACTGGCAGTACCAGAATGATCAAAAAGATAATGTTGAATTTTACAATATCCGCCACTTTTTGCACGATGACATCTTTTTTAACCAACTAAAATATCCTGAGTTTGTGAAATACCACCTTGATGAAATATCCGAGTATTATAAATCCCTCCACAATGAAGTGTTACGCAAGGTCCTCGACTTGATTGATATCATCTTGGAGTTGCCTGAGGGCAGCCTTTGGAATAAGATGTTCAAAGTCGTCGAGAACGACATTTTCAGCTCTGGTGGTGGGTTCGGTAGATTCTTGGTCTATCATGAAGTTGACGAGGATTATAAGAAAAAAACCAACGGTACATGGCTCAGAGGCCATACAGATGCTACTGCTTTAACCTTTATTGTTTCGCAGCCTATAGTGTCGTTGCAGGTCAGAGACTACACTGATGACCAATGGAAGTTTGTCTCTCATACCCCGAATGCCCTTGTGGTGAATATCGGCGATGCCTTCCAACAGCTCACTGGTTCCTACTTCAAATCATCTATCCATAGAGTTACCACTCCTCCTAAAGACCAAGGGAAATATAAGAGAAACACCGTCATATACTTTTCCGACCCAGCATTGACCACCATTGTTGACCCAAGTACTGTCTGCTCGCCTAAATTAGAAAGACTAAACTATCGTGGCGATCCAACTGCCCCAAAAATGACTTTTCAGCAATGGGACGAAGAGAAGGGTAAGTTTTTAAATTCCAGGAGCAGAAACACCCAAAAAGAGATTAGTATCTTGGGCAGAAAGACCATGATGTCTCTCGTGAACCAGGAAAATCCAATCGCCGCATGATGTGTGTTTTTATCCATCTTAGTCTCTTTTTTATACCTTTCTTACGGATCACTGATTTATTATCTTTATTCCTTTGTCCCTACTTTGAAAAAGTTTCTTTGTTTTTTGGTCCATTTATTTTACTGTTTTTTTTCATCCCGGCACTGCCGTTAATTACATCCGGTCTATATTTGCGTTTCTTTCGCTCCTTAACAAAAAGCTCAGGCAACTTGTTGCTCGAAAAATAGAAAATGCTTTTGTCTACTTAAATTCATGTAGCATCTGCAGTTGATGTTGTCAAGTCAGGAATGGAAGTAAGATTAAGTTGTTGTATGGCATGTTGAGTGCGTCCGCCTCTGATGTCATCATAGCGAAAAATGCATGCATAATCATAAAAAGCCACAATGCCTCCTCCTGCAATGCTGAGCATTACATTTGCCACTCAATTTTACGCCCTGCTCTGTCCTTCACGGTGTCAAATTCTTTCTCTTGCGTGCACCCCACAACACGTCAAAACTTAAGAACAAATGGCGAAAATCAAAACCTCCATGGCTGTGTCCAACCTCCTACAGTCAAGATAAATTTATAATTAAACTTTATATTTTATATACTTTTAATCTTGTAATTTGCTCAAGATGTATCCATCAAATGAATAAATAAAATAGATATTTTATAATAATAATAATAATAAAAGATTGCCAACCGAAAACAATTGTGTGAAAAAAAAGAGCATGGATAAAAAGACCCGATTCGTTAGTTTGAAGAAAAAGAAAAAAACATAGTTGAGAAGCTGCTAACAATTAGCAACCTGACTAATGGTGCTGCTTGTCCAGTTTGACTTAAACGGCTTCTGCCAAGCCGACCTTGTCCTTGCCCAAGTCGTAAACAGAGTAGTACTTTCTTAAGAAAGCGTCACCAATGATAGCCAATGGCCCAACAGGTTCTGGGAAGTCCATTGGGGTGAAGGCAGAGATACAAGATCCACTGACTTCTAAAGTGTAGTCATATGGAGTGATGGTAAAGTTGTGGCCACCAAGGGTGAAGGTCAAGTCTGGCAAAGAGTCTCTGGTGGAACACTCAATAGAGTATTGGCCCGACCAGGACTTGGTAGCACCAATTTCGGCATTAAGGATTTCAGCCAAACCAGATGGTAATGCAATCAAAGAGGTACCAGTGTCAATAGCAGCCCCAGTTCTTTCTAAAGTGGCGTATTCATCACCTAAGGCGATACCGTCAAAGGAAACTTCCCAGTAAGCCTTTCTTCTGACAGGCAACCAGGTAATTTCGCCTTTGTATTTCGATTCATCGACACCGCCAAAGGTGGCAACACCTCCATCTTCAGATTTGGCGGTATCACCCAAATAGAAAGCAAATTGTGGCTCGTCGAGCAAGCCTGCGTTGATAGCATTATAAATTGGTGGAACAATCTTGTTGACAGAGATGGTATCGTAACCAAGGCCTAAAATACCATCAAATTTACCAAAGGCAAAAGCCAATCCTGGCTCATTGGTAGCTTCAGCAAAGTCTTGTTTTGGAACAATCAAGTCACCAATAGTCAAGGTATCTTGGGAGACAAATCCTTCCAAAGAACCAGAGCCGTATCTGATGGCAAAAGAAGAGCCATTGGCATTATAAGTGGAGGAGGAATCGTGGTCATATTTAGAGTGCAAAAAACAAGCCAAAGAGCCACATTCAGAACTTGGAATCCACAAGTTCGAGGAGCCAGTATCTAAAATAACTTTAAAGCTCTGTGGAGGAGTACCCAAAGTGATAGTAGTAAAGTATTGGGCATTCAAGTAGTTAGTCAATGGAGCGTTATGGCCATCGGTTGGTTCCACTAATGGCGCTTGAGCTTGCACAAGAGTGTTTATGCTCTCTGGGTAAGCCTTCTGGAATTGCTTAATGTACTTCGATTGAAAAGACTTGAGGTAGTTATCGAAGCTAACGCCTTTAAAGGAGTCGTCCAAAGGTTTCTTTTGGATTTGAGCAGAATGGACTTTTGCATCAGCGCCTTGATTAAAAGCGAACAAGGCAAGAGCCACATTGGTGAGCGCGCTGAGCTTCATTTTGTATCCAAACGAAAACAACACAGAAAAGAGAAGCCGGTAAGAACCAAGAAATAAAAAGAAAAAAGGGAAATGCAATTAACCAGAAGCAGAGTGAACAGAGACAAGCGACTCTTGTGTTGCAATTGATTAAATGGCTAATGGTGGGGTGGGAGAAGAAGAGGCAAAGAAAATTGCGGTAGGTATGTGATGAGGAAACCGCCAGTTTTATATGTTGCGGAGCGCCCGCCAATGATGAGCTCATTGCCGAAATAGGTAGCCGCCAGCACCAATCAAGAGCAGCTACACTTACCCTACGAGGCACTAATCAGGGCATGTGTGTAATATATGCGCTATATGCCTCTATGTTGTGACCTAACATAGAGCGGTCTCTGAATACATAACCCTGCAGGCCAGGCTGCAGGCGTTACACATACATTTGAGCTTGATTTGTGGCGAGTTTCTAATATTAGCTGCTTTCACATATGCAACGCTTAGTATCAATCAATACAAGCTTATCATGGAGATGCTTCCTTTTACCCAGATTTTAATTTACATCTTTGGTTAAAGTGCCTGAAGTCTTTTAACTTCTCAAAATGGTTTTATCTTCAAAAGTAACTCCAGAAAACGTCATCCTCAATAGTTTTGACGTTTGCGATGACGGATTACAAGACAGGCCGAATACGAGTGATGGGGGCCATGTGTTTATAGTCGAGGCTTCGACTGACTCCAACGAGTACAATCCTCGCAAGTTTTCAATGCTGAAGAAATGTTTCATCGCTTTCTTATACACTGGTTTGTCAGTTGGGGTGCAGATCAATTCGTCGATAAACGGGAGTGTATTGATTGACCTTTCAAAAAAGCATGATATTTCTATAACTATGGCCACATTAACTATGACACTTTTTATGGTAGGTATGGGCATCAATGTGATTTTTTGTGGCCCATTAACTGAACTGCATGGCAGAAAGAATGTTGTATGCTATTCCACTTTTTTGAGCGGAATCATAACGGTGTCAGCGGTTTGGGCTAACAACTTCAAATTGTACCTTGCTTTCCGGTTTTTTGCTGGATTCTTTGGGGCCCCAGCTTTGTTGGTTGCTGCTTCCGTTTTGAAAGACTTGTTCAATGATAATCAAAGAGCCTACGCCCTACTGGCAGTTTCTGTTCTGATAGGATCAATGCCTTCAGTTGGAGGTTTGCTAGGCAAGCAGTTTATAAGCCATCACATTATAACATCTTTGAACCAAATTAACCTTATTCCGGGTATAATTATCAGTGTTTTTGGCATTTTGGCCATAATATTTGTGAAAGAAAGTTATAAGCCTGTGATAAATAAAAGAATTAGTAGAGAAATTAATCGGAGAAACTCATTGAAAGTTAAAGTTACTGAACATTTCAACTTAAATGTTCTCGACCAGACAAGACCAATAGAACTTTCAGACCAAACAAAACAGGAAGAGCCAACTGTCATCACTGTGATCAACAAAGTTGACAAAGAAAGCTCAAATATTGTGATAAAGTCTACTATGAGTCTGGAGAAAGAGAAAGCTAAGGGGTACTTTAATTTTCTGTTCAAAAAACTGAAACTTCCCTATAAGTTTATAGCAGATCCTGTGATTGTTGCCCTCACTATTATGAGTTCCTACTATAGTGGTTCAATGTACCTACATGTCACTTGCTTTCCTTCTATTGTGGACCGGTATCATTCAGAAATGTTAACCAAGGACAGAAAAGATTTTATTGATCCTGAGCTTATTGGAGTTGCTTTCACAATTGGCCTAGTTTCTTTTGGAAGCTTTATTTTACTTTTTTGTTCATGCATATACTCCACAATAATCTCTAAGGATGGAAAACTGTTGCCAGAGCTAAAGCTGCTGCCGCTAACATTTGGAGCTATTCTGATTACAACTTCCAGTTTCATAATTTACAGCACAGACAGGTATTTCTCTAATCTTGTAAAAATATTTGTGGGTCAAATGTTTCACGGGGCGGGATTTTTTCTTGCACAACAATCAGTTTTTCTTTATATTATGGAGCTCTATGGTCAAAATTCAGCGTCTGCATGCTCTTTGGTTCTTGTTATTAGGAACTTTATTGGCGGGTGCATTCCACTCTTTGGTTCAAACATAATCCTAAAATACAATAATGTGGCGTTCTTGTATCTCGGAATGATAAATGTTGGTTGCTCAATAGTTGCTTGGGTGCTACTGATTTGTGGTCAGTACATTAGAAAAAGTTTATATTACTGTACTGTTAAGACAAAATACAAAAATTATAGTGAATCGTCAGCATGAAAGTCTACGTTTATCTGGCTATGAGAAAAATAGAAACCGTCACTTTTAAGTATCATTTGGACCTTTAATACACAACACATGCATTGCAGATAGTTAAACATAGCTTGGGCTTCTTTGGCACCCGGACATCATGAGTGTATTGTCAATTTGGACTATATTCAACTGTAAATTCGCTTGTTGAAAATGATTATTTATGTAAGTATGCTACTCCGCACTTTCTTATTGTAGCAGTGCTCCGTAACCTTATCAACAAAAAATAGCGATTTTTGGCAGTTCGTTGCAAGATAAAGACTAAGCAATTGCCTTCTGTAAATCAATTTGAATCTGGACCAATAATAAATATTCAACTAGTCGATATCACTAGTGAGCAAGGAAAAGCATTCTCCTATAGTGTTTGTGATCTTAGCTTCGGCTAATTTCAATTGACAAAATTTGATTTATGAAGATATCTCAAGTCAGCTTCACCTTCATCAAATTGCCTTCTCCCTAATAATTGTGTCATTGACAACCAATACATAACAAAATCCTCCATTTTAAATAAAAGCTTTTTAGCCATATATGAACGACGAGAAGATCGAACATCTCAGGCAACTTGCCATCAAGAGACAGCTTAAGTTCCAACAGCTACGAAAACAGTGTGGCGCTAACGCTCAAATAAAGTATGCAACTCCAAGCGGTGAGACGACCAACGATGACGAAGCCAATGCCGCTGATGCTTCCCACGATGGCGCTAAAAGCAATAGCAGCAATAGCATGCCAGTTAAAGAAAATGCAGCAGATGTGATTAATGTTATAAAGAACCATTCTGGAATCCCTTTCATACTATCGATTTTCCAGAAAAATGTGGGGTTTTTTTTCAGAAACATTGATCTTAATGTAAATTCCAAGTACAATATCATCGAGGAGAATGTAATAAATTTGCTCGAAGTATCATCTTTTGTCTTGAATTACTTTTTCGTTAGCGATAAGAAAAGCCAAAGGTTCTGGGGATATCGACTATTGAAGATCATAGACAGGTTTATTGTGCTTCTACGATTCAAGATATTGATATGGAAAATATTCAAGTTTATCAAGTTGCAGAGGGCCCTCAGGCGCCAAAAGAGCGGTAAGATGGACAGCACAATCAAAATTATCAAGGATGAAAACGGCCAAAGGTTTACCATTGAAGACGGCGGCGTTGCGCTTGTCAAAGAACAGGCTCAAATTACTTTAGATGCTGGTGAGAAGGAACAATCCAAGGAAAATACATTTGTCGTTGCCAATAGCACCATGGAAGCGGTTACAACTGTTGGCGGCGACAGCAATGAAATTGATGTTGCAGAGCTCAAAGATACCACCTCTGAGTTGCAAAATTTCGAGGCTGCATGGAAAGACTCAACTAAAAAAAATCTCGGAAGCACTGAACCAACGGGTCAATTGACAACCATTAAAGGCACTCAGGTGATAACAAGCGAAGAAAGCAATGTTAACGGCGTTTCAAGTGAGTCCATAAGTAGCGACCTAGTCTCTTTGACAGAGTTCAAATCCATTGAGGACCAGATGTCAGGATTGAAGACGGAGATCTTAGTGGAGTTTATTGATTTTGTTTTGTTGTTATATCCTAAATCTATCACTGGTATGATATATGATAAATTATTTTCTAGAAGAAATAATTAAAATTGTTCATGGTTTTGCTGATATTATAGAATATGTTTTACTGCTAAAACATATTGTAGCTTCTGCTTTTTTTTTCTGACATACAATTTATAAGCATACGGATTAAGGAAGCAAACTAATAACGAGCGACTTCTATAGGAAGGGTGATGTTCAACGTCTGCAGTCATAGATAAGGTGCTGCTACTAACAGATCAATGTTTTAAAAATTAAAAGATGAGGAAGGAATTATCAACATTAAAAACGTAAATGACTAATAAATTTCAAAAACAAAAAGCAGTAACATAAAATGACGAGTGGCTATTAAATGTTAAATAAAAATAAAACAAATTAAAAAAAATAAACAGATTAAAAAAAATACATAGACGAACCAAAAACCAAGAATAGAAAGGTCTGAGAGACAACGTAATTTATCTACATCAGCTACTTAAAAATCATCCCATTTTTCGCTATTCCAGTTGGACTTGGAGTTCTTTGTATTGTTCCCCAAGCCTTGCAAATTACTCTTTTGTTTTGGTCTGGCCATGCCAAAAGCAGGTTCAACTGGAGCGTTGTCAAATCTCTCGTCGCTCACACCATCAAACAATTTTCCGTATTCAGAGCTAGTGCCATTGCTTCCAGCAAAGCCACCGGTAGTTTGCTGAATCTTGCTCCCAAATTGTCCCATTGCCCTTTTAGCCTCGTTAGCAATATCTCGTTCTTGCAAAGTTTGAATGTTTGGCTTTATAACGCTTTCATTAACTTCGTTGAAACTCTTAGAGACAGAAGTGGCAAAAAGACCCCAACCCTTGGTAAACGTACCTAATGGGTCTTTTTGGAAATTATCAATAGACAAAGCAGACAAAGACGACTGGTTTTGCTTTTGTGGAGCTGGCGTATTGCCAAAACCGGCAAATTTACCACCTTGCGATGGCGGTAAGTTATCTGGTCTCAGCTCATTTTTGGCGCCCAAATCAGCAAAAAAAGCTTCACTCTTAGCTTTTTGACCTTGCAATGGAGTGCCACGACGGGAGCCGATTGGGGTTTGATTATTGGAGCTGCTCACAGAATTGCTCACCGAAGATGGCCCTCTGGCGGCGCTCAAATTGCTGTTGTCCTTTTTGCTGGCTAGTCTTTCTTTTTTGATGTATGGTTTTCCTTCAACATCGGCGGTCAAAATGTCTTTATAATCCTCTGCGGCTTCATTGTCGTATTTGGCATTCAAATTGGTGTTGTTGTTGACATCGATATTGTGTTCTTTAAAATACTTGGCAAGCCTCTCATTACCACCTTTTTCCATTCTAATCAATTCGTCCTTCTTAAACTGGTCCATAGTGATCGAACGGACAAAAGAAATGTGGACCCCTAATCCTCTATGTATACCTGCGCATTCTAAGCAGATGAAAATTCCAAATTTTGGAGACGCCCACTGTGGGTTCGGGGCTCCGCAGTCAAAACATTTCTTGTTAATGCCCACCTTCTGCAAGGCGAGCAATTTTCTTTTGTTATCTGGGTCAACGTTCCAGTCGGACATGGCGATGTGTGATATCAAGAGCGATTCCAGCTATCTATGACAGAATGATCCCGGTGTAACAGGAGTTTGTAATACGGGTGCCAAGCTTATCGGTGGAAGAGTGTAAAATAAGATAGCAAAACTAAACCAGAACAAGCAGCGTTTTTATAGGCTTAAAAAATAAGTGCAACGTGTGTTTCTCTATGTTGTGGTTGTATTTTGTCAACAACCGGTACTGTCGTCCGAACATAGCACAGGAAGGTCTGCCGGAATCAAAATAGTTGGCAAAACTTGTTCGTTTTCTCCTAGGACTCTCTTGCTAACTGCACCAGGGCTCATGTGCGTATTTTGCTTCCTCCTCAATAGCGCGGAAGCGCTGTCCTTGGTGGTAACTTACAACATTCCAGGAACAAGAAATCATATTATAAAAAGTATTGAAAAATCACATTAGATATATAAAGGTATGAAACCAGAATAAAATGCGCCATGTGAAAGGGTTAAGACATTTAGAAAAACTTAACTGCCAGCAGTACAAGTATATAACCCCACAATGGAAAAAACAATAGTCGAGAATGAAAAAAGAAGCGTCTCAACAACTATATAACAACTTCAATCTTTGTGTCGTCAGTAATTTTGGCCTTGGCAATACCAGCAACTTCATCTTCCAAATCATAATAAATATAAGCAGATCGCAAGAATGTGTTTCCCAAAATGAAGTGTTCCTGCTTGTTCTCAGCAATGCCAAAAATATACTCTTTGCTATTTCCACTAGCCTTGAAAATCAGCTCTTTAAAGGGAAAAGGTATCACTTTATCATCGAATCTAAACTAAAATTATGGCGCTCTAGTGTCACAAGAGAAGACTCATGTCTGCATACCTCGCTGAATGTCGCATACTTCTTTTGTAATTCAGCTGTAACTTTATAAGGAGCGTAGATGAGATTTGTGTTGAAATCCAAGAAGACTGGATACGTATTTATCGTCGATATACTATTGGTAGTGGCATTATGGTCAGTGCTGGAATTTAATTTTGATGTCATGTTATCTCCAATGTATACGTCGTCTAAATTAACGAAAAAGCCAACGGAATTTCCGATATCATCAATTTTAACCAGACCAAGCATTTTCAAGTCTCTTCATATTTGGCCCTGTCAATGGCTCCAAAAAATATGATACCTTTTGGCTAGTACTACTTTGCAAATACAAAGAGTACCCAACTTTACTAATGTGCGACACCTTTCTTCAGCATTATTGGGAAATCATCATAGTAAAAACCGTCCATTTCAATAGCTTCCAATCGTTGTAATGTTAACTTGAGATCCTCCATCTCAACTGCTCTTAATACGAAAAGGCAGGCTTCGTTTTCTTTCAAGCCTAAACTGAGAGTGCCTGAGTCGGACGTGGTAATTGAAGTATGCCCAATGTCATTGTTGACGGTTATGCCATCAAGGCTAAGTGTATCTTGGGCCCATATTCCCATGGCAGAAGTCTTGTCACCATACGCCGCCTTAAAATTATCTTTGTATTGTTTGAAAGATGTGAATATTGTGCTGTGGAATGTTCCATAGGTGCTGATAGCGTTTGTAGCCGGCACCCAAAGGTCAGAAGATTCAATATCTAGACTCACTTTGATGGTCTGTGATGGCGTCCCCATTATTATGCCTGTCATATATAGTGAGTACTCTTTTTTAGCTCAAAAAGTAGATTTTTCCTGTAATTTTTCTTATATTTTTGTAACTAATTCCAGAATATGACGAGGTTTTTGATTTTTATGATGGTGTCAAAATCAAGACTAAGTAGTTTGGGCGGGTGAGGTTGTGGTGGTGTGCCGTCGGATGTTATTAAGAAGAGTTGTAAAAGTTTGAATAGGATAAACATTATAAATGATAGTTGGCACGGTAAAGCAGTTTTATTTTTGGAAATGATGGAGACCACACCTCGATGCCTGGGTTCAAAATTTTTTGGTTGCAAATACTGCGGATTGGGAATGTCGTTTGATTTATACGATTTTCTAGCTCACCTTAAAGTAGGTGCCAAATGTAATGTTTGGGCCCCTTAAAAGAGGCGCTTTTAGTACTTTTTCCGATGAGGGTTTTTGGGCCCAGAGAGGATTCTTACATCCCAACATAGTAACAGACCTTGGAAACCGTAATTTAGAATCGTTGTATCAGGCTTTACTTGAAAGTAGCCTGCAGATGATTCAAGAGCCGGTCTCCGGCAAGGTGAAATTGCGGAAGTGGCGAAATAAGTTAGTCAAATCACTCACCCATGCAGGCAAACGGCTACTGTTAGCAACTCTAATGAGTTTGACTAACTGCCAAGGTTGCTAAAAACCAAGAATACCCTTTGGCGCAGGCATTAACTGCTCGGCGCCTTCTACAAAGATACGGCAACCATGCATGGTGGACGGCATCTGCACAACGTTCGCTATGCGGCTTCAGCTTTTCAGCACTAAAGACCTTATGTAGTTTGCCTCTGTGCACTTAAGAGACACGAAGATAAAAGAAAAAAAACTTTGAGCGACGGTTAGCTAAACAAGATGATCTCTTGTTTTTATTTATCCAGTTGTCGAGCGATAGTCTGATTTAATGATATACCTGCCACAGAATTTTTTTCAGGCCGATTTCTTTTCAAACGCTCCGGAACTACACTTAAGGAAAAGTTTGAAGCCTTCCTCAAATAGCATACACCTTGTACAATAAATTTCAGTGCCTAGAGGACAATATGTTCGAGCCGCTGTCATTATTTAGTTATTCGAACGTAAATATGAGCCAAAACCTACTCTTGTATATTAACATCCGGGTAACCTTTAGACCCGCCCTTGTGCAAAACCAAAACAAAGACAGCCAAAACAGTAAACAAAAAGCGCATAGTGTTTAAATAGGTGCCATCTTATACATTTGATCTCTCAGTAGACCGAAGGCTCTGATACGTGCACATTTTTACATCCTACTGACTTGCCAAACGCATCCTACATTAGTAAAGATTCATATTCACAAGTTGTACCAAACTATTCTAACGTATTTTAAAAGCAAGCCATGACGGATACAAGTCAGAAATCAATCAATGAGCAAAAAGCACCATTGACGACATCGAAGCTAGCTTTGAAAGGCTCGTCTAAAGTGGTGTCTGATTACTTTGAATACAGCATAAATTCCTTATTGTACCAGCGAGGCATATATCCAGCGGAAGATTTCAGAATAGTGAAGAAGTACGGTATAAATGTGATGCTCACGATCGATGAGGAAGTCAAACAGTATATTAAGACAATAATGAAACAGCTACATAGTAAGTAATGAAACAAGAGTAATCAGAAGGGGAAAAGGTTTAGTTTATTAGCGTCAGCATCGTGAGCCGTTGCTAACTAGAACTTTAGAATGGGTCTATCGAGGCAAAATAACAAAACTAGTGGTGCCGATAGTGAATAAAGACACCGACGAAATAGTGGAAAGATGGGAGTTCAGCATAGAAGTGTTGAACGATCGTCGCGAAAGTGATCCGAGCCTGAAATCTGATGAGACCGCAAAAGCAAGCAATGGAAATAACAACAGTGGCACTCGCAGTAGCAGTAGCTCTGAATCTACTAAACAGATTCAAAAAGACATACAAGCAGTGATAAGACAGATAACCGCATCTGTAACATTTTTGCCAGTCTTGCAGGGGCCTCACACTTTCAATGTTTTAGTATACGCAGATTCAAACGAGAGCATTCCCTATAAATGGATTGATACTAATGGCGACAGTAAACAAATTAGCGACGCGGAAGTGATTCAATTCAAGAGCTTTAAGACCGATAACCACAAGGTCGGTACTTTTGTCAGCTATAAAGTTGATGAATAAGATGAGATAATTAACCTCTGCTAATGAAATGAGACTTATGTTGCCTTATTTTTTTTTCAAATTCTGTAATCATCCGCAATTGTTGTAGACGCTTTCTATAAAATTATATTTCCTTAGTGAGCTTATAAACTGCTTCAAATGACTATCCCGTAATTTCTGCATTCCACGGCTCCTGCAATATAACCTGGTTATTATCATTATTATTAGAATTGTCACTATTTGTTGGAGCCTGTCCTACAGACAACGCCGACACTGGCTGGTTGGCGCCTTCGTTGCCGGCCGGATACGACATCTTGAAAGACTGTCTGCACATTGGACACAATCCTTTTGAAGAATCAGTCTCTAGCCACTTCATAATACAGTGCATATGGAAATTATGATGGCACTCTCCCACAACTGAAATAATTACATAAAACTAGTTAGTAACCTGCACTGTGACACATAACAACCAGACACGCCGAGTTAAAAAAGTCGATAAATATTCTTATGAATCAACGTACCTAGAGGACACCCATCACCGGGATAGCTGCAGGAAGGGCACGTCCCATCAAATGATACTCGGCAGATACCGCACAAGTCGTCCTGGTTTGGGATATCCCAATGCCAGTATGACACTGCCTGCCACTTCTTGATCGTCACTTTCATTATCTTGTTTATGATCGGCGCCAAAACCTGAAATGCTTTTGTTCTGACTATGAGAAAAAGTAGGTGCCTTGCGTTCCCAGGTGCTGAGCTAGTAAAGATAAATATTTGGCCTAAGTGTGGTGGAGACGTTTGAGTGTATTTGTGGCGGCGTGTCTAAGATCAAGTCAAGTCAATTTATGCTCATCTTGATGAGATGTCGTGAAAAAAGGTAAACAAACAATTTCATTTTGTGATGTGCGGTTAGCTATTTTAGTGTTTCCGACCTACTATAGTGTCTCGTTTGCTATTATTTTGGTGAAAGCTAAATTATACATACTTTTCCAGAATCGATAGTTCCTAGCATAAAACATACAACAATAACGAAAACAAATAAGCGCTTGTTGATTATAGTACATAGGACCATTGTAAAAATAAAAATTAGCTAAAAACCAGGGAATAATAATGAAAATAATAGTGAGGACAAAAATGATAAAAAAACATATCAATGACCATTAGTGTCATAAAAAACCAAAATTGACGGGCGCATTTGTTTGAAAACTTTTTTTAAATTAGCTTTGAAAAACATAAAGAGCACAAGGCAGGAAAACAAATTCTGTAATATTAGGGGTATTTTTGTAATAGGTGTTAACATTATGGCATAAACATTGAAGGATTAGCGCCGCTCATTGGAAACAGCAGGCTTCTGATAGCCCCATTGGTGTTCGCTTTATTGGAACCACTCAGCTTCATGTTTTCTGTGTTGGAAACCGTTGATCCGGCACTAAAAGTGCTGACAGTGGCTGCTTTTTTCTGCAAACCTTTTCGCCTGTTAGGTTTCTTATTGGCTGCATCATTAGCGTAACTTGATAGAGATTTCACGTCAGCAAAGATAATGTGTAGCTTGTTTTTATTCTGATTGGATCCGTTTTTGCGATTCATGCTTCCCTTATAGTATGCATTGTTAATATTATTGTTTTTGGCATACTGCAGAAGTGGTAATCTGTTTTGAGGATGCACTTTCTTTCTATCAGCAAATGTTCCCATCACAGGCGCGTTGGCACTATTCGAAGAATTTGTCGGCTGAAGGCCACTATGGTTCTGACTCTGGCTTTGGCTTTTGTGTTCTGCCATACCCATGAGTCTATCGCGAACACTGTTTTTTGAACTACTGGCACCAGTGATGTTTTCCGGAGTAGGGCTTGCTTGATTTTGCGCATAGTTCTCTGTAGATTGAGCGTGTTTAGCGCTCGAAACAAGTATAGTAGATGGTGAGTTATTGTCGATTGTCAGCTGCTGTTTTGAAGGTGTCATAAACATGCTGTCTTTGGAAGCAGAACTTGTGATGCTAGCATTCATACTATTACTAGTGCTTGCAGCAATATTATTCGCAAAACTTTGATTTTGGCCAGGAGCTACGGCTTGTAGCGGTGGTGCATATTGAAAGTTGTTTTGCGTTCCAGCAGAAAAAGTGTTGGCACCATTTGCTTGCATCGGTAAAAATTCCATTGGGTATATGTGATTATTGATAAAATGTGAGTGTGATGGCTGCACATTAGAAGGCTGACTGAAGCCAGGAGCAACAGATATTATTGGTAAACCATTAGGGCCATTCGGAAGCATTGGTGGCATAGCGGCCAGGTGGGAATGAGAGTGAGGAGGAGCAGGGTGAGGATGAAAAGGCATATTACCAAAGCGCTGTCCATGGCCATTTACAGGCATTATAGGCATTGGCATTGGCATTGGCACTTGCTGTTGTGGTTGAAGCTGTTGCTGCAGCTGTTGATACTGTGAAGAAATATAGCTCGAAGAAGGAAGAGAATTGTTTTGCGTTTGTTTGATGCCACCTCGAGGTTGAAAATCACTACTCAAACTGTTGCTGCTGATAGCAGAAGGAACAACTACTCCACAGTTAAAGCTTTTCGAAGTGTTCGAAGCATTTTCATTTTGCTGGCCAATTGAACCCTGACTCTGGCTAGGATGACCATTTGTGCTTGTACTGCTAGTTTCATTGTTACTATTGTTTTCGTTTTCATTATCGGTAACATTTTCATCATCAGTAACATCATCCAACAGTTCAGTGCTAATAGCATTGCCTAATTTACTAGTTTTAGCTTTGGCACCTCCCAAGTTTAGCTCGTCTTCAATATTTTCATCCAAATCCTTAAAGTTAAAATTTTCAATCTTTTTCTTCAAACTCTTTGGGGTCTTAAAGTTCACGAGCATGTTTGTCAAATCGTCCATGTCCTTAACATTAAGGTCGCGCTCTCTAAACCTCACTTTGGTAGCTTGAAATGGAGTATGTATCGGAGAGTCGCCTTGGGAGATTTTGCGCTTTTTCGAGCTTCTCAAAAAGGGAGAACAGCTTGTTTTGAAGAATTCCAATTCGCCATCATTCAAAGCGTTAAAAAAATCAGCATTCATATCTATTATGCTTGTATCTTTCAATTTGTCTTGTTTTTCTAGTTTAGAAGAGTTAGCACTGGTAGCTGCATTGTTGCTGATTCCCTCATTGTCGAGATTACTGTTCAATGAGCTTTTGAACTTTTGCGATGACTTGGTCAAAGATTTCAATACTGAGCTCTGATTAAGCAAGCTAAAGTCGGTGAAAGAATCTCTCTGCGGGGTGTCAACTAAAAAGTCAGATAGGTGGATAGATTTGTTCATATACGGCGTCATTGACACATTGTTGTTATTGCTTTGGGCGACATTTTTAGAGTCTGCTTTATTTTTGTTTGTAGATGGAGAGTTAGCAACATTAAATATAAAATCATTCATAAAGGTTGAGTCTTTTCTAGATGACTTTTTAACCGTAGAGTTGTTGTGGAAGTTCAGGATACGGCGATTAATTGAAGAAGTCAATTTGCTGTAAAACGGTGAGTTCAAAAAATCAACAGAGTTGAAGTTGACAGGATTAAACAACTTGTTAGCAAAGGGAGTACTGCCAAATGGGAAGCTACTGGGGTCCTTTGGATCTAAGTAATCACCTGAGAAGTTTTCTTTGTCGCTGTCGTTACCTTCTTCTTTATTATCATTATCATTTGTGTTATTGTTTTTTGTCTGCAATTTGCTCAAACTGTCATGAATAGTACCTTCTTTGAGTTCTTGATATTGTCTATTACCCTGATTCTTTATTGAGAAAGCTTTCTTATGGCCCCTCTTGATGTTGTTTCCGTTTGCTTCTTTTGACTTTTTGCCATTCAGGTCACGATACTCCTGGTCCAATGATCTGAAGATGTCCGAGTCCAATACATCGGCAATAGAGTTGTCGGCACTCATGGCTTCGGAGAAACAAAGGCTTTCTTTTGGTATCTACTGATATCAACTAGCACTTGTTATTATTCGCAAATTCTTTCTTTGATTTTAAAATCAAAAAGCTTTATGCGCCGGGAGAAGCCGGAAACTGATATTGGATAGGAAAGAGTTGGCAATGAATATAAGGAAATGCCGGCGCCCTTCGTTATAATATAGCTGTGTTTACTTATTGTTTTGAGAGAGATTCCTATAGCTATCAGTATTTTTGGGTCCATCAAAACAAAATGAAGCAATATTCAAAGTGGACTGATTGGTTCTTCTATGGCTTATTTTGAGAATTGGAAGTAATAAAAAGAGCAAAATAGGAATGAGCAGAAGAAAAAAAAAGTAAGACACTGAGACAGGGGATAGCAGTGGATTGGGGTTTATTTAGCAAAATGGTATTATAAATATGTGATAGCAACTATATCAGCATCTAGATCTATCAAACAATGTAGAATGCAAAGTGAGTGCTGAGATGGTTTTTCTTAGCTGCTGCTTTGTTTGTTTATTTTCTGGGCTGCTCCTTTTGCTTTGTTTACGTACACGAATTCCAGCCGCAAAAACGTAAATAAAAGGGCTATGAAGTTTCAAAGAGATTTTGTTATGATCACATGCATCTCGTGACTTAATGTGGTTTTTTAAGGTTAAGCACCGATGGTAATTACGCATATGCATATTTGACATAAATTCAACATAAAAGGACATATCCTCAGGTGCTTCGTGATGAGCTAGGCTTTCTTATCCTTGGCGCAGCTGAACCAATGAATCGTCATATCCATGGTCTCAATTTTTTGTTTGTGGTATCCTCTTTTGAAAATAATAAGTAGACGGAGGAAATATTTTGAACATACAAATAGTAGTAAAAATGACAGAAAAACATTGGACAAGGATTATACCTTTAGAACATACAGACACTCCCGGAACTGCCTCCGGCCTGGACACGGGCTACAAACACGGCTCACCAACATAACACAGCATAAACTCTCCCGGGACAGCTCTAGTTTGGAATCTTCTGTCTTACTTTAAAACTCCAGAATTGCAAGGGGGCTGAGTATCAACTGGAAAGTGAGTCGCAGCCCACCCATACCGACCTGTCTATGCCAAGCCATAGAAGGGTACATATCACACCTAGTCTGTAGCGAAAATCTGCATTACAAAAACTTTCTTCGTAAAATGAAGCAGTAAATATCAGCTGAGTTCTCTTAGAAGGAGCATGCCAGAAGCTACTGCATTTTTTGTCAATAATTGGGCTGGGGTAATTAAAGTTAAAAGCTTATACGGACCACATACCTGGAAAAAGTATAGTAAGGTCTGTGAATCAGTAATATTAGAACAAACAAACAAAAGAATAGTAATAAGAGTAATAAGTTTAACGATGGTAGTAATAAATGGCAACCAAACCTACATCCGAGCTGTTCACCCATATGGACTTAAACGAGACCCGTTAACTATATTATCAAAGGAAGAATAACCAGGATGAAAATTAAAAACTAAAAAGACGAAAAACACTTTGTAATAAATATAATGAGATTTGAGGCCAATAATAACAATAAAATTCTAAACACAAATAAGCATAAAAATGAAAAAAGCCAAAAACAATAAAAAATATATTGAATGGGGAAAAAAAACTATAGCAAACGACAAGCCAAATAGAAAGACAATGCTTAGTACATTTCATAGATTCTTTTTCTAACTTCATAGTACTCTGCGTACTCATCCATTTCCTGCCAGTTGCCAATAATATCGTCTTTCCCTCTAACAACACCCGGTAAGGTTCTGCCACGGCTGTAGCGTTTCCAGACCTTTCTTGCTTCTTCGTCCGTACCCAAGTCTCTGTAGGTGAAAGGAACCTTGTTGCCAGTGAGAATAGTAGCCAAACGGTTGGTTCTTGGTATCATATGGAAGCCACCACCAGCCAAAGAAGTGTATATGTAGACAGGCTCATTCTTCAAGTCGTTGATAATCTGTTGCTGGACTTCTTCGTTAAAGTCCGAGGCCTCTCTGTTGTTTTCAGGCTTTGGAAGTAAGGTGGCGCTTGGAGTCTTTTCAATCACAGACTTGGTTGGGTTCAGAGTGTTTGACGGGGTATGCTTCATGGACTTGGCAGTGGTTGTGAGGATGTCATCATCAAGCATTTTTTCGAGTTCGGTAATTTCGTCCAAGTTGAGCTCTTTGCTGTTGAGCAACTCATCAATATCGTCGGGGATGGACGACTTCTTTTCTGAGGACTTTTTAAATTGCAACGGCTTTTCTGGTTCATTATCGTCCTTGTCTGGCTTGGACCCTTGCTGTGTCTTGAGTTCTTTTTCAGCCTCGATATTTTCAGCAGGGGTTTCCGTTACGACTTCCTTTTTGTCTTTCTTGTTGTCAAGAGCGTCCTTACTCTTTTCTTTTTCAGATTTATCCACTATTTTATCCTCAGACTCTTTCTTCTTGTTATCCGCTGCGGTATCCGGTTTGGACAAATCAGGCTTGCTGTCCAAAGCAGCTGGATGGCTTGTCAGCGACGCAAGAATGTCATCTGCAATCTTTTCTAATGGAGACTTTGGAGCAGTTGGGCCGCTTTCAGGGGTCAAGTCCGTTTTGATTGGAGGAATCTTGTCGGCTGCTGCGTTTTTGGCAAGATGCTTTTCTTCGGCAACTTTGTTTGTTTTCTCTATTTCTACCGCCTTTTCCAAGGTTTTCTCTGTAATCTTGTCATCATCTTGAGTTTCCTCTTCCTTTCCACCATGTTCAAGCTCATCTTGGACACTTAGGTCATGGACTTTAGGCTTTTGGGCTACTGCAGGGTGCTCGACTTCTTCCTTTTGCGTATCAGAAACCTTCTTGTTTTCGACTTCATTGTTAACGTCATCAATGACTGACTCAATGGTCTCTTCTTGCTTTTGCGCCATGTCTTCAGTAACATCTTTAGGCTCTTTATCCTCAGATTTAGGTTCGGGCTCCTTATCTTCGCCTTCTTTGTGTGAGCCCGGCTTGCCAGAGACTCGAAGACTCTCAACCTTAGACAAAACCTTGTCAACAGTTTCCTCCATTTCAGGATCGTGCTGGTATGGGTCGCTGACCAAGGCGCCTTCATCTTCCAAGTTGTCCCTTTCGAGAATCTCGTCGTCCTGCTGCTTGTAAGAGTTCACTTGGGACAATGAATCGGACTTGTTGGACTGGTACGACATTGTCTTGTTCAAGTTTTGCAAATAGCTCTTGTTCACTTCGGTGTGGGAATTAGCGGAGGAGGAAGAATTGTCTCTGGAATGCCTGGAGGACATGACGTTTTGGTAAGACTCTACACTAGCCAAGTTGGGCATCGAAAAGTTCACGGAAGAGGCGGTGGTTCCAACGGTGTCTCTCTTGTTGCCCAAGGTCTTGTAGCTATTGGTCAAGCTCAAATGGGAGCCCTCCCTGGCGGCGGCAGGGGCGGTGAACTCCGAGTCGTAGTCGAGGACGTAGCTTGGAGGGTGCGGGTCGTCGAAATGGTCGCTGGCGCGGGACGAGGTGTATGAGCCCACCAGCGACAAGACGCTTTTGGTTTTTGGCAACAGGGCGCCAGCGCCAGACTTTGATTTTGTAGAGACCGCAACAAGCGGCGATTCGCGGTGCTTCTGGCTGTGCTCACTGCCGTGCTCGTTGTCCTTTTTGAAGTCTGGCTTATAGCCGTAGATGGACTCTTCGGAAAGGTGCTTGTCCATGTCGGTCAAGGCGCCGTTGATCATGTCCTCCAACGAGGGCACATGCTCCTCATTGTCGTCGGCAACGCTAACCGCAGACTCGGCGGCAACCAAGCTTTCCTGTGATTCAGACGGCTTGCTTTCCGGCTCGGCTGGTTCCTCTTGCAAGCCGCTTTTGGACTTGTTCCTTGGACTGTCTTCAGGCGCATCCTTCTTATCGGCTGCCGCCTGGCGCTTATCTTCGGATATGGCGTTGACTTTGGGATGGTGGGATGCGTTGGCTTTAGGCGTCTCCTCGTTGGTGTTCTCCAGGTCGGCCTGCCTCTTTGGGTCCAAGGACGAGGCTACGTTGTCGGCAGAAGGGGCGAGGCGGGCACTTAGCGTGGGCTCCAACGTGCGGCTAAACTCCTCGTCCTTGTTGTCATAGGTCTTCAATCTGCCGTCCTTGTCGAACAAGATCTGGTTGTACTCGTCGTCGTCGTTGTTGAGCAAGGCGCCCTCGCGCATCAAGTCGTCGACGGAGGCATTGAGGGGCTGCTTGGACGTGGCGCGGCGCTTGTGGGCCAGGGAGGACGGCGGCACGCTGCTGCTGGCGGCGCTGGAGGACGCAAGCGGAGAATCCGAGAAGTTTCTGACAGAGTTGCCCACGAGGGTAGGCTGGCTGTTGCTGGCGGCGGCGCCGGCGGCGCCGGCAGCGACGTGCCCGTCGGGGGCGTCACGGGCGGTGTCAGGGGGCGACGAGGACATGGCGAAGGTGGACTTTGCTTTGCGGATACGCTTGCGGCCAAAGGTAGGGGATGCTAGGGGGCTGGCGGCTGGGGTGTTGTGGGCGGACCTCGACGGAAAGTAGACGTACTGGGCCGGGTTCTTAGAAGGCTTGAGGGCGGAGCGGCTCGCGGGGCGGCTGGCAGAGCGGCTAGCGGAGGGAAAGAGCTTGGTGAAGAGCTGCCGGAAGCGCAGGGTGCGGGGGGTTGCTGACTGGGGCTCGGTTGTTGGAGTGGTGGTGGTGGTGGTGATCTTGGTCTTGGTTTTGCCGGCGCTAAGGGCGGGCGAGGAGAGCCTGGGCGAAAGGCGGCTGCGATGGTGGGTGCCAGGTGGCAGCGGCTGGCGGAGGGCGGTCATGTGAGCGGCAAGGGCCTTATCAGCGCAAGCAGGGGCCAGCGCACAGCGAGTATAGGGACCAACGAGGGTGCGAGACAGACTGTTGTTGACCGCGTCTTGAGAACAAAAGCAAGAGCAGGAGTAGGAGCAACAGGAGCAGCAGAGGGAACAGATGGCGTGGACGAGGACGAGGACCGCGAGGAAGAGCAGCGAGGAAGAGCCGCAAACACAAAGCGACGGACGGTTACACGGGTGGTGGAAATTTCAGCAGCGAGCCAGAGAACGCTGGCACAACGGTTCCTCCAGGGCGTTCTGAGACACTTTCCGCACAGCAAATCATAACAGCCTAGCGCTGCTGATTGGCGAGTCCTAGGTGAGCAGGGCAAGCAGGACAGGTCTACGGGCCGTGGGCACGGCCCGTGCAGCCCAGACGGCACAAACGGACGCCCTGGGTGTGCCACCCAGGACATCCTATGTCATCCAGGGCGTCCGTTGCACTGCCAGGGTCTTCCGTTGCGCGCTGCCCGCCATGGGTGTGCCGCACACGGCGGTCTTCTTGCAACCTTCTGGGCGACCTTCTGCCCTCAGTGTTATCTCGTCACGGTCTTCTACAGATGATACGTACATGATACACGCTCTATACGATTCACGCTGCAAGCGTCACATGCCTGAGCGGCGGCCTGCGGCCGCCCGCTCGCTCGTCTTTGCGCGATATCTCTTTGGAAACAAGCCAACAAGCAGCTCGCTCGCCTTCGTTCTTAAACGCAGCCAGGACGGTGGTGAATCACATGATCAGCACGTGCGCACCTCATCGCGCTGACGGAGCCGCTGGCTGAAAAGCAGAAAGCGCCTCTTGTATTTTGATACTCTGCAAATTTCTCTTCCTCCTGTCGCCAGACCCACACACGCGAGCTGTCTCTCCCACTCTGTCCCCTCTCCCAGGCGCCCCGCTCCCCCGCCATGTCCTCCGAGAAAGACCTCCAGCTCATTGGCGATGACTACTACGACTCCCTCCAGGAGTTGACGTTCAATTCGCGCACGATCATCAGCAGCCTCACAGTACTTGCCCAGGAGAACATCCCCGCCGCCAAGTACATCACCACGGCCATCACCAAGCGCATTGCCAAGTGCGTCCCCGGGCAGAAATTGTTCGCGTTGTACTTGATGGACTCGGTCTGCAAGAACGTCGGGTCCCCCTATACCATCCTCTTTGCACAGTCGTTGCCCGCGATGTTCATCGAGACCTACACCTTGGTCGACGACGCGCACCGCAAGAAGATGATCGACTTGTTCAGGACATGGAAGGTCGCCAAGACCACTTCCGGCTTGCCCATCTTCCCGCCAGACCCTATTCTGTTGATCGAAAAGTTTTTGCTCAAGGTTGCAAAGTCCAACAGTCCCGCGCCAGGTACTCTCGGCCAGCTGCAAACCATGCACCGCGCCAGCCCGCGCTTGTCCACCAGCCCGCTCTTGTCTTCAGGCGCCCGCCCGCCGGCAACCTTCCACAACAGCGGCGGTGGCAGCCATCCCAAGCCGCTAACAAGCAGGGCCTTGATCAACGACATTGAAAATCTCCAGGCCATTGTCAGCGGCCGCCTCGGCATGTCCCCGAACGATAAGACCTCCGCCCAGAAACTCACCATCCTCAGCCAGCTCAAGAACATTTTAGCCAGCCAGAGCTTGAGCCCCCCAGAGTTGGCCTCCATCCAGTCTCAGCTCAAAGGAATCACCGACACAGAAAAGCTCTCCCTGAAAAAGTCCGAGTCGCCTGCCCCTGCAAACTACGCCAGCTACAACAACAACAACAGCAGCAGCAGCAGCCAGAATGTCCTTCCACAAAATTTGCAATTTTTGGCGCCTGCAAGTAGCCAGCAGAGCAACGCCCCAACTAACCCGGTAGCATTCCTCCAGCAGCTCCAGTCTGC
The DNA here is from genome assembly GCA_031125595.1 of Saccharomycopsis capsularis. NCBI lineage: Eukaryota > Fungi > Ascomycota > Saccharomycetes > Ascoideales > Saccharomycopsidaceae > Saccharomycopsis > Saccharomycopsis capsularis. The sequence goes on from JASTUX010000007.1 coordinate 444,441, forward strand.
GGCAGCACAGCCAGGCTTCCTGCATAATACCAATAGCGGTATTGTAAATAGCACTAGTAATAATAATATCTCTGGTATTAACAATACTAAGAATGTAAATAGCCTGGGCATACTCGATAATCCTCTCGCTATACTATCCAGTCTTAATAAAATTGCCAATGGCAGCTCCAACCCACCATTGTACAACATCAGCGCCAGCAACAATAATAACATCAGCACCACTAATAGTAACAACAACAGCAACAGCCCTGCCCAGCCACCTATCAACATGAGCTCCTTGCTCCAAACCCTACAATCCACAGGAATCATCAAGCCAAACAAGGCTTCCCCATCAGCATCCAACAACGGTCCCGCACATCGAGCCAGACCAGAGACTCCAAAATCCACCAGCAATGGCAAGATCAAACCGTTGATCAACTTGCCATCGGCTTCAATCTTACAGAACATTCTCTTCAATACTAAGCCGGCTGCTAGTGCTAACCCTAACACCAACACTGCTGTCTTTGAAGAGCAATCCAAGGGCAAGTTTGCCGCTATCGACTATTCCGGATTCCAACTCACCAACTCCTCAATCTCCCAAAAGTCCTCGGATGTCCGTCAGGTCCAACGGTTGCTCTTCGAGACCAAGCCAATCAAGTGCAATAACTGCGGCAAGCGCTTCAGCCTCAAGGAAGATTCTCAGAAGCACTTGGACTGGCACTTTAGAGTCAACAAGCGACTCAAGGACTCCTCCAGCATTAACACCCGAAGCTTCTACTTGACCCGCGACCAGTTTGCTAACTTCAAAGAAAGTGAAATCTTAGGCGACTATGGGCAGGACTCCAACCTGAAGACCTCCGGCGCCGCTCGTAAGGCCCACTCTTCCGGAATAAGCAACGATGCCCACAGCGACGCCACCGCCGGCAACGGAAACCAGGATCCTAGCGCGCACTACATTGTCATCCCGGACGACTGTATCGACATGACTGCCGTTTGTAACATCTGCAAGGACACCCTCAAGGGTGCCTGGAATGACGAGAAAGGCGAGTGGATCTGGCGCAACGCCATCAGCGTGCACGGCAAGATCTATCACTGGACGTGCTACAACGAGACCCAGGAGAGCAGGTCCAAGGACCAGTTCGGGGGAAAGAGGCGACTCGAGGGCAGCGACAACGGTGACGACGAAGGGGAGTATGCGAACAAGAAACCAAACTTGCTGAACTTGCCTCCTGCGTTGTCTAATTTGGTATAAAGAAAGAAAGAAAGAAAGAAAGAAGAAGAAGAATGGCATGACACTAATTGGAAAGGCATTTGAAGTTTGAGTGTAGTATGTTTCGATGAATGAGAGATGCATTATCATTATTATGTTTTCATATTTATTTTTACCTTTATGTATACTAAGTATCGTTAATAACCATGCCATACTCAATTTCAAAGAAGTTAAACCCGTAGTAACGTATCTTTGAATGCGGACTAAATTGACCACCATTAAAAGGCTGCTTAACATCAGACAGGTACAGTATTGGTACAAAGGCGGCACTAAGGGTTTGAAGCAAGGGAGGTAAAGCAAGCCAACTCGAGGTGAAAGTATGTCTTGTAGCGCATCGACAGTTCGCTCAGGTATCACAATTTTCCAAGTGAAGATTTAAATTCAGCAAAGTTCCACTGTTTTTCAACACGAAGGCAACAAAACTAGCCTGAAAGTCTCAAATACTGCTTTATTGTCGAAATACAAAATAGACAAACAGACCAAGAAAACAAAGTAGTATAACTAAATGCAGCGCCGTATCAGAATGAAAAGACAAAGTTGACCTCCTAAAGTTTAGAAGCGATGTGTGGAGGCACCTGGCCCAAGCTGGACGATGAGTCGAATCTTTGGAAAGCTTTTTAGATCTCGACAACACCGCAACTGCAAAGTCAAATCCAAATCTAAATAACAGTTATTCCGCAGATTATAATTATAATTTTTTTTTAACACAAGCTTAGAGCTGGAAATTTAGACTCAAATTAAATAGGTGCAATCTGTTTAACAAGCAGCAGCAATAAAATTAAGATACACCCTTGAAATACTACCTTATATCAAAATAAAATGATAATATTGGCTTTCAAAAATTTAAATGAGATATGTAGAGATTAATGGCTTAAGGAGGCTCGCCTAAGAAAAACTCTATCAGACCTTTATAGCTTATGAAATTAATAACTCCTAATAAACTATTAATACTTATTGAATGTAAATAAATATAGCTAGATCTATACTAGTTCCACATCTTACGACTGCAAAGTCGAATTCGGATTCAAATCCGAGTTTAACAGATTTAACTCGTTATATTGGAATATTACGGCAAATTTGGCCTTTAAAGGCTAAACAAGATATGCTGAGATACCCAACATAAGGCGGATCATTCGTTGAGTCGATAGGAAGCTCAAGGACTACCTTCCGAATTTACAACATTACAATTTTACATCTTACAATCTCACAGCATCACAACTACAAATCCAAATTCAACAGATACAATTCGTTATGCATTTATTATATTAGTAAAAAACCTCTATTAACGTTTGAGTAAAGATAAAAATGTAAGGTAGTGAATAATGATACAATCTGACAACATTTAATTTTCATTGTCGCTGTCCTTGGACTTTTTGTGTTTCTTTTCCTTCTTTTCTGTCTTTTCTTTCTTTTCTTTCTTTTCTTTCTTTTCTTTCTTTTCTTTCTTTTCTTTCTTGCCCTTTTTGTCCTTCTTGTCCTTTTTATCCTTCTTTTCTTTCTTGTCCTTCTTCTTGTCCTCCTCGCTTTCGTCCTCTTCCTCATCTCTCTTACGCTTCTTAAGCTGACTTTCATATTTCTCCTCCTCCGGCGCAACAAAGTCCTTCTCCTTTTCCGCCTGCTTCTCCTTGCGCTTCTCTTCCTGCTGGGCGCGCTTCTCATCCAACTTCTTCTGTGCCTTCTCCTTCTTGCCCAAAAAGTACTCACCGCTCTCAATCTGCAAGTCAATCTTTCTAGGCGTCTGCGCTGGTGGGAATGGAGTATACACCTTGTCCTTCTGCTTCTTATCCAATGCCTTTTGCTTTGGCTTCTTGCGCGCTACGTTTCTCCGCTTAAAGTTCGGCAAGAATCGGCTCCAGTCCTCATCCGCGAGCTCCGGCTTCTTCGCTAACTCCCGCTTGATCATAAGCTCTTTGATGTGGTATATTGGGTGGATGTTTTTCATGCAGTCGTCCACCACCCGTCTCACATCCTTCAAGCCCTTGTAGGGCCCCATGGCGCTCACGGTATTGCCTTGCACCAAAATATAGCAGTTTGTGAGTAATTCTAACGCCTTCAATGTGTTGCCCTGCGGTCCCACAAGTCGTTGTCTGCGCTTCACAAACCGGTCCTTGTTGGAGATGGTGTTGCCAATCTTGATCACGTCGCACGCAATGTCGTCCTGAAGTACTTTTACTGCTTGCGGGAATGGCACCGACCGTGCAAGCAACTTGATGAGGTCCCGTGCCTTGAAGATGATGTAGGGGTCAAACGTCTTCAACGTCGTCTTCACCGTCATCGATCCTTCCACCAAGTCCAACACGCACGCAATATGGTGCTTGTCGAGTGCCCGGGTCACCTCCGGCCAGATTTGGCGGAGGTACTCTTCCCTGTACTTGGGGAATAATGTCATGAAGGACGACTCTTCTGCGAAAGCCTGGCCGGAGGCATTGTCCTGTTCTTGAAAGTCTTCAATATTCCACTTGTCAATGTCGGGAGTATCCCATGGCTTGTCTCTATTGTGTGTACTTGGCATTTTGATTGATATTCAAGTGAGCTTGCTTTTGGACCCCAAGAAGTCAAGTTCTTTTTTGTTGTTTTTGGTAAATGTGCACTGATAAAAGGTCAAATTATTTGTGAAATGTCAAAGGAAAAGCTCTCAAATTACCCTAGTTCAACAGTTAGGAAAAAGATTTTTAAAGAAATTTCTTTTTCTTCCCTCCGAAATTTAATTTTTTTTTCTTAAAGGGTAACTTGCGATGAGGTGCCATCTGTGCGGGTCTCTCTGGGGTATGCAGCATGATATCGCACGATGGACGGAACCAATCCTCGTCCAGAGAACTTTCTCTAGATTACTAGCAGCAAGGTAAGGCGGATGTAGCTTGTTGCAAGGGCCTGAATGTATTGTGTGCTTTTAGATTTTATACGGAATGGTCGAATTGAAAAATAAGGCTGGGGAATTTTGCTCACAAAGTGTTTCCGGGAACCGTCAAAAGCTGTGAAAAACTATATAATAAGAGTTCATTAAAGGCCCAATTAACAGTAAATAGTATTGGCAAAACAATTTAATATTATACAGCACCAACTCTCTTACATCACACAAAGTACTCCTCAGGAGTTAGAAACTTTAACCCAATATTTTTTGCAAAAGCCTTATCGCTATCGCTAAAGTCTCCTTTCCGCCCCGCGGCATCGCCCACATATAAACTCTTTTCAAAGTCTACGTTTTCCTCATTGATGCTCAAATCTTTCATCAACGCCTTCCACATCCCAACATTGGGCTTTCTATTATAGACAAACGGGTTCCGCGTGGACTTGTCATCCTTGTACCGCGGATCTTTCTTCAACGACGCAGGAAACTTCGGGGCACCATATAGGAGCACATCCAGCACACCATTGCCGCACAAGTCGCTGAGTATGTTGTCTATCTTGGTGTGGAACTTAATATAGGATTTTGAACTGGTAATGTTATCAGCAACTACACCGCCCTGGTTGGTAAAGATCACTATTAAGGGTTTTATGTTGTTAGAGCTTGCCTTTTGCAACGTTGGCACTACTTTGTCATTGAACCATCTCCAGTCGTCGCTGTTCAATGCAAATTTCCTGCCTGACTTTGTATTAATTAATGTTCCATCGAGATCAAAGCAGAGCAATGAGAATTTCTGGGACCCTGTCAAAAACCTCTGCCCGAAAAAGTCCTTTGGCTTGGCGAAGATCAAGTACGGACTCGTAGTCCACACGTATTCCGTACTTTGTTTACCTTTCCCCGCTATAGAGGCAGATTTGCTGTCTTTAACTGATAAACTGACGGCTTTATCCTGCGTGAGTTTCTTCAATATGGCTCCATTCTGCTCGTCAGCTTTGGCCGCGGTGCGCGAGACTGTGGAGGACCTCTTGGTGACTTTGTTTATTCTGCCGCCTAAAAGTTTTGTGATGTCGCTCTTGGGCATTTTCCACGAATTGTGTGAACAGGGGTACTTGAGGATTAATAAATCCAGTTTTTTTTATTATAAATGACGAGTTTTGGTTATGCTGTTGATAAGACGCTAATACCTCTTAACCATCTCATCTGAACAGCATGTAATCAGTTTCTTCGCTTCGCAAGACCCTCATTTTCCGTCCTCAAGACCGCCCCCGGAAAATGCCGATTGAGGAGAATTGAAAAAAAATTTATTTCATCCTGCACGATGCCCAAGGTAAAGTCAAGCAAAGAACCAACTAAACTGTTCAACGCCTTTCTAAAGCAAAACTGATATTCCATTTTTACGTTTGTAAACACGACATTGCTTGGCTACCATGAGTACACTCCATCAATTGTGCCATTTAGGCGTCAGACCAATCACTTCTGAGGTGTACACCGAGACGCTCAAATACTTACTCAACGCAGGAATTCCTTGCACTTACACCTTGGAAGAGAGGATAATCTACGAGTTTGAGCAACATGGGCATACCGAAACCAACGGAGAAAGCCTCCCCGAAGCGCCAGCTGGCAAAATTGCTGAAATTTTGAAAAAGTTGACTAACGGAGATTACGAAGCTGCCGAAGAAGAGCTCTCCAACGTTGCATCAAAATACTTTTACTCGGGTTCGTCCCAGCTAGTTTCGACCACCACGCCGTTGCATTTGCTTTGTTACAATGTGCCTGAGGACATTAGTGACGGTGAGGTAAAGGTTGTTGGTGAACTCATTGAGGAGTTGTTCTTAAATGGTACTGGGTGGAATTTGGTTGACTATAGCGATAACACTCCAGGATGCGTCTTGATTAACAGAAAGTTGACCTCATTGCCTATTTATAATCAGATCCTTGAAGCCGGCGTGAGGGCAGAAATGGTGTTTAGAAAAATTGACGAAGCTACCGTCGAGTTTATTGAAGAAGATGAACAGGAAGAAGAAAATGACGAGAATGAGGAAATACCGGCACTAGTATCAGACGTTAAAGAGGCGAGTATACCGAAGCCAGAAGTTTCTATCACCAAAAAGCAAAAGAAGAAGAAAGTGGAGGACCCGGCAGACAATCAGAATGCATATTTGGAAGCCAAATTAGAGTACAAAAATAATGCTCTTATAACGGCAGATAACAAAGATGGTATTATGATGAACTGGGAAACTAAACTCATGAAGCTTGGTTGCGACACGCTATTCAGGGGGATTTCTGTTGAAGAAATACAAGCACAAAAAAACACAAAAGGCAGCGAAGAGAAAGACGATGTTGAAGAAATTAATTTGCTTAACATTGGTTTCGGCATGGGCATCATTGATACCTTTATCCAAGAGAAGATACATTCTTCCGAATATTCCGGTGTAAAAATTAACCATTATATTTGCGAAGCCCATCCTGAAGTCCTTGCCAAATTGAAGCAGGACGGCTGGTACGAGAAACCCAACGTCAAAATCATCGCCGGCAGATGGCAGGATGAACTAGATAAGCTTCTAAATGAGGGCACTGTTTTCTTCAACGGCATCTATTACGACACTTTCAGCGAGCACTATTATCCGGACATGTTCCCGAATCTTGTTGACTTTCTTGTTGGGATGATTAAGCCCCACGGTATCATATCGTTTTTTAATGGGTTGGGCGCTGACCGCCAGGTGGTGTATGACGTATACTGCAAGATTGTGAAGTTGGATTTGGCCGACTATGGGCTCGACGTGAAATTTGAAGCGGTGAGTATTGATGCAGATCAAGAAAATACAGAGTTGAATAAGGGTGCTGGTGACGTGTGGAGTGACATCAAGAGATCTTACTGGAATTGCCCAATTTACTACCATCCTGAAATTAAGTTTGCTTGATATATTCTTTGACAAATGGATATACATATTTTCTTTAGTATGCAAACCGAAAGCTTTCAGGTATTGTAAAAAGGACTAATTACAATTTGACTCTGAGACGTATGAATTGTCCCTTTATCCAGCAGAACCAATTGTACGACATTTTGGGAAACTTTAGGAAGAAATCACGAACCTTACAATGAAGTCTCACTATTCAGGTCAATATATCTATGTCTATTAATGTTCACTGATAGAATTTGGATTTCAAGTTTAATTCATTTATAAATCACCCTTGTACTTTATGTACTCTGGATTCTTTTCCAAATACTCCAATGCGGTCTTAATATCTATGTTAATGTCTTCAATAAGTGCTTCCTTGGTGGTGTAATCCAATTCTGGTCGTATGTAACCCAACACATTGAATTTGATGTTAGCGCCGTAAAAATTCGACGAAAATTTGTGTATAATGTGCAACTCTGCCGTCTTCTCCTTGTTGTTATAGAATGGGTTCCATCCAATAGACATTACATGCGGCAAGATTGACTCGCGCTCATGCTCTTTGAGCTCGTTGCCGTAGTTGAAAGTGATATCTCTGATGCCGTCGATGGTCTTGATACTCTTGGTGGCGGATGGACGCTGCGACTGGTCCTTGACTACCTGGGCATAGCCAAAGTAGACGCCGGTCTCCAAGTTTCTGAATGTCTCCGATAAAGTTTCTATAGGGACATTGGCAGTGGGAATGCCTAGTTCGGAGGAGCCTCTGCCAAAGCCGGAAACAATGTTACTATGCTCTTTAAGCGGGAACGGTTTCTGCGGTGAGTCTGGGATCTCAACTTGTGGTCTAGCCATTTTTGTGGATAAAATAAATTACTTGTTGAGGAAAACGGGGAGATAGAGACAAGAAAAAGTACATATCTCGCCAGATATGTGCTTTGAAGGCGGCGGGAATAGAACATTGACCACCTTTTTGAGAGTGTAAGGATTACCAATCGCTCAATTGCAGAGGACAGCCTTACCGAGGACGGCCACAGCGTAGACATCACATGCAATGACCGGAAATTTTGAATCCTTTGGTGTGGTATATGTATGTTGCGTGGCACTTCAAGTGGTGGAGGTTGGAAGCTATCAAATCTAGGCCTTATTCTGCTTCCAGATTGTTGCTGCTTAAAGAAACCTTGCTTCTTGCAATAGGCAGCATGTGGAGGAGCAAGTTTCCCTATATTCCTAAGATGACTAGTAATTTTTATAGCGGTGAGCAGTGCAATTTTGTAGTTGTAGCGGCTGGTACAAGTAATTTACTAGCACTCTTTTGTTTGTTTTTTTGGGGGGCCCTGCTCCTTTCTACATTTAGCCACCGGCCTTAACTACAATAAGTATAGAAATACTATCTCCAAGAGCCTTTTGATGCCCAGGTCCCTTAGAAGTATCCCAGGCTACGAATTTAAAAAAGGGGTGAAACTACCCCCATATTCAGAAAAAAGAATCGCAAAGACATCCATCGATTGATTTTCTCACCGATATTTGAATTTCACTTTAAGGGATCACAAAGAAGCTTGTCCAAACTCTCTACCAAGGGCCTTTTCAAATTTAGTTCTTTTTTATATGAATTATCGGTATAAGAGATTCTGTCGCAATATATAAAGTTTCAAATGTCTTAACTTAAAGCTTCAGCATTACCAACATGGCTACGAACGAAGAGTCGGAGGCTTTCTTTAATAAGAGTCAAAACCTTTTGGCCAATGACACAGATGCAAATAAGATTAAAAAATTGAGGGATGGTGTGCTATCGACAATTCACCACTCTCCGGCTAATCGAGAATTGCTAGACAGACGTATCAAGAGACTTCGAATTAACAAGGCAATTGTTCAAACCCAAAAGTACTATGGACGACCAATTGACTTTGCAGACCCTGCAGAGCGAGAGAGATGCTGTCCCTACGCTAACTTTACAGGCCGTAAAATTTTGGACCACCGGAGCGTATCTGTAGATCAGATGAAGTCAGCTTTGGCGGGCACCCACAGCTTTAGAAAATTCAAAGTGATGCATGATGGCCCTTACAAAAAGTCAAATAAAGCAGAGGTTCCTGAGTTTAGCGAGCCTCCTCCTCCTCCCTCCAGTCCACCGCCAGAAGAAGTTATGGCTGAACAAGTACCGCCTCCTCCTTTACCCTCACTTCCGACGCGTCCCGTGGTATCAAATACTAAGCATTCAGGTGTATTGAGTCAAATTCAACAACAAGACCAGTTACTGAACCAACAACTGCTAGTACAGAATGAACAAAAATGGCTTCAAGTCCAGTACTCTGGTCATAAGGAGTCGCACTCCTTAAATGATAATCATGAAAATCAACACTCAAATGGGCAATATCAATATCAGGGTTACAGTGACTCTCAAAAAAGATACCGCGAGTTTGCTTATAATCAAGGAAATCGCCAAACCGCACGTAATGGGAACTTTCATCAGCAGCAGAGCCAACAAATAACACGGAACCTGACTTTTCCTTATGGCCAGCTGTCATACGGGCTGTATCCTCAAGACAATCACCATCAAGCGCTACACTCTTTTTCACAGTATTACAACCAGCAGGCACGGGAGTACCAGATAAACTTGAGGTACTCGGGAAACCAAGGCTCTCCGTATTTGGCTCAACAAGGTCCTCAAGGTAATAAACGGGGTTACAACTTAAGCCGGCTGGGATACTATAATGGACCGAACAACAGATATTACCTAAACTATGACCAGAATAATGATCAGGATAGCAAAGATATAGATTATTGAAGGATAATGATTAAAACAGTGCTCGGCTTTGTATCGCGCCCTAATGCAATATCTTTACATATCAGTTGAAAAGAGTGCATCGGTCTTTCACCAGAAATTCTTGCACAAAATCTCAATTAAAGAGCCTATTAACTCATGCGGCATCCTTATTTTGAATAAATCATTTTTTACTTGAATCATGCTTTCTCTTTAGACTTTTCAGAATATTATAGTAACTGTGTATATTTACCTTTTAAAATTATTTCTATTTACATACCAAAATCACCGATTTTGGAATATATCCCACATGCCCTTTTTATGCAACAAGGCCAATATTAATACTCCTGGCAAGTGCCAAACGGAGCCCCAAAACATTTTCTTTGCGTAGACACTAGCCAACTTCATTCCTTCGCTATTTGGTCTCACTAACAACATATTGTTTCTTGAGTAGTTTTTTCTCTGCTGGTTCCAGAACTGAAACGACAAGTAGCTTAACCAGGCATTTAATGCGAAGGAGTCGGCCTGGAAGTACCAGTCCGTGACACCAAAGTAACTTAATCCAAAACAGAGCGGAAACATCAACAAGGCGTACCGGAGGGCCACTCTCGCGTTCAAACGAGGGTTTTCAAAGGCAGTCATAACGTACCCAGCAAACTTGTACTGCTCTCTGATATTGTGACTGAGAGCATTGAAGTGGGGGAACTGCCATGCATAAAGTAAGACAGCAAGACACCAAGCTGCCGGGTGATCCAACGTGCCCGAGGCGGCGGCCCAGCCCATCAATGGCGGTATGGCGCCCACGATGGCTCCGACCCAGGTATTGAGAATAGACTTTCTTTTCAACGATGTGTATATCCAGGAGTATAAGACGATATTAAGGAACCCCAAGCTAGCAACTAGAGGGTTGACACCCGCATAAAGCGTGCAAACACCCACCGATCCTGTCAAGGCAGCGAACTGGTACGCCTGAGTAGGTGTCACTAGGCCTCGCACCACGGGTCTTGTCGATGTTCTGGTCATGCGTTTATCGAACTCTGGCTCACGGCCCATATTGATGGCGTTGGCGGCGCCTGAACAGAGGGAGGTCCCCACGGTGAGGAATAAAAGCTGCGACACCGTGGCGGGGTATGGAGAAAGCGCATATGAACAGATTGAGGAGAGCATCACGAGAATCGTGAGGTTAGGCTTCGTCAATGCAATGTAGGCGTTTATTTGTTTCTTGAGAGATGTTGTAGACGCTTTGCCAGCTACTGCTTTCGGAGAAACTTTGAACGGAATATGGCTGGATGCAGAAGCGGAAGTTTGCGGGATCGCCAGCTGGGCATTAACCTCACAAATACCGCTATTTTTCACAGCGGGGTCTGCAATCTGCAATGATGAAGATGGTGATTTCTCACGGTCGCCGGCTGGCTGGCACGATATTATAAACTTCTTTGCATTGTTGGCATCTTCAAAGCTGTCTGTGATCAAAGGGGCGTTCCTGAGGAAGAAGTTGTGTCCGATAGATGGCCTTGACAACCGCACGTTGTGTGATAGCGGCCTTATTGCATGTTGAAAAATTATTCTCACGGAAGAGACCCGTATTATAGGGTTGTGATATGTGGATAGAAGCAAGGGGACGCTTTGAAGCTTGGGGACGCTTTGAAGCTTGGGGAACATCATGGCTGCCTTGTGCGCATGCCCTGTGGAACGCTCGATGATGCTATCGCCCTTTTAACACTCTGAAATAGCAGCACTGATAGTGCAAGTAGCCGGTGGATAAATCTCAAATTCCCAAAAAAAGCAGAAAAATTACAGAAAATAGGGGCGAGCAGGGTAACCGCAGGCATCTACGATCAAGCAATCCGGAGCGTCGCTCTTTTGGAGTGGCGGATCTCCAGCGCTTCTGGCGCACGCTAGCTATTGCCATCAACAGTCAGCACTGACGCGGTTAATGAAAGAGTCTTACTCGTTAGTTTATTGATTGGCTCGAGAATCGTTTTTACAAATTCAACCGTAGCACACAGAATATAATACAATGTCCGTGGAACAGCCTAGTTCTAGCGCCTTGCCACAGGCCGCCACCAACGACAAAAAGGAAGTGCAAGCCTTGGAGGAAGACGATGAGTTTGAAGACTTCCAGGAAGAAAGTATGTGAAAGACAATAAGTAGAGCTTGCTGTTCTATCTTCTGATGTCTATTTGAAGCACGAATACTAACAATATATACAGCATGGCCTAATGAAGAAACCTTGAGTGTCCAAGATCAAGACAAGTTATGGGACGAAGACTGGGATGACGATGATGTTGAAGACGACTTTGCTCAGCAGCTTAAGTAAGTACTTCTAGACGGAATAGTACTTTATATTAACTATTACTATTTAAATATCGAAGCAATTGGTCTGTTTGTGCCTTGACATGGAGCAAAATGCTTTTGAAATAAAAGTCATTTCGCGACATGCAATAAAACCATATATACTAACTTACTCATTATAGGGAAGAATTGGCTAAAGCTCACCACAAAAAATAGATTTCATCAGCTTATTCATTATGACCAACAAATTTCTTATGCCACGAATTAATGCAAGAGTTACTAAGTAAACGCCAATATGAAGTTGTGACAATATAAGGGAGTGTAAGCTCACATCACAGAAAACAAATGTGCATTCAAAGCTTTTCGCGAAAATCTCATCTTCCATCAGTTGATGCCCGAGTGTATTATGTCAATGTATAATTGCAAGTTTCATGTCTGCGTTTTTTCATAAAGTTAGTTTGTAAATTAAAATATTAAATAGAAAATTAAACTTTAGCTCTCGTTCATGCTGCTTGTGAACGATTATAATGCTTCAAGGCTGTCTCCAATAGTAACGGCGCCCAGTTGCGTAGCTATCTGTAAATTTTTTAAGCATTGTTTTGACATCAGTTTTTATAATCATGTTCTGATAATGATGTTCAGGAAAGCGAAATATGCGTTTGTATAAAGTATACTAGCAGAAAATTCGCGAATCGTGAAATTGGGGCCCATTGATTTTTTGAATTTCTTATTACAAGAGTTGCTACGGTTCTTGCTTTGCTTCCTCTGTTTCTTCCATCTTCCCTGCTTCGTCTGATTTTTAATGATATATCACTATATGGCATGAAGGACCAAGAGTGGCTGGTGGCAGAAACGGTTTAGTCACATGATATAGCATAGTATATTGCCACCGGAAAACAGCTGCTCCAGCAGCAAGGAAACATCTGTCGACCGGACAAGAACTAGCACGCAAAATAGAGGAGGTGCAACAAAAAAAACGCCACTGCATTATTAATAGATTGGAAAAGTTTGGTGGTGATATTTCAACAGCGGTTTCGTACACTTTCACCAGAGGCTGCTATCAGAGCTTCACGGTAGTTATAAAGGGAAGCAGGTACACTTTTATTATGCTTTCTCATTGCGCACAAAAATCCCTTCCAAGGTATCTAAATGATGCCCTGTCTCGGGGGATCTTGAGCATCCCTGTACGGTTCGCCTCCACTCTTTCCTCAAAGACTATCTTGTCCAATCAAAGACTTGCCAGCCACTTTGTCACCACCAAATTTCAAAAGCAATCCGAAGATACTTTGAAGTACCTCAACTCTGGCAGCAGTAATTTTAAAACAGACACGAGAGTTGAAGCTTTGTCCGATCACGACTTGCTTCAAAATAGACTAAAGTCCATTGACCAAAATATCATTGAAAAATTCTACAACGAAACTCTCAAAAGATTGTCCAAAGAAGCAGAACAAAAAGGAGAACAAAAGCGGGAAGAAGATGAAATCGAAAGAAAAAAGGATGAGTCTGAAGATGAAGTGACTAAAGAAACCGAAAACACTTCTGTTGTCGATGGCGCCAAGGCCTCATCTGGTATTGGCTCCTCTGGTGGATCATCCTTCTCGTCTAATGGCAGCGGCGACAGCGGCAATTCCAATAGTTCCAAAAAGAAATCGTCCAGTGATATGCCTCAAATCTATCCTCAGATCATGGCGCTTCCCATCTCCCGCCGTCCATTGTTCCCAGGGTTTTACAAGGCCGTTGTGGTCTCCGATCCTTCGGTGATGAAAGCCATTAAGGAAATGTTGGACAAAAGGCAACCATATGTAGCTGCCTTCCTATTTAAGGACGAAAATGCTGAAGCAGACGTTATCAACAGCACAGATGAGATTTACCCTGTGGGTGTGTTTGGTCAAATCACCAGTGTTTTCCCATCCAAAGATGAAAAAACTGATGTTGAAACTATGACTGCGTTAATCTATCCTCATAAGAGAATAAGCATAGACAAGTTGACCGCTCCAAGAAGTGAGGAAGAAATCGAAGCTTACAAAACCGACAGGGTCAATCAATTTGAACAGGAAGCTATCAAAGAGCTTGAGAATGAAGGCAAGCTATTTGTTGACTTGTCTCCAAAGAAAGGTAGCGCAAAGACCATTGCCACTGATAAAGAAGAGAGTTCCGAAAGTCAAAAAGACGATTCAATAATTCAGAAGGAAGAATTGCAGAAATTGTCTCCATCTGAAGAATCCGAAAGATTGCGCGTCGAAGAGCAAAACGCACAATATCTCAAAGAGAAAGAATTACTTATTCTTGAAAAGATGGACGAAGAGGAAAGCGCTAATCCGACAGCTTTTTTGAAAAGCCACTCTGTCTCTCTTGTCGACGTCACTCCATTGGAAGATGATCCATTTGACAGGAAATCTCCAGTCATAACTGCTTTGACTTCCGAAATTTTGAAGGTTTTTAAAGAAATTTCCCAGTTGAACACCATGTTCAGAGAGCAAATTGCAACTTTCAGTGCCTCTATTCAATCAGCAACCACTAACATTTTCGAAGAGCCTGCAAGATTGGCTGACTTTGCTGCCGCCGTTTCCGCAGGCGAGGAAAAGGAGCTTCAGGAGATCTTGGACTCTTTAGACATTGAACAAAGATTAAAGAAGTCTTTGATTGTGCTCAAGAAAGAGTTAATGAATGCTGAATTACAAAACAAAATCTCAAAGGACGTTGAAAGCAAGATTCAGAAAAGGCAAAGAGAATATTACTTGATGGAACAATTGAAAGGTATTAAACGTGAATTAGGTATAGACGATGGCAGAGATAAGCTTATTGAAACTTTCAAAAAGAGAGTGGAAAAACTCACGTTGCCTGAGAATGTTGAGAAAATTTTCAATGATGAATTGACGAAATTATCCACTTTAGAAACCGCAATGTCTGAATTCGGTGTTGTGAGAAACTATTTGGACTGGATTACTCAATTACCTTGGGGCATCAAGTCCAAAGAAAGATACAATATTCCAAACGCTTTGCAAATCCTTGATGAAGATCACTATGGTTTGAAGGATGTTAAAGACCGTATCTTAGAATTTATCGCCGTCGGCAAATTATTGGGTAAAGTTGATGGTAAAATTTTGTGTTTCGTTGGTCCACCAGGTGTTGGTAAAACCTCCATTGCCAAGTCTATAGCTAGAAGTTTAAACAGGAAATACTTTAGATTTTCTGTTGGTGGTATGACTGATGTTGCTGAAATTAAGGGTCATAGAAGAACTTACATCGGTGCTTTGCCAGGTAGAATTGTTCAAGGTTTGAAAAAGGCTCAAACTGAAAACCCATTGATCTTGATTGACGAGATTGACAAAATTGGTTTTGCCGGTGTTCACGGTGACCCCTCAGCTGCTTTGTTGGAATTGTTAGACCCTGAACAAAACAACTCTTTCTTGGACAACTATTTGGATGTTCCAATTGACTTGTCCAAGGTGTTATTTGTCTGTACTGCAAACACTTTGGACACCATTCCTAGACCTTTGTTAGATAGAATGGAAGTCATTGAATTATCGGGATACGTTGCTGACGAAAAGGTTAAAATTGCTGAAAATTACTTGATTCCGCAAGCCAAGGAAAAGAGTGGTTTGAAAGATGCGCATGTTGACATTACTGATGAAGGTATAGCTTCGTTGATCAAACAATATTGCAGAGAAAGTGGTGTGAGAAACTTGAAGAAGCAAATTGAAAAGGTGTATAGAAAAGCCGCTTTAAAGATTGTCAAGACCCTTGATAAAGAGATTGACGAAACTGAGGAAGAAAGCAAACAAGTTGAGACCGCTGCCAAGGAAGAAACCGGAAAGAAGGAAACTGAAATTGAAGCCAAGACTGCCAGCGAAAAGAAAAGCGAAAAGTCTATTGAAGCTCTTGAGAACGATTCTAACTCAATCAGTGATGTAACGTCATCTGCTGTTAAGGAAGGTGAAAGTAAGTCTGAGGAAACAAAGGCTGTTGAAGATGGCGTTTCCAAGAAGGACCAAATTGAAATTCCAAAAGACTTGAAGATTACTATCAATCCTGAAGACTTAAAAGACTACATTGGGCCAGCCGTTTTTACATCTGACAGACTCTACAAGACTACTCCACCCGGTGTGGTGATGGGTTTGGCCTGGACCAGTATGGGCGGTACCGCTTTGTATGTCGAATCCGTTCTAAACCAACCAATCACCGAGCACTCTCACGCTCACTTGGAAAGAACCGGTCAATTAGGTGATGTGATGAAAGAATCCTCTATTATTGCTTACTCTTTTGCCAAAATGTTCTTGGCCAAAAACTTCCCAGAAAACCGTTTCTTTGAAAAAGCCTCCATTCATTTGCATTGCCCTGAAGGCGCCGTTCCAAAGGACGGTCCAAGTGCTGGTGTTACCATGGCCAGTAGTTTGTTAAGTTTAGCCTTAGATACTCCACTTCAGCCAACTGTGGCGATGACTGGTGAGATTACATTGACTGGTAAAGTGTTGAAGATTGGCGGTTTGAAAGAAAAGACTATTGCTGCCAAGAGATCTGGCGCTAAGACTGTTATCTTCCCTAAGGACAACTTACCAGACTGGATTGAATTGTCTGAAAACATTAAGGAAGGTTTGGAGTTTGTCGCTGCCGAATGGTATGACGAGATATTCAAGAGATTGTTTCCAGATGTCACCAAGGACAAGGGAAGCAGCGTTTGGAAGAAGGAATTCGAAAGAATTGACGCCAAGAGCAAGTCCGAAAAGTCCAAAAACAACAGTGATTGAAATATTTTAATACGCTCTATATGATAATGAACGCATTTTGTAAATAGTTTTAGAATATGTCTGTAGAAATATAGACCGTTAATGGTTTGCGTAGCATTAAACACCCACCCTTGTGGTGCGCTTATCCTCTAAAATTGTGGCAAAAGGGATAGTTGATGTGCACTTAGTAACATGTGCTGTCTTTTCTTTTTCTGCTCCGCGGGGTTCCAAGCTCTGCGATTTTTTTCCTGTTATTTTTTGTCCTTTTTATTGTTGTCTTTTCCGGCTCTTCTTCTTTTTCCTTCCTTCTCGCTCGACTACATCCAGAACTTCTCAGTGTTTCTCGTCACCAATACCTTCAGCCTTTTTAACCAGTAAGTATCTAACGCTGTGTTTTATTCTATATCGCAGACGTTCGTGTGCTGCCTGTCTATCAGCTTTTGCTATTTGTTTGTTACTCATTGAAACAAGGCCATCTGATTAGCTCATCCGTCAGCGCCTATAGTGTTACTTGCCTTTCATCCACTTGTGACCAAAAGCCCTTTTCACAAGGCGTCTTGTGAAATTAGTAATCCATGAGCCACCTTTCACAAGCTTTCATTTACTTTAATCTAGGATAACAAGCGAGTTCTATTCTTTTACCTTCTTAATCTCGTTGATTATTGTGTTATGTCCTGAAGATTAGTAAACCGTATAAAGGGGTTCATCGGTTTGTGATTGGGGGAACAAGATTGCCGTTTAACCAATTTCGTTGTCACTCCGAAAGCCATTTCTTGAGTTAGCACATCTGCGATACAGAGCACATTTTATCATGAATAAATTTAGTTGTTTTATTGAAAGATTATAATTTACTAACATTTGATAATAGGCTTATTCTGTTTGCTCAGCGATAAACTTATCCAATCACAATATCATTACTCAAACTCACCAAATAATTAGTAACACGATTCAAGATGTCTTCTTCCAGTGGTGCTTCTGCCGTATTATATAGACAGTTCAGAGAACTTACTGATCCTAAAAAAGGAATACCATCTTTTAACATTGAACTCCAAAATGACAATATCTTCCTCTGGAATGTAGGAGTGATGGTGTTAAATGAAGATTCTATTTATCATGGAGGCTATTTCAAGGCCCAAATGAAGTTTCCATACGATTTCCCATACTCTCCACCAAGTTTCAGATTTACTCCAGCAATCTACCATCCAAATGTTTACAAGGACGGTAAACTTTGCATAAGCATTTTGCACCCTGCTGGAGACCCAACAACTGATGAGCCCGATGCCGAAACCTGGTCCCCAGTGCAAACTGTGGAGACTGTATTGATCTCTATCATCTCCTTATTGGAAGACCCAAATATTAACTCGCCGGCTAATGTTGATGCTGCTGTTGACTGGAGAAAAAATAGAAAAGCTTACAATGCCAAGGTTAAGGCACAAGTTGAAAGAAGTAAGGCAGACATACCTGAAGACTTTGTCATGCCAACAGCCAAGACTGCATACAGTGCATCAACTCCTTCATATGACCAAAACGATACTATAGACGAAAACTTTTTCTACGACGATAGCGACCAAAGTTACGAAGAGGACTCTATTATGGATGATTTTGAGGAGGATGACGATGAAGAAGATGAAGAAGATGCAGAAATATCATCGACAAGCGCATCAGAAAACAAGTAAAGATGAGAACAATGTTTAATGAGACCTTTTGAGCTCACCAGGACGGTGTTTAAAGAAAAAAAGTAAAAGAACAAAGCTGATCTTTGTTTCCTCAGCAATTTCTCATTTCATTTTTTTTCCTCTTTTTGTTTTTTAGTTTGTTTACAGTCATATGAGTAATATCTTTTTATTTCTTCATTTGTTATTACTTCCGTTTTTTATTCTTGTTTTGTACAGTATAATCTGGTGCTTTTTTATACTATTGTTATAGTTATTTCCTCTCACGTTTTACTGTTTGTTGGTATATTTGAAGACTCGTGGATGGTTCAGTTACAGAATACAATTGGGATATCCTAATAAAGGTTTTATGATTACTTTTTTCTCTTTATTTCTTTATTCACGCCTTTTCTACTTTTCTCTTTTCAAGTCTTGTTTTTGAATTTTAATGCATCACATTTTTGATTTCTTTAGTCTCCTATTTGAACCTTCTGTTACTGTTCTAAATCTTTAATCCATCTTGGAGCTCTTCGCTTATCTCATCTATTTCCACAGGATTTGCGAACAGAAGACTGCCCGTATATATGTGTCAAGTCATTTGGAGTTTCACATACCCTGTCCTATAATCATTTTTGGATACCTAGACTGAGGCTATGGTTTTCTTGCAAATATATAGCTTGAAGCGTCCCTGCAATATGTCATCATCCGACTTTTGAGAAATTCTCCTACAATGCCCCCACAGAAGCTATTGCATGCTCCGAAACACACTCGCCCGCGTCCTTGGTATATTGTATGACTCTCCGATCGATGAGTATAGAAGTACAAAGCGGATTTGTCGTTCCGAAGCGGGACATTTGCCGCTTGTGTGTGACATTAATAATTTCAAAATGGCTAGATGGCTCAAAAGAGTTTAACGTTAAATTGTGAAGGGGTATGTAACCTGTAGAAGAGGGGTTCCTTTTAATACAATATTTAAGGAGCTCGGTAGTCCACTTTCAGTTGGAGGACAAACGATTACAGAAAGATATTGCGTAGATGGATTCAGTTCAGGAAGAAACAAACGGGAAACTTTTATTTAGTTAGTAGAAATTGAGAAGAACTATGAAAACAGGCAGAGCTGGCAAAAATGATATTTAAAATTAATGTTTATATACTTGTTTGTCTGACAGTATAGAGCATTAATTGTACTAAATTTATGAATGTTCCTGCTTGGCCAAATTGAATGTGATACTTGTAGATGTTTTTGGCTACTTTGAAAAGCATCCAGCAGCCTGGTTGATGGGAAAATCCATGGGAATGGCCCACGCGATCCGCTTGCGTAGTAATTATTTGAATTACTTCTTTTCAAATTTCAATGATGAGCTGCTCAAAATCCGGACTCCTTGATAATTTTTTCCAATTGCTGAAGCTTCAACTTTGCCAATCCTTTCGGATAATTTTTTTCTGTAATTAACAACACAAGAAAGTGCTCATTTTTTTTGGATATAACCAAGTGCAAGAAAATAGACTTGTGGTCGATTTCCAAGTTAAACCAGAATAAATTCAACGAAGTATTGTCAATCCTGCTATCATTGCTATTGGCATCTGCGTTTAGTATAAGGGAGCTATTGTTAAAAGACTGTTTTGGCTCGGTATTTGTGCTACCATTAGCGTTGATGTCAACTCCCTTGTCAGATAAGTTTGAAGAAGCGCTGCGGTCGTCACCGTTAAGCACCTTTTTAATTCCATTAGTGTCCTGTTTGAATAATTTCAAATAATTAGACCGCTTGCTGTAATCAATACCATCAACGTTCTTCTTGTAAGCAATAAAATCTTTTCTATATTCGACGTAGCAGTGGAACACATAGTGGGATAACAATTCTAGGATGGCGTGAGAGTCCGTGATAACGTCGGGCGAGTAGTCTTTCTCGTTTGCTGTTAATGTATTTCTATCTGAAAACGGATTGATAGTACCTTGCTCACTGGTGTGATTCCCTTGAGAAAAGTTTCCGAACTCATTGTCGCGGGTAGCATAGTTGGAGCTGTTTAACGTTGACTGGTTTATCGATCCGTAATTTTGCACATTGCCTTGCCCATTATATCCATCGCCATTATATGGTCTGTTACCATTACCATTAGTTTGGTTCACATTACTTTGCCCACCTGGGTTGTTTCTGAAAACTTTTGCAAAGTCAATAGCAGTAAACTGGTCAAGAAACTCCAAATAGATTCTGTCATGTGAGCTAAAATTCAATGATGTGAGCGCAAGTGGTTTCGCTATTGATATAGACGAGAGCAATGGGGCACCATTTTTACTAGAAAGGATAGATATTGCCAAGGGGCGAGGGGCTTCGCTCTGACTATTCGATATGGTAGAAGAATCATTGATTATTGAGTCTAGAAGTGGAGCAATTGCCTTTGATTTGAACATTTGTAGTAATGGTTATGTAAAATTTATCTGATGATGGTAATAATAGATTTTGTATTTTCGGATTCTAAGGTGCGCAGTTAAAGTTTTTCAAAAATTTGAGCTCTCCGGATAAAGCAATTACTGCATATTTATTATAGGGTTCGAATTAAGTAGAAAAACTATATGCGAGTTGTGCAGTGTTCAAATTAATTACTGTTAGGCTGTTTATCTCCTTTTGTAATTTGTCTGTATCTCTGACATCTCTTGTGTTTCCTAGGATATTGAAAAAGGAAAACAAAAAGCATCGCATGGTACGGTGCTCCCAACCGAAGTATTTTTATCTCATCTAAAATTTTTTTCACTATGACGGATCAATTAGAGAACTTTCAAAAATGTCATAAAACAATTGATAGCGGCCTGCCACCCATCAAACAGCATTAAAAAGGTACTTAAGGATCCATTTTTTTATAATGTCAAGTTACGGATCTTCTGACGAAGAAAGCTTGATGGACAATATTAAAAACAAAACCACCGGTGTTCAGCTTGGATATGTCGATGTGCCTATCTCAGCAGATGAACAACCATACGTTGAAGATTCTTTTATCGGCGGCGAGCCTTTATGGTTAAATGGTGCTTATCCTTCCAGAGAGTTGCTTACTTGCAAAAGCTGTAATAGCTTGTTGTCATTATTGTTGCAATGTTATGCTCCTTTGCCGGGAAGCGTTGACGATAGAGTGATTTACGTTCTCGGTTGCCCAAAATATCAGTGTAACAGAAAAAAGGGCAGTATACGGTGCATCAAAGGTATCAAAAAGAATAAAGAAGTACCAATTGAGATCAGTTTGGAAGAGAAACTCAAATTGGAAAATGAGAAGAACTATGAAATTAAGTTGAAGAATGGGTTATTTGGCAAGGGTACGAGCGACGAACAAAAGGGCGAGACCAAAAGCAACCCTTTTGCAAGTGACGGATCAAGTAACCCGTTTTCCGGTAAGGCTCTAGCCAGCACTGGTACTAATCTATTCAGTTTATCTTCTGGATTAACTAATCCATTCGCTGCAGCAACTAAGAAAGACGGTACTGTTACTAAAGATACCAAAACGAAAGCTTCTCAACAAAAGCCAAAAGTTGAAGAAAAGACTTCCTACTCGCAAATTGCCTCCAAAAACGCACCAATGGAAAAATCAAAATATGAAAATAAGGAGAAGATAGTATTACCACAATATCCAGGATACATTCTTTACGTTGAAAAGGAAAAAATTGGAAGTGACGACGATGTGTTACCACCAATACCTCAGGACTTACAAATTGAACAAGATGATGTTGGCGATGCAGGGTCGATTAAGCAAGCGATTGAAGAGTCCCGCAGTAAGAAAAATGGCGTGGAAGAGTTTAAATCAGAAGTGCTCAAAGACGCAGAGTTCCAGAATTTCTCCAAAAGAGTTGCTCACAACCCAGCACAAGTGCTACGGTACGACCTTGGCGGTAAGCCATTAATTTATTCGTCTAAAGATGCAAAATTGCGTGATATTGCCACTGTTCCAAAACCATTATACAACTCTAACTCCCAAAGACAATTTGAATTGCAAGTGATGCCAAAGGCCATTATAGATTTGGAGTCTAATATCAATAATGTCATGGAAGGTATGGAATGGGGCACTATACATGTCTATACGGATGTTGAGGACTTTATTGCCCCTCAGTTATTCCAAGAGGACAAGCAGGTTGGGTACGTTGAGGAATGGGTAGAGGTAGAATGGGAGGAGCAAATAGATTACACCAGCATCAAGAAGCGTTGAATAGGAAGGGCATTTTGGTTCATATAGTTTAATTCCTTTTAATGGCATTAATTACAAAATACTCGATTTGTAAGAAATAGTATCATAGCGTGCTGATTTGTAGCAAAAGCACTTTATGATAGTTAATATTGAACGTTGGATTTATCATGGGGAGTAGTATAACATCAGAGGTATCAGCTGATCAGGCCTGTCCCGGCCCTTACATAATCCGGGGCGCGAGGTTGCGCACTCCGGAGACCTGGTTGCGAGAAAAAGAAAATTGTTGTTTTATTTGGCACCCCAAGTTCTCTTTACTTTTTGTGCGTCTCTAAGAGGACTGTTGCTGATTTATATTTCATCTCACCGTTTTCCTCAAGGCTTCTCTTCTCATGGCATTCTAGCTTTCTCTTGTGACCAGTTCATGCCCGTACAGCAGATTCTCCAGGAAACAGTTGTCAAATAACATTTCAGTTCATGCCTCGCTCTCATCGCCGGCTTCTTTTTTCCGTCATCAGCAATAGATTTTTTAGATAAGGGCCATCTCCATCGCCACAGACCTGAAAGTCAACGACTTCAAAAGCATTTTTTTTTACTACACATACAGCGGGATGTCACCGCTACCGGCAGCTGCCAGCGAGGCCCCAAACATGAAAATCCTGATGTCAAAGACATGGGTGTTGCCTCCTAGACCAAAACCCGGCAGAAAGCCTAGCTTGGACACCCCAACCACCAAGCGAAAGGCCCAGAATAGAGCTGCCCAAAGGGCCTTTAGAGAACGCAAAGCAAGCAAGATTCAAGAGTTGGAACAATGTTTGTCGGAGTTGAAGCATGAGAGGAATAGAATCGAAATTAATCTCACGAATGCTAACAATGATTACAGCATCCTCAACAAGAACTTTAATAATGTGCTTGTGGAAAAGAAGGCCCTATTAACCAAAGTGGCCCAACTCACAGAACAATTGAAAATCAAGGAATGTCCATCCTGCAAAGGCCGTCTCATTAATAATTCTGATGGGGTGTCGCCTTTCAACGCTGGTGCGGACTCCACCGATATAATATCGAATTTGAGCGCCAAGATAACGTACTTGGAGAAGTCCATGGAAGAGAAAGATTCTTACATCAGGCAAATCCAACAGCAGCAACAACAGTCACTGCAGGACAGACATGTCTCCATGGGTTTTGCCGCTCCTTCCCCAAGTATAGTCTCATCAATGACAAACTCTCCTTCTCCATTTGGTTACACGAATGGTAACAACAGTTCCTATAATATTGGCAATAATAATTGCAATACCAGCTTTTTCAGCAATGATAATAACAATAATAACAAAAACCATGGCACCATTGGCTCTAAATCTGTGAGCTCGCTTCCTACACCATCTAGTCAGCACGCAAGTCCTTTCCCTTCAACTACGAATGACGGCAATTGTGGCGCTTGCGACAAGGACTGCTGTATTTGTGAAACTATCGGTATCAAGAGCTCTGCTAACAAGGCTGCTTCTATAATCCAAGAGCAAATAAGACTTGAAAAAGAACAACAAAAGCGGCAGCAATTTGAACAAGAACATATAAGTCGGGAAATCCAGGATTTCAAGCCGTTGAAAGCTGTTCCATTAAAGAGAATGCGCGACACTGTTGAGGAAGAGATTGATTTCACCAAGCAGTTTCAGGCCAATGAGCCTGCGCCTACCGTTGTAAGCCTCAATAGAGATACTAAGACTTCTTACCGTTCTTTGAAGCAGCAGAAGCTTGACAAATTTTTCCAAAGGGCAAAGAAATTGCAAGACTCTGAAAACACTAGCGCAAACAAGCCAGGCATTACCCCACTGCAATCTAGTTCAAAGCATGACTCACATTCACACTTTTCCTCTGACATTTTCTCCAATAATGATTTATTTAAAAGTTTTGTGTCAAAGGACAAATTTGAGCCATGCGGTTTTTGTTCTGATGATTCTCCGTGTGTTTGCAGAGAGGCGCTGAGAGAATCCAAAAGCTCCATAAGCGCCGCCACTGTTTTTGGCGAAAGTGCTGATTCAGATAGAAACGGAAACCACGAAATTAATGAGCCAGAATTGATGGATGAAGATTTGAAATTGCCACCAATTTTGTCCTCAAACAACAAAGCCAAGAACGTGTCTAATAATAAGGAAAAGTTACATGTGCTCCATCCGGGACCAACTGTTGAGCTCAACCAATACAAGTCTTCGCCCTCTTTGACTAACAATGGCTTTCTCCCGCAGGGGCCAGAGTTGACGGTGCTTGATTATCCCAAAGAAAAGGAATCGTCGTTTTTGATTGCTAGTATAAATAAGGAATTTGCACCAAGCATGTCAAATGACAACACAAAGACCGGCTGCACTGGTAACCCTGGTACCTGTCTTCAGTGTCAAACTGATCCGATGTCGACTTTGTTTTGTACCACCATTGCTTCCAAGGTCTCTGACGAACGTAGTAAACCTATTTTTCAACCAAAACTCCAGCAGCGTTCTGTCTCCGCCGCTTCACTACCTGGTATGGATGCTAATAACAGTAACGTCCCTTCTTCGGGGCCATCGTCAGATGTCTCTTCTGCGTTCTCCTCAGTATCTTCTTCTTCTTCCTCTGCTTCGACTAGCAACACTAGTTTACTAGATGTCGCCACCACTGCGCCTGACGGTAAACAGCTTTTTATTCCTTGTTCCGATGCTTATAAAACATTAAGTCGTCACGAACAGTTTAAAAAGGTGGACTTCAACTCTTTGGTCGGCAAGCTTACTACCAGAGGAATGCAAGTTGAAGTTCAATCCGTGGTGAATGTGCTCAGAGAACTTGATAGACGATTGTATCACTGATTTTTGTGATGATCACGTTATAATACAAGCATTTCTGTTTCATTGGCCAATCGTCTTGACACAACTTTTCATACTTGGTTTCCTTTTAATGACTTGTTTTTTCTTTTGTTTGTTTATCGTTTGACATTCTCCTCATACACCACTTTCTACACTTTCACAATTTGCGTTTTAAAAGGTATTTTTTGTTTATTATTTTTCTTTTTTGGATTTTTTGGTTATATTTTTTATTTTTTAGATTTGATATTTTTAGACAATTTCTTATAAAGGCATGGTGATTTACTGGCTTTTCTTATCTGCCCCTTTTTCAATTCTAATTCATATTATTGTGTTGTTCGTTACATTTTGGACTTGAGCTCGTTTCTGTAGCCTTTGCGGTGTTTAATCCTATACTTCATCTACTCTACATTGAAATTTACTCAGTAAATTGTCATAATGTCTCATTTATTACGCGACTTGTATGTCACTTGAGAATTCTAAATATGTACAGTACGTCAAATATAACGCAACACGTAAAAAAAAAAGCACCAAATATAATTAAATAGCAATTAAACTGGCTACCAAATTAGTTGGTAAACTAGCTATCTAATTTGACTTTCTTCTAATCTCATCCCACGAGGACCCAGTACCGCTACCTGCTCCCGATCCCCCGCTAGGCCCCTCATTATATCCATTCTGCGCTCTGATTCTGTCCCAGGCGGACCCGTATGACGAAGTGGCGCTCTCTTCCTTTTGCTCAGAAGCACTGGCGGCCGGAATACCCAAGTTGCTAATATCATTGAACCTGTCATCGGAACAGGTGTTACCGTTACTGTGTGGGAAAGTGTTACTGTATTGGCCAGCTGTAGTGTAGTCCTGAGGAGAAGCAGAGTCGATGTTTATGTTGGTGTCATAACTGGCGGTGCTGCTGAATCCGGGAGTGTCATTATAGCTCTTGTCGCCAACGGAGCCCACGGAGTATTCCGTCCCGGAGGCGTTTTCGCCGCTGTAACCTGTTTCGCCTTGTTCAGAGATCCTGCTTCTGCTGCTGTTGGAAGATACATTTCCTTGTGGTTTTTGTTGTGATGATGATGGCGGAGTCTTATACGATCGCTGAATCTGTTGCATTCGTTGCTGTATCTGCTCTCTTGGGTCTTTGATCGCTAAGTCTGGTTTCTGAATAGTCAACTCGTAGTATGCGTGCCACTTGAAAGCAGGCTGACCGCTGAGAAAGTCGGCCACCTGAAGCACCGTTGATCCGGAGCCACTGCCTGTTCCATTGGCATAGCTATCGGAACCATCATCAAAGCCGCCGTCATCGCTTGATGAGCCACCACGAACAGCGTCGCTGCCCCCGGTACTCTTAGCCTCCTCCTGGAGCCTCAACTTTTCCCTGGCGTTTCTCCCGTAGATGGCGGCGCACACCGGCGTGCCGAACACCATGAACGCTAGGCCTGTCAATGTGCCCTTGACGCCGAAGTTGTTTCTTGTCTTGGCCCGAAGCAAGACCTCTGGCTTTGAAAGGTTCGTGTCCTGTGCCACCTTCTTGACGTTCGCGGTCGCCTGGGCAATGGCATGGCGGTTCCGGAAGTATACCAAGCCAAACCCGAGCGCAAAGAGACCGTAAGCGGTGTAATAGGTCTTATTAGTGACAGACTTGAAGTAGTCGCGGAGCGTGATGCGGTCTTCTTTGGTGAGCCGGTGGTCGAGCTCGTAGAACCGGATGGCGGCATTGAGGTTAGAGTCCGTCGCTGGCGGAGGCGCCATTACCGTTTGCTGTTCTGCCATGCTGGATGTATCAATCGGCGCTTCTGAATGGCCAATTGGCTTGTGATTGTGGTCTTTGCGATACAATCGGCGCTTGCAAGTATCGGGCCATCGGGGTTATCCGTAGATATTGCTGTCTTTCTTTTACGGCCTTTGGAGTCCGGGGAAGGGAGGGTACCGCATGTGCCTCCCTGTGTCCTTCTGTGCGTGTCATGAGCCTCTTTCATATACCAGGAAGCTGGGAACTTGGTTTTGCATGTGTCACCTTCAGAGACACAGACGACCGTTTAGCATAGTGCCCTTCCAAGAAGCCCAATCTCACACAGTAGTCGGCCTCTTTCGGCCACTTTAAATCTGAAATCACCTTCCGGATAATTTTTTTGGTTGCCGCTGCAGGGACCAAAGCGACTGTGTTTTTGGGGATGATAAATGCTCCAGCATTACTAACGGTGTCGATGCGAGGGTACATCTTGCAACCCTGGTTTCGTATAGAACGATGATATCCTATCTGAACCTATCTCTTGGAGATATGTAGTTTGGTTCCCTGATTGGTATAATTTGAGCTTCCTCTCGTTCTAAGCATATTACGCATTCTTGAACTTTGCGCTTGGTTCTCTTTATTTTTTGGCCTTCCTCTATTTTTGACATATATATTCTTATGCTAGACTTCTGTTTTTTTTTAATTTTGTTCCAACATTTTGTTCCAATTTGAATATTGCTAGTTTCTATAAATCATTTTTCTGTTCTGCAAATGCTCAAACCGTAGGCTAAAAAATTTTCCATCTATAGAGGGAAATGGCTTCCCATGTGACAGCAGCTCCATAGAACAGTGGTGCTTTATCAGGTGAAGTTTCTGGCTTCTTTTTTTACTATTCCAAGAACAAAATATTTCTCTTAGGTCCATGACGTGGAGGAAGTGCCTTAAGAACACCGTCGACGTCAAGGCCATTATCGCGGATAGCGTTATCGCGTATAACGTTATCTTGCACATACCAGAAAGCAACACGCAACGCGCAACACGCAACATGCACAATATATACGAGATATAAACCAATGTCCTCTCCTGCTAAGGGCTGGAAACTCTGCTTATTTCTCTCCTTCTCTTGTACCACACCATTTTTTTTCCCTTTTGAGTTAACTGGTACATTTTTTAGTGCGTAATTTCACAATGAACACACCCACACAGGCCCTCCGGTCCTTGAACGAGGCCTTCAGAAACAGCCAGAGCAGTTCCACCATGAACGTCGATGGCGGCCAGAGCAGCTTCACGATGAATGTCGACGACAATAACGACCAGGACGCCGACGCCCTCACGTACCCCGAGGGAGGTGCCGAGGCGTGGATTACCTTATTTGGCGCCTTCCTTGGTATTTTCAGCTCCTTTGGTCTCGTCAACAGCGTCTCCGCCATCGAAACCTACATCTCCCACCACCAGCTTGAGAACGTCAGCTCCTCCGTCGTCGGCTGGGTCTTCTCCATCTTCGTCTTTATCTCCCTATTCTTTGGCGTCTTGACGGGCCACTTCTTTGACACCCACGGCCCCAAGATTCCAATTTTCTTGGGTACCGTGCTCACGTTTGTCGGCATGTTCGCCACAGCCAACTGCACCAAGATCTACCAGTTCATCCTCGTCTTTGGCGTGGTCACCGGCCTCGGCATGGCGGTCCAGATGTCGCCCTTGGTTGGCGTCATCTCGCACTACTTCAGCAAGCGTCGCGGCACCATGGTAGGCCTTGCCACCACCGGCGGTTCCATCGGCGGCGCCATCTTTCCTATCATGTTGAGAAAACTTTATGCCACGGTCGGCTTTCAGTGGGCCATGCGCATCTTCGGCATCATCCTCACCGTGCTCGATCTCGCCGCCCTCCTCATCATCAAGCCACGCTTCCCACCAAAAAATACTACCGCCGGCGACATCGTTGTCTCCTGGAAGCAGCGTCTCGTCAACTATCTCTGCAACAGCATCGACTTTGCCGCCTTCCGCGACCCGCGGTTTGTCACCTGTGTGCTCGCAGCCACCTTTGCGGAGCTCTGCTTGTTCACCGCCATGACATACTATGGTTCCTACTCTCTTTCCATGGGCAATTCCGAGGATACCACCTACTTGCTTATCACCCTCATCAACGTCGCGGGGATCCCGTCGCGCGGTCTCGCGGGCTATGGCTCCGACAAGATCGGCAAGTTCAATCTCATGACCATCATGATGTTCTTTGCCGCAATCTTCTGTCTCGCCATCTGGCTCCCCTTTGGGCAGCACGCCTCAGGGCTCTACGTGTTCTCCATTGCGTTCGGGTTGGCATCGCCGGCAGTGCTCAGCTTGGCGCCCTTGTGCGTCAGCCAGATCTCAAGAACCGAGGACTTTGGCAAGCGCTACTCGACGTGCTATTTTGTTGTGGCATTTGGTTGCTTGGTGGGTATCCCGATCTCCGGTCTCTTCATTGAGAACCAGGGCCCCCAGAAGAACTACAACCCGTACATTATATTCGTGAGCGCCCTCGGGTTTGCGTGTACCGCGTTTTTGGTCGTCTCGAGATACATTGCCGTCAAGTTCAAGTTAGTCATATACTAGAAGATTTGGTTAATTCTCTTCAATTTTTGTAGATAAATGGCCAGCAAAAGTAAATAAACAAACTTTCAACGAATATTTTTTCTTTTCACAAAGATACAAACATTCTGTTTTTTGGCTAAAGCTTACAAACCAACCCAAAGATCATTGGCATCTTATAATCCCATTTACTCCCTGCGTTCCATATACCTTATTCCAGTGTTTCATTTATTTGTACATAATATCATTTATCTCGCCTTTGCCACCCGTTTCAGCATCATTTCTGTCAAATTTTAAAACTTCACCTTCCAGAATTTCACAGCAGAATCGCTGCCACCGCTGACAATCTCCTCGTCGCTGATCCATTCAACAGCGTTCACCCCGTCCTTGTGAGTGTTCAATGCCTTGATATTCTTGATCGGCTTATCCACAGAGTACACAATCACGTTCGTGTCCAACGAAGCGCTGGCAATGTACTTACTGTCGCTTCTCCATGCAATAGAGTTGATCTTTGCGGTGTGGAACGACCATCTCGAGGTCTGTACCGTCTTGTCGCCAATATTGTAGAGGACAATTTTGCCTGCAGAGTCTCCCACCGCGACAAGCTGTGCGTCTGGCGATATCTTTACGTAGGTCGGCTTGTTGATGGTCTTCAAGTTGTGGTCGCTCACTGGCGACAAGTCGCTGACGCTGAAAAAGTGGATATTGAACGATCTGTCATCGCCGATGATGACCAAGTTGTCGTCAATATCAATCGTGGAGGCTTCAAAGTTCAACTTTTTCGAGCTCAACACCTTATTGCTGGCAGAATCCACTAACGATACCTTGCCGTCACCGCTTAGCAAACCATAAGTACCCTTAGAGTTGATAGACGAGATCTTTATTGGCTGCGCTTCCAACTTCAAGCTGGCATCTTCTTCGAAGCTGAGACCCACCAACTTGGAGATGACATCGTCCCAGCCGCTGCTCACCACTGAGCCGCTCTTGTCAGCTGTCACCAAATCCGTAATTAAGTTGGTGTGGCCTGCGCCAGTTGGGTAGACGGCACTGCCTTCCCTTTTTTCAATATCCCAGTTAGCAATTCTGCCATCGTAACTGCCGGTGAAAAGACCATTACCATTGACTGTCAACGAAGTAATGGCCTTTTGGTGGCCCTTGATTATTCTCACTGGAAATTCAGACTCCTTGATAAAGTAGTTCAAGTTACCATTGAAAGATAATGCAATAATGTAATCCTTGGTGGCCACAAGACCTAACAATTGGTTTTCCAAGCCCTTTGGTAACTTCCAGGTCTTGATGAGCTCCCCAGACTCAACGTCCCACAACTTGACAGAAGCATCAGTAGAACATGTGGCGAATTGGATTGGGCTGTCTAACAACCAGGTAATGCCAAAGACACCGGTCTCATGGGCTACGTCCTTGCCCAACGCTGGGTCGCTGATATTCTTGACAAACTCGCCGGTCTTGCCGTCGTAGACTACGATCTTCTTGTCAGCACCCACACTGACCGCGTAGTTGCCATCTCTGGAATACGCAACGTCCCTAACGAAGTTAGTGTGCTGATTTCTCACCGACGACACAAACTTGTACGGTGGCGCGCTGAGGAACACCAAGGCGGCATCATCGCCAACAGTCACAGCCCTAAACGGTCTCGTCGGCTTAATGGAGACTGCGCTGATTTGGGCGCTGTGGCCCGAGATCTCGCCCACGGTATTGCCGGAATCAAAGGTGAAGCAGTGGCCAAATCTCTCCTTACCGTTGCCGACAGCAATGATACGCTTGGAGTCCGCGTCCCAGGCGACGTCGTTGATGCGGCCGCTGATCACCGGGTAGTCGCCCTTCACAACGTGGTCGTCGCCCACAGTATCCCAGATCTTGACGTTGCCAGACTCGTCACCGGAGGCAACATAGTACCCGGAAGGTGAGAACTTGGCCACGGTGGTTGGGAAATTGTGGTTCGTGAACTGAAACACCTCTTCCGGATTGGCAACGGAGCGCAAGTAGACGGACTTGCCATTAGCGTAAGCGAGCCTGTCGGATCTTTCGTCATAGGAAAGATGGACTGGGACAGCCCTAGTGGTAGAGGGCAAGGGAGCCCAGGTGGCTTCTAGAAGGTTATGGTTAGTTTTGACATGCCTTGATACAGCATCTTAGGAATCGCCATTGCCTGGCGGTGGATAGTGGGCGTAGACATACCGTGTGTGAGGGACATTGTTGCTATCGCTATTATTCTATCAATAACTGTTTATGGTGGTTATGTTGTTGCTTGAACAGGCGAAAGCTTCTCCAAATAGTTGTGCTGATGTGGCGGCCTTATGCGTTTGGCAACAGTACGTTTGTATCTGCCACGGTACGGTATCTGGCCGGAACCGGATGCGACAGATCGGTGATTACCCGAGGCACTCTAGACATGCGCGGTGTCAACATGGGCACACTAAATACATTTTACACCCTATAGTTTTGAAAGAAACCGGTAGAAGAAGAGCTACGTTGAAAGTAGTAAAGAAAAAGTAAACTTACCATAGAATATACAAAAAGAGAATCATGAGAAAATTAACGTTAAATATTTGATAGACGACGAAAACAGCCTTTTTTCATTTTCATACTTTTTTTGAATTTTTATAATTTTTGAACTTTTCTGCTTTCAGAAAGCGCACCTTGACGATCACTAATCAAACAAGTAAGAGCAAGGCCAAAGAAGCCGTGACATACAAAATGTGAGTTATATTCGCTAATGTACCTACCAATGCTGCTGACTTCAGTGATTGGGTTAGCCTTGACATCCTTGTGGAAAAGTTTTTGAAAAACTTTTGAGAGGCGTTAGGTAAAGATTTTTTGCTTTAAATATCTATTTGAAGCATTTATGGATGAGAAATAAAATAAAAGGAGAAATGGAATCAGAATGCTCAAGAAGGGATGTTTCTGTTAAATACTAAAATTTGAAACTTTCCAGCTCCTTCATTTCCCAACTTTTAG
This sequence comes from Saccharomycopsis capsularis, assembly GCA_031125595.1. Lineage (NCBI taxonomy): Eukaryota > Fungi > Ascomycota > Saccharomycetes > Ascoideales > Saccharomycopsidaceae > Saccharomycopsis > Saccharomycopsis capsularis. The sequence continues at coordinate 477,123 of JASTUX010000007.1, forward strand.
CTTCCCAATTTTAGATTTCTTAACTGTTCATTTTTAGCTGATACTTTTAAAGCATTTGAGGATAATGCGCCATGTACTGCTTTTATGATTCAAAATATATACCGTGAATAAATCTCAGTACTACTTAGGTTAATCTTATCTTTTTAGAAGGGCATCTAAAGCTGCTCTGTTTTGGAATATTTCGTTAAAAGATAGCACCTTGGAGAGATATTTTGCCTCAGCCCAGGTTATTCCGGCTATTGCACAGCCAGTCCTTCTCTCACATTCTGCTTTTGCATATAACACTAAAATGAATGTGGCTGCACTTTTGGATATGCGTATCGCATATAGTAGGCGAACTATCTAAACATCGCTCAAGCTAAGCGCCATAGCAAAAGATAGCAAAAAAAGAAAAAAGAACTCAATGGAAAGCAACAAATTGTGCAGGTAGGTAGCTTAAGCGTGCACTTCAAAAACAGTATTTGACAACTCAACTTGAGCATTGCACAACTTTTCAGCGCCCTTTAGAGTATAGTGAGCCCCTTTATATAGGAATGAATTTGTTTGGGACTTCTTCTTGACCTTATCCAAGACAGGCATTGGAATTTGTTTTTCTTGGACAAAAGGACACCCAGGAAAGCATCAGATGGTAAGATCATTAGGCCCGATCTCTTTTTCAATCTCTTGGTAGAGCTTGTTTTCTGGTGCTATATTTTGTCGAGGTAGAGCTCTTTTTGCTGCGGACATTATTGAAATGATGACGGCCGGAGAATGACCCTGTATTAGGAGAACCGTTACCGTTGGAAGAAGTATCGCTATTAATGGAAGAACTGAAACTGTCCAAAAGTAACTCATCACCAGAGGCATAATCAGCAGGAAAACCATAACCACTAACCAAGTCTCCGAGCGGAGACAAGCCACTTGGGGTTTAATCTTTTGCGGTTTTATTGGGTTAGCTGTGTATGCAGTTAGCACATCAGCTGCAGGAGAACGACATTGTAAAATAACTTGTTCGGTGGCCCTCAAAGCTTTTTCTTCTTGCTTAAACCCAATTTTCTGGCTTTCTAGATCAAAATGAGTAGTAGCGAAAGACAAAAAGGCAACCCCAAGATAAGCTTAGGATGTTAATATTGGAGTGTAGAAGCCGCAAGACCCCAAGACAGATGCAAGTACTGGATTTTATGCTGTAAATTACCCTTGTTGGATCTGGATTTTTGTACAATGAAATGAAATTACCTAGTGTGCATGGAAATTGCACAAAATTTGGTAAGCAGCTGGAGATTGTAAAGTACCATGCATCTGGTGCACCATACAAGACGCTATCCAAGGTGCAACATCGCATCGAGAGACATAAGCGAGTCTATGATATCAAAACACGCAAAGAGAAATAACAGCCACATAGATATTACAAAGAGCAGAATTGCCAAATAATGGATTATTACATAGATACTAAAAATACCACAAGACTTGGAATTTCTTCAGGCAATTTCCATTCTGTTTAGCACATAATTACTTGTCAACCTACCTTATCCACGAAAGGTTGAAAAGCTTTTTCTTTTAGTGTTCTTCAAAATAAAAACAGCTCAAGTAATAAAGTTAAGCTTGGAGTGAAGCATCATTTTACTAAGAACAATAATATAAACAGTCTGAAAACTGACTTCTATGGCCTGGAAACAATTTACATGATCACGCAAAGCGATCAAGACCTTCCTAGTCGGACTCTTTTTTGAAGTATGCAGCCCTTCAGCCGGAAGTAGTTTTCAGCTTCCAAATATAGGACCACATTATTTTAAAAGACCTATATATAATTATTATTGCCTTTACTGGACTGGAGGCTTAAAGAAAGTGAGAATTAATGCAACTCAGCTCAGGAATTTGTCTCAAAATTGATGCATTTCGGTCTAAAGTTTTTAACGACAGATTTCAACCAAATACGGACGATAATTGAAGCGAAGGAGATGTTATTGATATTGCAGATGAATTTCCGCAAGAAGCTTTATAAACGGGGCTATCCGAATTACTGAAAAATAGTAGGGCTTAAAAATATTGTGTGTTACAGCACCTCCAGAAAAGACTCTAGAGGAGCCTCTGAAACTAAAAAGGACAAAATTTTATGAGACCTGTACCTTAGCGAGGATACCATGGATGTCCTTAATACACTGGCTAAAGGTACAAAGTCAGGGAGCCCTAAAGAAGTTTTCCTCGTCCAAGGTCACGATAATAATGGGCCCAAGGATTCCAAGGGGATGTAAACGCGCCTTTCGCGAGAGACAAGCCCGCGCTGCTCTGGAAAATTTGTCACGTCTAGGGTGCTGCCCCTTAATTTTTAATAAAGCGGTCAGAAACTTGTCAGTAAGCACTTTGCAAGGCACGTCTTAAGAAGCAATACAAGAGGTAGTGCCTCTCAAAAACTACATTGACCCCGGAGAGAAAACTACAATGACCTTGAAATTCGTTGATGTTGAGAGCCTACTACTGTTATCAAGTACAGAATCTTGCGTAACGTGCTGGATATTATAAGAAAATTCCTATTTGAGACACATATATACATTTATAAATTAGAGGAGAAATGTCCTTAAATAACATTTTATTCAGCATGTAGTAACAATCTTCTTGTTTCTTTTATCTACTTATTAACTCATGGTTGCGTAGATACCAAATCTATGAGTCATGGCGACGGCATTACAACTAGTACTGACGAAAGGAGAGCTATTTGGCTGAGAAAGGCTGTACCCGCCTCCAAATTAGAAACCGTAGGCGCGAACTGCATGTCACCCTGCTCTCTCCGTCGTGATTTTTTGGATTTTTTTTTCTTGAAGGGTTTTTTCCAACGCCGAAAAAAAATCTGGCGATAGCACTAAAAGAACGCCAGCTTGTGGAAATAAGACATTCCTGAAGGAGGTTACACCTTGATAAGAGGCGAGTATATATATCCACCCTCAGTTTCTTCTCTTTTTCATTTTTTCTCCAGGTTTCTGTCGCTTGCTTGCTAGTTGAAGTCTGTCTCCTCCCGGCTTTGCTAATATTCAGTGCAATTCGTGCTCACCAAGAGAAAAAAAGTGCGCAATACTTGAAAAAGAATAATGTCGGCCCCAGAACAAGTCACCGTCAAGGTCAATGACCTTTCATTAGAAGACAAAAAGTCACAGCAAGCTGAAAAGAAGGCCGCTGGAAAGAAGAAGGAAAAGAAGCAAATTGTGGTTGGCAACAAAGACTTCCTTGACCCATTGCCAAGTTTCATTGACCATCGTATTCAGCTTTTCGAACAATTGCAAAAGGAGTACAATGATTCTGTTGCTGCTCAGGCTGCTAAAGGCAAAGCTATTACCATTACTTTGAGAGACGGTGCCACTAAGGTTGGTACCGCTTGGATCACTACTCCATTGGAAATCGCTAACGGAATTGGTAAAGGTTTTGCTGACAGACAGTGCATCTCCAAAGTCAATGGTGAATTGTGGGATTTGGAAAGACCTTTGGAAGGTGACACTCAGCTAGAGTTCTTTGACTTTGACACTGAAGAAGGTAAAAGAGTTTTCTGGCACTCCGCCGCCCACGTTTTGGGTGAATCTTGTGAATGTAATTTGGGTGCCTTGATCTGCTTGGGTCCACCAACTAATGAAGGTTTCTTCTACGAATTCTCCATCGGTGATGAAAACTCTGTTTCCCAGGCTAACTTTGCTGGATTGGAAAATGTCGCCAAGAAGGCCATCAAGGATAAGCAAAAGTTTGAAAGATTGGTCATCAAGAAGGAAGACTTGTTGAAAATGTTCGAGTACTCCAAATACAAGACATACTTGGTGCAAACCAAAGTCCCAGATGGAGGTAGCACCACTGTCTACAGAAACGGTCCATTAATCGACTTATGTGTTGGTCCACATATTCCGCACACCGGTAAAATTAAGGCTTTTAAGTTGTTGAAAAACTCTTCTTGTTACTTCCTTGGTGATGCTAACAGCGACTCCTTACAGAGAATCTACGGTATCGCTTTCCCAGACAAAAAATTGTTGACCGAGCATCTTAATTTTTTGAAAGAAGCTGAAAAGAGAGATCACAGAAAGATTGGTAGGGAACAGGAGTTATTTTACTTCCACGAATTGTCTCCGGGTTCCTGTTTCTGGTTACCTCATGGTACCAGAATCTACAATACTTTGGTCGACTTATTAAAAACCGAATACCGCGCCCGTGGATATCAAGAAGTCATTACTCCAAACATGTACAACACCAAATTATGGGAAGCTTCTGGCCACTTGCAAAACTACGAAGAAAACATGTTTTCTTTTGAAATTGAGAAGGAAAAATTCGCTTTGAAGCCAATGAACTGTCCAGGTCACTGTTTAATTTACAAGTTCAGAGAAAGATCATACCGTGAGTTGCCATGGAGAGTTGCCGACTTTGGTGTCTTGCACAGAAACGAATTCTCTGGTGCCTTGTCTGGTTTGACTAGAGTCAGAAGATTCCAGCAAGATGATGCTCACATTTTTTGCCGCCAAGATCAAATTGAAGATGAAATCTCCAACATCTTTGACTTCTTGCAAAAAATATACGGCATCTTTGGTTTCGAATTCAAGATGGAATTGTCCACTAGACCAGAAAAATTCATTGGTGAAATCGAAACCTGGAACTCCGCTGAGACCAAGTTGACCAACACTTTGAACAAATTCACCAGCAACTGGGAAGTCAACCCAGGTGACGGCGCTTTCTACGGCCCAAAGATTGATATTATGATTTCTGACGCTTTGAAGAGATGGTTCCAATGTGCCACTATCCAATTAGATTTTCAATTGCCACAAAGGTTCGACTTGGAATTCAACGCCCAATCTGATGATAGAGAAAGACCAGTCATGATCCACAGAGCCATCTTGGGTTCCGTGGAAAGAATGACTGCTATCTTGACTGAACATTTTGCTGGTAAATGGCCATTCTGGTTATCCCCAAGGCAAGTTCTTGTTATCCCAGTTGGTCCAAAGTATGAAGAATACGCCACTGAAGTCAAGGAAAAGTTGCATGCTGCTGGATTCTGGGCCGATGTTGACACCACCGGTAACACCTTGAACAAGAAGATCAGAAACGGTCAAATGTTGAGATACAATTTCTTGTTTATTGTCGGTGATGAGGAACAAAAACTTAAGGGTGTCAACATCAGAAACCGTGACATTGAAGACTTGCAAACCAAGACCGGTGCCGTCTCTTTGGATGACGTCATTTCTCAATTATCTGACTTGAAGGTGTCTAAGAGAAATGACAATAAATTACTTTAATTTTTATAAATATGGAAACTGCTTCTTGGCTTTTGCTTACAAATTTTGATACACCCTGTGAATTATTTTTTTCCTTTTTTTATTCTAATATGGAACCGTCTATTAGTTTTCCTTTATATAAAATAATAAATTAAATTTGTTTGTTTTGAGCTAAGAAATAGTAAAGCGATAGTCACTCACTTATTTTCAATAGATGTAACAGAATAGACGAATTTGGTAAACTGATTTTTTATAGTTCTCAATAATGCAATGTAGGCTAACTCGAACTCTGAACGAGGACAATATTTTCCTTGACCATCATCGTGTGAACCTTGAGACTCAATTTCAAGTCTAAGTGTATCATTTAATTGGTCGCGGCGCTTTTTAACAGATAAAAATAATTCGTCTTGAGATTCGTCGAGTGCTGCAAGAGCTTTTCTTGACAATCCATTCAGTTGAGAAGACCTAGACCACTCTTTAGCTTCAATCACTTGGGCAGTTGGGGATAAACTTGCTCTATTTTGGCTACCATCAGGCTCCTTAGGATCGATATATATTGGCTGTAGGCCGTTTCCATTGAAAGTGTAGTTTGTACTTGCGTCGGTGTCATTTTTGAGCACCTCTTTTGTGTTATTATTGATTGAAAATTCATCATTTTTTATGCCTAATAAAGTAAGCCAGTAGTCTATCCGGTCAGGATGGTTTTTGATGCTGTAGTTAACAAGCAAAATGGAAATAACATCTTGTACAATTTGCAAGATTTCCTGAACATGTTCCTTGGTTAACGCAGTGCGTCCCGGCTTCTTGCTGGTAAACTGCTTTTTGATAAGTTCTACCTTCGCGTTACTCCTTTGTTGGAGTGATGAAGCTATGGTATTTGCTGGGACTGTTTTCAAGGAAAAAGATGCTCCTCCAGGACCCAAACCATCTAAAGGAGGGTTGTTACTACCATAGATTTGAGTCAATATGTCTTTATAGAATAACAACAGGTTGACAAAAAAATTTAACACGCTGTCTCCACTTGTGGCTTTTATTGCTATCATCAACAAATACGGGTCATAATCAGGAACAGCAAGAGTATTTGGAGCGCCAGAATTATAGCACCAAAGTACTAAAGAAGTTATTTGATCTTCAAGCAACTGAAATGGAGGATGTAAATCAAGTTTTGAATATTCATGAGTCCTGAGCCGAGTTGCTTGATTGTCGGTATCACCGTTCGATAATTTAATGGCATAGTGTAGAGTTAAGTAACTTTCATTGAAGAATTTGCTTGAAGATATGAGTCTATTATTAAAGTTATAATCATTTTTGCCTATAATTACGGTGAGCACTTCGATGGTTTTAGGATCAACTACTATTTTTCCCAAAGATGTGCTGAGAGAAACATTAGAATTAAAGGTGTTAACCGCTTCTGTAATAGCCGTAAACAAAGAAGGGGCAACAAATTGAACAATGAGCCCATGAATTACCTTAGCCTCTTCATTAACAATAGGCACCAACAAGTAATTTAGGACACTTAAGATTAATTCAAAATCCTTTTTATCTTGCTTAGTTCTTATAGGAACCAATTTCCAAATTTGATCCTCCAACCAATTAAATATCCCTAACAATGGTGCTAATAGAAATGGCTGAAAAAAATACTCAACGCCATTCTTGAATGTATCCAAATCAATCAAATCCTCCTTATGAGCAATAAAGGCTTGCCGGAAAATGATCGAAACTAATATGAAACATTGTTTAGCAGACGACTGGTTTATCAATTCGTCAGAAATTCCGCTCGAAGAATAGAATAGCTCATTTGTCCAGTCGTTTATCAAGTCCTGACTAAAGCTATTTTGGCTATCTGCATTATACCCAAAAATTGGTGACTCAAATTCTTTCAAATTTCCAAAGTGCACAAGAACGTTGACGCAAAAAGACAGCCGCTTTGATTTGCCAAGTTGTTTTGCAACCAATAAGTTTTCCAAGCTCACATTATACCGCTTAATGGTAACTATTAATAATGTAAATAGGCAGCCAAAGTCAGTGAATGTGTCTTGAAAGTTTAAATCTGCCTCCTCGCTTTCCTCATCTGAATCCAAATAGTTCAATATTGGTTTAATAAATTTAAAAGCACCGATATAGCCAACAATTAGATCTAAGGCCGGAATATTTAGAAGTAAAGATAACGATAAGCGGCGTAGATATATTCCTTTTTTTGCAGCTATTAGATTCTTGAATAGCTGTTGAATAATTATAGCAAGCTGATATTGAATTGTGGTTTCAAAACCTGGCGCTTGGAATAAGAATTTGGTTAATGCCGAAGATGTAACAGCATCAAACTCAGGATTTTTTGATAAAAATATCTCATCAATGTATTTCTCTAAGTTTTGAACAGTCTGTCCTGTATTAATGTCTTTGACCAAGTCAGTGGTTGGTAGTAAACGTAGCTCGGCTTTGGCATCATCTTTCAAGCAGAGTGCAAAATCATCTATTTTAATAAGGTTCAATGCGATGCAGCTTCTCAAAAAATCATGTCTTGTATCGATAATAGTAGATGGGAACGAAGCAAACATATCTTCTTCTTCATTTTGTTCTAAGTATTTTACATAGTCTATTGGTGATGCTCTGTTGGCCGGGTTAATTAAAGAATCATTTCTAGTTTCCTGATCCTCGGATGCATAAAGCTTTAATATTTTGACAATTTTACTATCAAGCGAAGAAATGCAATCAACAATAGCTTTTTGAATGCTAGGTGAAAAGGATAATTTCCTGGTACTTGAGGATAAATCCTTAGCTATCCGAAGCTCGGCTAATTCATATTGTGTAACTTTCTCTGTGTCTGTCGCATTCAGGTCACCAACCGTGTTATTTTGATTGACTTTAGCATTTCCTTCATTGCTTTCGTTAATCCTTATATTATTATTGTTACCGCTGGCATTGCTGGATTCATTGTCTCGGGTAATATTTTTATTTTTGTCATTAACACCTTGCTCATTAGTCTCGTTAATCGCAAAACTGGCACCTTTATTTTCTTTCAAGCGAAGTATGAGTAATGGGATCTGCTTTTCAATAAATAATTTCCACTTTTTTAGTACTGGAAATGAAACTTTATTGACTATAGAAATGCAAAAGCATTCAATGGAGCTTTTAATCAAGTTTGTTATTATAGCGTCGAAATCAAAACCGTTGCCTCTGATATCCAAAATTTTCAATTGACTTTTCAAAACGCCTTCGCAGTTGGTTAAAAAAAATTCGGTGTTAGCCTCGATATCCGTCATTAAGCTATTTAGCCACACTAGTTTAAGCACTTTGGAGCTATTATGAGAACTATATGAGTGTAATAATGATGTCATTTGCTTTAGACTGTTAAAATATTTTTTGATTTTTTTCTCCAAGTGAACAGTAAGATATTTGACATCAGGGTCTTTTTGTAATAATGTAGCATTGAAGTCAAACAAAAATTCGATAAACTCCTTCGGTATCACTATATGCAGATTTGCAAATCCTTCTGAGCTTATACTGGCCTCGACGGTACTTTGACTAACAGCTTTTTCATTGCTATTGTCTTCATTCTGCGAACCGCTACTTTTGTTAAAGCTCACAATTAGATCAACTAAAGAACCGACAAAATAGTGTATTTGTTTGGTAAGGTCTGCCTCAGAATAGTTTATGTTGGTAATAAACAGAGATAGATTTGTAAAAAACCTTTCGTATTTTCGATTAGATTTGAAATCTTTACGGCCGTGAGTATTCTTTTGAGTAGGCAAGTTTAGTGAATCATTTTCAGAACGGGGACTATAGGCAGAATAAAGTTGGTGCACGATTTTCTCGAGATTCTTGCTATTGTTAGTAATGGTGCTTAAAAACTGTACCTGAAAATCACTACCGGCGTTATTCAAATACTGCCAAAAGGCTGTAAGGCCAAACTTAGAGTCAAAAATGTCAGAAAGCGCAATGTAAGTCGAATAGTCAAATAGTATTCCATCAAAATTGAGGTTAGGGCTGGATATGACAGCTATGTAGTCATCGATTGACATGCCATATTTGTTGTCAAATTGAAATAAGAGAGATTTGAAATTGGCCGCCGAATAGCGCCGTTTGAGACATGTAGATATAAGAATCTCTAGATTGATAGGTTGATAACTACTGTTGTTGTCATTGCTGTCGCCATTGACAGGACCGTTATTAGAGGTAGAAATATTTATATTCAATCCTTCCATATTGTCCTGTATTCCAGAGTAAAGAAACAAAATACGGGAAAGCGTATTGATTTTAAGTGCCAAAGACGTTAGCTGTCGTGGACTACCACTCGGTGATGGTGTACGCTGCCCATTGTTTATTTGCACATTTGGAGTAGCTTCTTCAAGGTTGTGTGCCCTCCTTCTCTATCATATACCAACACCCTGGATCGTTAAATCTCCAGAATTTTTTGGTTTTCGTTTTTGTTTCTTTTTCTGGCGATGTGAAAAGCGGAACCTGAAAAAGAGAAAAATTATTACTCACTTTAGGCTTCAAAAGAAAGATTCATTAAAGTGGCGATTAATTATCAGACAAGCTTGTTTTTGCAAGAAACGTTAGTCTCCATTAACTAAAGTGCTTTAGTACTTTGGTATCAAAAAGCATTACAATATACAAGCTAGTTCAGTTACAGTCTACCCACAAATCAAAAATCTTATTAATATGACCAGTTCAGAGGCTGCCAAAAGAGTTCTTTTGGTTGACAATTATGATTCTTTCACCTGGAACATTTATCAATACTTGTGTCAAGAAGGTGCTAACGTTGAAGTGTACAGAAACGATAAGATTACTCTTGATGAAATTAAGGCTAGCTCTTATGATATAATTGTCTTGTCCCCAGGTCCAGGCCATCCTGTCACAGACTCCGGGGTTTGTCAAGCCATCATCCAAGAATTTGCTGGAAAGCTTCCAATTTTTGGGGTTTGCTTGGGTCAGCAGGCAATGTACCATGTTTTCGGTGGCATTGTCGAGTACGCTGGTGAAATTGTTCATGGCAAAACTTCCCTCATCACGCACGATGCAAAAGGTCTTTTTCAAAATGTTCCGCAAGGCATATCCGTCACCAGATATCACTCGCTAGCTGGTAGACTCAGCTCATTGCCAGAATCTTTGGAAGTTACGGCGAAAACTGACGGTGATGTCGTCATGGGCATTCGTCACAAGGAGTATGTGATTGAAGGGGTACAATTTCATCCAGAGTCCATTCTCACTGAAGAGGGTCACTTGATGATTCAAAATTTGTTGTCTTACTCTGCAGGTACATGGGAAGAACAAGAAAAGATTAATAAGCGCAAAAGTCAAGATTTGAAGCAAAGCATCACTGGTCCAAAACTCAGAAAGCAGCAAAACATTCTTGAACAAATTTACAATCAACGTAAACAAGATGTGGCAAATCAACAAAGGTTACCGGGACAAACATATAAAGATTTGCAATTTCTTCATTCCTCCGGCCTCGCTCCGCCAGTTAAAAATTTTTACGAGGCTTTGAAAAACAATATTGGCACCAAAAACTCTGTGATAGCGGAGATTAAGAGAGCTTCTCCTTCCAAAGGTGACATTGCGCTCGATATCAACATTATAAGCCAAGCTGAAAAATACGCCAAAGCTGGTGTAACTGCAATCTCTGTTTTAACTGAGCCTCACTGGTTTAAAGGTTCTTTGGGTGATCTTTCCAATATTCGTAAATTGCTTGATAAATTATATCCAGACTGCAGTAAAAGACCATTGCTTTTGCGTAAAGAGTTTGTTTTCTCTAAATATCAAATCCTTGAAGCCTGCTTAGCTGGTGCAGACACTGTTTTATTAATTGTCAAGATGTTGACAGATCCAACTAACTTACTCAAGGAGCTTTACGATTATGCTGTAAGCTTGGGAATGGAGCCGCTTGTCGAAGTCAATACCGTCGCAGAAATGAAATTGGCTGTTCAGCTAGGAGCCAAAGTCATTGGTGTTAACAACAGAGATTTGACTACCTTTAATGTTGATTTGAACAAATCGTCATCCTTGGTGAGCTTGTTACCAGAAGGGTCAATCTTGTTGGCTTTGTCTGGTATATTTGACAAAGAAACTGCTATAAAATATCATAAGGAAGGCATCCAAGGATTTTTGGTTGGCGAAGCATTGATGAGAGCCGAAAACCCTGCCTTATTAATCAAAGACTTGAATGAAGCTTAGATGGCGTTCAGGACAACATTATAAAACTAAAGAACGTGTGAATAGTTTTTTTTTTTTTGAATAGACATTTCCTTTGATAGGATTAAACGCTGGTATTTCGTTCTAGCTGTAAATTTTGAGAGCCGGTAGTTCATTATCCAGTTTTTTCGTATTGGGATCGCGGGTAACAATGTTTTGGATATTTAACTGCATCTAAGTCTCAAAACTCAATCCTTTGCGAGGATTCCCTCGACATTGCGTCAAAAACGCGTATAAGCTAGTCTAACTTGCCATAAATTTATGACTGAGCTTCCCGTCTGCTCCGGTAATAACACATGGTTTTTTTCCGTCCCTGCATCAGCGCGCTTGCTTGTGACGCAAGCGCAGAACTCAATTCAACATGGATAAATTCAAACTTATAAGAATCAAAATTGTTCCGACGTTGTACCAGTGTTTTTGAATACAGACTTCGAAAAAGTGCTTTTGTTGGTAATTGGCTTACTGCACACAAGATGCCGCAAGTATCAATTTGGCTGGACGAGCATACGCGAAGCCTATTTTTGTAGCATATTAACCTCAAATTATGAGGATCCATGGCTATCCATAAAGACAAAATGTTATTGTAAAAAACCCTATTTATTATGCATTCAAACTAAATCATTTATAAATGCCCTACTTTTTGTTTCTATTCTTTGATGATCGGAAGTATAAAATCATCATTTATTTTAGATTTCTATAATTTGGTACGGGAATGAATTTACTTGAACTGAAAATAAAGTCAAAAACGATGCACAAGGAATAGCTGCCATTACTTAATCAATTTTGGCCAAGTCTCTAGTTTCAAAATCTTCGGCTACCACGTATTCAAAGCCTTCAATTTCATCGTTATCATCTCTTAAACCTTCTTCGCCATTGCCTCCACTGCCTAAAATTTTCGTTTTTCGTAAATAGTCTACTTCACACAATTTCGGCCATGAAACAAACTGAATACCATTATTAGCGATAAAATATAATGACCAGCCAATTACTGCAAGACAGCAACTGAGCAACAAAAGGTTCGACCGCGTCATGATGGTGTTGTCTTTTGGGAAAAAGATGACAGAGCAAAATAGTGCGGTTGTCAGAAGTAGCAAATATGGCATTGATTGGTATTTGAATGGGCGAGAGTCAGTGAATGGCGACGTGGTCATATTGATGTTTGAAGGATAAAAGTAACTAATAGGGTATGCAAGCAGATGGTGACCATATGGAGTGTAATTTCCAGTGAATGTTGTAGAAAATCTGTTTTTAGCCTTGTTTGACTTTTTGTTCGTCGATCCGGTGCTACTAGTTCCCACAGCATGTTTCAAATATCCGTCAAGATTAGTATCGGCATGCTGAGGTGACGTTCCAAGGTCGTACTGGCGATAGTCTATGGACTCATTAAAAATTGAAGGTTGAAACTTACCCAAAAATAAGTCGAAGCAGTCTTGCCTATAGCCATCATAAAAGTTGTTCTTAAAATAACGCACAATAGAGTTGATTAAGTCTCGTACTGCACCATTCACTGTTCTTTTGCCTGTACGAGTAAAGTCAGATTTCAATGCACTGGTACCTGAATAAGCCTTGGAAATGTAATTTCCGTTAAATGTCCACATATCGTTGAACGTGCTGTTAAATGTAGTGGTATTTCCTGTACTTTCATCGCTGCTATTAACCACACCTTTAGGGTCCGTAGCATCAAAGGAAAAGGTCGCTTTTTCAAGATCCGCAGTGTTGTTGTTTGCTTTCATTCTGTACTCAAAGTTGATGTCAGCGAGTTGATTCGCAAGGACCCACTTTGCAACCACGCTCTGTACAACATTTGTACGATCCAAACAATCCATACAATTGGTTCGTATCAAGTTTCTTTGGTTTGATAGTACCTTGAAAGATGTCTGCTTCATGTCAATGTTGTACTCTAACCTGAAATAGTCCTGACATGAATAGTTCCGCTGCTGTAGAGTGGACAATAAAAGATTAATATTGGAATAGTTCATGTGTTTGCAATGATCATGGAAGTCAAAGTATACATAATCCAATTCAGGTAGCTTATCGAACATTTCTAAGCTGTTTTCTTTTTTGGCATCTAAAATGCTATCCAAGTCTTGTTTCCTTTCCTTGATGCTCTCGTCGTCCATGAGCTCAGCCATGGTAGATTCCAATGCATTTTTTATAGGTAGTTCATGGCCTTTACCATTGACCAAATTCACCACATACACCTTGCGCAACTTCGGGAATTTCGCAGGCAATGATTTGAAATGGAGAACCGTGCTGTTAAAGTTGGAGTTCTTGGAAATTGAAAGCATTGGCTTATACCTCAAGTTATTAATTTCCGCCCAATGCAATGGAATAGACCCCCTTATCTGGACGAAACTGAATATTTGAAATTGGAATGTGCTACTTTTTACAATCACGACCTGCTCAGTTTCATTGAAGTTAGCGGTGTTACCGTCAGTATCGATGCCTCTTCTGAAATAACGCGACCCAGCGCGATGTTTGCTACGACGAGAGATAACTCCAAGGTACACTTGACGGTTATCTTCCAAGTTGGCGCTATATAGTGGACGGAAGTCTGCGTAACCATAAATCAAGGGGATGATAAAATGTGCTGTCTGAGGGCTTTCAATGAGCTCTTGTAGCAAATGCTGGTTCCAGAAGTAGTCGGGGTTGAAATTTTGTATCAACTGGGCCGGATCAAGGCTCGATGATGCATAAAATGAGGTCAAATTGGACAATATTGTACGAGGATCAAAAACGGTTCCGTGCTGTTGACTGTTGGAAAATATATGCTGCAAGTTATTGGAAAGGTCAAAATTCGTAGAATACAAAAGATTGGCATTACGAAGATGGTATTTTACCATTTCCAAATAGGTTTTGTCATCTTCTGTGACTCTAGAAGCTGAAGTAGAAGCAGCAGCGGAGTCTAACTTTATCGGCACAAACTCGCACTGAGAAATTTTGTAAACAGAGCAGCCGCCAACAGAGGTAGCAAGGACAGCAGACGTGAGGACCACTACCTGACGAGTGGTCACCAAGTTGACAATGCCCACAATGCCAATACAATGGTTGATATTTTTGCGGAAACTGTTAAAGTAGTAATTGTAGTGAGCATGTGCCTCGGGCGACACCATCTGGGAGCCTAAGTGGTCGACCTTGAGAATGTCCTGGCCGTGCTTAAAAAGAAGAACAGAGTCCGAATACCGAGTGTAATAGATAGACATGACGGGTGGCGGCCTGTACTCTTCAAGTTTTCTTCACGATTCTGGCTGAATCGCCGGTGAGCTGGTTTATTTACTTCAGCATTAGTGATGCTGATTTTGCGGTGTCGCGGCAGCTTTATCACTGCCAGAAACTGGCGCGTGTTTGTCATGAGTATGATATGCATCATCATACCATACTCACATATGCATACAAAAAATCCGATCCTACTTTTAAAAAGTATCAGAGTAATTTATATCTTCTTAACGTTATTATTAAATTCATCCTTTTAGAATCATCGCTAACCATGTTTATCTATAAATATGTGTTAAAATCTTACATTTATTTTATTCTTATATAGTTTAAAATAATTAAGGCAGCAATCTCTAGTCTAAACAGGTAAACAGTGTTCTACTATGCGTAGCAAAGCGTTGTTCCTGGTAGTGAGTGCAACAGCGGCGCGTGTTGCGGTCTTGTTTGTTAGAAGTTGCCACTCTATCCCACGGGTATTACAAATGTCGCCAGTTACCATCTTGCTATCCGTAATGCATCTGTAAAAGGGGTTGTTAGCCGCCGTTGGCCGTAATGGGAGGTACATGATAAGAGAAGTATTCTCTATAGGGCGTTACGGTGATGAGACCCCACTGCCAGTGGGCTGGCACCTACACGAACACACATGAAACCTAGCACTTCCACTGCACAGCATCTAAGTTACTCGTAAAGGGCGGGTTTGCAAACGAAGTACCAAAACCGGTAGCACTATTTCGATAAAGAAGCGGAACAAACACCGGAATCATAGTAGCGCCAAATAGGCATTAAGTTATTTTTTAGAGAAAACCATCGCATGCTGAGGCTCCTCCAGCAAGGAGTGCGGCCTGAAACCCTTCATGCACACCACAACATGCAGGTTTTGATTGGCTGCCTAAGTACTTTGCACCTTATATCGTCAATAAACTGGATATAGCTGCACTGGCGGTATTGGCATTCACAAGCCCAAGCTGTCCTTATATACAGCCTATTGGCGCATTTCAAGAAAACTCGTTGCTTTTTTACTCAAATATCTTGAGGTGTTTGTTGTTGAAAAAAATTACTAGACACAATAAAGGATTTTAAAACCTCGGCCAGGGTTACTTTTCCTTCCCAAAAAAGAACACAGGATCTATTGCTGCCATTTTTCAAAGAAACTTCTTGTAAAACTAAATAACACATAACGAAAAATGGTAGGTTGCCGGAGCCTTGTCTTCGTGGCGCTTTCGTGTTTTCTTTACATATTCCAGGCAGCTGCTATTCCCTTTCCAGCAGCCATCCAGCTGCAGCAACAGCGGATTGCCTCTTCTTATCAAAAAGATGTCTCATCAAATTCTGAGGCTTTCTATGGCTCTGAGGGATATTATCAAGCGCAAGAACAGGCCAATATTGGTCAAACATTGGCTACTTATTCCATTGGGCAGAATATCGGCACATACAATACACCGGCTATTGGCAGCACTTTGGCTACGTATGCTGTCGGATCGGCAGAAGGCTATCTGTATGATAGCATTGACACCGCCAATTTGGCGGATACTGCTGCTGATGGTGTTTCTTCTGCTGCTAAGGCCAGCAGTGGTTTAAATGCAATTATTAGCGCTGCTTGGCTAATGAATTCTAAGTTTTCCAAACTACATTCCGTTAACAAAACATCCTCAGCTACAACAACATCTTTCACTTCTAAGCCATCCAATTTATCAGGATGTGAGGCAGCTGATCTCTTGTTCTTGTACAACATAATTTCCCAAATTAAAAAGGCGAAGTTATCAAATTCCAAACTTCTCTCAGGAATTACCATTAATGGTACTCCAGAAACATCCAAGTTCTTTCAAAACTTGGTGCTTGCTGTTCAGCCAAATGCTTCTTCAGCACAAAAGGCTTTGGTCAAGAAAATTGACGATATCATTGTGAAGGACGACACCAAAGTGCAAAAAGCATTGTTCGATGTAGCCGACGGCTTCAGTCTGCCATTCTCTATCAATCAAATACTATACAAGGGTGTCAAGACTTACAGAGGTGCATACGAAGCGATGAACGCAGAATTGCCAAATGTTGCACAAAGTGTTAGCTCGGCCGACAGAGTAAAGTTCTTGACTATTTTACTTGGTTACAGCACCAAAATATCCAAATCCAGATACTCTCAGTTCAAGAATGCGGTGACGAAATACAAAGCTGATGATTCCTTAAAAAAGAATGGCTTCCAATACAACGACACTACCAAATATATCAAGTTCTCCTCGTCCAGCTCTGTCAGAAACTTGGCCACCGCTTTAAAAAATGTCAACACAGACACCAAGTCTTCTGCTTTTACCGCTGACTTGATTCAAAATTCCCAGATCTCCACAGAAATTCAAGTTCGTCTCAAGGAGTTAACTACCAATAGTAAAGGCGCCTAGCTAAAACCCTTGCTTTCATTCATTATGTATACTTTTTCAGTTCTCTCATTGTTAGATATTCAGAAAAATTGCATACTAATTTGAACAGTGGCATACATTAATCCATTTTATGCCTGTTTCGTCCTCGCAATTCGATTCTTTTTGTTATTTTTAGGCCTCCCGGACTTTTTGTAAACACGATCAATCCCTAGTATAACACATAAATATTTTTTTTTTAGACAAAGTATTTATGGCTCTTAGGGCTCATTATGTTCATTGGCCTAAGCATCTTGCGAGCTTCGATAGTGATTTCATTCGCATAGTATCGAGCAGTTCATGGTGACCGCGCTACTGTGCTTATGTAATTATGTGCCCATGTTACGTAATACATATCTGTTATTCAAGGTCAAAGAGCTCGAAGGAAATCATCGCTGTATTAGCAGATGATTTGAAAAGCTAATTGTTCGTCAAGTTCAAATATTGAGGCGTCACCAATAACTCCATATTTTCCCTCGCACCTCAAAACTTTTAGCTTTTTTTACGCTGTGCAACAGCCGTGATATTGCCGATTTAGTACACCACAACGTAGACCGCAATGGACGCGATTCTAAATGAAATAACCAATAGCGCCTCAGCGTTAACGATAACAGAATTGGTTAACAAGGCATTTGAACATCAGCAAGTCTACAATTTCGCAAAACTCAGATTCAGCAAAATAGTTTACCTTAAGCTTTTCGAAGGAAGCAGGTCACTCCTTGAGCTTTTGGAAATATATACTTTCGGTCAAATGTCGGATTTTCAAAAGTTTCAAGAATTACACAGTACGGATAGTATCCCTATGTCTCTTACTCTAACTGCGCAGGAAAAGTTGAAAGAATTGACTTTGCTTAGAATTCTCAAAAGATCAGTTAGCAAGCTTGATAACTGTGTATTATATGAAACATTATATCGAGGGCTTGAAGATAGCAATGGTAGCAGCAACTCAACGACAATACAAATACAAGTGGTGGAGTCGTATCTTAGGAGACTAATCTACAAAAACTTGATATCAGGAAGACTTGACTCCCATGGCAAATTGATCAAGGTGTTATCAATCAACTTCAATGAAGACATTTACTTATACACGCAAGCTGCAGGGCTAAATAATGACACTGATTCAAATTATCAAAAATTGATATTTTACAATAGCCCGATATATTTTGAAAAGCCTGACAACATTTACGAGCCATATATTAAAACTATTCATCAATTAATAGATAGCCTTTCTGTATTCAAGCATGAAAAAATTAATCAGGCTTACAAAGTGCTAGAGGTTCACAGTGATTTGGATCAATTGAGTCTCGTAAATGGCAAAGATCAAGATAAGTCGCTAGTATCCAAAAATGAAAATGCAAACTTGGATCCAACACAAAGTAACTTTGGCGCAATCGTTAATAGTAACAGTAACCAGACAATTCAAAATGATGAGTTGGAGGGGGGCAGTGCTGGCTCGCAAAAAGCGGGACAGTTATACAGTGAAGAGCTGAGAAACTCAAAGAAAAGGAAGCAAACAGAATAGCTTATTTGAAAAACGGTCCACTGAATACTTGGAGCTACCTTTCTGGATTTTGTTTCTTCCTTGTGGGTCATGTTACGATACGGTTTTATTAAAAGTAGTAAGCTATACACGTTTATTTATCTTTTGAGACTTTGCTAGAAACCCGTCTATTTGTAACACTGCGGCAAACAAACCAAAGCATTCTTATTGACATTTTCTAATCAACGTCTGATTAATTGCTAAGCTCAATTATACCTCATAAAATTTTTGCTGTTTGGCCACCTTCAAGTCTCAAAGGCGATGTATAAGTTAAATATATGGTTGAAAAATGTAAAGTAAAAAAAACTCAAGTTCAATGATTTAATGAAACTCTCTCGAGAAAACTTGAGCCTAAGTAATTAATCGATGTTAAATCGAAAAAAAAAGAACAATGGTCCCTAGCAGGATCGAACTGCTGATCTTGGCGTAACATTGTTCCGAAGAACTGTATATTAGCACCACGCCTTAACCAACTGGGCCAAGGGACCTTTTTCAAGGTTTTTATTAAGAGGGTTCTAAAAAACTTTCCTTACTATATAAGGGAAAACAACTATGGCCAGTTATTAAATTGAACTATTCCTATAACCATAAAATGACTTGGCCTCCCTTTTTTCTATCGACACCTATACATAAAGAGGAAGGCACTCTATATAGATATACTATGGGCAGTAGCACATCGATCGGTTTATATCACTCTCTACATGATGTATCAACCCAGCCTACCGGTTCCATTATGTAGAGCGTTATGGAATCGGTAGGCCGAAGTTGATGCATCTTTCATTGATGTTGTCGTGCGTTGTACTCTAATCTATGTACCAATGGTTTGGGTCTCTGAACCAAACTGCTCATTGGAGGGCATTAAAGACGCTTTCAACCCATTAACTGAAGGCTATGCTGAAGGATACTTCAAACAATTATCTGCCTTAATGTGCGAAAAGGAACTATTCATACCACCAATTTCATTAATTTCCCCAGAACCCAGCTAAAATCAGAGAGCTGAGTCGCTCAGCGGATAAATCTGGCACAACAATGAGTGCTACTCATGAAAAATGGACCGAGAGAGACGGCATGTTCATTTACAATGTCTTAACCCTCACTGTAGGGAACCGCTATGCATACGCGGTCACTACATTTTCAAATGGTCGTCAAAACCTTTACGCAGTTATGGAGAAACCAGGCTATGTTAAAATTAGGCCACAAATCCGAGAAATGATTACCAAACTAAGATACGATGGTCTGACACCGTTGGGAAGTTTCCAAAACCACATAACTATAATCCTAGGAGTTTCTGCAAGATGTGACTACCGATTGGATGAGGAGGAATTATGTGAAATAATAGTAAATGCACTTAGAAAGCGCATGAAAAGTGTCGAGAAAGATATCATGAACAATAAAGTGACCAATCTCGATACAGCCTTCGAGTACATTGAAAACTATAACAAAATATACAATGATGTACCTCAAACCAATAAAGTCGAAAACCACGGAAAGACTCGCAAATTCAAAAACAAATCAAAGGACACCAAATTAAATAAAGAAGAAATTAGCCTTAAAATTGACCATGCCGCTATATGGTTTGCGCACAAGTGGAAGAAACTTCTTCTACCACCTCCAAAAAAAATTGGGACAATTAAGCTTCCAGATGGAGTGTCATACTCCTTGTGTAGATAGAAGCACAGAATTCACTGTCAACGTGTTTACATTCGTGGATGACATCATCATCACACCCGCAATCGCATCACTTGGAGAGGGATTCATCAAAAACATCGGCATCATCTTTGAAATCAAGGTAATTAACCCGGTCACCAGTGAGGAAAATAACAACAAGATCCTTACTAGAAAGGTTCTCAGCATCGAAATCATCGAGATTTGGAGCTCAGGCACAAGAACCTACATCAAACTCGAGCAGAGCAACTACGCCAAAGAGGTCATTGACAAGTTCCTTGTCAAAGATTCAAAAGAGAAAGCATCACCGCCAGCATACTATATCAGCGAACGGTACAATAACAAAAACGAAAGAGATTACGAAACCAGAGTGAATTCAGTCAGAAAAATCATTGGTTCTCTTTTATACCTCTCTATTCACATCCGTCCGGATATTTGTTATGCGGTAAACTACATCAGCCACCACTAATTGGCACCATCGGATGCTGTTTTTAATTAAATGGAAAGAATTTTCTAATACATCAAGAAAATTGCTGACCATGGAATCGAATAATCAATTCCAGCTGATGCTAAACCAACACAACAATTGGAAGTCAGAGTTGGTGCTAGCTACAATGCCACCAAAGACTTCAACTCGACTTTCGGTCAGGATGTCTACCATGTAAATGGGCCAATTGCCTGGGCAGCTGAGGCCAGGAAAGATAGCCACATTATCACCAGCAGAAGCTGAAGTCTTAGCTACAGCAGAAGCATTCAAGTTAGAGATCCTGTTGAAAAATTATGCACAACGCACCATTGGATCTGTGTTCAACCTATCTGTCATATTGAAAGACAGTACTGCTGCAATCAACATGATCAAACAAGAGAATTTTAACAAAAGAAATTATCACACCAATATCAGGCATGCTTTCATCAGACGGTATTACAATGAACGCTACTTTCGTATCTGACTAATAACCGATCAGTTATCTAGCTGATTATGACCTGATATTGAAACAGCTTTCCTAATAGTCCAATAGGATTGTATTTATTGGTGTTAATAGGTGGAATCTCGCCGACTGGGCTGCTTGGAATCCTTTAGCATTGGTAGTCAATGAGCAGTTTGGTTCAGAGACCCAAACCATTGGTACATAGATTAGAGTACAACGCACGACAACATCAATGAAGGATGCATCAACTTCGACCAAACATATATAGCGGCCATTTTAAGGAACCTAATAATAATCCCAATAATAACAGCCGGGCTAGCCTAATTGGTTAGGGCGTCTGACTTCTAATCAGGAGACTCTGGGTTCGAGTCCCAGGTTCGGTGTTTCTTTTTTTGTCAAAATTAAATATACTTTGTGTGATTTCGGGTTTGTTTTATTGTTCGCACCCTTTTTGGGGTTCAATGATTTCAGCAGAGACTTTTGCTCCTATGGGACACATTTTTATCTCGTTTCATGTAAAAGATTTGAATGTTTGCCAATAGCACAAGTTTAAGCTGCCTGGTTAAGAGTAATTACATAGCGAGGCTGGCCATATATGCATATACCGTCCACACGGTACAAAGGGCGGCGAGAATCCTGCGCGACGCCAAAAAAACACAGGACCAAACGATCTCCCATTAGAACATCTAAGAAGAGCTTGCAAGGGATGTGGTGGTGCCAGCTACACCTACAACAACGCCTGAAAAAGCCTAAAAACAGTAGCAGCAGCTTTGAAGCTATCTCCACGACAACGCGCCAATGTTCCCTCTCGCTGGCACTGGCGAGCCATCTCTCCCATTGTTGTCGCCTGGCGCGGAACTATCCAGAGAGGAAAAGGAGAATGAGGAGTCCTCTTTGCACTCTATCAACGATAATAACAACGATAATAACAACGATAGTGGCGCTAAGAATGAAGATTCCCTATTACAGCAGCACCTTTTTGTTGATAACTCCAAGAGAATCTCGGAAATAGGGAATGCGCAAAACTTACAAAACTCCCAGCCATTACAGAGGTCTAGCGGCTCGCAATCCAGTGACAAAAATGTTGATAATACAAGTATCGCCTCCAAGAACGATAGTTACCATGCCGGTGATTATAAGGAACAAGAAAGCGAAATTCTAAACTCCAGGCGCTCCTACGGAAGAATTTCCTTCCCCATGATTCCCTCTTTGAGAAATTCGTTACGCAGTTCAGTCAATTCAGAAGTCAGATCCAAGAAAAACTCGACAACAAATGACATCAACTCAGTAATGAAGATTTACGATCTCATTTCGGTGAAAGACTTTGGTTACCCTGTATCTCACTCACTACACTACGGCCTATCGGATTACGGGTTGTATCTCAACAACCTGTCAAACTCACAGTTGGATGGGTACTACAATAGTAAAAATAAAAACAGTTGTGCCAATAGAAACGATTTTTGCTTCTACTGTGACCAGGAGATCAACGGCGAAGAGGTATCTGAGTATCATATACAAGGTCCTCCGGGAGCACCTATTCAAAAGGCGATTGTGGTTTTTGATTTTGAAGCACAAAATGACAATGAGTTAGAGTTGAGAGAAAGCCAGCTTATAAATATCTTGTACCGGCATGGCCAAGGATGGCTTGTGGGCGAGGACCCTGAGACTGGGAACACGGGGCTTGTTCCTGAAGACTACGTGGAGTTGGTGTTCGAGGAGGAGGACACAATGTACACTGCTGATCAGTTGGCACAAGAGAGCACAGCCGAAGGAGTCACCGATGAGAAGAATGGTAATTACGGAAATAATGATTGTCTGGAAAACTTTTCAAGAGAGCCAGATAAGCTAAATCTACAGGTTAATTCTACAGCATCAAGAAGCTTCTTGGACAGTGACAACACAAATGTTCCCTTTGCAAATGCGAGGACTACGCAATTCTCCAATTCTCCAATGAACAGCAAAAATACAAAAAATAATATAAATTATTCGTCAATGAATGGCAATGGATCGAACTACACGTTGCTGAATGTTGTCAGTAAGACCATTTCACCTGGTAAAGGATTTCAGTTTCACATACAACCACACTACACCTTTGCTGATAGCGATAAGGACAACAACGCTGATTTATCTTTGAGTGACAATGAGCACCACGACGAGACGCCTAGCAAGTTGACCGCCGGGAACTACGTGAGGTTTCTTACAAATAGTGCGACGACGCCCACTGGCTTGGTGGATAAAAGTGTTGATTCTAGCGGCAGCGACAAGTTTTCGACGGAACTAGAGTCTGAGGCCTCGGACTTACAGATTGACAATACAGAAATGAAGCAGTACTTACCGGAAATTTTCAGCCATAGCAGTAACATAATCGGGGAATCCCCCTCATCGTTGAGTAACTCTGTCAGCTTTCCGAGATTTCGCAAGCCCAGCATTTCGGGCACCAATGTTTTTCTTTTCAGCAATCCAATGAGAAACTCCAGTGGGTACTCTAGCGGCTCGAATAGCTTAGTCAACGGAAAGCCAGACATGCGCGCGTCCTCATCGTTTAATTCTAACTTGAACTTTAGCTTGACCTTTGGCAATGGGTCACCTAGCATCGGTGGCGGCGGCACTGCCGCGAATAGACGAGGCAGCATCTTTTTTGGTAATGGGCTCATGCAGAGCAAGTCCACAAACTCCATCAACCTCAAGATGGCAATGTCATCCTCGATGCGGTCTATCCCGCGATCCACGTCGTTGGCCAAAAGCTTTGGAGGCCTGATTGTCAATGAAGACGAGGCCGACGCGGAGGAGTTTGCACACTTTAAGCCGCCAAACTTGTTGTCCAAGGATAATTACTTTGCCAGCGGTGGGGGCACGAGCTTCGGAAGTTCGGTAATTCATAATGATAATGACTACGACGAAACACCGAAAAAGAAGAAACATTCTGCTGATATTGCAAGAGCCGGAGAAAGACAAGAACAGGAAAGAGAACGCACTATTGGGAGGCAGCCAATGTACGGTTGGAGGGACAGTAAAGGGGAGTCTAGCGAGAACGATGATGACGACGATTTTTGGGTCGACGATGACTTCAAGCAGTTTGAGAAAAACTTCCAGAACCGGCTTGGCCAGAAGCAGAATGATGGCGAGAATCACAAAGAGAACAAATCCAAAACATTTGGGAGCGCGCCACTGGCGCCTGTCCCTGCGACGTCCGAGGAGAAGGTACCGCAGAACAAAATTAAAGGATTGAAACGGGCTTTGAGTAGGAAGTTTAGCAAGATACGGTTGAAAAATGGGTGAATAAAAAGTCTTAAATCAGGTTCGTCATTGTGGGTGTTAGTGCTAGCTAGTTGGTGATCCTGGAAAAAGGTGTGGTTGTGGATGGTAAAGATGGATGTGTGAGTAAACAAGCTGTTTATTGGATATTAATGGGTAGGGAGAGTTGGGAGCATTGCTTGTATATCATCACAATGTGTATTATAGAATTTTTAGTTTTGAATTTTGCATTATATTTCGAGTCATGTTTTTGTCATTTTATTTCAATTTCCTTTACTGTATTTGTTACTTGCATGTACGTTTGTTGACTGGATGCTAGCTGAGCAAACGGGCTGGTTTTGACCAAGGAAAAGTAGCTAAAGAGCAGATAGCTCGACGCGCGCTGCCTGGACAATAAACCTGCTCTGTATGTATATACAACTTCCCATGTACGGCTCATCGGAAGAATAAGGTACAGCTGAGAAAGCTCATTGTGGGTTGAGGGTTGCAAGAGATGGTCGAGGTCGAATGAAAAAGAACATTTCAAATAGAAGAGGATGGGAAGGAGACCGGGGGGTGAAGTTCAATGTGATGCTTGTTGTGAGGACTCTGCCATTTTGAAAACTGCTCTTATAATCTACTTTAAGGCACCAATTCTTGTTATGCACTCTTTCTTGTTATACACTATTCAACAGTTTTTCACGATGCACTTTAACCGGCCTTTTGTGGCTTTGACACCTCTTGCACGTTCCATTGCTGCTTATCTGATTCAATCCTCCACTTCGTCCTTAGAGAAAAGAGAAGATCCTGTTTCCAGCCTTGACCACAGTGTTCGACCGTGTGGTAATTACCACTGTCAAAAGCGCTCTACTGGGCGTGTCTTTTTGAATTATTGTTCATGCTCTAGTACCTTTGCTTTCTTGGCTCTAAACGGTTTACCTGTTATCTTGTTTCAAACCGCTGTTCGCTTGCAATTTCTTGTAGTGTATTCCAAGTACGCCAGCGGCCCCTAGGGAGTTCCGGAGGTGCTCCAGAGCCTGAGCGTCCTCCCAGCATAGATGCTGGAGCCCTCTGTCCAAGGCCTCTCAAAGCCGCAAGGCCTTCAGAATTCGAGGGCCTCCTTTCCATCTCAAAAAATACAGACAAAAACCGCAATCACAAGCAAAATGAGCCCCTCGAACACTCTCTTTGCCGTCGATCATATAATAGCGTGCTATACAGATCGTTACTCCTGACTGTCTCCCGGGAGACGTGTAGTCCATCAGCATCCCTGCTGAGCAACATCGCCAGACAGAAAAGAATAGCGCGGCCAGGAATACCGCCAGCAAAACATTTCACACCCAAGCTTCCCAACTCAGTCCATACAGCAGCAGCCTTCCTAGTCCAGCTTCTGCTCGGCTCGGTAAGTGATTTCCCTGCTACAAGATCCGGTGTC
This sequence comes from Saccharomycopsis capsularis, assembly GCA_031125595.1. NCBI lineage: Eukaryota > Fungi > Ascomycota > Saccharomycetes > Ascoideales > Saccharomycopsidaceae > Saccharomycopsis > Saccharomycopsis capsularis. Next base: position 502,952 of record JASTUX010000007.1, read on the forward strand.
TCAGACTTGTCCTGTCTTGCTCACAACGGGGCTTCCTGGCGGTTTCTTTTCCTCCGTATCGCATCTGACTTGTCCCGCCCGGCTTTGCAAAAGAATCCACCAGGCTCAACGGCAACAGTCTACTACTCACACGTCAGCCCTCAGCATACCTTCAATGTCTGGGCCAGCGGTACATAGTTCACACGAAATGCCACTGCTCATACCTCCCGTTCCGAGTTATCACACTGTGTTTTTATTCATTGACAATAATTTGCTTTTAAGCTGCGATACTGGAGTCGTTGCAGATTCGTTCCTTCCAGAGTCACTCGCTGCTTTCCTTCCTCGGACATGTACACTGGCCCCTCACGCTCCAATTTCAAGAGTTACACTAGCGGCTCCTCGCCTGCTTCCCTGAGGGCCAGTTCCAGCACTCCCGGAAGCATCTACGGAAGAAGCTACCAGCGCCCACCTTCCTCGTTCCAGTACCACTCGCGACCACTCTCCCAGCCACATGGTCCTGCCCAGCTGTCTCCAAACATGCGCGGTAGCCCACTTTCCAGCCCATATGACCACTCCCTGCCAGGGCCATGTGCTACCGGTGGCGGGCCCTTTCCCTTCATGGCAAATGGAGATCTCAAATCACACAGGCCCGGTAGTGCTTTGCCATACCGCTCAGGCGGTGCTTCTTCCTATGGACCAAGAAAGCTAGGACAGCCGTATGCTGCAACTGCCTATAAGCCGCATACCCCAAAGGCAATGTCTTTGCCAAACTTATCAGGTTCCTACCGGCCAGCATCTGTTCCCCCGAGTCTTCCAGTTCCGCATAATATATCTCTATCACCATTTTCCAGCATTGCTCCCCCACAGGTAGGTTCCTTCGTCTCTTCCATTGTCGAAATCCTGACCCTCCCGTTTATCGAGCTTGAGGTACGCTGTCCCACTCCGACAGACCCTAGACACAGCGACAAGGTGCACATTCTCTTAGACTCTGGCTCATGTGTTAGTTGGGTACCTCGCACCGTGTCCAAGATACCGGACTTGCCACACCCAGCGGCAGTTGGTCTCGACAGGTTGACTTACTCGTACCCTGACCAAACCTCTATCGCTTCTTCCTTCCCACATGTTCTCTCTCCGGCACGCAAGACCACGACGTCATCCATCCTAACATTGGGCCAGGTCAACTTTGACAGCGTCATGAAGCCCAATCCGAGTCTCGCCGCCTATGGCAACCACAAGTCCCGCTACGCGAAAGCCTTCTTCTACACCGCCTATGCCATCGGCAGCTCTGCGTGGGGCGAAATTGCCGATGCCCAGATTGTCTTCCCCGACGAGAACGGCAGCCATAGTAGTGGTAATTCTCATATGTTCTTTGACAGAATCGGCATCAGCAAGGAGAGCAACTCCTTTTGCGGCGTTTTTGGGCTCTCGTTCGGCAACTACTACAACTTGAACACGTTGTTTCACTTGCGCTGGAAGGGTGTTATCGACTGCGCGAGCTACACCATCTACATGAAACCGATCTTCCCGCAGAACCAAAACGACCTGCGGTTCCCGCAACCACAGATCAAGTTTGGCGGAGGGCCTCCTGTCTCGCGCGCCCACACCGGTCCAGCATCCCGCGACAGCACCGTGGTCCCTGCGATGCGCCTCATCAACATGGGCAAGATGCCACATTGTGTGAACTTGATGGTAAAGTTGAAGATGACCAAGACATCCCGTGGCGAGGACTTGCACTTTAGCGGCAATGCGACCATCGACACCGGAACCTGGTTTATCTGCGCCCCGGACGCCGTGATCCGTAACCTTGAGCGCGTGTTCGGTCACGCCTGCGGTGAGGCGTTTCCATTGCATTGGATAGACACGCGAAGTCAGGGGATGGGAAAGAAACGCTCCATTTTAAGCGACCCTAAGGCGTACGTGGCGTTCTACTTCAAGACTAGCACCGCACGGAGCCGTCAGTGGTTCCCGGTGCGCGTGCCGGTGCGGCTGTTCTTGTGGGACCTCGGCGGCGACCACTACCAGCTCGCATTGAAGCGGTGGCTGGACGGCATCGTGTTGGGGACTCCATTCCTCAAGGCGGCAGTGACGTATCACGACTTGGAAAACTACGTCGTGGGGTTCCTGGAGACCAGCGAGGTTGTTGAGATGTTGGGCTAGCTTGAAAAGCCTTCTTAATTTTTTTGAAAAAACAAAAAGAAATAGAATAAATACATAGAACATTGTAGTATTGATTTATAGGCAGCATGTACTAATACATATAATAAAAACATTAAAATGGTACTCGATTGCTTGTGAGATTTTGATTGAGCTTATGTGTAGAATCCTTACTGTGTCCACATATGTTGGGGCTCCTGCAGAAACAACATATACCGGTACTGCGGCACATTGGCATTGCATAACGCTGGGCAAAGGTAAAGGAAATGCCCTTCACAATGGCTTGCAATTTTGTAAAGAAAAAGGTTTGAAGAATACTATCCATAAAATATCGGCAATGAGCGCTTGGAAGCAGAAATGGAAGGTGTAATAGCAAAGATCGCTCATCTTACAGACGTCGATTCAAGCAGTTTTTGTACGTAGCATCGTGCATGTATATTATAGATAGCCTTTACTAAGTAAGCTAATCATCTCTCCAGTTGACCCACACTTCGTCGGTTCTGAATCGCTGCGAGCACACCGTCTCCTTCAAGTCCCGCACGCAGTCGCCCTTTCGGTAGCTGAGCAAGCCCGCGTGAGCAATCATGATACCATTGTCGATGCAAAATCTCTCATCGGTAGCGTGAATGGACCCGTTTCTGTCTCGCACCATGATCTCCATCATCTCCTGCAACCGCTCGTTGCACCCCACGCCGCCCACGATCAACACCTGGTTAGAGTTGACGTGGGCCATGGCGCGCTCCGTGATCTCCACCAACATCGAAAATAAGCACTCTTGCAACGAGAAGCACAAGTCCTGTGGCGTGTAGCGCCCCGCTTGGTTATTCTTCGCCACGTTTTCAATGTATTCCAAGATTCCGCTTAAGCTGAGGTCCATGCCCTTCACAGTGTACGGGAGCTGGATGAAATTCTCCGGGTGGGTGAGACCCTTGCGCGCGAGGAGCTCAATGTTGTACCCCGGGCTTGGATTGTTCGGTATCCTCAAGATTCGTGCGAACCGGTCCAAGCAGTTCCCAATCGCAATGTCCAACGTCTCGCCAAAGATGCGGTATTTTTGCTTCAGGTACGCGATCACCTGGGTATTCCCGCCACTCACGTAAAGCACCACTGGGTTCACTGCACCTGTGATCTCCCGGCCCATCTCGATGTGCCCCACGCAGTGGTTCACGCCCACGAGCGGTTTCGAGTGCAACAATGCGAGGGTCCGCGCGATGATTACCACTGAGTTCAAAGGGGCGCCCATGCCAGGGCCACGGGTGAAGCAGATTACGTCGATGTTCGCCATCGTAAGTCCACTCTCTGCGAGCGCTTGCCTGACGAGCCGGACAATCCAATTGCGGTGGTGGCGGGCAGTATCTCGTGGCAAGAAGCCCTCGCCGGGCGGGGTTATGTAGGTGTCTCTGATGTTGGCGAGCACTTTGGCGCCTGTGGAGTGGTTGAGGGGGGAGTCCTTTTCGTGAAGAATAATGCCCACACCGAGTTTATTCGCAGAGCCCTCGAGGCCAAGGGCAATGTATGGGCCTTGTTTCTCTGCACTCATTTTGGTCAGGGTTTGGATATTGGTATCGCTAGTTGTGGTAAGGATACGTCATTGTGGTGATACAAGGCATCTATCTGTATATGAAGATAATTTTGAATTTTTTTCTTGGTGGTAAGTCATGTGAGTAATTATCGGAAGCGGGAGTAATTTGGAAGCCACGAGGAAAAGACCCTACAAAATACTACTTGTGCTATAAACAGAATATTTTTCAAGGATGTTTCCCTGTAAGTTTGAAAAGCTTTAGATTTTTCCATATAATTATAATTGTTGCGTAGTCTAACTTTACTCAAGTATATCATCCAGCAATACCATACATACCTCGCTTTTTGAAAAATCTATAAGACAGCAAATAACGTTTCATAGAATTGCACAGTCAAATATTTCCGCCTGCTCAGCTCAGTCTTAAATATGTTATAAAAAACTATAATAGGAACCACTTTTTTATTGCTTTTCTCTATAATTGCTTTTCGAGCAGCGCTGATATATGCTTTGCTATTGCAAATCCTCTACATATCTTTGATGTCTGTTCTGGCTTTTTGAGTTTTTCGTAGCCTGTTCTTTCATCCAAGGGAAAACGATAAAATGTTTCCTGTCCATATCATAGCGACCATGGTTATTGGTATGGTAACATTGGTAATAATGCAAATGAAACAAAATGTTTCACTTTTAGATACTGAGTACTTGTATTATATTGCAAAGCACTCATGTACAACATAATATTGGTTCAGATACGGTTCACATTTGAGCAAAAATGCAGTCCTCAAAACTGAGAGGCCTGGGTATACTGAAACGCCAAATCTCCTAGCACACTTTGCTGCTTATTCGTCTCGTCGAGTTTGGCAGCGGAGAGCTTTCCCGCAGGAAAGTGCAATCTTTTGATCAAATCTTTGATTTTGTCTATCGCTTGGACATAGCTGCCATCACTGTTTTCATTAGCAGCACTTCCATTAGCATTTCCATTAATTTTTTCCGTCTTTACATTGCCGTTGCTTTGAGCAAGCTCCATACCGGCATTACTGTCTTTGTAGGTGATCTCAATCAAGAAGCCCTTAAAGCTACCGTGAAGGAAGCAGTTGGCAGTTCTGATGATGAAAATATCCCCGTTGTCAAGCAGTACCTCGTAAGAGTTGCCGCCCTCACCCTTGAGGGTCTGCTTGAGCAACCACGACCCATTAAGCTTATTCTGTATTATGGAGTCCAAAGAGTCGTAGAACCCCGTGGAGCATCCGCTGTCTATGAGGGACTCGCCCATGCTTCTGTCAGTATTGAATATTGTGCAGTTTTTGTTGATGATGGATATGGTCTGCTGCGGCACGTAGGACAAGGAGAGCGTATATAGGATTTTGCTAGTTTGCGTGTTTATTTCCTGCTGGATCTGTGGCGACCGAGGCATCAACGAGAGAAAGTTGGCGATGATGGGATTAGTGCGGTATATTTTTAGCTCAAATGACCATTGGTCGAGTATCTTTGGGAACTCATTCGATATCTGGTCATGGAAAGATGTTATATTGTTGACGGTGGTGTTTTGCACAAAAAGAACTCTTTGAGTTTGTTAGTTGCAATTGTTGCAATTGTTTGCATCTCAATGTGGTCCTTGGTATCGGTACTTACGCTGTCGTCATTGCTAAAATGCTTTTAAGGAAAATTATGGTTTGCCGTATATAACTGAGGGCTGACTTATTCTCGTGAAGTTAGACCAAGATGAAATTTATGTTTTTTCAATTAGTTGTTGCAAACTTCACCTTCAGATATTCCACGCTGTTCGCCTTCACCGCTTCTCCAAAGCGATCTTTGAGACGCAAAAAATCAAACAGAAAACTACAAAAAGTGCTAAAAAGCTACAAAGTGCCATTTATTCAAATACCGTTATACTAGCACGCCGTTCCAAGCGTCCACTACCCATCCGCAGTCTCTGACACCCTTATTATGTGCCTTTGGGCCTAATACCGGGTCGTCGTAGATCTGCTGGAGCTTCTCGTTGTCGACTATGGCGGGTTTGGAGATGCAAATGTAATTTTTGTTATCTGGCAACACACATTTGAGCTGGCTGGACGGGAATGGACAATCGCAGTCTATTGGGGCCTTGACACACTGCTTGGTTGCAGGACAGACGTATTCCCGACAATCGGCTAAAGTTGATGTTAGTTAGAAATTCTTTTTACGTTTAATTAAAGTTGATAGGTACTCACAGTTCAAGACCAGCTCCTCGTAGGGCACTTCCTGCGGCTGCTGCTGTTCGTGATGAAAAAAGTTGAAGAAACCGTGCGCCGTTGAGGCAGAAAAAGCGAGCGTTATCACACTGTATACTATTGAGCCCTTCATGGTGATCTATGTTGTCTATGGTGTGGTCTTTATAGTGGGTATGTAAAAACCTGGCCTTTTTAGGCCGGGCCTCTTCATCGTTTTTTGTCTTATTCTTTGGCGATCTCAAGGATCTCCGCCACCCTGGCTTCATCCATCCCGGATGCAGGTGACTTATAGCGTGACGCTCTCGGAAACGCGCTCCTTCCTTTTTCATTTTTTCCGCTTTTGCTGACGCGTCTGCGGTTTTCTCGTTTTGGATTTCAAGTATTGTTAGTAAGGGCTCTGCGGTCAGGCGGATAAACTGTTATTGATATGAGAATCCAACACCACACCCAGCACACTTGAAAACAGGCTACAAAAGAAAATACAAATAGCAGCAAAGGATGTACTTGAATCCCAGCCAGTTTGCCGGGGCCTTCAAGGACATTAAGCGCACCTCCTTGTCGCACTCCACTTGCAAGTTAGTGATATATACATCGTGCCTCAACATCGATGCCCTCTGTGCGGCCAAGGTCCTCTCCACACTCTTCAAAAAGCAGTTGATTCCATTCCAGTTGATCCCCGTCGTTGGCTACGCTGATTTGAAAGGCCACTACGAGAAGTTGGACGACGACATAACGAATATCATCCTTTTGGGCTGCGGGGCCATGGTGGACATTGAGAGTTTTTTCCAGATCGACCCCGAGGAGTTTTTGGACGAAGAGGCAACACATAGCGTGCCAAAGTTCAAGAGGAAAATATACGTGATAGATGGCCATAGGCCGTGGAATTTGGACAACGTGCTTGGGTCTGATATAGTGTCCTGTCTAGATGATGGCCATATTGACGAAGACTTACAGGACGAAAAACAGGCTTACTTTAAGCTTCTTGAGATGCAGCAACATGAGGAAGAGGACGAGAAAGAAGGTGACGAGGAAGATGTCGAGGAAGATGGCGATGGTGGAAAAGAAAAAGTTCATGACATAGATAGTGACAACGAAGAAGAAGAGCATGATGCCGAGGAGCAAGGAAGCCGAAGACAAAGCAAGAAACGGAAGAAGGATGAAATCATTGGCGAATGTGAAGATACCTTAGAAAAATACTACTCCCAGGGTACCACGACCATGACGTCGGTGACGGCCCAGGTATACTCTATGGTATCGTCGCTAAATGATAACGAGGCCAATATTGACACTCTATGGTTCTCGATCATCGGCACCACATCCTTGGACTACAGCTATCCCCAGGTGTACAAGAAGCTTTACCCAATATTCAGAGACGAAGTCACGAGAATGAGTCCCTCGTTTGTGGGTGGCGCCGGCGGTGCCTCAAACGGCGGAAGAAGGCTGACAGGAGACTCTACATACATTGTCATTGACAAGGATTACTACTTGTTCTTATTGCGCCACTGGTCTTTGTACAATAGTTTCCTATATTCCAATTACGTGAACTCGAAGCTTCTTCTTTGGCAGGAGGAAGGCCGCAAAAAGTTGAATAAAATGTTTGCCAAGATGGGTATCAGTCTACAGGTAGCGAACCAGAACTGGCTATACATGGACATTGAGATTAAAAAGAAGTTGAACTCTATATTCAGAAAGTACTTGGGTCTTTATGACTTAGAGGACTTGATGCGTGAGGGCTTTGTGAGGCATTTTGGATACAAGGGGTCCATTTCCGCTAGTGAGTATGTGGAGTCTCTTATCGCTTTATTACAACATGATATCGAGGACCTCGAAGGAATAAATGGCTTTAGAACCAGTAATACGAACGATGGAAACAAGGAAAACCGCAATGACGGAAATGAGGGCGACAACGATAACTTAATCAATGAAAACGAGCAAGTTGAAATTACTAGAAAACTCATGGCAAAAGAAAAAAGGTGGGTGAGTAATTTCTGGTCTGCTTGGGACGCCTTGTCTAGTGAGAGAGTTTTTGTCAAGAAAAGCATCGCCAAAAAAGTGAGCGGGATTGACCTCATAAATAAAGGTCTTGAGATAGCAAAAAACTACCAGCAAATAATATTCAGAACCGGTGTTATGATTATGGAAAAAAGGCTTATAAAAAACCTCAGGATTTTCAGGCTTGTTGTCCTCAAGGACGAGTCTGTATCTAATTTGAGGTTCTACAGAAATCCATTGAATTTGACAAGGCTAGGCCAGTGGGTCCTCGAAAGTTTGGCAGAGCTTGACTACCAGCCACTTTTACCGTTAGTTTTGGCAGCTTTGGACTCAGAGACTGATACTTACTTGGTAGTGGGCCTTGCGCCATTGTACCCAAGAAGTGCTATCGACGACCAGCACTCTAATAAAAACGAAAACGCGAATGGACACAAGCGCAAGAGAACCAGAAGAGCCAAGGATGAAGACGGCAAGGAGGACAGCCTAGGTATAAACAAGGTACTTCTCAACACTTTTAGCGTGGCGTTCCAACAAGTTGCAAACACAACGGGGGCGAAGGTGAGAATTGACAGTTTTGAAAGTTCGGTCATTGAGATCAGAAAGGACGATCTTTCCCCATTTCTCGAGAAATTGACGCTTTGTGGTTTGGTTTAGGTTTTGCTCTTTCTTTTCTCTCTCTTCATTTTGCGCTTTTTTATGTTCTGACACTTGTATGCTTCTTGTATAATGCTTTATCTTATTCTTTTCTAGGTTCCTTTTCAGTTCTTTCTTTTCAGTATAATATAGACCCTGATTACCGTCCTCCTGGCGCTGTTTAAATGTAAACAAAGTCACGCGCGATCACATGCTGCGCGCAGCAAATGGCTCCTCTTGGAGAAACTTTATTATGGATTAACGCTGGGTGTGCTCTGCTCCGCTTCAGGTCTGCCCTCAGACGAGCATCCACAAACAGATGGATGACGTGCACCACACACTAGAGCACCAGCTAGAAAAGAGTTCAATCGAGAGGGGGGATAGCTCACGATACCATAACAGCATTATAATCCAAGCCTTTTTAGTCATAGCCAGTATCCTACGATACGAGGAAAGGACCTAGACAGCAATAGGGGAAATCAAAAAATACTCAGGCATCAAGAAAAGGTCTCCTGCGTATTAAATTATCTTACTGATAAATCACAAATAATGGCTGACAGTAGCGCTGGAAGCTACCAGCCGAAGGGCAGAAGACAAGCCATACACGACTTCGCCTCTAACGTGAGCTCGTCTCTCAAAGATAACACCACTCCCACGAACCAAAAGGACTCCGCAACCTTGGCGTCACTTTTCATGCTCCGGCAACACAGAAAACCACAGCAGCAACAGCAACAAAGGCATAATCACAGCTATAACTCAAATTTCAACAGTGGCCCAGACACCCTGGGATGTTCTGAGAAATCTTCATTGTTCAATCACAGCGAAGCAAGCAGCAGCATGGCTCGGGAAGTCATTGGAAGTAGGAATAGGCGGCAAGAGGCAGAGGATTCGTTCGATTTGATATTGAAGCAGGATCAAGAGCTTATGTTAAACCCTGATTTGGAAATATTCAATAACGGAAAGTTATTGAGAGAATCCAAATTAAACGCTATCCAGCAAGCGGAGATTGCATCAGCATTTATTTTCAACCAGATCTATCATGAAAAGAGAAAAGTCAGACTTGGCTATACCAACAAGCTTAAAGCTCTATTGGAAAAGGAGAGTTTGGGCAAAAGTAATTACAATTTGTTGAATTATTATAATCCAGAAAGCAGGCTAGTGGATAACTATGGTAACGGAAGCGATGATCTAGTTGACGGCGAACAAGGCCTTGAATTCTCTGACGAAATAAATATCGACAGGCCCAAAAAACTCAGCATCCAAGGAAACGGGCAGCTGGCATATGGCAATACTAGCAGGTTTCGCAATAGACATACTGGGACAAATAACGGCAGCACTGATAATCTTCAGGTCCCGCCAGCCACACAACCGCCGCCGCAGCAGCGCCATTTAGCTGACTTAATTGTATCTGTGCCGGGCTATTCCAGGGACTTTATATCTCAAGAACTTACTAGGTACGATGAGCAGCTAAATTTTCACAGAAGTGGTCAAGGACAAGGTGAGGAAGATGAAGAGGCTGCAAAAGTAGGTCATTATAACGGCACAAATACAGAAAAAAGAGCAAGGTTTATGAAAAGTTTTGGCGGCAAAAAGTTTCATAGCGCATCTTCTTATCACCAACATCATAGCCAAGGCGTAAATAGCCAGTCCTCTGTCGCTGATACGAGCCACCAAACTAACCAACAGCAAACATATAAATTCAGAGCCCCGACTCAGGGTTACGAGAGCCAGCTAATGGTCACAAGGGCTACAAATCAGAAGAAACTACAGAGTAAGTTTAGCCGAAGCTACGACTTTCTTAACAACCTCAAACCAATAGAAGTAGAAATGTTTTTGAAAATGGACGAGGAGTTTGAAAATGAGCTCTTAGCGGTTAAGCAGCAGAATGCAGCAGAGCAAAGAACGGCGAAGATTATAAATCAAAACTACGCAAACGACAATTTTGAAGGTAGCAATCCGGGTGTCAAGGCACTCATCGTGGACAATTTGTCAAAGCAGGTGCAAAAGATGGGCGAGGAAGATTGGATGTACCTGTGATATTTAGAAAAAATTATCGCTTAGATAGCTAAGAGTGTCATTTATAAACCGCTATGTTATATAAATTTACATACCATGTGGCATTTAACAATAATCAGCGGCGTAGGCTTTTAGACAGTCTATTTGAATGATTTGAGTTATTGAAGATGGTTGTGTCTCTCCGTTTGGCGCATGTTGGAAACTCTGCCATCGTAGTTTCCGTCTCATATGCACATGATTAGTCACATGCACCGAGGACAATAATGCTAGGTGATCTTTGAAAACTGTTGGTGTTGCAGCGCAGAATAAGTCTGGACATCCGATATTTCAACATTCGTGCTGGAAGAAGTCTATAACATACACGCCTTTAAAAATTGAAGTCGGTCACGGCGAAGAAAAAGGCCAGAAAAAATGACTTCCGACATAATATCTAATGGCAATCAGGATGACGTGTTCGACATATTGGATGGGACGGATGACTTTCCGTTTCTTAACAAGGTGTCCAAGGAGTCCTTCTCGGTGAACCTTGACAAGTTAATCCAACAGGAAGAGAAAGAACACCAGGCACAGCAACAGCTGCAGCAAAGGCAATCAGAGGATGACATTAATACCATAGTGGGGGATGTAGATGTTGAAGTACAAGGCAGTGCAAAAAAGGGTATTGAAATTGTGGACGATTTTAACGTGGATGAATTTCTATACAAGAATTTTCGGTTCATTTCGCTACAAGATCTCAATACCGAGTTGAGCAAGTTGAACGATGACCTCGATACCGAGTTGTTTAACTTGGTCAATGACGATTACGATGATTTCATCAAATTGGGAAAATCCATAAACAGCGACAATTTTCTAAGTTTGGTGTCGTCCATTAAGTTATCTATTGCGAACTACCACGAGAGCTTAAAGAATCAGCAGAAAGATCGCCATAAGTATTTCCAAAGCGTTAATAACGGAGTGCATTTTAAAAAGAAAGTGTTCAAGGTGATTGGGTTCTTGGAGAAGACACATTTGTTGTACACTTTGATCAATAGTTTTGAGAAGCTTATCCACGAGCAGTCAGTGTCCGAGAAAGATACCAGCAAGCCATCACAAAACAGCAACAGAGACTATGAAAACGATACTCAACAAGATCAACAATTTAATTTTGTCGACAGCGAAGGTGAAGAAGAGGACGATGTTGTGGATATATTACAGAAAGCACTCCATGAAGAGCACAAAATCATTCACGACAGTAATTTGAATATCCGTACTATTAAAGATTTGACGTCCTTATACCTTTCAATACACCAGATACAGCAATTTTTGACTGAGCAGCTATCAGCAGAAACGAAAAATGCAGAAAATCACAAGACGTCATCACCGCCGCAAAAGGCGATAAGAGATCTTCTTGACATATCTAGCGTGGAAGAAAACTTTAAGTCGATTGATGTTCTTGATAATATTGACAGCTTAAACAGTATAACGATTGACAACTTGCTCAACCGCATTGGCGATAATCAAAGCATTACAAAGGCCGAAAACAATCAAACGCAAAACATTGACAACGCTCAAGCAAATGGCGAAACCGACTACGATGAAGATGATCTTTACCACCATGTTGTATCCAGCGCATACCTCAAAAACAACAAGTTTTTGGAAGAGCAGTTTAAGAAAATAAACAAGCTCCGATTGGAGTTTAAATCCATTCTTGACGAGTACCTCAGAAAGACTAGCAGCTACGCCAATGGCACTGAGTTCTCGTGGACCGCAGTAAACTCAGGAACTGCTACGCACACAAGTTCCAGTACCGCAAATGCCTCCAGCACGAACTTGCCCCAATTGCTTGAAAAGAACAAAGTAAACAACTTAAACCTTAAGGAAACGTTTTTGAAGCTAAAGCTTGCGGAGACCAATGAAAAGACGGCCAAGGGCAGCAGCGGCGCGGAAGAAGAGCTTCTTGAACTACTTGGTATATATCTTATATTAGGCGACGAGCAAGAGTTTCTGAAGATTATCAAGGAAACGAAGAAGATGTGATCTGTGTATATGAATGCATGTTAATGATACCTCCAGTTTTTACGGGTGATTGTAGTGATTATTGGGTAAAACATACTCTATACCCTAATTCCGACAATTGTCACACGATAAGTCACGATACTAAATATTTAGCGGCGAGAAAGAAAAAGAAACAGCGGCCGAAGTGAAGTCCGATCGGAGTTTCCGCATTTGTCGAGCATTCCAAAGCAGCGGAGCTCATCGCATGGCCGCAGACATAAACATGGTTGTCCCTGCTCTCCCGCTATCACAAAAACGCTTCAAATGAGGATAGTCACCACTGCCAGCGCAGCATACCGAGCGCAGAGGATGAGCGGGTTTTATGAGAAGCGCAAACTTATTATGAACTCGTTATTGCAGCTCTCCTGGGGCACTTTTCTGGTCAAGATTAGATTTATGATTTAGGCTTCGCGGCAGCAAAAAGAAAAGTTTCGTGCACCACTACCCGCAAGGAAGTAACAGTTTATCCGGCTCGTATGCTGGGATCTGCGATCCGATTAGAGTTGGTTTTATACGGTAGCACGATACGAGTGCCGATGCCATGATCTGAAAATAAAATTTTTCCCTTTCGGAGCCATGTTTCTTTTCATGTGCTCTTCTCTCTTTTGTTCTGACAGTCACATATCGTTTATATTTGTTGTGTTGAGCATCCTTGATTTGCCTGTGTCTTTCTGCTTCCGGTATTTGCCGAATCAGCACCCGCTTCCCAACAGAATATTGTACCCTCAGAAATACAAGTACTTACAGACAGGTTACCTCGATACAATCAAAAACAAGAGCAATACCGGCAGATCAGCTATCCACACAAAAGCATTCACCAATTCATTACACAAGAAAGCTCCACAATAGCCCCAAAAGTTCCAGTCATCCTTTTGTCCTCTTACCACTTCAAAAATTGTCCTTTATCTCCAACAATATGCATGATGCCAACATCGAGCAACGGTTCCTGCTTTTGGCTTCACTTCCCACCGAGCTTGTCCTCAGGACCTTCGACAAGCTATCCAAGCTGGACATTGCTTCTCTTTCTGCCAGCTGTCGATTCTTGAACCGTCTCATATACCATACCGAGTTCTACTCAAATGTTACCATCACGACATACGAACAGCTACGCATGTTTCGCGAGAGTTGTTCGAGGTTCAAGAACCGTGTCAAGGAAGTGACATTTGATATTCAGCTATTACAAAAAGAGCACCAGGAAAAGTATCGTCAGTTTCAAGACGAGGTAGAGTTCAAAAACAGCAATGGAGGAAATGACTTTGAAAGCTGCGCTGACTCCAACAGGTTAAACCATAGCTCTGCAGATATGAATCGCGACCAAAACAATATTCATGGGATATGGCACGGCGATTACGATTTCTATCTCGATGGTCAGCTATCTAATCTCAATATTCTTAAAAGTGAAACTTTTTCGCAGAAACCCAACATGCATGGTGGTAACGTTTCCCACAATACACAGAGCTCAAAGCCTCAGGGAATTGCAAATGGTCCAAAAGTCAGGCCAGCCGGAGTACATACTTTGATAGCTGAAATTTTGCAAACTTGCTCCCAGATTGAGGTTCTACGATTTAATAATGTTACCAAGACGTTCAAATTCGATAGAGCTACCTTATTTCACAATATAACCGCTGATAACAATAAACCACTTAAACTCAAAGAGTTGCATCTATCTGCTTCGAAGAATGAATACCCAAGCCTCAACTTTGTGAATTTAGTTCCTAGCTTTTTGTTTTCTTCAGTTTTTTCTCTTTATCTCCATCATTTTCTCATTGACCTCGGCACGGTTTCATCGGCTGCCACGAACACTAATGCCCTTTCACAGCTCCCATCAATCCACTCAACCATTCAGACGCTCACGCTCTCCAATGTACATTTTACTTATAGCTGTCTATCCAAGCTTTCATCATTGTTTTCCAACGTTGATTATTTGACGCTCCGTGATATCCGCTCGATGTGCAATTTTCGCATCATCGAAAACCTACCTTCGTTGGCATCCCTCACCATAGACTTTAATTCTGAAGTGTTTCACTATTTTAATCAGTACTGTTACGGCTACGACTTTTACGAGAGCTCTCAGACAGGTTTCTTGGACTACAATTTGGGAGAGGACTGCTACTATGATGAGGTCAAAACGTCCTATTTTTTGGTTAATTTTGGATCTGTCTTCAGCAAGTACTTTGAAGCAGTAGCCTCTCATCCTAAAATAAGGACCCTCAGACTCGAAAACTTGAAGTTTTTGAATCTGTTCATTAGACCATTGAGCGCGAATGGAAGTTTGAGGCCACGTGAAGAGATTTTGTCATGTAATCATATCCCAGGGCATAATGCCTCTAACAACAGCATACTATCTAAAAGGACTAGTCTTTTACAAGGCCGAAATTTATTTCAGTTTTTCAAGTGTTTGGCCAATTTGGATAACCTCGAATTTTCTATTGACCAATCGGTAACTCTAAATGTGCCTTCGAATGAAAACGACTGGCTCAATACCATTTATCCTCTCTTTTTGACTAGTTCAATAAACTTTCCCGCAGTTAGAATTATGAATTCAGCTAGAAATATTCTATTTTCAAAGTAACTTAGTTCTTGTTTTTATCATCTTTGTTTTACATTTATTTTTCGTTTCTGAAAATTGCGTTCTTCTGATTGGCATGCGAAATACTTTTTGATAGAATTTTATTTTTTTCCACTATTTCAATCGTGTACCTACAACCATAATCCATGCGAATTTTGGCGCCTGTTGGGCGTAAGATGTAAGCATTTTTTAAATCCAAAAGCAGTAATATATAAAAAGGAGCCAAAAAAAGTCAAACCGAATTTTGAATTTAGGTGCTAGCATTCATAAACATGGTTAGTAAATAGAGGATCTCTCTGAAATTCATTTTCCTTGATCAACTTCCTGAAAAGTAAACAAAAATGTCACATGCATACCCTCACTCTTGAAAAAGAAATTAAACAAGTTTCTTCTAACGGGCTTTTGTTGAATATTACCTCCTCCATAGTCATGCGATTTGGCCCTGTTTGGATGATTGGCAACTTTAATTTTGGCATTTTCTGCATATGGATTTTTTTTCGTGTCAAATATCTTGTGTGTAGTACGCAAATCATTCTCATCCAACGTTACGTATCTGCCCTTTTTTGTGTTCACCCCTGAAGTCGTTAAGATACTAACTTCTTCAACATAAGGTATTTTCTCACTAGTTACAATATTTTTATAAATAGTCTCGCATGCAGGCACCTTGTTTCTTTTTGTATTAGGAAATTTCCCGTTTTTGTCACTACTGGAAAGTTCTTTTTCAAGGAGCCTTTTGTCATAGGACACAACAAGCCCGTTAAAAGCTTCTTTCAAAGTCACGTAGTCTTCCATTAAATGAACGTTGCCTGATCCATCGTACTTTATCAAACCATAATTATTTGCTTCTTGGTGAAATTCGTATACTAATCCACCTGAAAATATGTGGGTCATATCTTCGGAATATAGGGCCCCAACTTCCTGGAACTTTCTTGGAACTACCTCATTACAACCATATTCTGAAAAGAAAATGGGCATCTCAATATCTTCATAATCTTTCAGAAGTACATCGTACCCACTTGTTTCTATAGTTTGCTCTCCGCACCCTGTAATCAGTTAGTAAAACTTTTCAAAAATGTTTCTAAATAAAAGAAAATAGCATACATTGGTAAGAATTGACACCATAAAAGTCAATAGAGGTATCGAACCCGCTATTATCATCGCACTGAAGATACTTTGGTAAAGAAGTACGATACGCGAGATCATCTGCCGCAGAATATCCTATTGGAACAGAACGAGGACCATGCATTTTCAAGTAATTTTTCATGTCTCTTACTAGGGCTTTGATAAAAATTGGAGAGGTCTGGTGATGTTAGCTTTCTGCTTCCAAAACGGCAAAAAAGTTTAAGTTGTTTGTTACTTACCTTCGCGGAAGTTTTGTCGTTGACAATTTCATTTCCTGCAAAGAAGGCTAAGGTATTATTATAGTTGGCGAATTCTTGCATAACCTTGTAGACATGCCCCAAATACAAATCATTATATGTCGTCCATGGTGTGTATCTGTTGAGGTGTTGGTTGTCCAAAGGTGAGTTAACATCTAAAACAAGGTATATGCCTGCAATTGCTAGAAGGGTCATACATTTATCGTGATTCAATTCTGGATTTATAGAGTAAACGCGAATTGTCTAAGTTTAAATAGCTGTTAACTTGGGTTCTAGCAATAATTCAAACATAAAGGTTTTAATATACATTGATACCTAAGTCTTGAAAAAGAAGAATATCCCGTGCGCAAGCGTCAACATCGGATAACGGATCTCTCTCTGGGCATACTCCGGACGATCCTCCCGGTTGATAGTCAACCCCTTTGATGAAAAACTGCACATGGTTAGGTTAATATATGAAGGATTTTTCGAAGGAGGCGTTGAACTTACTGGCTGATTAGTTTCAGAAGTGACAAAGTGCCTGCCCTTTGTTACTATAAGTTCAACAAAGGCGCGTATTTGGCAAATGGCGCACATCAAAATCAGCACCTTGCTCCAAATCCTCATATTTTGTATTGGTCCCTTTGGTCGGATAGCCTTGATGAGTTTGCTAATATGCTTTATTTACTAATTAGAGTATATAACAGTAAGATGAGCTATCACGACCTGAAAAGGAGACCACGGCTACCTTTCTGTTTGTGTCACTGCCATGTTGAAGATACTCCTGCGCACACTTACATAAAAACAGCCCCGATATTACGTAATATATACAAAAAACAATTCTTCTACAAAGCACGTTAATGAACATAAGAGAAGTGAAGAGGCCGGAAGAGACTGTAAAGAGAGAGTTGAAAGCTCAACGTTAATGAAATTTATGTCTGCTGGCGCAAGTGGTTAAAAATGGATTTAAACTTCTCTTCCACGCTTGAGAAAGCGGTGCTTGCTAATGTTCCTACTTTTGACGACGATGTCAAGTTACGACTTCGCCATTTGGGCGAGCCTATCACATATTTTGGTGAAGACAAGGCAGATAGAAGAAATCGACTAATAAAGATTGTGACAAGACTCGAGAGCGACAAGCTAATTGCCGAAAATGAGGCACATGAAAGGAGCGCAGAGATGCAAGCCCAAGAAGACCAAGAAATGGGCGAAGATGACGCAGACGAGGAAGAGGAAGAGGAAGATGAAGAGTTTTGGACGCCTGGTCCAGATGGCTTGGTGGACATAAGACTAAAATTGGCAAAAAATTCATTGGAAAATTCCAAAGAGAGAGTGAACAGGCAATATGAAGAAAGCAAGCTCGAATTTACCGAAGTGCTCAAGTATAGACGGTCTGTTAACAAAGAACTAGCGAAGTATGAACTAATAGGTTCCAATCATGCATCAACAAGAGCTACTTCCGTCGTGAGGTTTTCTCCTTCTGGTACGAAGGTTGCTACAGGAAGCTGGTCAGGAGAACTAAAAATCATCAATAGCGAAACTTTAGAGCCAGAAAACAGTATAAATGCACCAATAAAAAGCTATCAAGATCAATTACACAACAGAATCAGTGGCTTGGACTGGCATCCACATGCCGAATCTAGTAATTCATCTTTGAACTTGGTGTCTGCTAATTCTAATAACAATTCAATACTCCTATGGTCGCTCGATGATAAAGTTCCGTTGGGCACCATGCAGGGCCACGAAGCAAGAATTGTAAATACAAAATTTCATCCTACCGGAGACTATATTGCCTCATCTTCATATGATAAGACATGGCGATTTTGGGACGTCGAAAAGCAGCAAGAATTATTTTTGCAAGAGGGCCATTCGAAGGAAGTTCAAGCTTTGTCATTTCAAAAAGACGGAGCTCTTATTGCTTCGGGTGGTTTGGATGCAATAGGCAAAATATGGGATTTGAGAACTGGCAAAGAAATTATGTCTCTTTGCAGTCACATCAAAGAAATTATGGCTATTGACTGGTCAGATAATGGTTACCAGCTAGCAACAGGTAGCAAGGATTGTACTATTAAAATCTGGGACTTGCGATATATTTCCAATAAGGCTACTAGAACTGGATATAAAGATTACTTATACAACGATGAACCACTATTCACTATACCCGCTCACACTAATATGATTTCGGATTTAAATTTTTTCCACAGTCCAAAAACTAAGAGGCATTTGTTATCCAAGTTCTTAGATCCAGAAGAGAAAAAGCTTGATCCATCTTCAACGTTTCTTGTCAGTAGTTCCTATGATGGAACGATAAAAATTTGGTCTGCCGATAACTGGTTTAATGTTAAAACTTTGCGTGGCCACACAGATCATAAGATTATGAGTTGTGACGTGAGTGCCAGTGGCGATAGAATAGTGTCAAGTGGTTGGGATAGATCGGTGAAATTGTGGTCTAATCAAGATCTTTTTTAGATCTAAGATTTAAATTGTTTATACAAGTTTTGTATTTATTAAAATGTACATTAGCACTAAATATATTGTTAAAGAATTAATAAAAGTTGTCACAGCTTAATGATATTTTAGAACATGAGAACTGTAGTGTAGCATACATCAGACGAACATTCAACGTAATTTATAACACGATTCTTCTAATGGCTGTTAATGATAGTTAACAAAGTTTTCCATCCTGGAGTCTCAATAAGCTCATAGCACTCATTAACATCGTGTTTAATGGCAACATTTGTTAAATGTTTCTCTTCAGCAGGAGATAAAATTTCCAAACTGAATAAGTAAGTTATAAGATGGAAATCAGATAACGCATTAGTAAGCTCACTAATATTAGTATCATCAAATCTCTTTGACAAGCTTAGATGACGCTGAACTTCCATCAAATCTTGGGAGACACCTATGTATTGACGGTTTTCCACTGGAAACTGCTTCTTGGAAACAAATCTTGGGGTAGGTATTTGCGGGAAACCATGTGTCAATGTGACCAATAAATAGTCGTCTGGAAATGCTGGTTTGGCATTATGTTTCACTATAATGCCGTACTGGTTTTTCAACTTATAAAATATATCAGGAACGTAACGTTCAGATGTTTTTTCGTTGATGTAGACCATTGAAGGATGAGTAGAGCCCGATATTAAATCAGCTTTCACAAGGCCTTCGGCAGCAGCGCTAACTTGATAACTTGAAATCTCAATTTCTTGGTTGAAGTTACCTGAAATAACGCAAGTAACAAATTTAGAAGAGTATGTGCCCGAAACGCTGTGTTTGGTGTAATTTGGGTATTTTGATTGTTGGCGGGCGGCAAACAAAGTCTCCAAAGAGGACAAAAAGTAAGAGTCCTTGTGTCTCTTGCATACCACCGAACCATCACCGTAACCCGCATCAGTTAAATCAGTGAATATGACTCCAACCTTTGTCAACTCACAAAGATTAGCAACATTGTCAATTTTCGATTCGTTATCCCATGTCCCTATGGTCAAGCCATCGCTCTCGTCATGCTGGGGAGGCTCATATATGGCTTCTACCACTGCCTTTATACCCAATGGAATCAAAGGGTATTCTTCATAGCGGCCATACAAATAGCCGATTCTTTGGGTGCCTGTTTGTCTCCATGAATCAATAAATGTATTGATCATGTTAGCTTCGGCAAATTCCACATGGTCTACCATACGGAAGTCCTGTGGTTGCAAAGTAATTGCTGATGGCTGACATTTAGAACAGATTCCTTCTGGCCATGGCTTATGTCCGCCTTTACAATGCTTATCCACCGTAAATGATGGCTCTTTCAATGGAGGAATATACGATGATCCTGTCTGCTTGTTTGTTTGATTATTGAGCTCATTCAAGTGTGCATGAAAAGATTTGTGCTTAATCCCCTGCTCTTTCAAGTAGTCTTGATCCCATGGAGGCAAAGGGGAACAGTATTCACACATACCCTGATAGGAATGTCGGCAGAGAGAGGACCTTTTTCTTTCAATAAGGCCTTTTTGTGTATCAAGTACATCATCAACCTCCAATTGCTTAATTTTCACCGCTTCCGCCACCTTGAGACCAGAATTTGCTGCCTCTGGGATAGGTTGGGGACCACTCACTGATGGATTGCTTGTCGCAGCATCCGGCGCCTCGTCTTCATAAGTAACGAAAAGCATATCACCATGTCTAAAGTTATTATAATAAACAATTAGTAATCCGCTGCATATACATTAAAGATAAGGAAAAGTTATGATGTACTTAATTACTTACTTTAAATTAAGTTGAGACGGAGTTTTGCCACATAAATTCGAGGCAAGTTCGCCATCGCCTTTTGGCTTATCTGATATTTTCACAGTGCCGAAATCGACATTTTTAAAAGACTTTGAAAGCTAAAAATGATAATTAGTATTGGGACCAGGCAGCTGGGCAATTGAGCTTTGAAATGGGAAACAGCAATCATCTAAAACTTTCTCTGGCTCTAGTACATACCTCCCCTAAGGCGTATCTAAAATCCTGGTTCGCATCGGCAGTCACTCTGAACATGCCATCTTTGGATCTGAATCGGAGAATCTAGAAACCGTTAGTATTGACATTCGCTTATAATCCAGCAAGTATTGCTTATTACCAGTAAGGCCTTACCATTTCGCTGTCAATTATACTACTACCAGATGCCTTTGCCTCTTTCACTGGGTGTAGAGTAATAAAAGAAGTTTCTCTTGTCAGCAGTCAGCGCTTATTCTTCTTGTTCTTCCTGATATCCTGTTACGAGCACCGTGATCACATTGATAGTGCGCTTATAACAGAATGGTCACGAGTATGATACATCATTTCACCATACTCACATGTTCATACAGTTAGGGACTGTTTCCTACCTTCTAAGGATCAATCCCACTTTTAAGGAAGATAAGTGTCATTTATATTTACTTATTTCCATTTCTAGATTCAACCTTTTGGAATCACAACCGACTATATTTAACTATAAATATATGTTCAAATCTTGCTCTCATTTTATTTTATTTTATATAGTTCAATATAACCAAGACAGTTACCCTTGGTATGCAGGTGAGAAGAATGTGCGGCTTTTGCCTTAACCAGTATACATCTTTATACTGCGCTTAGCACCGTTATATTCAAGTGAATAGACTAAAGATAACCACATTGCTTACATTAAAATAGGAATACGATTAAAAGAGAAATCTTCACACGTATTTATAGACAAATATGATTGAGTTATAGCTGACTTATGATCAATATAAATGAATCTTATCATGAAAAAGATGACCCTTTAACCTCTTAAGATTGGCATCAGAATCTTATCAGTATATTTATGCGAGTACGGTGTGAGGACGCATATCATGCTCGTGACTCGCCTCAGTACCACATGAGGGTTTTGGATGATTTTGGGTGCAGCCCGGCGGCATCTCGAAAAAATTGACTGTCCGCAAAGAGGCCACTAGGATTACTCTGAAATAAGCTAAATAATCATTGATGTGTGTTCCTAGCGCCTACTTTTAGAGCTGCTAGTGCACGTCATATCCTTTTTTTCCCGGTGAACCTTTCTTGCTAGAGTGGTCCTCGTGGTTTCGCTTTGTGTGTGTGTCAATATAAGCTTGACTGTGTCTTGACAGAAAACAAAAATGTACTCCGTGATATCGAGAAATTGTCGCGGATCTGCGGTATCAGCCTCTGCTATAGCACCCAGAGCCTGGGTAAAGTCAATTTCATCTGCATCCGCTTCAAGGACTTCATACCAATCTATTAACGAGAATACCGTTTCCAATGCCCAGGATTCTCAGCCTATGCCTTCGGTGGGCACAGACTCTACTGCTGCCACCACAGGAAGCATGGCCTCGCCAAAAAAGAGAAGAACCAGAAGAACCTTGCTGTCAGATCTCAACAAAGGGCCAAGCTTTGAAGATTTCATTAAAGGTACTGCGAAAAATTTTAATGTTTCTGATCCTTTGCAGAAGGCAAGAGCTGACGAGCTAAAAAAGTTACCAAAATGGTTAAAGGTCCCAATACCCAAAGGTAGAAGCTTCAGCAAGTTGAAAAATGACGTGAGGGAGTTAAAATTGGCTACAGTTTGTGAAGAAGCCAAATGTCCTAATATCGGCGAGTGCTGGGGTGGTGGAGGCAAGAATATTAACAAAGAAACCGGCGAAATTGACAAATCCAAAGCCACCGCCACAATTATGTTGATGGGTGATACCTGTACAAGAGGTTGCAGATTTTGCTCAGTGAAGACCGACAGAAATCCAGGTACGCTTGACGAAAATGAACCGGAAAATGTTGCCGAGGCGGTCACCAGATGGGGAGTGGGTTATATTGTTTTGACCACTGTTGACAGAGACGATTTGCCAGATGGAGGCTCTGCTCACTTAAGTAAAACTATTCAGAAAATCAAGGAAAAAAGCCCTAAGTTGCTAGTTGAGTGCCTTTCAGGAGATTTTATGGGAGATTTGAAAGCTGTTGACCAGTTAGCCAGATCAGGTTTGGAAGTTTACTCTCATAATTTGGAAACTGTCGAAGAACTTACTCCTTTTATCAGAGACAGAAGAGCCAAGTACAGACAGAGTTTGTCCGTTTTGGAGCAAGCAAAGAAATCTAGCCCTCATATTTTGACCAAAACATCTTTAATGTTGGGTCTTGGTGAAACAGACGAACAAATAAGACAGACATTGAAAGATCTCCGTGATGTTGGCTGTGACATTGTCACCTTTGGCCAGTACATGAGACCAACCAAGAGACACATGAAGGTTGTTGAGTACGTGAAGCCAGAAAAGTTTGACCACTGGCGAGACCTTGCTGAAAAAGAATTTGGTTTTGCTTATTGTGCTAGTGGGCCATTAGTCAGAAGTAGTTACAAAGCTGGTGAGTTCTACATTGAAAATCTCTTAAAGAAAAGCAAACAAGCTAAGCAGTTGCAGCAGTGAGTGATCTGCTTACGAAATAACTAGTGTATATAGGTAATGAAGTGGGAATAATATGCTATTCTTTTGCGGTTTTGTCTAGTTTTTAGGTCTTATTTTAGTTATAGTTTGCATAGAACCAATGCTATGTTCTCTCTGTTTATATTTCTGGCGGCTTCCATGGTGTTAGAAGCACTGGTACTAACGCAACAGGGTAGCCGCGCCCGGTTTTCTGGATTTTTTCGCTATTTTCGCGAAGCGATTGGGGAAGTGTGGGCTAAACAGTAACCGTACTCCTATGACCGAAAACACCAACTGTCTGCTCTGACTATACCCTTCCATCACTCCATCAGCCCAGTACGGTCCTCAATTAAGTAGACCATAAAAGTGCTCATCATTTATAGTTCACCGCTGCCAATCACTCCTTCTCGCGGACATACATTACTCCTTGCAAGCTACATTGCCATCGGCCTCCAAAGGCTAACAGAAAGCTCTCAGGAATATTAAATATCAATGTCAAGTACTTATACACTCGCACTAGTAAAGCGATAGTGTACTCACCTGAAAAAAAAATCAAGTTGGAAAACAGCTAATTTTTAGTTACTGCCATAGCGCGCTGATTACTGGTGCAGAGTTTGACGGCTCATCGACATCAATTCAGATAAAAGCATCCGATACGGACACAGTGATGGTAGAAGAACATTTACAGCCTAATGGCAACACTACGGTCTCGCAAACGAAAGACACGATAACCATTGGACCGCAGCAGCTGCAGCCACTGCAAGGCCTTAAAGAGACAACTGCACCATTTAATAACGGGACTTCTCACAATGCGGTTAACGGTTATGAACTTCAGCGGCAGGAGCCGCCAGACATTCCTCATATAACAATAAACATGAAACCATACTCGGAAATCCTCGATAAAGTTTGCCAGCATGCCTATAAAGAGCTCTTAACATTGATCAAAACCTTGCCATCAAGTAATGATCCCACCAGATATTATGGTAATGCTTTTGAAGAAGATTTGAAGAGAAAGAAGGCCTTGCTAGAATTGATTGTCAAAATAAGAAACTACTTTGTCAAATTATATGTTCTCAACAAGTGGAGTGCCAATTCTATACATTTTAATAAGTTAATTGATTTATTGAATTGGCTCAGAGGACAGCAGATATTTTTTGACTCTTTGGTAGAAAACATTAAGCGAATAAAGATAGATTTGAACTTCGCCAAATTGCCGAATCACGATTTGATAACTAGTTTTATTGTTTTAAATGATTCTCACTATTACAACAACAATTCCGGGACTTTCAACACAACAAAAAATTTGAGCTTGTTACCAACTTACAATTTATTAGAGACAAGGAAGCTCAATGCTAAGTTTTTGCTCAAAACTTTAAAAAACCTAAATTCATTGTTGCACTTGAAAATTTCCAAGTTATTCCTCAGGTGTCCAAATAGCTCCGTTAGTTCTATTATATTTCAAAATTGTACTGTGAAAGACGGTAAACTCACAATATGCATAAACAATGAGTTTGAAATTGTTCTCACATTAACTAATATAACTTCCAGTACAAGCACAGAGCAAACAGCTGAAACTAAAGAGGCTATTGATAGTGAACTGCCATACGACTCAAACACAACCAAAAATTCAATTTTTAAAAACCATTCGTTGGAAAATCATGCTTTCATCGCCTTAGACTTTAGGTTTAAATTTGGTCTTGATGATCTCGGAAATATGGTTTTCAATGTTGACAATGAACTTCCACAATATAATCATAACAACTTGAAAAACTTTCTTAATAGACAAATACTTTATCAAAGTCCGGAAACTTCTTCTAAATATCTCAAAAATCCACTTGTTGATCTTTACAAATATTTGCACTCTTACGCTCTCAATTACAAACTTCACCTTCTCAGTAACCAACTTAACATGCTTATAAACGGCGTCTCTCCATCTGCAGTGGGCAATAAAGCAAGTGGTGGCAGTATTCTTAATGGCGCTAACAAACTCACGTGGGGGTCAAATTTGAAATATGCTTATAATCCAGAAAAAAGTTTAATAACAATATTTTACTGGACTCAGAAACGCTTTGTGAAACATAGATCCTATATTCAGATAGGTGTTACGGACGATGGTGAGGGCGAAAGCAACAACTTACAGAAAAATAAAAGGCTCTCGTTCAAATGGTTTAAGGACGGCAAACTATTCACAGATCACGGCTTCAACGAAATATTTGAGCTGTTAGAAAATGGATCTGCTATCCGCAGTGAGTTGAACACTGTCGGCTCCATAAATGGTACCGTTGGTAGTGAAGTGGAGAACTCAAGGTTCAGTCCTGATGCTCGCAAACATATTATTTCTAATGCCCAAGGCGAAGATAATAACGCGAATACGGAGTTTGCAATACTGCAAGATGATTATCAGAGGTTTTCCGTTCAAACTTTGTTGAGCCTTGTTTTGAACAAACATGTTGAGTTAATTATGAAAGACGTTTACAGAAGATTGGATCATATAATCAAGGGTGCTAAGGCCTCCTTTGAAGATAATATATTGGATACATATGAGGTGTCAGAGTCTCTCTATGAGAATATCTCCGAGCCGACGAGGAGAAAGCTTAATAGGGAAGTGGCCGAAAATGCTATAATGGAAGAAGATGAAGAGAAAGAAGATGAAGAGGAAGCAAATATTGGCAAAACAAATCCTGTTGAAAAACTTAATAAACATGAAGATACTGTCTCAAGCGCAAGCTCCAATAGAAGCAGCAAAAGCAACAATGCTACAAGTTTCATTAAACTTCTTGATAAGTATTACTTACTCATAAAATTGAATAGCAATAAGGTTATACATTATTCTATTGACCATCTCACAGGCTATTCATTCTTCATCAATCCTTCGCCATCTGTGAACGCCATTTGTTCCAAGTATCAATTCCACAACTTCGTCATTATAAATAGCGGAGGAAGTCATACTGTCAACAGTGCTACTGAACGTGAGATTCGTACAGGACCAATATTTCTTATGCCTAGCAATTTCGCCGAATTGGAAGAGCCTCTTGTTATTGCTCACCAAATATTAATTGTTAGAATGGAGCTTTTGAGACACGAAACCTTGAAGGTTTTCTCGGTCACCGGCTGGATCAATTGTCCAATTATTAATATTGAGCTTCTGGAGTTATCCAAGTTGAATACCGAGAGAAACATTTCTCAACAAGTAAAGCGCCCCTTGGATAATAAAATTACAACCTCACAGCATGGCGAGCCTGGAAAACAATCCAGATCTAAAGGCTTCGTGAACGTTTTAGGAAATTACAGAAATTTCTGGTCCTTGCAGTACTACCAAATGAAAAATTGGCCGAGTAATTGGTTTTTGGTCGCATTCATTACTAATTTGGATAATGAAAAGTCGCATCACAAGCTATTTTGGTTAGCTCAAATCAAATCAATTAATAGTAAATGGACTGTAACATTTCATACCAGGCTCAGGCTAAGACCGGACTTCAAGGTGATGGGCTCGGAAAGCAAAAACTTTGAATCTATTGAGAGAGGGCTAGACTATGACACTAGCATGGCGCTTGGAAAATTGGCCACAAATGAAATTTCGATACATATCGTCATGGAGGAACTTGATAGCAACCGTGTCAGAACTAACATTCCTGATAACATTAACAAGACCAAACTTGAAAAGTTGTTACGAAAAATCAAATTCAGCAGACAGAAGGAGCTTGAAAGCCATCGAAAAGAAAATGGTGGCTCCAGTAAACCATTTAGTGACCCCCTGATTGATACAAGGGACAAGCTACTGATCATAGTTTTAGATAATCGCAGCTTAGTTCCAGTCAATAATATAAAGAACAACATGATTCTCACTGTTGAGCTATTCAACTCCAAGATGAAGTTGGATGTTTACGGCCAACTTAAAATGCCTTTGCCATTATTGCATGAGAAAGGTGACATCCAGCGTGGCAAAGAAGATTCTTTCATAGAGGTTGATTCTAGTGGATGGCATTTTCATATTCTGTCAAGGGTTGATTTGTACGAACAAAGCTTTAAAGAAAAGAAACTCATTTACTTTTACGAATCCTATCAGTTATTGAGAAAATTTGCCAATTTGATCACACTAACCAGCACACTTTTGTGCGCAGTGCAAAATGAAAGCCGTAGCTGTTTGGATTTATTAGACATTTATCTCGATCGCATTGTCCTCAAATATGACGTTGGCGCTCACTATATCTTTCATATAACAGACTCCACAAGATCATCATCACGATTATTATTAGAGTTGCCTCCGGGAAATCCTCATGAAATGATAACCGTGCATTTGCAAAACTTGTTGAACAGACAAATTTTAGAAACTCCTAGCTTTTTGCAAGGCGAAAAATCTTCTGCTTCTCAGAGGCCAATCAGTGAACAAAGAATAACAAGTTCAAAACCTGCGTCTCAGTTACAAGAAAAGTCGTTGTATGTTGTTATTGCACAAGTTATCAAATATATCCATTTAACCCAACCTTTGGTTACTGCTCTTAAAAAGTTCGAAAATGAGCACAAGAGACACTATCATCACATGTCGAATGAAAGTTCATTAGAGCGTGTCTCCATCGATATTAAGTATCACGTCATCTGCCACGATCTCGCTAACTATGCTTTCATCTACGACATTAAAAAGGAAGCAGCGCTCCGTGCTGAACAGAATGGAAACCGTGTGAAACATGTCATTAGCAGAAGTTTAATAAAAATTTCGATGTCCCTCAAGATTGTCAGAGGCAAGAAATACGTCATACTCCAGATGGTTCCTGTGACTATTGAAAATCAGTTGAATGGTGTTGACAGATTTCCGAGAGTCCAGCAATACAGAGCGTTGGCATTCGGTCTAAGAAAGCTTTTGGCAGAATCAGTTGTTCTGTTAGCTAGTAAAGGTGATATTCACTTCTTGGGCGATTGTGTCTCGTGCGAGGTGGGCTCGTTCTACAGCGCAATAAACTCTCTCCATGAAAAAATTATGAGAAAGTTTAAATGAACTTGCTTCTCTAAATTATTTGGTTTTTTCATTTTACTTTGGACACCGCTTGTTCGAACTCTAGTTTTATTTGATTTCTTAGTTTCCCAGCTGATATAGTTGCTGCCACCATGATATACTTCGTAACTTATCCCTGAAACTCCCCCAACGAGCTCTTAATATCATAATTTCAGTATCCTATTTGGATACTTCATATGTTTTGAGGCTATGCTTGTAGTTCTGACATGTTGAAAAACACGTTCCAATTTAGACCAACGGATTAATCTGCAGAAGCTGATTTTCCTATTATGTAATGACACCATGATAATGCAGGATCTTACAGCAAACTTTCTCCGCGGAAAAGAGCAGTTTAAAAGCTCGTAACCGCTAACCTACAGGAAAAAGTAATAAGAGTAAATATTAAAAAGCTAAGCAGAACGCCCCGAAGCTCATCGGAGAAAAAAATTTTTTAGAGCTGCATGCTAAAGAAAAGCACTAAAAATTTTCATAATTGCCATACAACTGCGGTGTTTATTGCTTCCTTACCGGCACCTAAACTCCTGGAGAATACAAAACCTGCTCCGTTACGATGAAAAGTTCATTAGTAGTTAAATGGAACCTGGTTGTGAGACTATTTGAGGTGTTTTCTGGTCTGTTGCACCATAATTTTCCCGACAAGCTCCAGTTACCTGTTCTCAGTGAGCACGAATCTATCTCTAAGTACCTCGATCATTTAAGTATTTTAGTGCTAGATCCCAAGTACTCTTCGATTATATTATACTGCTTTAGACCTTTATTTTTTGAGATCATTGCCAGAATTATATCTGATCATGAAATTGAGTCCACTTTTCTCAAAAGACACCACGTTGGTGCCTCAAATAAAAGCATCTTTTCGTTATTTGCATTGTCAAAGACCATTTCTATATTTAACAATGAGCAAAGTACAAGCACAATAGCCCTTATTGAGTGGTTTTTATCCCAAAGGTCTTTTTTGAACTTGCAAGGCATCGAATTTAGCCAAGTGGAGCTCAATTTAATATTGATAAGCTTCTATAGACTATTGTCGCACGCAGGTCTGTTCAAGGCCTTCATCAGCTTAAAAGTTCTTCACTTAATCATTAATAATCCAGAGAGCACGATCCCAAATAAGGTGCTTGCCATTGAAATATTGTCCAAGATCCTCAACTTGTCGTTAATCAAGAAGTCACAATTGTTATCAGACTATGTTGGCACCGCTGAGCCTAGAGGTGCTTTTGAAGCTATGGACGGTTTCAACTACTCATTTCTCGCTGTTTACGAGGCCAAGAGAATTTCCAACTTCCTTTCCTTGCCACAAATATTCGACGATAAAATCACACCGAGTGAAAATGACATACATCTTCATCAGAAAGACTTGAACCCTTCTATTAGATTAATCTATGGTGTTCTTATTCCTGGGTTGGCCCCAGAAAAGACAGTGCTACCATTAACCTCTGACGCTGAAGGCTTTGTACCGATTGAGTCGTCAGTGAACACTTTAGCCAACTTAACTACGAAAGTATTGACCGGAAATCCTATTCTTTTGTACGGTCCTAATGGTTCTGGTAAGTCGCTTATCGTTAATCATCTTCACCGTTTTATTAGGCAAAACGACAGTGATTTAGTGACATTACATCTTAATGATCAAACCGATATTAAGCTTCTTTTGGGCACGTATGTGTCTTCCCATGAACCAGGAAAGTTTGTGTGGAAGGACGGTGTTTTGACAACCGCTGTAAAAAGTGGCAAATGGTTAGTGATTGAAGACATAGACAAAGCCAAAAACGAAATTTTGAGTATTTTCACTAGTTTAATTGAAAGCAAAGAATTAGCGGTCAATGGAAGCGAGAAGGTCTCAGTTAAAAACGGATTTCAAATTATCGCTACTATTAGTACAAGTGATGAGGAAGAGGTTAAATTTTCAAAAACCAACATTAAAGGTGACAACTTGGGAGACATGGATCAATTCAATTATTGGAAAGAAATTCTCTTTGAAAACTACCAGCAAGGAAACCTCGATAAGGAAAAAGGCAGCGTTTTGCCTGACTTAATATCTTTGAACAAATTTAACTTGGTGCACCATGTGATGCCTCCACCGTCTGAGCTATTGACAATACTTAGCGGTAAGTACCCAGAAGTCTCGAAAAGCTTGCCGAACAATCTTTTGTGGAAAAGAATTATCTCTTTGTTCTATTACATGAAATTCAGAATTTTTGCAAGAAAATCTCTCATTGCCATGAACAACGGTGTCACTTTGAAAAAGGTGAGCAATTTTGAATTAATAAGATTGGCTAGCCGTGTCAATTTACTTTTTCAAAACAACAAAAACATTTCTGAAAGTTATGGCGATCTTGTTGATAAAATTTTCTTTGAAGCTATAGATATTTTCACTTGCAGCTTACAGAATGACAATATCAAAAGATACATCATCAGCAAAATAGGCTTGTTCTTGGAAATTCCAACTAGTCAAATCAACTTTCACGTTAACATAGACAATAATAACTTGAACCCTGAATTGAAGGTCTACGATGATGAGATTATTATAGGCAGAAACAAGTTAATCATTGACCAAATTAACAAGAGTTTCTTTGAGAGCCAAACTAAGCAAGCCAGTGTTCTCGACAACTTTGCTCTCACGCAGCATTCTCTTCAATTGTTGGAAAGAGTCTCAATCAGTGTTAATTTATTCGAACCGGTATTGCTTTCTGGTGAGACTGGTTGTGGTAAAACAACTGTTGTTCAAAATCTTGCCAAGTTAATTAATAAAAAGCTTGTCGTTCTCAACTTGTCCCAAGAAACTGAGTCTAATGATTTGATTGGTGGATACAAGCCGGTCCTTAACCATCAAAGATCACTTATCATCCCTATTCATAACAGATTCCTTGGATTATTTGGCGACACTTTCAACTTGCTTAAGAACGAAAAGTTTTTAAAGATCATGAATAAAGAGTTCAAAAACGAAAGTTATGGCAATGTGATCAAGCTCTGGAAAAAGGCTGTTTCCATGGCTGAAGACTATATTAACAAGCAGAAAGAGAAGCTCTCCATTAGTGAAAACTCGGAAGAAGAGGATGGGCAAACTTCTAAAAAGAAAAGAAAGTTGAACAGCAAGTTGGAATTATTGGCCGACTGGAAAAAGTTTGAGCAAGAGATATTTGAGTTCCAAGTTCAGTACGAAAAAGCCTCGACGGCTTCTAATTCCCTTCAGTTTGACTTCATTGAAGGATCTCTAGTTAAGGCTGTGAAAAATGGTGACTGGATTCTTTTGGATGAAATTAATTTGGCATCTGCTGAAACTTTGGAAAACATTTCTGATCTCTTAAACAACGATCCGGCACAGAGAAAGTTACTTCTCACGGAAAAAGCATCCGACAAAAGCCAAAATGAAGTTGCAGTGGCCCACAAAGAATTCAGGATTTTTGGATGTATGAATCCTTCAACTGATGTTGGCAAAAAAAACTTGCCAGAAAATATCAGATCCAGGTTCAATGAGATCTTTGTCGACAGTCCAGATAAGAATAGAAGCGATTTGAAAGCTATTGTTAACAAGTACTTATGGAGTCATTTGTCTGATGATGATTACACAAACGAACAGATAATAGAGGACATTATTTCCTTGTATTATAAAATTAAAGAGCTTAACGACAGAAATCTTTTGGTTGATGGCTCCAAGAACAAAATTGTTGTGAATATAAGAATCTTGTCTAGAGCTTTAATGTTTACCACTGACATTATCAGAATTTATGGTATTAGAAGATCTTTATATGAAGCATTCAATATGATCCTTTTGACATTATTGGACTCAAATTCTGAAAAGCTTTTGCTGCCTATCATATTCAGTCACACCATTGGCAAAGCTCCTAACGTTGATGCGGTTATCAAAAGGAAACCACCTTGCCCAAGTCATTTGCCTGTCGACAAAGCTGTTCAGTTTGCTCACTACTGGCTCGAGAAAGGTGAGTTCGATATAGTTGAACAGCCACAGTACATTATTACACCTTTTGTCAGAAAGAACTTATTGAATCTTGTGCGAGCAACTTTAACCAAGAGATTTCCAATTCTTATCCAGGGTCCGACTTCGTCTGGTAAAACTTCCATGATCACCTATTTGGCCAAAATTACCGGTAATAAGGTTATCAGAATCAATAACCACGAACATACAGACTTGCAGGAATACTTAGGCTCATACGTTAGCGACCCAAAAACAGGAAAATTGGTCTTTAAGCATGGCCCTTTAATCGAGGCATTGAAGAAAGGTTACTGGATTATTTTGGACGAATTGAACTTGGCAAGCTCAGAGATCTTGGAAGGTATTAACAGACTTTTGGATGACAATCGTGAAATTTTCTTAACTGAAACCCAGGAATTGATTAAACCACACAAGAATTTCTTGTTATTTGCTACCCAGAATCCTCCAGGTGCAGTATATGGCGGCAGAAAGTTCTTGTCAAAAGCTTTCAAAAATAGATTTTTGGAGTTGAATTTTGATGATATTCCACAAGACGAGTTGGAGGTTATTTTGTGCAACAGATGCCAAATTCCACCAAGCTATGCTAAGAAGGTGGTTTCGGTGTACAAAGAATTAGGTGTCCAGAGATCCTCCAACAGAATCTTTGAAAACAAAAACAGTTTTGCTACATTGCGTGATTTGTTCAGATGGGGTTCGAGAAAAGCTGTGGGTTACGAACAACTCGCTATTAATGGTTACATGCTTTTGGCCGAAAAAAACCGAAAATCAGAAGAAAAGGAAGTCATTAAGTCTGTCATTGAGAAAGTGATGAGAGTCAAGTTAGATGTTGTTCACTTCTACAAAGCCAAGTTTGACGTATTAAGTGACAAGTTAATCAGTTCCGCTGATGCTTCCAGGAACGTTGTGTGGACCAAAGAAATGCAAAAGCTTGCGATTCTCATTATTGAAGCTCTCAACAACAAAGAGAATATATTGTTAGTGGGTGAAACTGGTTGTGGTAAGACGACTGTTTGCAGCACTTTGGCTCAATATTATTACCAGCAAAACATGATTTTTTTGAATGCCCATCAGAATATTGAAACTAGTGACATTATAGGCTCCCAAAGACCTGTTAGAGGTAGATCTAAATTACAGGAACTATTGAAGTTGGAAATCGCCAAGCAATTAACCGAGCTCAATATCAAATGGTCTTCTGACTATGACTTGAACGACTTCACGGAACTTTATGAGAGCAACAAAAGCATATTCCCTCTGGAATCTGTTGAGACAATAGAAGGTTTGTTTACAAAGTTGAAAATCCTTTTTGAATGGAGCGATGGTCCTTTGATAAACGCTATGAAACAGGGTGACATCTTTTTGTTTGATGAAATTTCTTTAGCTGAAGATTCTGTTCTAGAACGTTTAAACTCTGTTTTGGAACCTGAGAAGACTTTGTATTTGACGGAATACTCCAATGATATAGACTCAAACCTTATTGTTGCCCAGCCCAGCTTTTCGTTTTTGGCGACTATGAATCCAGGTGGCGATTATGGTAAAAAGGAGTTGTCCCCTGCCTTGAGAAACAGATTTACTGAAATTTACGTTCCTTCAATGTCCGACTTTTCAGACATTGCTTTGATCGTTCAATCAAAATTAGAAAGCCCTGTGAAATACCTTACGGAAGCTATTGTCAAATTTGCCGAATGGTTTAGTGTCAAGTTTAGTGCTAACAACTCGTCTTTCAACAATGGCGTTATTTCTATTAGAGATATCTTAGCTTGGGTTGATTTTGTCAACCGTGTTTATACTGCTGTTGGGAATGATGCAGCTTTGCTCCATGGTGTTTGTATAGTGTTTGTTGATGCTTTAGGCACTAATAACACCGCCTACTTGGCCTCTGATATTAGCAGGTTAAATCAAATTAAGTCATTGTGTATTGAGAAGTTATCATTATTAGCAAAGGCCAATCTTTCTGAAATTTATGCTCAAGAAGCTAAGGTCTCTTCGACGGAATCTGCTCTTTCAATTGGTCTTTTTAAAATCCCTAAAAAGCCTGCTAAAGTGATTGATGGCAAGCTTTCCTTCAACTTACAAGCTCCAACTACTACTGTTAATGCAATGAGAGTTTTGAGAGCTATGGTCATCAAGAAGCCTATTTTGTTAGAAGGAGACCCCGGTGTTGGAAAATCTAGTTTAATTGACGCCTTAGCTAAAGCTACTAACAACAAATTGACTCGTATCAACTTGTCTGACCAGACTGATTTGGTTGATTTATTTGGTTCTGACTCACCTGTGGAAGGTGGCAATTTTGGGGAATTTATCTGGAAAGACGCCCCATTTTTGAGGGCCATGAAATGTGGTGAATGGGTTTTGTTAGATGAAATGAATTTGGCATCTCCTTCATTATTGGAGGCCTTGAATAGTGTATTTGATTTCAGACAGAGAGTTTACATTCCAGAATTAGATCAGGAATTTGAGTGCCATCCTAACTTCAGAGTCTTTGCTGCTCAGAATCCACAATACCAGGGCGGCGGAAGAAAGGGTTTGCCAAAATCTTTTATTAACAGATTTTCCAATGTCTACATTGGTAAATTGAATTCTGTGGACGTTGAGATGATTTGCAAGCACATCTACCCTAACATACCGTTTGAGACAGTCTCAAAGTTGGTTAAATTTGTCTTTGAACTTGAAAACAATATCAACATCAAAAAGCAATGGGGCTTCATAGGAGGTCCATGGGAATTCAACATTCGTGATATTATCAAGTTTCTTGATATTAGCAGACCTAATGCATTGGATTTAGTTTTTGCACAAAAATTTAGATTGCAAAGCGATAGGGATAGTATTTACAGTCTATATGAGAAAATCTTTGGCTCTTTGCCGCCTCATAATACCTACTTTTATGATAGCAAGGAATATGTCCAAGCCAACAATTCAGCTCTTAAAAAATTTGAAAATACTGCTTTCGCCACCGAGAATTCTTTGCTTCCATTACAGTCCAATATTTCTGCTTTGGAATCCATTTTCACTTCAGTTGAAAAAGATTTCCCAGTGCTTTTGGTTGGTCCAACTCTTGGAGGCAAGTCCGGCTTGGTCAACTTTGCTGCCAATGTTGTTGGTGCGAGACTTGAAACCGTTCATATTCACAATGAAATTGATATTACTGATCTTGTTGGGGGCCTTGATCAATATCACCTAAATAAAGAGTTGTTCCCATTTTTGCAAGAGCTTGAGATATTTTTGGTGGCAAATTCCTTAAATCAGAATGAAACCGAAAAGACCCATTCGATTTTCGCTTTCTTGGATTACTTGAGAGGGTTCAAAAATTCTTTAGCTATCGCTCTTAATGACGGGGATGAAAATGAATTAAAGTTGAATATTTTAGAAGAAAATTTAATTTCCTTACAGGCTTCTCTCAATAACGAAACATTATCAGCCTTTATCACTCAATTAGAAGCAATCAAAATGAAAAAGGGCAGACAATTCCAGTTTTTTGATGGTATTTTGGTAGATGCTTTGGAGAAAGGTTACTGGTTACATTTGTCTAACATTAATCTTGTCAGTTCCTCCATTGTTGACAGATTGAATTCTTTGACCGAAACTAATGGTGTCTTGGTTGTCAGTGAGAGCAGTTCCACCAATGGTGAACCTAAAGTGATAAAGCCACATCCAAACTTTAGATTGTTCCTTTCCATGAATCCCAAGTATGGCGAGCTTTCAAGAGCTATGAGAAACAGATGTGCTGAAATCTATATTGACTCATTTGAAAACAGAGCAACTGAGTTTGATAAACTAAGCTTAGGTCTATCCGAAACTCTACCTCTTTTGGATTCATCTGATTCGAATAAAATTGAAGAATCATTCTCCAAACTTAAGGTTAGCGAAAACGCAAACTCCAAAGAGAGCTTTTCGAGCCACTTTGTCAAATCTAAAGATCCCGTGGCCAGATTATTGTTGGCTATTTTTGATATCTTGTCTCATTCATTTAATAATGCAGACATTAGGTTCAAGGTACCATATGTTGTTGCCTGTTTTGTTCCAAGCTTTTTACATGAAAAAGTTTTCGATTTCTTTGAATTTTGTCAACAAGCAGACAATTTTAGTGCCAATGAGAAACTAGCCTTGAGCTCTTTGGTCAACTTTTTGAAGTTTTTGCAGTCATCAGGCCTCTTTGATGCCTTGGTTGCTTCCGCGAACATCCAAGTTCTACCTCAAGATCAAGTGTCATTGATAAGTCTAATTGCGGATGGTTCGAGCTTTACTTTTACTTTCAGTTTTGCCAAATCTTTGTTCAACTTCTTTGAGTTTTCTCAAAAGCTCAAGCTGATTGTCGAATCTCAAGACGATACAGAATCTGTTGATTTCGAATTGGTCAACGATGTTTTTGACTTTGTTAGGTCTGCTTTATTTACTGAAAATGTTCTGGAAAATTTTTATGAGCTGTTGTCGTCTCTATCAATCCATGGGATGCTCGCGCTCGATACCAAGGAACCAGAAAAGTTTAACTTTATTATTGAACAAGTTAAAGACTTGATTGAGTTGCTTTGCAAGTCCAACGCTAGCTTAGCTTTATCTAGTAGCAATCTATCCTCTTTCTCAGTTTCAAATTCTAGATCTATGACATTAATGTGGAACCATTTTGTGTTGTTGCCAGACGCTATAGATAAGTTGATCAAAATTTTACCCGATGCTTGGAAGCCGTTCATATCCGTGGACTTGCATAATGACAAAATTGTTGGCGTATCTTTGGATTTGCAAAAGTTTAAGAACCACAACAACATTATTAATGATTTCAAGGGCAGTTTCTTTGAGCAACAATTCCGTGATCTTCTTGGCCTTATTGAGATTATGAGCACTGCCAAAGGAGAATTTCACATTAATGAAAACTTCTTATTA
This sequence comes from Saccharomycopsis capsularis, assembly GCA_031125595.1. Taxonomy (NCBI): domain Eukaryota; kingdom Fungi; phylum Ascomycota; class Saccharomycetes; order Ascoideales; family Saccharomycopsidaceae; genus Saccharomycopsis; species Saccharomycopsis capsularis. The sequence continues at coordinate 540,159 of JASTUX010000007.1, forward strand.
CTTGCTATGAGAAGCGGAAAGTCAGCTATTTCTTTGAGCGAACGTTATGTTGGAAAGTTGGTCAAGCCATATCCATTTGCTTTGGATTACAATTATGATTCGAACAAGTCTGGGAGTATTCCGTTCATCAAGAAAGCTTTTGAAAACTCTTATAGCCTTTCTGAAATTCCAGGCAGCGACATTAGATCTGCCGTTCGCGCCGTTAAGTTTTTATCTAGTGAAGTCATTGTTAATTCCAATGTGCTTATCGATGACCAATTATCTTATTTCACTACCATCTTGTCTAATTGGTTGAAAGAAATCTTGATGAGTCAACTTGTTGGTCACGAAGAAATTGTTGAGACTTTTTATAATAGTTTGGGTAGTGAAGACAGTTTGGAGCATGTTACTGATAACTTGGTCGACGATATCAGAAGCATTTCTGGCTACAGTAACCTTGCATCTGTTATTGAAACCTACTTTATTCCATCCTTTATCATCATCTCTTCTGCTGCAAGTGATTTCCCTCAGCTTGGTAAAGCGTACATCTTCTTTTGTACCGGTTTGATTCAGTTGTTTGTTCCTGGAGCTCCATATGACCCTGCAATATGTGAATTTGTGTTATATGATCTTTTCACTATCAAGAAAGATACCAGCAGCGCTTACAAGGATGCCTTGCAAATTGTGAGAAAACTTTTGAGCGGTGATAGAGAAATTTTCTTTGAAAGCAGTATCAGAGAAATTGAAGAAAGCATTAAAAAACCTCGTGTCGAAAGACCAAGCGAAGGGTCAATCAAGAACTTATTCGATGAGTGGACATCATTTATGGAATCTTCAGTCGGACCAAGCGCCATTGAAAAACTTCTCAGCTCTTTAGAATCCGATAATGGTGCAACTAAAGTCTCCATGCTTCACAAGAGTACCAGAAGATTTTTGCTCAATTTATCAGAAAATTTTACCGATTATCAGGATTTGAACTCTATCTTAAAAGGTGGGATCATTGGCTTAAACTTCGGCTTTGCTCTTACTCAAATGTCTGCTGTCAAAAACAACAGGTCTGATGTTTTGTCTTCATTATTGTACTTTGATCAATTTTTAAAGTCTAATAAAGATCAATGTACCATCCTAAAGTCTTTTGCATTCTTCCGCAACATAGGGATTTCTGATGATGAACATTTGAATTCTCTCAGCATGGTTCTTGTTGATAACTTCAAAAAGTGGAAGGCTGAAATTACTGAAAAAGAAAAAGAGCAGGAAATATCCGAGAACCTTTTTAAGTATCATGGTCTTGATGAAGAAGAGACTGAAGACGCTTATAAATCATTGTTCCCAGACTTTGATGACGAAGAAAACCGAGAAGCAGATACTTCTATAACTTCTGCTTATGACTTCGTTGATAAGCCAACAGTTGGAACTACCTTTATTAACACCTTCTTATCGTTCTCTGAAGATTCTATGATTTCTGTTGTTGATGCCGCTGATGATAATAAAATCTCCTGGCCATCTGGTTCTGGCACTGCTACACCAGCAATGGTTACAAGTTTATTGCACAGATTGTACAAAGCAGTCGGTGTCTACGAGACACAGAATTTGGAAAGTTCTGACTTTTATTTTAAGCCGAACTTCTACCAGTTCAGCCAATGCTTGAGTATCATTGACGACATCAAAGACAACATTTCCTCGTTATTGGACCAATGGCCTGATAATGCCACCTTGATTAACATCAACACTGCTTGCGATGAGATTCGAAACTTTGCCTCTGCCGTACCTTTGGCAAAATTGATTGTCAAGGTTGAGCAAATTCTAAAGTTTTTGAATGAGCTCATCCTTTATTCCCATGACTTGGAAAAGAAAGTCATTAACTCATTTGTTGAAAGATTGACCTCTTTGATTATTAAATGGAGGCAACTCGAGTTGGGCTCTTTCAACAATTTGATGCATTATGAACACAGAATGCTCGACCAAAAATTGGATCAAAGTTACTATTTGTTGTTTGAGTTGCTCATCGTGGGGTTCAGCAATGGTGAAAAACAAGCTGAAGAAGTTGTATCATTACTCAATCTTTATTTGAGTAATTCTTCTCAGGGTGAATTTTCCAACAAGTTGAAGTTGCTCAAAGCATTCGTTGTTTATTTGAAGGATGCTTTCTCTAGAGATGTTTCTCTTGTCAGCAACGTTATCTCTTTCTATGAACAGTTTTCCAGCATCATTGAGGGCAATTTGGAGAAGGTTCGCACCAAGCTTACCAAGGAGATTAATGAAGTTATATTATTGGCATCTTGGAAAGACACCAATATTGACGCTTTGAGAGAATCATCTAAGAAGTCTAAAAGAGCGTTATACAAAGTTATTAAGAAGTACCGTTCTGCTCTTTCGCTTAACGTTAAACAACTTATTGAAAATGGTTTAGAATTCAAATTGAACACCGCGGATTCTGCATTAGTTTCTTCTCCAAGAGAGCTGCAAATTGTGAAGTATTATTATCTCAAAAATGAAGCTTGGCAAAAGCAACCAAAGATTTTGTCCAACTTGGCTACTTTTATACCTAAGGTTACCGAGCTTAGAGAAAAGTTGCAAACCGAAGAGCTACCAGAGTTATACGACTTCTGTAAGCTGATATTGTCTGAAATGGATCGTTTGAGAAAAGCTACTCCAAAGGAGCTAACTGAAGATAACAAAAAAACTGTTAGCTCTTTGAAGACCGAGAAAAGAGTTTTGTTGAGTACTGTTATTAAAGACTTGAAGGCCATGGGTTTGAAGACTCAGGAAACTCAAAAGTACAAGTTGACTGCTACATCTATCCTTGCCAACACTCAAGAGTTGTCCTCTTTTGAGAATTTCGATGATAATATCTTCTTCAGAATTTTGGACTTGTTGCCAAAATTGAGAAATTCTGTTGCAAACTGTGCTGAAGACATTCCAAGAGAAGATGCCTTTAAGGGTCTTGCAATTGCTGAGCACTTGATCTTCTCTCTTTACTCATTGCGAGCACCTTTAAATAGCTTATTAGGCTACGAAAGTAAGTTTAAAAAGGATCTTAAATCTTTCGAAAAGATTGCGGCGTGTGCCAATGGCAGCAATATGATTGTCAAACCGTCTCGCAAAATCGAAGCTACCGAAAAAATCTTCAAAGAAGTGACAGCTGTTTTGCCAAAGCTTTTGGACTTTGCTGTTGAGACCGTCGAAAGGAGTGCTACATTGGGTAGTCTTAGGCAATCTAATAGTGACATATTTGAATTGTTCAACAACACTAAAGCTGATATTAGCAGCTTTAATGCTTCTTACTTATCGTTGTCTTCTGAACTCTTGACCACCAATGCCGAGGTGTCGCTTTTCGAACAGTTTGCGTCTTTTGTCACTAGCTTTAGAACTAGCCTTGTGAAGTTGTCTTCCAAACACAAGGAATTGACCTTTGTTTTTAAATTAGTGCAAGACTGGTTATCAAACATTTCGGAGATTTCCTCAATTAACTATGAAGAAAAGTCTCAAGAAAGCCACTCTTTTGAGTCTATTCTCGACAAAATCATTGAGTTAGGAAAATCTGCTACTGTAGCATTACAATCCATCAAACAAGACACTTCTACAGAAATCACTGTTGACACTGAAAAATACTTTTTAAAGGTTCAACAAAGATACGTCACATACAAAAACCATTTGTACGCTGAACAAATTCACAACAAGATGGTTGATGTCATCAAGAGCGTTGCAAACTCTTCATTTGAGACTACTATTGCATCAGTTGTTAAGTATTTCTTGCCTCTTTTCAATGAATACTACAACTTTATTGTGCTCGTGTCTCAAGCCTTTGCCAACAACTACTTGTCCGTGACTAAATCCACTTATGTTTTGTCTACTGCGTTGTACAAGCTCGCTACTGAGGGATTCTGTTCGCCTCAAGGGCTGTCTGAGGAAGACGATAAGACCGAGTCTGGTCCTGGTGGGGGTGGTCTCGGTGACGATATGGCTGCCGATAGCAAAACGAACGACGACATTGAAGAAGAAGACTTGGATGAAGACGCTCTCACAGCCAATAAGGACGATAAGGATGAAAGAGATGACGACAAGGACGGTGGCAATGAAGAAGATAAGGCTCTCGATATTGAAGGGGACATGGAAGGTCAAAACGAAGACATGGAACCACAAGATGATGACGAAGCTGCCGACAAAGACGATAATGAGGCCGAAGACTTAGATGAGGAAATTGACGATTTGGATGAACTTGATCCAAATGCTGTTGATGACAAGATGTGGGACGAAGAAACACAAGACGATAAGAAAGAGAAAGATTCTGACCAGTTACCAGAAAACTCCAAGCCAGATTCTAATGATTTGGAAGCTATGGACGATGACGCCAATGCTAGCGACAATAAAGACAATGAGGCTGTCAACGAAGAAAAAGAAGGTGAGGAAATTGATGAAAACGATAAGGTTGAAAACGACGAAAATGCTGACGACGAAGAAGATGTCGGTCAACAAGATGACGAAGTCGTTCAGGATGATAACGAGCGGCTTGATTCCAATATTCCGGATACTGAAGCTTTGGAACTTCCAGAAGATTTGAATTTGGATAATGAAGAGGAAGGCGATAAAGAAGAAGATAAGGGTGATGAAGATTTTGAAAATGACGACGAGATGAACATTGATGATAACTTGGATGAACCGCTTAACTTAGAACAAAATGAAGAAGCAGAAAAGAGAGAAGAATCTGAAGAAGTTCAACAAGAAGCTGAAGATGATTTTATGGAAGAAGACCAAAATATGGAGGAAGAGAAAGAAAATGTCGAAGAAAACGAGGAAGCTGAGAACGAGGAAAATGGAAAAGAAAAAATAGGTGATGAAGAACCAGATTTACAATCTGATGAAAAAGAAAAGGATAAGACTGAGCAAAATGAAGATCAAGGAAATGACGAAGTTAACAAGGACAACATTGAAGGTGCCGACGCCAACGTTGAAGACAATGCTGAAGATATCGATACCGAAGCTTCTGCCAAACAACAAACTGGTGAAGAACGTGAAGGTGCTGATGAAGCCAATGGCAATGCAAATACCGCTGGTACCTCGGGCTCTTTCCACGATCAGCCAGAGGACCAACAAAACCAAGAACAGTCCAAACAGGAGCAAAAAGAGAGCCTGGATAATGAAAAATTGAAGGAGTCTTTGAGACAGTTGGGTAACTCTTTAGATGAGTTCTACAAGCGTTCTGAAGAAATTTTGGACTCTAATGAGGTCACTCAAGAGGAACAAGAAAACAAGAATGCTGAGAATCCAGATCAATTCCAACATTTGGATGATGAAAAAGAGCAAGATTGTCAACAAGCTCTAGGAAACGCTGAGCAAGACCAAGTTCAAACCATTGATGAAGACAAGCAGATACAAGAAGAAGCTAATGAAGAAGAAGCTGGTGCAGAAGATGAAGAAAACTCTACTGATCCTAACGTGATGGAAGAAATACCGGGCGACCACGAGAACATTGATGGCGATAAGCATGTTGCGATAGACGAAGATCTTGACATTAATAACGAAAAGGAAACAGAAGGTGGTGGCACCGATGATGAGGATAACAAGGGCGAAAAAATCAAAACTAAAGAAGACGAGGATGAAAATGATAGAATGGATGTTGATAAAGACGAGGAAGATGAAAGCGATATTGATAATAACGAAGTTGACGACGAAAATGATGACTTCACATCAGTGAATATTGTCGATCTAGAAAACCATCCAGACTTAGAGCCTGCCTTATCCTATGAAGACGCCAGCAAGCTTTGGCAAGAGTCAGAATTTGCCACTAATGAGCTATCTTTGTTATTATGCGAGCAGCTCAGGCTTATTCTTTCTCCTACAATTGCCACCAAGCTCAAGGGAGACTACAAGACCGGTAAAAGGTTGAATTTGAAAAAAATTATTTCTTACATAGCCTCGGACTTTAAAAAAGATAAGATATGGCTCAAGCGTACCAAACCGTCCAAGAGAAACTATCAAATCATGCTTTCTATTGATGATTCGAAGTCCATGTCTGAAAACCCAGAAACTGTCAAGTTGACCTACCATACCATCAGTTTAGTCTCCAAGGCATTAACTCAATTAGAGTCTGGCGACTTGTCTATTGTGAAGTTTGGCCAAGATACCAGTATCATTCATAACTTTAATAAAAAGTTTGACACCAAGTCTGACGGTCCAAAGAGTTTCCAATGGTTCAGCTTTAATGACACAGTTACGAACATGAAGGACTTGATCCAGAACTCTATTGAAATCTTCAACCGTAACGCGGCCGCCGCCTCTAACAGCGACTTGTACAAGTTGGAAATCATTGTGAGTGACGGTATCTGCGAGAACCATGAAGAAATTTCCCGTCTCGTCCGAAAGGCTAAGGAAGAGAAGCTCTTGATTGTGTTTGTGATCATTGACGGCTTGAACAAAAGCAAGGAGTCGATTGCCGACATGAGTCAAGTCAAATACAACGTGGACGCCAACGGTAACATGAACATGCAAATCGATAAGTACCTTGACACTTTCCCATTTGAGAACTACGTTATTGTGGAAGACATCAATGAGTTGCCTGAAATGATTTGTCAAATCTTAAGAACTTTCTTTATGAACAGTGTCTGAACTTTGAGTCTTCTTTTATTTTCATTTTAAAACATATATATATGTTTGTATTTTATTTTATTTTATTTTATTTTTATTTTGTGCATATTTTTAATATATCATATCATTTATTTTATCGAAAGCTCCTACATCCAGTATTTGTTGTGCTTTTGGGGTCTGTCAATGATGCAAATAGTAGTTCGTAATAAGCTGGTATCATCAAGTCCCGTCGCAGGATATGCTATGGTGAAAACTACCCATGGCTGCTAATTTTGTAACAATCTAGTCAACTCCCTTTTTGTGCCCTTAATAACAAACAATGATACTATATAGAGGCTCCAAAAACAATAGTGCCTGAAAAGTTACAAATCTGCAAGGATTCGCTTAAGACAGCGCTTCCGTAGCGTAAATATAACAGTCAAGTACTGATACCAATAATGAAATTATGTACTTTATCTAAACCAAAGGGAAAACGTTATATAAAAAGTAGTAGAACAACGAATAAATTTCAACAATAGGCAAAAAAAATAGGGCATAAAGATGAAAGGTACGGTTATGAAATGAAATAAAGCCATTCTTTTTTGGATTTTATGTTTTTATTTTCATGGATGTGTAACGAACTGAACTGAACTGATGACAAACAGGACATCGACAAGCAAATAAAATGAAACGTGAGTCGTGGATTGTAATTTTTTTAGTTTTAATTTTTCTAGAGCACGGAGCGATAAAAAATCTATAATTTTTGTTTTTGAGTTTTTATATTTGCGGATAAATTTCGTGAGTGTTCTCAGTACCCGAAAAAATCCAAATAAGTGATAATGTGCCGCGATAATGTTATTAATAGACTATTGTCTGCATTAGTAAGTCTAACAGACAATAGTGTAGTTGAATTTAGTCTGAATGGCAGTGGATGTGTGCGGTAAGCGAAATTAAACCAAAATCAACGTCTAACGTCATTTTCCTCTTCATTCAAAGTGGTCAACCCCATAGACTCTTCATTATCTATACTGAAAAGACTATGGCTGTTGGAGCTGACTCTTCTGTGCAACTGTAAGGATCTTCTAATAGAGATACCTCCGCCAACACCGTTATCAAGAGGAATATCACCGGTCAAGTTTTTACCAGTTCCAAATAAGTGACTTCCGTCGTCGGTGCTGACAGGCATCAAGTCCTCGTTCTTGTGTTTTCTGGAAATGTTCAAAAGATAGACCCCCAAAAAGATTATCACGAACCCACAAATCAAGGAGATGATGTTAATTGGAGAAGTGGTATTGAATCCTCTGAAAAGAATAAAAGATGCTGCCAAGGTAGCAGTGGTAAAGGAGACGTAGTATAATGGGTTAACAATAGAAGTGTCAAACTGGTCTAAAGCTTTGTTGAAATAATTCATTTGGGTTAAGATACAAAATACCACCACGAATATGAAAAAGTAGGTTGACAAATGAGTGAATTGGTTGTTACCATTGAAGGTCAATTTCAAGGCAATACCGAATGCCTTGATAGACATGACAGAGATAGAGCCAACAGTTGAGCAAATGGAGATATAAATAACTGGATTTTTATGGCCGTACTGAGGAGCCACCTTGTAAATCATAAATGTTGCGAACACGGCCACAGCAAGACAGTAACTGATAAACCCAGGCCTCAACGCATAGTCCAAAATTTCATCAACTGTTTCAATTTCTTTGTCAGGAGGAGCATGCAAGACAATGATGACAGAACCCAAGATACAAATGGCACAACCCATTTTACCTAAGGTTCCCAATTCTTCCTTTAAGAAAATGGCAGCAAGGATGGCACCAATGATGACAGACAAGGCACCCAATGGGGTCACGAGGATAGCTGGAGCAAAAGTATAGGCGGCAAAGTTGGCAATTTCGCCTATAGCCATGGTCGCAATACCGGCCCACCAAATAGGGTTTTTCAAGTATTCAAAACCTTTACCTTCAAACCCTTGATTTTGAGCGTCCAAGAGCCCTTTTTTTGTAATGATGAAGGATGTGCCAATGGCCAAAGACGAGGACATAGCAAGCCCCAAACCTATGTATTTCTCTTCCATTATGATGCTGAGTTTAAATAGATACTAAACTGGCGTATATGTTTCTGAGAGATATCAAAGCAGCTTTTGAGGAAGTAGTTCTTGCTTGTGATTTGAGACTCGAACGATAAGGTTTTTGCAAGGCAGCTGCAAAAGAGTAATTTCAAGCTGGTTTTAAGCGAAAGCTATTGAATTTTTAAAGAGCTAAGAAGTGGCTCTTTGACGTATAAATGGACAAAGGGCTCGATGGGTAGCGTCAAGAATATAGCGTGGCTCGAAGAGGCTGAGAATCAATCCTGAGGAGCGGAAATAACGACGCTAGTGGATAAACTGGATATATGGAAGCCGCAAGCCGTGTTTGTTTTGTGCGGTTCTGGATTCCGTTTGTCAACTCGCGAACTCAAGAGCTTGTACGTGGAATGAAGAAACAGAAAGGCAGACCGGAGATTAGGAACGCTCTGGCTTTTGGAATGGCGATGGAGGATGTTCAATGATTCCTTCTGAATTCAGAAAGAAAAAATAAAAAGCAAAACAAAGATGGAACTTGACAGGAAGCGTGTCGTAAAAAATGAGCAAAGGCAAGACGCCGTCAAGCGGGAAGAATATTAACAGCAATAGCGAAAGGGTGCGCTACGTGAAAGATGATTAACTAGCCAAATACTTATGAATGATGAAGCAACGAGAATGCTGTTCTTTCAACGATGTTTAAGGTTGGACAACGCCTTGCAACGTATAAGTTGTTGTTTACAGCCTCTTTTGCACAATACCGTCACCCGGCGCAGGAAGCCCTGATAATAGTAAATAGTCACATGCACATCCTATAGTTTAGCGGAATGCCTGCATATATCTGTGCGATGCACGAAAGGCTCTTCGCCTGCCATTCACCCCTTTTCTTGTACAACAGAACATATCATGTGACTATTACCACTTCATTCTAGCATGCACACAAACTATGCTTTCAAACAACTCTTTGCAAATCACACTGGGAAACAGAGGAAGAGCCGCGCCAAAGGAAGAAAAAGAGAATTTACCATAGACTATATAAAAAAAGAGTTATGAGAAAATGAACAAAAAACAATTGGTAGACGAGGAAAACAGCTTTTTTTCACTTTTCATTTTTATACTTTTTTCGATTTTCATAATTTTTGAACTTTTTTTGTTCAGAAAGCATACCTTGAGGATCGCTAATCAAAAAAAGTAAAACTAGGAGCAAAGAATTCATGGCAGACAAGAGCTGAGTCGTACTCGCCAATATGTCTTCCAATGTTGTCTGCTTGAGTGATTGGGTTAGTCTTAGTCTTGACACCCTTGTAGAAAAAAATTCTTTAAGAGCTTCTCGGCCATGATGGTAGACCTGGTAATAGTGTACTTGCCCAATTGGGAGAACTTGAACTTTTCGTAACTTCCAACAATTTCCACGAAGTGGGTATCAGCAATAAAGAGAGACTCGGTCACTGAGTCAACTCCAAATGAAACAAGGCCAGCCAAAGGATTGGAGTAGTTCCGTCGCTGCAATACGTTTCAGTCAACAATCGGATTTTGAAAGATTTGTCCTTGCTGTGCTCAAAGCCCAAGCTGGCCATGGAGACTCTGGCAAGCACGCTAGCAACATGGCCAGATCTAAACGAGAACTTTTATCTGAGTTGGGAGCCGCTGAACACTTCTGGCACCTTGTTAGCGGCCAAGTCAACAACAAAGCTTTAAAATATGGCAAAGTTTCACATGAGAACGTTGAACGCTTGTTTTCTAGAAAGTTTGTTACCAAATCAGGTGGCAAGGATGTACAAGTAAGTGACGAGAATGTCATTGCTGACGTTGACCAAGGAGTATGCTCAAATTCGATAAAGGTGCAGATAAGAGTACCGGCCTAAAAGTGGAATTTGGCTTTGGTGAGTGGTCTGCAGAGCTCATCTTTGATAATGTCGAGCATAGTCAAAAAAATCGTTGTAGGCTTTCATGGTGATTGTCTAAAGGGTAAACTAGCTCTTGATAAGTTTGATGAACATTTCTTTTGGCCTATTGAAGTCAGGCCCCCTTTGTTTTTGAATAAAGATTTTTGGCCCTACTTGGACTTGAACGCCTTCTTTCCCAATCTCAAAACTTAAGGCACCGGTAGATGAGGAATGAAGCAAAAGAGAAAGTGATATTGAAATGTAGAAAAAAAACTTAAGAAGAGAGATTTATCTCAGTTAAATACAAACTTCCTGGTTGCTTGTTTTTGAACCGCTTGTTTTCTGCCTGTATCAGTCCGGTTCATGTTTAGAAAAGTCTTGTCGTCCTTGCATAGATAGTTATAAGTAAAGCATGGCACATGCGCGGCATTGCATACATCCCGTAACCCTCCATATTAGATACAGCGACAACCGGGAAACCATCACCTTGATAGGCCACAATTACGCGCTGATAAAGCGCTGCGCGTGGTTGAAGCATTCCTTAGCTCCTCTGACCTTTATTTCACGAGTATACTTTCAGCTTCTGCTACTCTCACTGCTACCAGCAGCTTTCTAGTTTCCCATTGCTCTCTTGTTCCGTCTTTGTCTTCTGCTCTCGCCTATGTCGTGCTGATCACACCGAACTAGTTCATTGTGTGTTTCACCATTTCTCATAATAATCAGCCAAAATTACTGACCAAAAGTTAGAAACCATCGAGCTTTCTAGGATGAAGTTCTCACACTCTTTGCAGTTCAACGCTGTCCCCGAGTGGTCGTCCAAGTACCTTGCGTACTCATCGTTGAAAAAGCTTATTTATTCACTCCAGAAACAGACTCTTATTGAGAAGGCCTACGATGATGAGCAAGCGGCTTTGCTCAGACATACAGATCCTGTTGTAATTTTTACAAAAGCGCTCGACAAGGACTTGCTGAAAATCGACGATTTCTACAAGACCAAGGAGAATGAAATTTTCGGTGACTACGAGGCGCTCTTGCAAGATATAGAAGAGTACCAGCACGAGCTTCAGCTAAAGACTGACATATTATTGGGAGATAGTCTGTTCGATGAAGACCAAGAAGGGACCTCTACGGCAATTTACAACAATAACAAGTCTGTCTCCGGCGACGACAAGCTAAAGGACATTGTTTTAGCACTTTCTAATGAAGATCTGCTTGGTAATGATGAAGATCATCAGGGCAACGTGATACATTCTCATCGCCCATCATTCTCAAAACTCTCGTCCGAACTCAATGCCAGAAATGACTTGTTGAGCTTTAGATCCCCGGAGATTTATGGTGACGCTAATGAAGAAAGCGAAGAGGAAGAAGGGGAAGACGAAGATGATGATGACCGTCAGGAGCACTCCAATTTGCTCAAGCACCGAAAGTCAAGAAACAGTGTAACAAAGTCTGATGGCACCTCAATTCATAAAAAGTATTCATTAGAGCACACCACAAGTACCCACTCTGCCTCTGCTATTAAACAGTCCTTGATTAACAGCGTTAACTTGAAAGACTCCTTCCTCGTTTTGTCTGATATCAAGATCACGTTGAAAAAGAGACTAACGTTGCTTTTCACCGCGTTGTCTGACTTGAAATCTTACATTGAACTAAATAAAACTGGGTTCAAAAAAATTTTGAAAAAATTTGATAAGACCTTACAGACTACTCTCAAAGATGAATACATGAACAACAACTTAATAAATAACGCTTACGTTTTCAAGGATGGCACTATACAAAGAGTATCAGAAAAGATTAAGGATGTCATCGGTCTATACGCTGATATCGCCACCAACGGATCAGTTCACAGCGCTGAGACAGAACTTAAACTTCATTTGAGAGAGCACGTTGTTTGGGAAAGAAACACGGTTTGGAGAGACATGATCAATATTGAACGTAAATCTCAAGCCGCGAACATTTTCTCATCTAAAAAATTGGGATCCAGTGATAGTGCCAATTCTATATCTGATAAGAAGGAGCTCAGTAACAATCTTAATAACCTCAAGCTCAGTTCCTTGTTTAATGGCCAGTGGTTAAAGATTGGAATAATTTTTGCTATTCTGGCTCTTTTATTAGTAGTCTCACCATTCCAGGAAAAAGAACAAAGACGCTGTTTTTCATTGCTTATTTGTGCTTCTCTACTCTGGGCTACTGAAGCTTTCCCATTATTTGTTACCTCCTTGGCTGTTCCTCTCGCCGTTATTGTGATGAAAGTCTTAAAGTATGATGATCCAAAACACAAAAATTATGGTAAGGCCATGGAAGCCACTGATGCTTCAAAATTTATATTGGGGTCCATGTGGTCCTCAGTGATCATGTTGCTTTTGGGTGGTTTCACCTTGGCTGCCGCTTTGTCCAAGCACTCTATCACCAGAATTCTCTCGACCATGATCTTGTCAAAGTCGGGCACCAATCCAAGCGCTATTTTGCTCACTACTATGTTGATTTCCTTGTTTGTATCTGCGGTTGTCAGTAATGTTGCCGCTCCTGTTTTGTGCTACTCCATCATCCAACCATTGTTACGTACCTTGCCTACGAGCTCCAACTTTGCCAAGGCGTTGATTCTTGGTGTGGCGTTTGCTTCAAACTTGGGCGGTATGTCTTCTCCAATTTCTTCCCCACAAAATATTATCGCGATTGAGCTCATGGAACCCCAGCCTTCTTGGATCCAATGGTTCATCATTTCTATTCCAGTTTGTTTGATTGCCTTGGTTGCGATTTGGATATTCTTGCTCATTAGTTTCAAAATCACCGGCTCTTCTAATGTAATTAGCACTGAAGAAGGATCTGGATTAGAAGGTCAGCAAATCAAGATTGTTCCTATCCAGGCCTCCGATGAGAAATTTACCCCAATCCAATGGTACATCATTATTGTTTCTGTTATTACTATCTTATTGTGGTGTTTCGCAAATAATCTTTCTTTCCTTTTTGGTGAAATAGGAGTGATCTCTTTTATCCCTATCATACTCTTTTTCGGATCCAGTGTCCTTACTTCTGAAGATTGGAATAATTTCCTTTGGACCATTGTGGCGTTGGCCATGGGAGGTATTGCCCTCGGTAAAGCGGTCTCCTCGTCTGGTCTTTTAAAGACTATTGCTGTGGTTATACAAGAGCAGGTTATTGTTGGTCTTGGTATCTACCAAGTTGGTCTTATTTTTGGTCTCTTATGTTTGGTTATTTCAACTTTCATCTCACACACAGTAAGTGCATTGATACTCTTGCCTTTGATAAAGGAAATTGGACAGACCATGACTTATCCAATTGGCGATGAAGAAGATGCAGCGACCGGCGACTATTCTAGACTTTTGGTGATGGTCAATGTTTTGCTTTGTTCCATCGCTATGGGTCTCCCAACCTCTGGCTTCCCTAACGTCACCGCTATTTGCATGACGGATGAAGTCGGCCACAACTACGTGAATGTTAAGACGTTTATCACTAGGGGCATTCCAAGTTCTCTTGTCTCGTACTTTGTTATTGTTACTGTTGGATACTTGATCATGCAAGTTATACATTTTTAGAATTGTTTTTCTCATTTATAAAAGAAATTATTTTCAGGAATTTTGTCCTAGTTTGTCATTTAATTTGTATGTTTACTTTTTTGCATTTGGTTAATTAAGCTCCCTGCTCCAGACATTGCTTATTTTGTATTTCTTGAAATCAATTAATTTTTCCCCAGCTCTTCGGGCTTTATATTAACCATCCAAAAACACGTAGAATTAGTAAACCGCTGCGAAAACCTTGTGGTTTTGTGGACATTTCCTGAAATTCGGATGATTTTTCCGTCATAGGTGGTCCACCAGCCTATTCTCCTATCTTGATTGTCTCCCGCACGGCTGTCAGCGCTTATTTTCTGTCCATTACATTGCCATCTATGCATACTGTCAGTTCTCTTGTCTATGTTCTCGGCGCTTAACTACTTTTACATCCTTTCTTTTGGAAGCCTGACAGTGTGGCCCTCTTGTCGCTATCAGAGTCTCAGCATCATTAGAAAGTGGGCAGTTTTGCATTAAAATCACGTTCATGGAGGTTCAACAAAAGATGTTCAGTTAGATACGGAAACTAGATAGGCATTGCTTCTTCCGCCGGACGTTACATGATTTTGCTATCAAAGCCGCTTTTTTTTTACTTCAATGTCTGAATGAATATCTTCACATTCAGTTATTTCAGCCTAAAACTCGGTTTGCACAGAATGGAATCTCGCGAGTGTGAGGGCCATGCCATACAAAAGGTCGTCCTCGGGCATCTCCTCGAGTGCATCTCAGGAACTTGACTGCTCGCGCCGCCATGTTCTTTTATCTTTCAGGTCTTCTTAAAGGTAGTTTATCTGTTGGTGACGCTGACAATAGTTATGTCATCCAATGCGGAAAGCGGGCTCGTTTGGTTAACAGTTGGCAAGAATCAAGTTAAGAACCGGAAAGCTGTGTATGTCAAAATAGCAGCATTAATTTAAGTTGAGCGGCTCTTAAAGGTTTTCAAAGGACTAGCAGCCACCCAATAACAAGTCCTTTACATTTCCATGGAATCAGTCCATTCTTTGAAGCTTGCTCCAAAGCCATCGGCAGGCCGCTTGCGGTCAAAGCGATATGTTTAAAGACTTTACATCGCTTCGAGCATCAAGGATATGTTTGTGATAGGGAAAGTGCATTCAAGGTTTCTAGGAAGCTTGAATGCTGGGCTTTTTGGTCTGTAAAACTTTTGGCTCAACCGAGAGATAGCCGGGAACTAGGTAGGAAACGATCTTCGAGGTCTTTATCAGGTCGGCCAATTTTCTGCAAAGTCAAGAAACTCCTTCAAAATTACCAGCATGCTTAAGGATCTGAGAAAATGAGAAAGGCCCTAAAGAAAATGATTTACCCAACGGTGAACGCTTTCCTTTAGGAGATAACTAGGGAGGCAAGAAGTATGCATCCCCAGAACGGGCAATAATGCTTTCTGAGGAGACTCAATGAGTTAACGTCCATGCCCGACGGTGCCATTGACATCGATATTCCTCCCATTTCAAAAGATTTTGGTAACCGTAGACCCTCCTCGTCTACAGAAAACTCAATTGATCCCGAAAGGACTTTGTCTTTTTTTGTTGTCAAAGTATTGCTGGTACCGGCTCTTGGCGGTCTAGGAAGCTTGCTAAAGGTTACAGGGAGAGAGAAGCGTGCAGAAAAGGCTGAGGAGACTGCGTCAAAAGAGGAAGTTTCCAAAGTTTTGCCTGTTTTGCCTGTTTTGCTTCTGGAAGTCTGTTATGCAGACAGCAGCGATCATTGTCGGCAGTGGCTCGAGCCTTTTCGTATTTTTCTGCTTCTTTTCTGTGATTCTATTTCTGTACTCGCTGACTCACACTTTCTTTCCTGCCTTCTTCTCCAATTTCTCCGCTCAATCTGCCTAACACAGACCGTCAGCGGCCTGCTCTTTTCTGTTCTCTTCCTCTTTTTCGTTTGTTGCCAAGAACGTCAAACCCTCCTGCAGATATCGTCCTTTCTGCTACACGGATCACGATATCAACAATGAGTCCTGCTCCTTGTAACAGTTATCGCCGCCCTGCCCCCAACGCACGCTCTACTACCACGAAAACACCAGAAGTCTCATATATAAGTAGCACTGAGCCTTCTGCCGGAAACTAAAACAGCTATGTCGCGGCCTCGCAGGCAGAAAGGTAGTCAGAGTCAAGAAATGTTACAGAAAATGTCAAAGCCTCGCCGTCAGCGTGCTCTGCTATCAGCAACGAGAACCTTGTAGCGGTCTGGTACGAGCTCAAAGTAGAATTAGCAATAGCAGGCCTTGGAAGGCGATATAGAAGCTGATAGCTGTAAAACCCACGACGAAGTTACGACGAAGTTACGACGAAGTTACGACTCAGACTCAGATGACAGTTTGGTCCACACCTGTATAGTCCACGGCTGTATATGGATGGGTTCAGACATTGCATCCAGTGTTGGGGAGGTGGAAAGAATCGCTTGCTCTCTCACCGACGCTCAGCCTTACCGAATCCGCCAGGAGGTCTATCACTCCATTGCCCAAGATGTGTGGTGGCCGCCCTCTCTCTGCCAGAGTTGTCTGACCAGGACCAGTACATTGTCAGCTTCGGAGGCACTGACAACCGGCTGCATCCATTCAAGTAGTCGTTTAAAAGGAAGACCTGAGATATTTTCGTTTGTTTGACCTTCTTGATCATTTCTGTTGCGTTTGGCTCCTTTGTTTTCTCTACAGGCGCCAACGACTTAATAGAGGAATTTCACATAGGCCCCGAGATTGTCACTTTCGGTACTTCCTTGCTGTACGTGCTTAGTTTTCCTTATGCATGCTTAGTTTTGCTATCCGCTCCAACATTTGGGTTCCGCTGTCAGAAATGTTCAGCCAAAAACAGTCTTGATAGTTTCCTCTTTTGTATTTACCTGTTTTCAGTTTGCCATTGCTATGACCAAGGATATTCAGACTATCATGATCTGCCGGTTTTTTGACTGCTGCGTTGGTTCCTTTCCGCTAGCGGTGGTAGGTTCAACAACAGAGTCAGAGGTTATGCTATTATCTGCTTCTCTCTAGGTGTCGTTATTGGTCCCCAGGTGGCGCCGATTGTCGAAGACTTTGTCTCTGCTTCTTATTTTGGCTGGCAATGGGCTGAGTATCTCACTGGCATTATCAGTAACGTGTCGTTCGTTCTCATCACCTTGATGTACAAAGAGTTCTATCACCCAATCATTTTGGCCCGCAAGGCCGAAGTATTAAAAAGATGAACTGACCATTTGGGGTATCAGAGCGTCACAAGAGGAGTTTAATGTGTCTGTCAGAGAAATCTTTGAAAAAAACGTGTCCAGGCCATTTGTATTTTTGTTCACTGTGCCATTTATCTTCTTGATCACCATCTATGTCTCCTTTGTCTACGGTATATTGTACTTGTGTTTAAGTGTCTATCCAATAATTTTTAAATGCTGCTATAAATGGAAAGAGGGCGTAGCCTACTTTCCCTATGTCGTCATGGCCTTAGGTAAATTTGCACCTGCATGTGGAATCACTACTATAAAAGAAACGACAATAGACAAGTGAACTTGAGCAGCGATAAACATGTTCCGTAGGCTGGACTATCAAGCATGATTCCTGGTGGTGCTAGCTTCAGTCCCCATATTGTTCAGAAAGTACGGAAGAAGCAGATCCGTGTCTAAATACGCATAAAGAATTCAAAAAAATTCTGCTTTTTAGCTAATTGGAAAGCTGGTGAAGCTAATTGGTCAGGATCGCTGGTCTGGACTTATTTTAAACAAATTACAGTGCTATTAGGGTCCTGTTCGCGGCTTCTGAGTATATAATCATCAGATTCCTCTTCCCTCTTTTTCTCTGGGTTCCTATTATCAACTGGAAAAGTGATACCATATAAAAACCATAATAGAAGTCACAACATTACGATTTTCTGAATAATTAAACTTTATTAAATAGTGTACATTTTTGTTTAAAAGTAGCACCATAATAACATATTCACAAACAATAACTAAAGTTCATCTCGCCAACAATGTAGCTCAGCCAATCAATCACCAGAAAGCACACCAACCGATATAGTGCTGCGAAAGGCCCTCATTATCTGTGGCCTGCGCAATAAGTTTATCCACCTGTTTGTCGATCGGCAACTCACTGCTTCTTGGGAAATCGTTACCGTTCAACTTATCGCTAATTCTTCTCAACACGTACTGCGCTCTCGCGCCCTTTAACTCCTTGGTATTATTCTCCTCCATCTCGTCAAATTGAGACTCCGTGATCTGGCCTCGGGCTAACAAATCGCCAGGAGCAACTTCTGGTGGCTTGAAACCCGTAGCGCGGACGACAGCCTTCGTAGGGATATCAAAACCCCAGTTGATTAATGGATCGTGGGCAAAGGATTCAAATAATGCAAGTAAAGACTCCTTGTTGGAACGTAACACTCTGACAACGTGGTCGAGGGTAATGCGGAACGAACCTTCGATGCCGGAGGCTTCAAGACCGTTCACTAGCATTCGTGTCAATCTGAATGGCACCTTCTCTGGCCACTTTTCTCTCAATGCCGCAGCTTCAAAACAGTCGCCAAAATCAATGTGGACAACCTTACCAGTAATTCTGTGGATCATAATATTAGAAGGATGACGATCACCGAGACCCAAGATGTAGCCAACGATAGAAGTTAGGGCCAAAGATCTGACATACGTACGTCGTCTTTCGAGCCACATTTCTGAAGACCTACTCTTCAACCACAAAACGTCGTAGATGTCCATACCCCTGGAGGCAGTTAAACTGACCAAGAATAATTCTAATCTTCTCAACATGGTAGCATTATCAAAGTGCTTACTGGCATATGTTGCATGAGCCCTCCTTTCAATGTCCTTTGGAATATTTTTATAGAGACGGTTCTGGGTGATTAAAATGTGGAATGTATCGCTGTTCGGGACCCAACCCAAAAGACCAGATCCAGGAGATAATGGCACAGTAGGGTACTGTTGAAGACTCAAATGTCTACTGAAACTCTCTGGATCTTTTTCCAAAAGTCTGTTAACAAGGCCGAACAACTGCATGACCATATGATCCTGACGGATATCTTCTTGTCCCTTCAAAACATAATCGTATACTCTTCCGTCCATACCATAGATGAAAAATCTTCTTGGACGTTGCTTGGACATAAGTACTGGAACACGGCTGTCAAAGGAGGCTATTCTAATCACTGTCCGATTAGGTTCATACGTGCCTGGCACCGCAAGCATCAAATCGTGGCTTTTTAATAATTCAGGAGCAACATATTCCAAATAGTGTGTCTTCACCTGGTTCAACTCGATGCCAATCTTGCTATGCAACGAACCTAGACAGTCAAATGCCAGCTGTAAGAGCGAAATATCGCTTCTACCAGTTTCCTCGTACTTCTTCCTGTATTTCACCAACCATTCATAACCTCTGGTGATTTCATTTCCCCAAATGGCCCAAAAGGTCTTTTCATGGAACGTCACTCTTGGAGTCTTGTAGAGATCATCAATAATTTCCACCATTTTCATATAATGGTGACCGCGTTGGAAATGTTCAACAGCATTTTCAATTTTATGGAACCATTCTTCGTTCAATAGCATGGCCACCTTGATTAACTGTGTCACCACAACTTCAGCCTCAGAAACAAGACGTGGGTGGACAGGTCTGACAAAGCTTAAAATTTCCTCGGCAGCAGCTTGGCCGGCAACCTTTGGTGATCTGACAGAGACGTTCAATGAGAATAACAATGCCTGTGGGTGGACTTCGGCTAATCTAATGATAAGCTTTTTAAGACCGCTGATAATAGTAGCGTCAGGATGGTGTAAACGAGAAAACAACTGGGGCAAGACTTGTAACCACGTATCCACAGAAAGATTGGTTGTTCCTCTTTCTATTTCTTTTGTTGCGTCCTCATAACCACCATAAACAAACCACAAGTCAAGCAATCGTAACAAATCTTGAAAGTCAGAATCGTTGGAAAGCTGGATAGATTGGTAAAACCCTCTCATGGCAGCCAATGCGTGCAATTTTACTAGTTCTGTCTCATCATTTTCACTGCCAGGCTCAGGGGTCTTGATGTACTCACGTTTACGGAAAGTCGGCGACTTAGCAGCTAATGCTTCGAAGTTAGCAAGAGCCCAATAATGCCAGCCCTTATACCATTTTTCATGCAATATAGTTGGGATAAGGAACGCACCCAAGACACCACCTTCGACGTTTCTGTTTTCTGTCCAAGCAGAGTTTAAATACATCTGCCATTGACCTTGCTTTAGAAAACACTTGCAGAGGATTGTTCTCAACTTATCGTAAAGGGCTTCGTCGCAAGGCATTATATCTGGTTTTTCTGCGGAAACTAAGCTGCTTGCCTTGAGGCAAAGACCATCACTCAAATCGTAAGTAAAGGCACATAGTGTAGCAAACGCCTTTTCCTTTTGATCAATAGCCCAAAGAAGCTTGAGTTGGGCGTACACCAATGCAGGGTCCGTGAACGAGACGCCGCGGTTTCCGTTACCTGGCACAGGCTGGAGTTGGACAACGTTAACTTTGAGGCTAGATAACGTCTTTTCAGCAAGAACGAAACGACCCGATTTGCGGCAAAGGTTGGCAAATTTAATCCTTGCTTGCATGTCCTCTTCAGGCTTGATAACTAAGGATCGAATATTCAAGATTCTCTGCCAGATGTCAACGTTATCCTCGCAGTGGAACAATCGTTTATCCCAAGCTGCTCTGAGCAATCCCTTTCTAGGAGAGCTATCATCGAGCTCCTTGTACTCAATGATCTCTTCAAGATCAGAAAGCATCTGGATTCTCACAACGACATCGTAAGCTCTATTGTAACTTTCGTTAATCAAGGCAGTGATCTCGCCACTCAATAACTCTCTTGCATTTCTGATATTTTCTTGAGCAATATCGTAATTGCATCTGTGCACATTCAAAATGGCATCGAAAAAGTACTTATTGGCGGAATCTTGTTTCATGGCACTGATATAATCGTCCATTTTGTCCCACTGGCATGTGGCCCACGCGGCAGCGGCTGCCAATGGCGCAACTTTCTCTCTTCCAGAGTTGGAAATCATGCTCCAGTTCTTTTCTGCATATCCTTCTAAATGCTCCCATTGACCCAAGGCATGCATGCAGCTCATTTTGCCGTTGATAACCTCAACGCTTGGAGCAGTATTTTCATGCTCCTTTTTCTCATAGATACTTAGCGCATCGCTCCATCTTTGAAGTTTCTGGAACCAAGACTCCTTTGGATCAAAGTGATAAAAGTCAGTAGCAATCTTAAGCATACCTATGCCGGCATCTGACTGCTGCAACAGATTATTTATGTTGATCAAAGAATCAATGGTGTTTACCGATGCGTTATTGTTGTACGCGCTATCTTTGAATTCGATTTCCTTGTAATGCAAGGCCTTGGCAAATGCGTGGTGGCGGAACGAGTATTTTGAGAGGATAGAAATATTGATAGGCAATGGAGTGAAATTATGTTCCATAAACTCTGCCAAATTTAATACAGTCTGTAAGACGTCAGATGAAGATGAACCGTTTTGCAATGCATAGTACAAAGCTTTTGACAAATCGCTCCTGTAATCTTCCGTCAAAGCTACCCAAACGGCAGCAAACGCAGCATTGAAAAGCTCCCTGGCGATAGGATTGTAAACGTATGCGAGAACTAAGCAAGAATTCAATGAGACTGATGGAGATAGTTCCAATAATTTCATGTTGAAGGTCTTGAGCCATTCAATCCAGTCACCTTTGGTCTTGCAGTGGTATGGCTGCCAGAAAGGTTGAATATCGGCTCCATCAACAGGCTTCATATTTTCGTCTTCCTTGTGAGTAGGTTCCGGAGCGTACTCAACAGCCAAGGAAAATGAAACGCTCTCGTTTTTGATAAGTTGATGGACAAGCTTAGTGTATGCTGGGAAACTTATTTTGTTTTCGGAGAGGACTGCATCAACAATAGGTAAGAAAATAAAGTAATCACCTTTGAGTTGGACAATAAGTGCACATAAGGAGTTCATAACTGAGTCTCTCAATTGAATGTTATCCAAAGTCTTACTCTTCAAAAGTCTCAAGAATGGATGGATGATTCGAGATGACAAGTCGGTCAAATTAATGGAAGTAGTGAACTTTCCAATAGACTCAATGGCCATTTTTCTCAATTCAAAACTTCCATTCTCAACGAAAAACAAAATGTTGTTGATAATTAAATCAGAGTATTCTTCAATACTAGTTCCAAACGACACAAACGCCCTGATAATGGCTCTTGCTGTGGACTTGTCTCTAGTAGCATCATTATTCAAAGCATCCAAAAATAAGGACAAGATGGTAGGCAAGTACAACTTGAACTCTGCATCCATGTTCCTTGACACGGTCACTACCATATCGATAAGCACCAACTTGTCCGTCATGTCAAAGACATCGACCACCGTCTCCAAAAGTTCCGTGACTGCCGGTCTGATAAACTTGCCAACACATTTGATAATGTTGATAATCTGCTGGAAACAAAGTTTCATCTTTGATGCGGTATAATTGCGCATAGCTCTGAGCATACCAACAATGATCAACTTGGAGAAATTCAAACACTTGTCTCTAACCCTAGAGAAGATATTCACAATAATAGACATAACAGTTTCATGATGAGAACTGGCAGACTGATCTTTCAAGAGTCGCACTAAGATCACAAGAACAACCACCAAGTAGTAATCTTCAGCACCATTCAGTGGCCTAAGTTCACTGTTCAACTGCATTAAAAGAAGGGTATCGATAGGAGTTTCTAATTGTATGAGCTTTGGAATTCTCACACTTGCATCATGAATGTTCAACATTTCATTGATATCGACGCCATGTTCGTAGTCTTCACCTAAGTGCTCATGACCCCAATTTTTCGCCAAATCACTAGCGGTAGAATAGTCCACGTTATTGTCGATTTTGTCGTCTGATTGCTGAGTACTCTTGCTGAGGACTAAGCTTGTACTGGATATAGGGCCACGGACACCGACACCACTGCCACCAATTTTTTGCCTAAGCGACCTGCTAACAATCTGGTGCTGGTAAGACAAATTATTCTGTCTAATGGACTTGTAATTGCTTTCTAATTGTCTCGCTTTGTAGGGATTAAGGGCACCAAGGATACCTTGTAATTTAATCGTTTCCTTTTTGAGATCAGGATCAGCATTGTTGTTGCTTATGATTTTGATGATTTCTGCCAACAAATCGGGGTAGCTGAAGTATGGGTCGATTACTCTTCCCGAGCTTCTTACCAACTGGCTGAGCGTTTTGACCGCCATGACTTTTTCCCTCTTGGAAACCAAAAACGAATTGTCTTTCAAAATAAGTAAAATAAGAGGAAGAACATCGTCCAAAAAGTTTCTGGCACTTTCGCCGGCAACACGAGCAATTTCCCCAATGCATCTAATGGCAATGGAGGAAATGACGGAATTTTTGTTCATGGAAACTAGGGGAATCAATACGTCCATAATGGCGCTAATGTGCGGCTTTGTGAGAGACTGGGCGCAAGAGACAAGACACGTTAGCAAGGAACAGTTGTTTTCTCTTATGCTGTTTGTCGTGCCGTACTTCAAGTCATTCAAATACTGGATCAAAATCTTTCTAAGAGCCGGTATCACATACGCTGGATTTTTGTTCGAAATTCTTCCTAACATCTTGATTGTCACTTTTCGCACATCGAAGTCCTCGTCATTAAGAGAGATAAGCAAAAGTCGAACATTATCCGACTGTGCTAGCTGAGGGTCATATCTAGCATTCAAGCTTGACAAGACACTCAATCTAATTTCTGGAACCGGATCCGTCACGCCTAGCACAAGTAGCTTGGACAACACATCAGAGACAGCGGTGATAGAACCAATCTGAATAGACTTAATAATTTCGTCTTCTGAAAATAACTTTGTGGTGACGAGCGCTGCTAATTTTCTGACTTGCGGGTCCTGGTGTTCAATATACGTTAGCGTAACGTACCGAGCATATTCAAACAATGAGACATACTTGCTAAAGTTAAAAGTATTTAACATTTGAAAACACACAATCAACAAGTTGATTTCCTGAAATTCATAACTATCCACTGGGTCTTCGCTGGAGCCTTTGTTCTGTTCAACAGAGCCCATGCTTTGAAAATAACCATCAGAGAGCCCTGTAAGTTTGGAAAGCGCTTGTAACACGCTATTTCCGGGAGCACTGCCAGTATTGGCGCCGCCCGGGGTGAATCCATAATCTTTCAATAAGGATCCCCTAATTTTTCTGGCAATGCTAAGATCCATCAAATCTTTGATTGTGATAAAATGAGTATCGGTTTTTTCTCCATTAGTGGCGCCTGCGGACGAATTCACCGCAGTATGGCTTACAACCGAGTGAGCTTCGTGAATGGCAGTAAAATTGTTAAAGGCTGAAGACAAGTCTTTGAAATTGTAGTTGGACAAGGGAGCCGAAGCAATGTTATATGGGGATTTGTACATGGCAATCTTCTTTCTTAACTCTGCAGCCCGCGAATCAATGCCGGTAATTTCGTCGCTAAACTTGCCGCTGCCTACTTTTGCGTTTCCGTTTATGATTCCGTTTCCACCTCCATTTGCAACACCAAGCCCGCCTACACCAGCGTTGCCGTTTCCATTTCCGTGGGCCAATCCTGAGCCGTTTAGGAATACTCTTCCATTGACTTTGTCAAAGTGAACACCAATGACGGATTTCTGCAAGAGCTTCTTCTTATCCTTGTTTGACAAGTTCAAACTTGTGATGGACACGCCAGGCTCCACAAAGCTACAACCAGCCAACAAAAGGGTGATTTTGTTCATAAGCTTTTGCAAAATAAAGCTTTCGAGGTTTGGGTAGTATTCTATGAGTTTTAAGATGAGAAGCTCCAAATGCTTGGTGAGACTGCAATTGTATATGACAAGGTCAATAAGATTAAGTGTGAGTATCTGAGTGATTTTACTACCTAACGTTTCACATAGTTTGATAATGACGTAAAAAACAGCTTTTTCAAGTTCATATCTTCTGAGACCCCTGTAGTCGGCTACGTTCTGGAAACTAATGGACGCAGCTGGGTCACTGTTGCTGATGTTGGTGTCGGGTTTAGCATAGGAGAAGAATTCCTTTCTCTTTGAAAAAGTATCGTTGTGACTGCTGCCGCTATTATTATTATTAAGATGAAGATTTTTGATGGCGTTGGTGGTGCTGTTCAAGGTTGCGGAAGGCAGTGAGGATGCAAAAATATGGGATCCTGGGTTGAAAGAGGAGAAGCTGTTTAAGCTGAGGTTGGAGAAGAGCTCTGCGGCCTGCGAGAGTGAGCTGTTGCCAGCGCCATCGCTGGCACCGATGGAGTAGAGCAAGTTTTCAATGATGGCGATTAAGTTTTTGGCGTACAAGAGGCAATTGACGTTCCCGATTTCCGGGGAGATGCTGCCGAACAAGTAAAGGGCGGGTATTCTGTCCTTGTCCTTTTTGAGCCTGAGGATGTAGAATTCTGTAATGCTTTGTAAGTACTTATGGGTGAAGATGCGGGAGTTGAACTTGGCGATAAGGGGCAAAATCTCGATAATCTCGATACGGATGGTGGAGGACTTGTAGTCCTTGAAGAACCAACACTTGTGGTAGATGTCGTCAACCTTGTCGGTGAGGGCGGCGAAGCTGATGGCGTTTTTGTTGGCGGGGGCAGCGTGGGGTTGGGCAATGACGGTAGCAGTACGATTTGCGTGGGAGAGGATGACAATGTTGAGCAAGGTCTTGAAGATGAGGAAGGACGAGTGGATGAACTCAGTTGAGGAACTCTTGAGATTTTCAAGAGCCTGGGCGTAGAGGGCGTCGAAGCGGGCAGTGTCAAAGTAGGAGTCCCTAGAATAAAGAACGGCTAAGCACTTTTCGAGCAAAAGGGCGGACTCTCTGCGGATAGCAATGTTGGGATCCCGAAGGGTCTTGGTGAGCCCACGAAAGATAGGCTCAATGTAGGGGTAGAGCGCGCCGGGGTTGTGGTGGGTGAAGGCCTGGAGGATGTAGATGGCATTGAGCTTCTTGGCGTCCGTCTTGTTGTTGTTGGGGTCGTCGAGGCTCTCGATGGCATTCTTGCAGGCCCAGCTGAAGTAGGTGGCCACCAAGGACCACCCGGGGCGGTACAAGGAGCCCAGGGTGTCGGCGACCTGCTTGGAGATCTGGGGGACCGCCATCATCAGCTCGAGGGCCTTGGCAAAGCGGAAAATCTCAAGCTCGGGGCTTGCGACGAGGTCGATGAAGGCTTTGAGCGCGTAGAAGGTGGCGATCTTGAGAGGCACATCCTTGGACAGAGTGATCTCGTGGAGCCTGTTGTAGACGTAGGCCTCGGAGAGGGCGGAATGGACCTGGTCCAGAGCGCCGCCGTCAAAGACAATGTTTTTGAGGGCAAGGGCGTAGCGGAGGCGCTCCTCTTCACTAGGGGCGCGGAGGCCCTGGAAGATGGCGTCGAGCTCCTTATCGGCCTCCTTGGACTGCTGAACGTCCATTTCTGGGTGTATGCGAGGGTGGTGTAGCTTAGCGCTAATAAAATGGCCGCTGGTAGTGGGCGCTTAAAAGTGGCGATGGCGGCTGCTAATGGCGGTTGGCGATATGCTGAGGCTCTTTTAAGACGCTCCTGGAAGGAGGAGGAGGAGGAGGAGAACATTGGGGCTCCTAACGGCCCTCCTCCCCCCGCGATGGTATAAAGAACGGACAAGCAAAACAAAAGGACGCAAACAAGACAAACAAGATAACATTTACGGAAAGAAGAACAAGAAGAACAAATTCGAGGAAAGCAAGCATATTCTCTTCCCACAAACAAGAACTGAAAAGCGCCCGTCATTTTCCCTGTCTCGTTATCTCCTTAATTGCAAGCGAGCAGTTCCCCAGACTACTTGAGTTATTAGAATTCGTTAAACACCTCGCTAAGGACCCATACGAGACTAGCGAGGCACAATCCCTGTTCGTAACCACCACAGTCCGCCAGCTGCCAGCTATATAAACACAGCCGGCTCCGCCATCTACAGTTCCCACTCATACTCTCCCGCCCATTAACAACCGCCATGATCCCGCTCCAGCGCCGCCTGCTCGCGTCGTCGCGTCTCTCGAGACTGCTCAGTACTAGGGCGTTCTCCTCCCTCCGCGGCAAATCGCATCTCTCTGCCCAGCGCGGGCTCACCGCCGCCCTCTCAGGTCTCCTCCTCGCCTTTTCCTACGTGTCCATCACCAGTGACCGCTCCATACTCTTGGACTCTGCTGGCCCCCACTCTTCGTCCTCTTCATCGTCCGCTCGCACCTTTTCCTCCTCGGTTGGGCCTAACCCGCTGCAGCAAGCCAAGCAGCCCGTCAGGCTGCTCACCGACGCCGCCGCCGATGCCCGTCTCAGGCAGAACGAGGAGAGCTACATCGTCAACAGAGACAACGGTGTTCTCCGCTACGATGTTGCGCAGCTCCCTTCCAACAATCCCATAGAGGACGACCGCTCCGAGCAGATTGTGGAGGTCCCTCTAGAGGACCCTGTCTCCAAGCAGCCGCTCTGCACCGACTGGGCCTTCTGGGGTGTCTACGACGGCCACTCGGGCTGGTACACCAGTGCTTTGCTCCGCGACGAGCTCATTGGCCGTGTTGTCTCTGAGCTCAGCGAGGCCTACCCAAAGTCCCTGGATAATCCAGACTTGCGTGTTGCTCCGTCTTCAGGTGAAGTCGACGCCGCCATCAAAAAGGGCTTCCTCAAGCTCGACGCTGAGATTGTCCAGACCAACATTGAGCAGGTGCTCAGCGGCTCCGCTTCCTCCAAGAAGGAGCTAGCCGCCGAAAAGCTCATGCCTGCTCTTTCGGGCGCGTGTGCTTTGCTTTCCTTTTACGACTCTCACTCCCAGACATTGAAGGTCGCTGTCACCGGCGACTCCAGAGCTTTGCTCGGCTCCCTCAACGACAAGAAGCAGTGGACCGTCGAGTCCCTCACTACAGACCAGACAGGCTCCAACAAGGAAGAAGCGGCCCGCATTAAGAGCGAGCATCCTGAGGAGCCCGGCGCAGTCTCCCGCGGCAGGATCTTGGGTAGATTGGAGCCTTCCCGCGCCTTTGGTGACGGTAAGTTCAAGTGGCTCAGGAAGACCCAGGAAGCCATCCACAAGAGCTTCTTCAGCTACCCGATCCCCAGTAATTTGAAGACCCCGCCCTACGTCACCGCGGAGCCCGTCATCACCACCAAGAAGATCAACCCTGCCAACAATGACTTTTTGGTCTTGGCCACCGACGGCCTCTTTGAGCTTTTAACCAACGAGGAGATTGCCGGCCTCGTCATCAAGTGGGCCGAGCAAAAAAAGATTTTTAAAAACTACACCGCCAGCACCGCCAGCACCGCCTTGTCCTCCTTCAATATCTTCAAGAGTGCCGACACACTGGCATATCCCAAGGTCACCGACATCTCCGCCAACAAGGACGCCTTGAAGCCGCCGTACCGCGAAAACGCCCGCGCCGCCAAGCAGATTATCCTTGAGGACGACAATGTCTCCACCCACTTGATCCGCAACTCATTGACCTTGGGCACGGGCAAGAAGGACTATGGCAAAATGCTCCTCAACATTCCGTCGCCATTGTCTAGAAGATACAGAGACGATTTGACGGTTGTGGTTGTGTTCTTTGGGGAGAATGGCAAGATTGACGAGACGAACCAGTTGAGGATTAATTTTGAGGCTACCAGGGGTGGTGCTGTTAAGCCTAAATTGTGATTGTCGCAATCGGAATCTGAGATTGCAAACTAAAATTGAGCTCTCGAATCCCAAGCGTAACAATTCATTGTCAATCCCCATAAATATTATTAAAGAGATCCTCCGTCTGTACTATGTTTCTACTACGCTTTTCTCCTTTTTGTTTACACCTTTTTAGTGTCTCTCTTTGCTTCTGTTACCACATTCATGTACCATTACTATAATTCCGCATAATGTATATTCCTATAAATGACATCCTTAATAAACTTCAACGCTGCGAAATCTGTACCATAGATGCTACAGCCGGGGCAAACTGTTTATCTTTCCAGCGGAGCAACTTACACTCGCTAATCACATCTCCGAAGAAGTACCAATTTTTCAAATTTTTCAAATTTCAGTAAAATTTTTTTTCAGTATAAATGTATCCTTAATTTTGGAGAAGTCCTACCGTGTCGCTTTTCTCTTTGTATGGTAATTCTGTGTCCCGTAGACGATCTTCACTATTTGAGTAATGCAATTGCAAGTTACCAGACAGGGTGCTGCTGTCCAGCGAACTTTTCTCAATTAAAAATATATTCTATTTCTTTTCCTTTCTGGTTTTCTCTTAATGGTATTTACATTCAAGTTTTAGACCCTGTACAGCTTCTTCTACAGTCTCCTAAAGACGCTGGCTGCCGGATGCGAGCGAGAAAGCTAGACAGCTCCATTTTTTACAGTAAGTGCACCACATTTCACATTAAATAAAAGTCAGTGCGGTTACAAGGATTAGCGAAGAGAAATGCTTTGATATCTATTGAAAAATGAAGACGCTGCGTTGGCAGTTAATCGCCTATATGTTGTGTCTATCTATGAAGATCTTTGCAAATGCGACAAAGCGGGATACTTTCTAGCATCAAACCTCCATATTCCAATAAAAGTGAGCAAAATGCAGCATTCCAGCTACATGGTACCTCGATCAAAGACTGCACTTGTTACTTCGCGGTTGTTAGCTAAGTGCTTCGTTAAGCCCCTATGGCAAATTAGCATATAGTTTCGACATATCCTTGGCAGTGCAGCACCAAAGTTCTCATCCGTAAATGCTATTAAGTTGTGGTACTGGACATTAACAAATTACATGATATTTCCTCAAATTTTGCTCTCTCATCTTACTTTGTACCAATTGAATCCTGTTCCAGCCATCAAAGCTTCACAACCGACTTCTCCACATCCTTTAAGTCAACGTGCAACCGCTTTGCCCTCGTAGCAAACCCCTCCGGCCACGACGGAAACTCTCGCCAGTGCCATTTATTGCGCAACTCGGGTCCCAACGCGCCTTCCATGCGCTGTACAATGTAGCGGCCAATGTTCGGGAAGAACTTGGCCCCGTGGCCGCTATCGCCCGAGGCTACAAACACCGCGCTGTCCTCATAGTAGGGGCGACGGAACTGCGGTACCTCGTCAATGAGAAAGTGGGAGTCGCAGGTATCGGAGATCCAGCATATTTTGGGGTCCACGAGTTCGTGATGCGCGAGCTCCGGCACGAGTTCCGTGAGGAGCGAGCGGGCGTATTTGTTGCCGTTGAGCGGGAGCTGGGTGAAGTGGGTATACTTGGGAAGGGAGATTGTATTCTCTACAGAGGTGCTTTTCGTCCACGGATCCTGCACCCTGTTGGTAAAGTCGGCAAACGTGAGGGCAATCTTCAACCGCTTGGTTTCCCTGTCAGGTGGGAAAAAATAGCCCTTCTCAGCGCTGAAGAATATGGGCATGTCCTTGTACTTTTCGTATTCCTCATCAGTCAACTTTATATGGGTCACGAGCAAGCCTAGGGCGTGGAGCTGGTCCTTGCAGTCAATGAGGTACAGGGTGGCGGCGCCACAGGCCACGAGAACCTTTTGGCCAATGTAGCAGTCGCCGTTCCTGGTGGTGACTGTCACTAACGGCTCGGGAGACTCATGCCTGTGCGTTAGTATCTTTTTCACGAACCCTGCATCGCTGCCAAACTTAAAGGTGATGTTAGGACTTTTCTTGAGCTCTTCATACACTGACTTGAGCGAGTCGGCGGTGTGGGCGTAGCCAGCATCGAGATTGAACCGTGCGGATACGCTGCCATTGAGCTTGTTCTGTGAAAAATGGGGAAACTTGCTTGCTATTTCCTTACCCGAGCTCAACGTCTCAATCTCAGATGTGAGGGCCCCCAAGACACGTAGGTTCTTGTACCCTTGGTTTTCAAACTCTGTTCTTCTGACATTCTCGTGGGAACTGGGGGACAACATAAGTCTGCCGCACTGATGGTACGAGCCGGAAAACACGGGGTCCAGCTGCCATTGCTGAAGCGCCTCGACCGCGAGCCGGGTGTAGGCCATGTCCGCGTACTCGGTCCGCACAATCTTGTTCAAGTCATTAGCAGCAGAGCAGGCTGAGGGAACGCTGTATGCGTCGAGTGCAAGCACAGTGTAGTCTTTTTTGACGAGCTCCAAGCATGTGGATAGGCCAAACACCCCGAGGCCAACGACAATGTAGTCGAAGTCTGCCGACATCTTGTCTTTGAAAGCGATCCGTGAGCTGTGTGTGCCTTTGAGTTAGAATGTGTCTTTTATTACTGATATCTCTTATCGGAAAAACCGGAAAAATTGTAATTGCTTCTGGGCAGGCCTCAAGGTCCTTCTGTGGCAGATATAGATAAAGCTTCCTTGGTGTATACGGATCCTTAGCTCTTTTCAAATATCTTATCAGCAAAGAACACCCCAATCCGCAGAAACGCCGCACGGAAAGAGCTTCAAACACGGCAGTCCTGCCTCGGGCATCATCGTGACGGAGTCTGGGTGTCATGAGATTCCCGGATGGTCTGCTCGTCACAGCACCATTTCTGCTGGGCGCACAAAGCGAAGATCCTAACTTGATCGTATCTTGTCAAGTGAGCTGAATTCAGCTTCTATCTTACAATGTTCTATTGCATCTACAATTTATTCCTATATCAAATGACTTCGTGGCCAAGTTGGCTAAGGCGTGCGACTGTTAATCGCAAGATCGTGAGTTCGACCCTCACCGAGGTCGTTTTTTTTACACATTACAAAATGTGCATTTATTATTTTTTTATTCTGTGGCAAAGAGTAAATTTAGCTTTTCAATTGTTTTTGTTTAACTTTTTTCACATTTCCGGTGGCCTCTTGGTGAACAACGGCTAGTTGGCTTCTTTCACTCAATAATCGTGATGTTTAAAACAGAATCAAGAGCAGCGGTGCTATAAAGGGTTTGACTAGGCCAAATATTCAAACTATAACAATGATTTATTCTTTAGTACTTGGTAAAAAAAAAGTGAGCAGAAAACATGTGTTTTTAAGCAGTTTGAAGTTTCTGAAGACGATGATTCACTCTGTCTAGGGTATCCGAAGGACCTGCAAGTATTTACATAAAAGGCTCCTGAACTGTAAAGAAGATTAAAATGCGACCAGCTATGAGGTATAGAAAACTGTTTCTGGGTGAAGATAAACGCTCGTAAGCCGGTTCTAAAAGAACAGAGGGTGAGGAGGAGTTTTGTGCGAGTAACCTGTCCTGTGGGCTTACTTATATCCCTGTCAGGATGCTCTTGTCAACTCAGAGGCGCCGCCGCTACATGAACATAGGCAAGCAGAGGCTCCATATAAGACAGCCTTGTTTGTAGCAGACCCTAACACTACATAGACGACCTATTGAAGGGTGCACTAAGCTAAAAAACTTTGAGCACGCATTGTTCCGAGCACCAAGCTTTTAGGAAGATATACTCCTTGCCGGGCTGCACTACCATTCAACCCAGCATTATGCAAAGAAGGATTATGGCCATCACGCTGCCAGACAGGGTTAAGATGCTCTGACCAGGATGGAAGTTGGCACGCCTGGGCAAACATTTTATCATAACAGACTACAGCACAAAATATAATCTATGTAGACACCGCGTAAGGTGTGTGTGTTAATGATTATTGTCCCATGTTGGAAGTGTGTGCGGAGGGTGCACTGCTGGGGGTGGCAGAGCCTTGCAGCCTCGTCTAGAGACAAGGTCGCTGTCCTCCGCCGGTCTCATCATCAGTGTCTTTGATGCCCTCAATTCCATACTCTTCTCCCCTGATGCTCTGACACCCCTATTCCGCTTTCCTCAAAAGAGAATTGTCTTTGTGTATCATCGTGCTCTCTCGTTATGGACCCCGCCGCGTTTATTCCCACCGACCACCATGAGCATCGTTCCAGCGCCCCCATCAGAGACAACGCTGGCAATAACAACTACAACGTTAGCACCAGGATGCCCAACGGCACCGGCATCTCCGTATCCTCCAGCAGGCCTGTCAATGTCAAGATTTTCCATACGTCGCAGCGGCTCCAGCCGAACAACTTCGTGGACCTCCCTATCACCGACATGATGGACTCGCAGCTCACGCACATAATTGACTCCTACCGTCGCAACGACTTCATCGGGGTGTTTTCCCCCATGGTGGCCAACTTCATCGCCAAGAAGCTCACCGACGCGTTCCGTCCCGACGAAGGGAAGGAAGGGGACACAGATAGGCATGGCAACAGAACGGGCACTTTGGGGAAGGTTGTTTCCGTGAGCTACGACACCCGCCAGGGCGACAAAGTCCTGTCTGTGCGCCTCCAGACGTTTGGACCCATTAGCTTGGACGCCATTGAGGGGGACTACGCGAGAGTAATCCCTGGTGGCTTTATCCATGGCCAACAGCAGCTACAATCACAACCGCAAGAGCAGCAACTCCCAAGTTATCAGCAATCCGAACAGCTCCGCCAGATTGCCGCCCAGATGGCGCAAAAGCAGTATCCCGCAATCGGACCACCGCCAATACAACAACCGCAGCAGCCACAGCAGCCCCAGCTTGCGCTTCCCCCTAAGTCTCCTCAAAATGCAATGGTGCCGTTCAATCAGGGGCAAATATCTGACGAGCCTTCCGATGAGGACTATGACGACGACTATGATGACGAGGAAGAGGACGAAGGACTAAAGCACGCCCACTTGTTCTCTTCTAGAGCATTGCATAACCCGGAAGAGTTAAGGATGCTCGAGTACCAGACAGGAGAACCTACCGTCAAACAGCCTACGGACGTGTACTCCCGAAACATGATGCTCAAGGACCAAGCCGAAGCCAGTGAGTTAGAAGACGAGGTATCAAGGAGAGGCCACCGCAGGCACAAGTTGTCCTCGAGAAAAGCCAAGCGAGCAGAAATGCAGCAGCTCACGTATAAGATCGAGAACATGGGAATAGACAATATCCAGGAAGGCTTATTCCGGCACATTGAAGATACGCTGAGTGTGCCTATTGCCCCTTCCAGAAAGCAAAAGCTTTTGCAAGATAATTTGGAAAGTTACAACAACGTGGGCGAGTTTTCTAGGTTCGATCCGAGCCAGGGATTGCAATACCCACAGGGCCCTTCGGCAATGGCATTGCCTCCTCCTCCTCTACCACCTCCAGCGCCGCAACTAGGGCCACCAAGACAGATGCTCCGGTTGCCATACAAACCTAGTTCGCAAAAGCCAAGCACCCGCAACAGCCTCAATGAGCTAGTAGTGCCAGCTAAACACCACTCTTCAAAGGAAAGTATGGCCAAGAAAAACTCTGCGGGGCTCCCGAACATTTTGAGCTTGGTGGTTCCCATCTCCGAGCCAGTCTTTCCCGCAACTAATATTCCGAACTTGCGGGTTGTAAACCCTATACAGAAGCAAGCAATTATCCACATGGCGAACACAAACCAGTTTGTGGGGCTCTTCTTTATCAAAGATGTAAAGTTCAAGTCGTTTGATATAGTGAGCTCTCCGGGAGACGTACATGAGTACGGGGTGTTGGCAAAAGTAAGCAGCTACTCGAGCTATACCGGCAAAGAGGAAGGCATCAAGTCGTTGATGGTAAGCTTGACGACGACAAGCACGGTGCACATTGAGGAATTATTTCCGCCAAGAAAGAGGTTGTTTGATAATGACGGATATTCAAATGACAGCTACTCCAATGACACATTCTGCCAGGACGTCGGGCACAAGTTGCAGGACCACCAGAAGAAGGTATTGAAATCGTTGAAAAAGAGCGACTTGGAAGGCGACAACTTGCAGCAGCGTGTGTGCTTGGCTAACATATCCATTCACAGCATCAGGTACAAGAAGAGCCACTTTCCTGCTATCAAGCAGATTGTCAAAAAGATTATGAAAAACTTGTCGCGGTTATACCACAAGAGCAAGAAACAGCAGCCCCGGCTTGCGGAAAAGTTCTTGGAGGTCTTGGAGCGGAACTTTGAGAACATGGAGGGCTTGGCGAAGGAGAAGCAGCAGACGCGGCAGTTTGACTTTTACAATGTGGACGAGGACGACGCGGAGATGACGAACATCAAGCTAAACGTTGTGGCGGATATTTTGAAGAACTACTTTGTGGCCAAGTTGCATCTGGCAAAAGAAGCGAACGAAGACAGAAACCTTGCGGAGAAGGAAGAAGAGCAGATCAAGCTCCGGTACTACTTGGGAGTATTCCAGAACGTCTCGGCGACGCTCCAGTTGCAGCAGAAGGCGTACGACGTGCTCAATATGGTAGAGATTGAGCTTCAGAATTATAATATAAAGAGTGCTACAACGACAGGTAATAGTAATACTAACACTGCCACTCCTGCTATCGCTAATGAGAGGTCTACGCCTAAGGCGCGCAGCCAGTCGTCATTAGTTCAAAGCACAGGAAAGCCCTCGGTTACGGAGACCCCCATCGTGGAGACCCCCATCGTGGAAACCCCGCTGAGCACCGTGAGTACCGCAAGCTATTACGACGGACAGATCTATGCCAGGGAGAGCGGAGCCCACGAGGCGATCGAGCTCTTGGAAGACGAGACACCCAGGTTGTCGCCCGAAGAGAGCACGGGGACAAACAGTGGGACAAACAACACATTATTGTCGTCGTTATCGCTCGCGGAGGACGGTAACAACAACAGCTGCTGCAACACATTGAGCCCACAGGAGCTGCACCAGCGAACCTACGGCGGGCGCAGACGGCAGGGAGAAGAAGAAGAAGAAAAAGAAAAAGAAGGACAGTTGAGCACCCGTCAGGCGACGCTGCCAGGGCGACAGGACGGAGTTACGAACAACTACTACCATATCACGAACCATTATTACTACAAGGAGTGAATAGGGAGGGGGTCCCGGATGCGGGTTGTGTTTGCTGCGTTTTGCGTTGCACTGAGATAGTGTGATTAATATAGCATATGTTGACATGTATGTCTGAGTAAACGGTGTGTGTTATAACAACAGTAGTAGTCATGGCCTGGCTTTGCACTGGGTCTCTTTTCTGAGCCGTCCGCGGCTGTTTTCCAGACGTTTCCATACACCAATGGGCCGCACTGTAGCAATTACTTTGGCACACTGCAACGCCGGGCTCCGCGGAAAGACATCCTGATATGCGCGTAAACCAGGAACTCGAAAGAATTACTTCTAAAGCTTAATAGTGTGCAACATAGGCTAGTAAACTGGGGGTGTTTCAATTGCTGGCCGTATGCATATGCTATAGCGAATGTGCCGATTTACGTTGCGACGTTGGTACGCTTGCGATTGCGCGCAAGCAACTCATTAGTAATACACAGGTATATATAGTCGA
Source organism: Saccharomycopsis capsularis (assembly GCA_031125595.1). Lineage (NCBI taxonomy): Eukaryota > Fungi > Ascomycota > Saccharomycetes > Ascoideales > Saccharomycopsidaceae > Saccharomycopsis > Saccharomycopsis capsularis. The sequence continues at coordinate 576,436 of JASTUX010000007.1, forward strand.
GGCTCTGGGAACATCAAAGCAACAACAAAACCATTGACCATTGGAAACAAAGCCATTGACCACTGACATTTACCATTGACATTGACCATTGACATTGACCATTGACCGTTGACAACGCAAAAACAGCTAACCACTATGTCCCCTCTCAAGGTCTTCATTTCCGGCGCCACCGGCTTCATTGGCGGCGAGGTCCTCTTCCAGCTTCTCCATGATGACACCTTCAAGGATGCCCAAGTCACCGCGCTTGTCCGCGCAGAGGCCAAGGGCAAGAAGCTTAAGCAGCTTACCGATAACAGAATCGAATATGTCTTGGGCGATCTCGACAACACTGACTTCCTTAAGAAGCAGTACGCTGCTGCGGACGTTGTTATTACCACCGCGGACGTCGACAATGTTCCGAGCGTCAAGGCATTGGCAGAGGTTGCCAAAACCAAAAAAACTCCATTCTACATTGTGCACACCTCCGGCACCTCGGTGCTCGGCGACGAGCTCGCACCTTCGGCAAAGAAGAAGTTTGACGGCAAGCCGTACAGTGACAAGACTGACAACGCCAAGATCACCTCATTGCCTCACGACCAGCCACACCGCCCAGTAGACGAGGTTGTCTTGAGCATCGAGGAGAGCAATCCACAGTACGTGAAGACGGTTATTATTGCTCCACCTGCCATTTACGGCTTCAACCAGGGCTATCTCCACCGTGAATCCGCCCAGGTCCCACTGTTGATCAAGCTCTCAGTCGCCAACCACCAGGCTTTCACCGTTTACGACGGCGACTATATCTGGTCACACGTCCACGTCCGCGACTTGGGCCGCTTGTACATTTTGCTCTTGAACAAGCTCGTCAGCAATGACAGCAGCATCAAGACCGGCAAGCAAGGCTACTACTTTTGTGAGAACGGCTCCCACTCCTGGAAGGACGTCAGCGCAGAAATCGAGAAGACCCTTTTCACCCGTGGAATTGTCCGCAAGAAGGGCGTTGTTGAGTTGAATCCTGACGACGTCGTCTCCCTTGCCGGCGGCAATCCTTTTGCTCCATACTACTGGGGCACCAACTCTTACTCCAAGGCTGAATTGGCCAGAGAGCTCGGCTGGGAGCCGCACTTCAAGGACGAGTCCTTCTGGAGTGACATTATCGACGCCGCCGACTACCTCTTGAACGACAATGCCCCAATTCCATACTAAGCGATTGTACAACGGACTCTATATAATGATCTGCTGTCCTATGCAATGATTAAATCCTCTATAACGACTGAGTAAATGAATGTTTGTGTTTTGTAACTTGTTCTCATAGATTGTCCACAATGGCCTGAAACTAACTGTATTGAGATTGCTCATAATCCAAATAATGATATTCTTGTTTTTTTTGCTGCTACCCATTATATTCTCTGAATTCCACATTTATCACACTTTACGGCTCTTACAAACGAACCACTTATTACCATACATAACGTTGCCTATGTCAAGTAGAAGGAATCTCCGAGATCCTCCGTTGATGGCTGGCATGTCTTATCCATGGATTGGGGAAACTTTATTCTTATAATCTATATATAGACGCTGTGGTGTATCCCCAAAACAATAAATTGTTAAGAAAACTTTACAAAAACACCCATGGCAGAAATTCAGCCTAAAAGGTGCCTATTCGACATATTACAAAATAGATGTACACCGCTCTTCTGTGGCACTATAGGCTGGCCGGCTAAGGCGCGCAAGAACTAAAAGGTACCAGCCATGAGATGTGATAATCAAAAGAGGTCTGCTTTGTCAGAAACACAAGGAGAAAATGGGAGATTAAGAAGGAAAATAGGTGTATAGATGGAAGAAGCTTGTACAGGTGCGAGTAGTCCGCCCAGGAGGAAGAGTAGTGACAGAGCCCCAAAACTGAAACATCGCCGAAGTGAAGGGAGTTCAACAAGAGGAAGGCACAGAATGAGGGCGGAATGTGAAATAGCGGGGGCATCAGACCATTACCACATCCAAGATACATATTTAAACGCCCCAAAATGCTTGCTGGAAAGTTATAAGCAAAAAACTATTCCTAGCTTAACTTGAAACCAGTATCTGAGAACTCTCCTACTTCTACTCGGGGATTAGATTATAAATTGTATGTATATTCGTAAGACATGACAGGCAAAAACCCCAAAACATTTGGTCCGATACCAGAATATAAATATAATAAGAAATCAACGACAATGTAAAAAAGCAACGTATTTCAAAACCAAAAGTTTCAACACACGCAAATGACAAAGGTGATCAAAATCACAGACAAGAAATCAAACAAAAGAAACAAATCAAATAGGCCAAGCAATCAAAATAAAAAAAAACTATTCCGGCACATAGCAGTATAATATGATATATTCATGTCTATTGCTGGTACACTAATGCTCACTGCCGATATATTGGCATGCTCAATGCTTGCAGCATTAGAAATCCTTATTGAACAGCAAAGGTCCCTGGCCAAATTCGCTCCAGGTTCTAGCCATACTTTCACTCCGTTCCCCCGCAACCCAGCTGCCGCTCTTCTTCATCAGTGACTCCGGGCTCTCCTCAGGCTCGTACTCCAATACCTCTCCCTCCCTCTCGACCCTCACGTAGTCGTCCATGCACCGCCGGCAGCAAAACTCCTTGCGGATCGGCACCAACCGCATCTCGCACACGTCGTAGAACTCCACCGTCAGGCCCACCGCCTTGTTGATGAGCACCTTGCCACAATTATAGCAGCTGTTCTCGTTGAGGAGCTTGAGTAACGACTGGTTAATGAGCTTCAAGTGGCTTTTGCTGAGATGCTGTGACCACATCTTGATCTCCTGAATCGACAAGTTATAGTTTTCAAACTTTCGGAGACAGAGCTCTGAGAGCTTTGGGAGCTTCAAATTTTGGTTGCTGATCACTTTGGGGTTGTACTGTAGCTCTCCAACAAACCGCTTTACAAACTGGGAATTTTCCTTTGTACTGCTATTGTCGTTAGTATTCCTTATCACCTTCTGCACCTTGTGAGTTTGGCGGTACTTTTTGAAATCTATGAGTTCCGGATTGGGCCACACAGAGAGCATTTGCAAGTTCTTCAACGACAAAATCTCGTGCGGAAGGTACTTCAACCGGTTCCCCGCCAACTGCAAGTACTGCAACTCGTGGCAGTTCTTGATCTTCCCTGGAAGGCTCGTGAGCTTGTTGTTCCGCAAGCTGAGCACCGTCAAGTTCTTAATATTGAAGAGCCGCGGGTTCACGCTCACGAGCCGGTTGTTTGAGAGATAAACCTTGATCTCTGGCTGATAGATCTCGCGCAACAACGGGTCCAAACACACTAAGTTGTTCATGTCCTCAATCTCATCCGGCACGTACCGGAGCTCCAATTTCTCCAACTCCACCACAGGATTTCCTTCGTCAATCGCACGGCTGATGGCATTTTTTGCGAGCTTTAAGTTGGCTTCTTCGTTAGTGGAGTTGGTCCGGCTAAACTCCCGCTTCATCGTGTTCGAAGGACCGTTGCCCGTGAGACTGAACCGGCTCACGCTCTTGCTCTTGCTAGCTCCATGTTTCGACTTTTGCTTTCGGGACTTGAACTCACTGAACGAGAAAGCCTTTAGCCCGTCCTTGATATTCTGCAACTCGCCCTTGTTCTTTTTTATCAGCATGCTGCTCTTAGAGAATGACGAGCTGAAGCTGCTGCTAAAAATGTTTTTTCCTCTTATCGCAACATCGCTCTCGTCGGCACTGAATTCGCTCGAGAGCCCGTTGAGGATGTTCGCCTCGTTGCCGTTGGTCGATAACTTGCCAAACGAGTCTAACTTGAAGTCAAAGTCACTTTCCGAGCTGTTATTATTGTTTTTGCTAGACTTGAAGAAACAAGAGCTGTTGTTGGAGGTTTGCGACGACTGGAAAATTCCAAAGCGCGATGTTCTTCTCGTTAGCCGCGAATTCTTCTTAAATATCGGGGTTTCGTCGAGATCGTCAACAGTGGCATTGCCGTCGCTGCTCCCATCGCCCTCTTCCCGGAAAGTAGAGTTTTCATGTTTAATATATTCGTCAACAGACATTTCGCTTTCTAATTCATTCCTATCGTTATTATCATTATCGTAAGGCCGGCTCTGGCTGCTCGAGGGGGCGATATCGCTACTTTCAAACATGATGTCGCTACTCTCGTCCAAGAGAGCGTCACTGGACGATACTACGGGGCTGCTTGTCAACGTGAACGATTTCACATTCTGTCTCGAAAGACCATGCTTGCTCTTTCTGCTGCCGCTGCCGCTCTCCTTCAGGATCATGGTCGTCGACAACTTGCTGGCATTGTAGCTGGGGAACGCCAGCGCCGGAAGCTCCGTGCCGATGCCAGTCAACGTCGTATCGTTGCCGTCACTGAACTCAGACACCAAGCTCATACTGTGGTCGTTAATTCCCACTGAAATGTTGGGGGCGGTGTTGCTAAGCGTCAGATGAAGGAAAGGTTGGTGTCTGAAACCAGTATCTGCATCTCTCAAGACATCGGCATCCGATGACAACGACAAGCTGCCGCCGTTGTAGAATTGACTATACTTTTTGGAGCTCGCGTATGCACCATCTTTGGATAGTGTTTTGTGTGCACTAGCACCACTCTGTTTGGCGTAGCGCAAATAGTCGGATCTCTTGGGTAACGGGTTCTGATCGAAGAATGTAGCGGGTGCCGCGCCTGCTGAGCCACGATATTGATGATTCTGATAATAAACCTTCCCATCTAGCCCCTGATCTCCCTCCTCATAATCTGCTGAGCTAGGTGAGCTGGTATTGGCGCGATTGCGCCGTGCTCCATCTCTGTAATGCCTTGCAAACAGGTCCGCCCCATTAACTGCCTCTTTCCTTCTCTTGTGGTCTTGTTGCCTCTTTGTCGGCGACGGCGTCGCTACGGTCTTTCTCTTCTTGACGGGACCCCTGGCGGGACTACTCTGTAGCAACCGCGACGGCGCGAGCGTTGCATGGCCTGGGCCCTCCACACCATCCCTTATTAACACCGCCTCAACTTCACTTTGCTTTTCCATACTGTGACAGTATCCATTGATGTTTCCACTACCTTCTTGCTTTCCTGAACCACCCGCTGGATGGCCGCCATGAGCCCGCTCAGCCGACAGGTGCTCTAACACCATCTTCCAGGGAGACCGCCAGCGGGGACTAAACCAAATATAAATTGCCACTAAATGAACCACAAGTACTGGCCCGTCAATAGTCTCTGCGATCTGTGACCTGTGTATTTCTTCCCTGGGCCCAGATGGTGGACTGTAGATCTTTTGTAATGTAAAGGTCCTCTGTTCCGGGTGTACAGAGTAGAAGCTTGGTACTTCACATCGCATTAAATAGAAAAATAAAAAAAGCTACGCGCGTTTGCTGGAAGAGAAGCGACGCGTACCGTTAGACGCGTCTCTCTTGAGGCGTAATTAACTGACAAACCACAGTGCGCTCACGCTGGATTGCTGGGACAGAGTTAAAGCGCACAGAGACATGTCTTACACGTGTAAAATGTTCTATATGTGCATAGCAACAGTATAGTACACCCTCTACATGATTCTCAGTGTAGTAATTCTTTGTATAGTAATTCTTAGTATAATACATTGGTCTACATAATATAGCACACCGGTTACTTCGGTGCCCCCTTCGGCATTTTGCGCTGCTTGCCCGTCTCAATCTCCGCAAACTCCAGGTCGTTAAAGTAGTGCGGCGCCAATTCGCGCAAGATTTTGTCCTCGATGATGAGCACATTGCGCATGTACTCCTTGGTGGTGAGAACGAGCTCGTTGTAGATGAGCAACTTGGGTGGCGGCTTCTTCTTGAACAAGATGGACAGTGGGTGCACGAACACCTCCTGCTGCCGCTTGACGTTGCGGTACGAGGTGCCGCTCTTTGTGAGCCGCGACGTGTTGGCAAAGAAGCCCGCAGCCATCGACTTTTTGATGTTTGTTATGAGCTGATTATATTCGTAATCGTCGTCGCCATTTTCATTATTCTTGTCAACGTTACCAGCATCCTTTTTTTCGTTTTTATCAATCGACAGCTGGAGAAAATACTCAATGCGGTTGCAAAGCCCCTCTAACTGGTCCCGAACGTTCCGCACTCTGTTTAAGGTTTTATATTGTAGAAAGTTATCCTTGCACCACTGGTACGAGTACTCGCTGTCCACCCACTGGTTCCAGATCTCCAAGTACAAGAAATGGTCGCCCTGGTCCCTGAACCTCTTGCTAAACCCTTCCTTGCACTTGTCCGCCAACTCCTTCTGGTTCTTCGGTCTGTAAAACAACGACCCTGACTCACTCAACATGGAGATGATGGTGAGCACATCGTCCAAGCAGTCGTATTTAGTGCCGGCGCTGATGAGCGACTTGCTGAACATGGGGTCAATCGGAAACTCTGCCATGATCTTGCCCAATTTGGTGAGCTCCCCGGACTCGTTCATCGCCCCAAGCGAGTAGAGCAACTCCAACGACTTTATCAAGATCTCACTGGAAGGGCTGTCCAAGAACTCAAAGTTGATAATATCGTAAACTCCGTAAGACAACAATAGCAACAATACTGAGGCTAAGTTGCTTCTTAGAATTTCCGGGGTCGGTTGCTTGGGCAACTCGTTCTTGAAGGACCACTTTGTGTACAACCGGAAACACTTGCCGGGCCCCACTCTTCCTGCTCTACCGGCACGCTGCTGCGCCGAGGCCTGCGAGCATGGCATTACCACTAAGCTCTCCATGCCGGTGGTGGGGTTGAATACCTTTTCCTTGACAAAGCCAGGGTCAATCACAAATTTGATGCCGTCGATGGTGATAGAGGTCTCCGCAATGTTTGTGGCAAGTACGACTTTTCTTGAGTTTGGAGGGGTGGGCTCGAAAATCCTGGACTGGAGCTCAATGGGCAAGTTGGCATAGATGGGGGCCACGATAAGTTCCTTGATCTTGTCGCCTAGCTTGTTGCACGTGTCCTTGAGATTTTCTTCCACCATTTCAATCTCCTCTTGGCCGGTCAAGAAGACCAAAATGTCACCGGGCGTGTCCTGGGACACGTGGATCTGGAAAATCGTGGTGATGGCAGCGAACAAGTAGTTTGCCTCTGGCTGCTGGGTGTAGTAAACGTCCACTGGGTACCTTCTGCCAGGGACATTGAATATGGGAGCATTGTTGAAGAACTGGGAAAACTTTTTCGAGTTCACGGTAGCGGAACTGATAATCAATTTTATATCCTTGTTAGACTTGAGAATGTCCTTGAGTAGGCCCAAGAGGATATCTGTGCTGATGGTGCGCTCGTGGGCCTCGTCAATGATGATTGCCGAGTAGCTTTTCAACTCGGGGTCGAGTGAGAACTCACGCAAAAGCATACCGTCAGTGACATACTTTATCAACGTCTTGGGGCTCGTTTTGTCATCGAAACGGATAGAGTAACCCACCTCGTTGCCTAGCTTGAATCCCATTTCGTCGGCAACTCTTGCAGCCACTGAGGTGGCGGCAACTCGTCTGGGCTGAGTGATGGCGATTTTCTTGTGCTGTTCAGGATCACTGTCCTTGTCCAAGTTGTTACAAAACCCGGCCTCGTAGAGGTACTGCGGTAGCTGGGTAGTCTTACCAGAACCGGTCTCACCAACAAAGATCATCACCTGGTACTTCCTGACGGCAGCGATGATTTCGTCCTTGTACTTGTACACCGGCAACGACTTTTTGGTTTCCTCGATGGTTTTGATTCTGGTTTTTTCTTGCTCGATCCTCTGCTGGAGCGCCTGCTTTTCGAGATTGGATTCCTCCACAATATCCACGATCTCCTCATTGAGCGACAACTTCTCATCCCCGGTGACAAAGTTGATATTCTGCGAGTCGTCAAAAACAAACTCGTACTGGTTGCTGCCCGGCAAGTTGAGCGACGAGGGGTCTTCGAACACTTCTTCGTACTCGTTTGCGGCCTTGACCACTGCCTTTGTCTGGATGTCCTCCCATTTTTCAAACTCTGACTTGAGCTTTTTGCTGTCTGTTGGTTGATCGTAATCACGATGCTTCTTGCTGGTGAGCAACTCCTTCTTGCGCTTCTTGTCAATTTTCTCGTCGCCGTCCTGGAAGTAGTCCTCGGGGAGCCTGTAGTTAAAGTTGAGCTGGCTGTAGATCTGGCTGCTGAGGTCGCGCCGTTGGAGGACAATCTCGAGGATCTCTTTCTTGTAGTTGTAGTCTTCCTGCTCGCGGCGGGAGAGGTTGGCCCAGCCGTACCGCTTGATGTCGCTGCTGTACTCGAGAATCTCCTGCTTGAGGACAAGAAGCTTAGTCTCCTCGCGGCGGGAGAGGTACGCCTGGCGTGCGAGTGTGCGGAGCTCGGCGATGTCTGCGGAGGGGCTGCTCATGGGGCGTGTGTGGCGATGTTCATCGGTAGACGCCATCTGCTTATACTCTGCTCTTGTCTTGTAGATGTTGAAAGAAGTCTTTCTGGAGGAATATTACCCGCAGTTACCCGTCAGGGCACTAAAGGGTAATAGGATGCAAGATACGACGCAAAGCCTGCAGAGCCATGCACAGAAGCTTCCATAGGCCAATCACAGCCCAGGAACTCTCGGAGCGGCGGGAAGATTTTCCGTCCGTAAACGGCTTCTGCAGGCGCTGCAGAATACGGGCGGGGTTTTAGCTGTCAGAAGGCAGTCTACAGAAACTATAAAGGTCGCGTACCTACAAAAGCATACTTCCCATGCTTTTCCCTGGCATTTCTTCGCCCATTCGTAACATCCGCATAAAGTAGTTCTTCTATGTCCCTTAAAGACTTGTCCCACAGCAGGCTTTTCAGCCCCCTCAAGATCAACAACAAGGTCACCGTCCAGCACAGGGTGGCCTTTCCTCCTCTCACGAGAATGCGGGCCACCAAAGACTACGTCCCCTCCGACCTCATGCTCCAATATTACGATGACCGCTCGCGCGAGCCCGGCACCTTGTTAGTCACTGAGGCAACCTTCGTCAGCGAAAAGGCCGGCGGCTACGGCAACGTCCCCGGCATCTGGAACGAGCGCCAGGTCCAGGCGTGGCGCAAGATCACCGACAGAGTCCACGCCAACGGTTCCTTCATCTCCATCCAGTTGTGGAACTTGGGCCGTCAGGCCAACGTCAAGTACTTGACCTCCCATAGTATCCCCTTCAAGAGCTCCTCCGACGGCGTGTATCTCACCGAGAGCTCGGCCAGGGACGCCAAGAAGCTCAACAATCCATTGACCGCATTGACCAGGGAGGAGATCAAGGACTACACCAGAATCTACGGCGAGGTTGCGGAAAATGCGGTGAGAGCCGGGTTTGACTTTATCGAGGTCCACGCAGCCAATGGCTACATTTTCGACCAGTTCTTTCAGCAGACTGTCAATCACCGGGCCGACGAGTATGGCGGATCCATCGAAAACCGCGCGCGGTTCTTCTTCGAGGTGGTGGACGAGATCATCGCCAGGGTGGGCTCCGAGAAGCTCTCGGCTAGAGTTTCGCCCTGGGCCACCTACGCCGGCATGCCGGGTTACAAGGCCCCCATCAGCCCGATCGCCGCCTTTGGCTATATCATTAGCGAGTTGCAGCGCCGCGCCGACCAGAACAACGGCAAGATCGGGTACTTGAGTCTCGTTGAGCCCCGTGTCAGCACCTCTATCTTCAACGAGAAGATCGATCAGTCTGCCCCTGGTAATAATGAGTGGGTCTATGAAATCTGGAAGGGAGTGGTGATGCGCAGCGGCAACTACTTGAAGGACGTGCCGGCCTTGCTCAGAGACGTCGGCAACATGCATGACAGAACGTTGATTGCCGTAGGTCGGCAGTTCATCGCGAACCCGGACTTGGTATACCGGTTGAAGAATAACCTTGATTTGACGCCGTACAACAGGGCCACATTCTACATATCCAATGACTACGGCTACAATACGTACCCGCGCTACGGCGAGAAACCGAGGGAAACCGAGGAGGAGGCGCAAAAGAGAACGCCAAAGGCGTTGGTGCCTGAGCCAACTTCAAAACTATAGATGTATACAAATGGACTTATTTAGGCTTATCTAATGTACGGATAGAGTGATACACCTTTTAGTTTAGCGCGATGTCAAGCATTGATTAGTTAGATCATTCCATAGGAAATCTCCGTGTGTGCAATTAGTAATGGCCAGTCTGTCGGAGATGCGTTACCCAATTAGGAGTCGATCTCCGAAAGAAGCTGGATCAACGCTTCGTGAAATATACCTGAAAGCTCGAAGGAAAGGAGGTCATCTTCCGCTACCATTTGAAATCTGAAGACTTTAACTCACTAGCAAGCAACTGCTTTCTATATAAAGTTATATTTTTATGAGCAAAGAAAATATGAAAGCTTCTTCAGCGGTCTTGGGCTTGTGATTTGTTCTTCCGTCAGCTTCAGATCGCGTGCTGTGCTATCGCCGCTAAACTCCGCCACAGGAACTAATCGGTAAATCCCGAGGAATTTGTCAGGCGGTTGAGTACAAATGCATATCCTTTGAGGGCTCACATACTTGCTTTAGTAAGCCACATTTGTCAGCAGTAGGGAGCCTTTGGAGACCTCTTTGCCCAAGATAACATAAAGACGAGCATTAAATATAAGCCGGTGTACGCCTTCCAGGAGAAATAAAAGCCTATAATGTAAAAATAATACAAACCTCATCACTTACACAGAAAAGATTCCGCCAAACTAGATAAAAATTTGAACACAAAATGACCATCTCAAAATTTTCCGAAACCAACCTTTTCAAACCAATAAAGCTCAACGATGAGGTCACCCTCAAGCACCGCATCGTCTTTGCCCCTTCCACCAGAGTGAGACACGCCAATGGCACCCCTAGCGACTTGATGTTGGAACACTACGACGCCAGATCCAAAGAGCCGGGAAGCTTACTCGTCACCGAAGGTACTTTCATATCCAAAAAGGGTAGTGGCTTTCCAGGTAGCACTGCCTTCAAAGACGGGGACTTTGCCGCGTGGAAAGTCATTGTCGACAAGGTCCACGAGAACAAGTCCTTTTTCTCGTTGCAGATTGCCGCCCTGGGCCGTACTGCTGATGTTTCGTTCCTTAGCCAGATTGGCGAGAAGTACACTGCTCCCTCTGCCGTCTATATCTCCGAGGAAGCCAAAGCCGCCGCGGAAAAGCTCAATAACTCGCTCACTGCCTTGACCCCTGAAGAGATTAAGCTGTTTGTGAACGACTTCGTCGTCGCGGCAACGAGAGGCGTCGAGGAGTCCGGATTCGACTTTATCGAGATCCACGGCGCCAACGGGTTTCTCATCAACCAGTTTTTCGACCCTGCCTCCAACAAGAGAACAGATGCGTACGGGGGATCATTTGAGAACCGGGCGAGATTCTTCTTTGAGATTGTCGACGCCACCATTGCGAAAATCGGAGCTTCAAAGACAGCGGTTAGATTGTCACCATGGGGCGAGTATAACGGCATGAGCGGCACTCGCTCTAACACAGATACCATTGCTTTCTACAGCTACGTGGCCAAAGAGTTGCAAAAAAGACATAGAAAACATGGTGGGTTGGGATACTTGAGTATCGTGGAGCCTCGCGTGGATGGCGCCAACGACGTCGAGCATCCAATCGGTACTAACGACTTCTTTTATGAAATTTATCAGGGTGCCATTATGACTGCGGGAAACTGGCTCGGTGTCTCCAGGGAAACATTGGTCGAGGCCGTCAATAAGGACGACAGAACGTTGATTGCAATTAGTCGCTACTTTACCTCGAATCCAGACCTTGCCTACCGGTTGAAGAATGATATTGCATTGACTCCATACAACAGACCCACCTTCTACACCATGGACAACTGGGGCTACAATACTTTCCCCGCAGCGGGTGAGGAGGCGAAGGAGACTGTCAGTGAGGAAGAGGCTAAAAAGCAGTTTCCAGTTGCTTTGATAGTTAAGAGTTAGATTTAGAATGCCTTTTTTTGGCATATATAACTGCTTACAGGGTCGCGCGGCTATGAACATAACCCTACTGATTCTCTCTCGTGCTTGTGTGTGAATTCAAATTTTCTGTGGCACATCTCGATCTTACATAATGCTGTTTTTTTTCTTTTTTAATAGTTAATTTGACGCTCTACAATAACATGCGGCTATCATATATGAATATCTGTTAAAAACCACGATAAATTTTTACAGATAGACCTTTATTATCTTTTGAAAAGTTAAATAGACAAACTTGTCAGCCTTGTAAGCACACACAGTGCCAGGTTACACAACCCAAGGATAGACAGAATAAAACGAAGCCTAAAGTAAGTGACATGAAAGTGTAGGAGCAGATATTTTCGCTGTAGAATTAACGGCTTAATTTTGCAATAGCATTTCGAATTTATATGACTTCAGCAAAAAATAATAAATAATAAAATAATAAAAAAAAGTCAGGCTTCCGAGAAAAGAGACGCAATAACAGTTTTACATTTATCCAGTCTAACATTTTCAGAACATTAAAACTCCATGAAGACATGACCCTCCAGTACCGCGTTGCTTTGACTCCCTCAGACATCCACTCTATTGCTTTTTTCAGTACCAATAATGTAGTGCCTTTTATGCTTATTCTCAGTATTGTAGTTACTAAGTAGCGCTTTTGAGCTATAATCGGGCGGGAGCAATGTCACGAGCGTGATATGCATCATCATATCATACTCACCTCATGATACAGAGACCCCAGATCTCATCTAAAAGATCAACCCTATATCCAAAAGGTGAAATCCCACATGCATCTTTCAGGCAGAAACAAAAGCTCTTCACGTAGTAATGGTCATTGGAGGTAGTGTCGGACTTTTAGATGAGTTTTGGACTCTCTATATCATGATGTGAGTACGATATAGTGATGCATATCACATCTTGATATTCTTTAGTAATATGCACAAGAAAGCACCAGCCGCATCGTTTGCTTGCTGCTGACAAACGGTGAGGGCATCCTGGAATTTCAGCAGGCATCTGCTCAGCATTACTTAAATAGGCACCAAAATGATTTCTCTCTTCTTCCTAATTAGGCTCTGAGAACTACATGTTGTACCATCAAGCGAAATAAAACGCGATCATCCCTCACAACCAGCTCTCCAATGTCCAAGTTCTTACACAGCAACTTTTTTAAGCCGCTCCAGTTGACCAGCAAGGTCAAATTGAACCACCGGTTGGTGCTTCCTCCCTTGACCAGGCTTCGCGGTACCGAAGACTATATCCCCAGCGACCTCAACTACGAGTACTACGACCATCGGTCCCGCGAGCCGGGCTCCCTCATCATCACCGAAGGCACTTTGGTGCATCCGACGGGCGTGCCCTGCGTTCCTGGCATCTGGAACGAGCGCCAGGTTAAGGGCTGGAAGAAGATCACCGACAAAGTCCACGCGAACCAGTCCTACGTTGCCATACAGCTTTGGAATTTGGCGCGGTCCGCGGACCTCGACGTCTTGACCCGGGAGGGCAGAAAGTACAAGGCCGCAAGTGCGATCTACCCCGATGAGAAGACAGAGAAAAAGGCCAAAGAGCTCGGCAACCCGTTGACCGCTTTTACTGTCCAGGAGATCGAGGACTATATTGACTATTATGGCAAGCTTGCCAAAAACTCCCTCGACGCCGGCTTTGACATCATCGAGGTCCACGGTGCAAACGGCTACATCTTTGACCAGTTTTTCAACGAGGGCTCCAACCAGAGAACAGACGCGTACGGCGGCTCCATCGAGAACCGTGCCCGGTTCTTCTTGCAGGTCATTGACGAGATCATCCGTGTCTTGGGCGGCAACGCCGAAAGATTAGCCTTCCGCTTGTCGCCATGGGGAACCTTTGGCACCATGGACGGTCCCAACGCCAGAGTCCACCCAATTGCCAACTATGGCTATATCTTCTCAGAATTGCAGCAGCGCGCCTACAAGCATGGCTCTTTTGCGTACGCCAGTGTGGTCGAGGAGACCAACAAGAACGACATCCGCCACGACTCTGTGAGGGGTAAATACCCCAACGACTGGATCTTCAACATATGGAGAGGCAACGTCCTCAGAACCGGAGGTTATGGCGACGACTTGGATACCCTCGTCCATGACGTCGACGCCAACAATAGAACCTTGATCGGCATTGGCAGACAGTCCACTGCCAACCCAGACTTGTTCAGCAGATTGAAAAGGGGCCACAGCTTGAATCCTTATGATCCTAGCACCTTCTACACCTTCGACAACTGGGGCTATAACTCCTACTCGAGATTCGGCGAGGGCAAGGATGGCATCAAGATTCCAAAAGAAGAAGCCAAGAAGCAAAAGGCCCAGCCTTTGGCTTGAGCTGTGTTAGTAGTTTGTTCTATAGATGATGCCTGTGGTTTTATAGGTGACTCACCCGATCACTACTCAGCAGCCAAGCATTTACATACTGACTAATGAATGTTAGCTCAAAGGCAGTGAACTTTCCTCCAAGCTATGTAGCAGTGCCATGTATTATAATATAATGTTTGGCAAGCGCTGGCATCACGCAATATCCTTAGCCGAATACTGTTTACGAGGTTAGACTAAAAATTGCTACCTCAGTTATATTAAACTATATAAAATAAAATAAAATAAAATAAAATAAAATAAAATAAAATAAAATAAAATAAAATAAAATAAAATAAAATAAAATAAAAAAAGATTTGAACACTTATTTATTGATAAATATGGTTAGTGATGACATAAAAAGATAGAATCTAGTAATGGAGATAAATAGATAAAAAGAATAACTTTAATACGTGCTTAAGAGTAGGACCAGTCATTAACTGTAGCATTATGTAGGTATGGGATGATAATGCATATCATTCTCATGACATATACAGATGCACATTATGAGCACCGGCGCTGGCGAGGCTCTGTAGGGAAAACTGCCAAATCAGCCGAAATCAGTATACATCAGGTAACAACATAGCGTCTACGGCCGCTGTTGAACCGAGCCAGAACCCACAACTAGAAATTTGTACTATAGATTATGAACCTTTATGAGATTGACAGCAGGACACGAAAGATCCTTCACTCGGAGAACTTCTTGGAGGGCTTGTCCGTGACAGAGTTTATCGAGGAGATTTCCAAGGAGCACGAGATCTCCCTTAAGGAGTCCAAGAACAACGAGGACAACTTGGAGCAGCTAGATCCCAAGCCGTTCATCAGAACCTTTGAGGGCGTGCTCAATGAGTTGAAGGGGTTGAAGAAGAGGAACACCGAGCAACTAGCGTCCTTGGAGAACGAGGTTGTCGAGTACGAGCTATACCATTCGCAAAAGGTGATAAATTTATCTAATCAAATCCAAGCAATAAACAACAAGTTCAGCGGGTTGGAGAGCGTCGTTAGTGACGTCGGGTCAATTATCAATCCGTTGGGCGAGAAGTTGCAAATAGCTACGAATGTGAAAGAAAAGAATGTGGAAATTATCTTCCTCACAAAATGCTACAACGACTTCTTTAAGTACAACCAGTCGAAAATGCTCATAGATTTGCAGAATTCCCGAAAATCTGCCGACAAGAAGAACTGCGGAAAGTACATTAGCAAATTGTTGAAATTGGCAAAGAAACTAGCATCCGACAGCAGCATGGGAAATGCAACTGGCAACATACAAGCCGACAACGGCGACGGCACGAGCATCCTCAATAACGATGACCGCATAGTTAGCGAAAAACGAATGTTGGAAGCCAAAAAAAAGTTCCAAAAGGTGTATCAGGAGATTGAAAAGTTTGCTAACAACTTTCAAGAAAACTTGTTGAGAGAGTTCAGCACTGCGTACAATGAGGAAAACGTGTTGAAAATGAAAGAGTCATTTGATATATTAATAGACTTCAATGAGAGCTCAATGGACGTGTACGACACTTACTTGAGCAAGATTGAGTTCTTGAGTGCGCCCTCGGCAGAAGAGGATTTCATGGCTAACGATCAAGAGTTTTTGAGCAAAGAGCACGAGTTTTGGAAAGTGTTATCGGACCCTGTAATACACTATAATTCTGAACAGCTAACAAATTATCTCCCACAATTGGAGAACTTATTCAGTAAATTTAAGAATTTGGTAATAAATCAGTTTAACTTAATCAAGATCATCTTCAACAAGTCGCGACGCTTCTTTTTAAGGATATTTGACTTGTTTTTAAGAAAAATATTTCAGAAAAAATTAAACAACATTACGGTAAACATGCTCAACTTTGCTCAGTCGTTAAACAATTTGTCTTATGTCAGATTGCTACACATGATATACATAACAACAGCCTCATTTGCCAGTGAGATAAAAGAGTTTTTCCAGGAAAATTATACCAAGGTTTATCTTGAAGATGCCTTGATCAAGAAGTCCGCCACCAGCGAGCTTCTCAGCGATGGCTCTAGAATCGATGAAAAGACTTTATCCGATGATCTAAAGAACTTGGTAGATCTGCAGTTTAACGAGTTGTTCTTCCACCCATTAACGGAAAAAAGTTATATCGAAAAGGAGAAAAAGTCATTGGAAGAGATTTACTCCAACATCAACACAAGCTTCGAACAGAAGCATCCAAGAATCTTTAAAGACAAGGCGCTCGCCGTTAGGTTGGCCACGACGGACTCAGTTAAGGAGTCAACGCTACTATCACCATTATCTTCACCAACTTTAGGCTCTGCGCTTTCAAAATCTGGCAGCATCGGTAACGGCAGCGGACACAACTTACTAGAAAAAAATAGACTTATCCAGTTGCGAACCTACATGAAGTCCAAGTTAGAAAGAACATCGTCTAATTCGTCTAAGTTCTCGAGCTTGAATGACTCTCTTTTGCTTTCTCCTAAATTAGACGACATGAACGGAATCTTCAGCGAGATGAAAGATGACTTTGTCAATGACGACAATTTCAACAGCGAGTTCGGAGACGGCTCCGAGGCGGATGGGAATGATGTGCTGCAACACGGAAACTTGGAGATCAAGTTTGCAATGATTGATTTCATGATCCAAAATTCTGTGGAGTCGCTTTCCAGAATTTCGGACTTGAAGCCATTGAACATTCCAGAGTACTCACTAGAAATCTTGAGAATATTGATCTTTGGTGTTGGATCGTACTTGGAGTTCGGCCTCGAAGTGTCATACTACAGATTGATCCATTTGGATTTCAAAAAGAACGATTTTTTGAACTTCGGCTTCTTGAGAATTATCAACAAGGCGAACAAAATTTTAAAATTGCTCACAGACTTTATTAAATTAATTGTTTTGCCGTTGGTTGTTAACAACTCCGAAGTGAAAAAGAAGATTATTAGCTTGACCAATGGGTACTTGACAACGTGCGAGCTATGTCTCAATATCATATTGAAAGATTCAGTGGAGCTTGTTATCAACAAGATACAGTTTTACTTGGATAAGCAAAAGAAGAAAGACTTTAACGTCACCAATAGAAAGCTTGCAAATAGCAACTACAACGACGACAGCGACTTCATCAACGGCGAATTCAACAACGAGGACACCGAGACCTGCCAGTCCATAATCAAGTTTCTCAATAACTTGCACTCGAGCCAGCTAGTTCCAAAAAGGTTGCTTACAAATTCTAACTTGACCAACTTTTTAGTAGAGATTGGCGTCAATTTACTCAATTTGCTCGTGAACCATCTCAAGAAGTTCCAGATCAATGAAATTGGGGGCATCATTCTAACAAAAGACATCATCAGCTACCAGGCGCTCATTGACTCCTGGGGCATTGAGGAGCTTTCTGAAAGATTCTCGATATTGAGAGAATTGGCAAACTTGTTCACAGTGCAGCCAAACTATATTAACAGTTTGGTTAAGGAGGGACAGTTAGCCAACTTGAATCCAGACATTATTCAGCAATATGTGGGAAAAAGAGCCGATTATAATTCAAGCTTTTTAAACAAGTTTGGCAGTTTTATATAAACAAACTATATCACGTTAATATGTGAAAAATGTCGTGTTAATGTTTTGCTCAATTTGTGCAGTAGATGATGGATTGACCTGATCCCTTTGAGTACACCCGCGTTGTGCGCTTATCTCCTTCTAATGCGAGTGCCTGTTAGCAAAATGAGCACACTCACATCTGTTTTTGGAATAAGCTCATGTGATATTTAAGTCACATGGTCAGACCCGTTCCGGTTTTTCTCACAATCTGATTGGATCGTTGTTTTCCGCCCAGTTAACCAGAGAGAGCGAACGAATGAAAATGAACAAGAAAAAACCATCCACAACGTAAAAAAAAAGCTGAAATTTACACCCTGAATTGTGCTAATATATACAAGACATAACTTTCTTTTGTCCCAGTCCTTGAACCAACAAGAACAGGCAAGAAAGGTGAATAGTATAATTTTCTCAAGAACCAAATAGATATTCATCCCAAAATGTTTGCTAGAGCTGGTTGTAATGCTGTCCGTACTATCGGCGTTTCTTCAAGGTATGTTCTGCTCATTGGATACGATAATAATGGAAAGGTGGTCTGTTCATCTTGCCATTGAAACTAGATATCAACACCAATTTGTACCAAGAATATTTAGTTGAGGATTACACGGTTCAATTTTAGTAGATTTGAAATGGTTATAGTCAAAGTTTGTTAGAAATGGCAAAAGCGTAAAATAATTGATTGCCCGCCAATACACCAGATTCGGCGTCCAATTTATCTTCAATTCATACACCACGAATTATTTGGCCAATGCATCACAAGTTTTTTTTGAAAAGTATCAAAGCTAATGAAGCTAATTGATTTATACCAATGATATTATGTGTTTGATAAAGGTGATACAAGAATTTAATGCAAAGACATTTAAACGTTGTATCACTATGATATGCCATTTATCACAAAATATCTATCCTAGTTCTGCTCTCGACAATCATTATTACACTCAAAAACTGTTGCACCTCAAGAATTAAGAATCAAAAAATACTGATTAGGAAGGCATTGTGAATACGTGATAGGATATCCTGCACAATAGGATACATTGGCAATGCAAACATGCGTAATTACTTTCAATTTTAAATGAACCTTTCTATCCGCTTATTGAAATCAAGAATATAACGTCTTATACGGATGATACTAAAACCTTAGCGATGCCAGACCAATAAACTAACACCTAACAATTTAGAAACTATGCCACCTTGCGTGAAATTGAAACTCGTTTGAAGTCCATTAAGAACATTGAGAAAATCACCAAAACCATGAAGATTGTTGCTTCTACCCGTTTAGGTAGAGCCCAAAAAGCCATGGCCTTGTCCAGAGTCTACGATGAAGCTGACACCGAAGTGTACAAGCACGCTGAATCTGCCGAAGTCAAGCTTCCAGAAGAACCAAAATCCTTGCTTATTGCAATCTCCTCCGACAAGGGCTTGTGTGGTTCCATCCACTCTCAAGTCACCAAGGCTGTCAAGAAGCACTTGGCTGAGAACCCAAATACCGAAGTCGCTGTTGTTGGTGACAAGATTAAGGCTCAATTGCAAAGAAGTAATGCCGACTCTTTGGTCTTGGCCTTTAACGGTACCGGTAAGAGTGCTCCAACTTTTCTCGAGGCCTCTTTGATCGCCGATGAGGTCTTGAAATTGAACGCCGAGAAACAATACGCTTCCATTCAGGTTTTGTACAATAAATTCGTCTCTTCTGTTTCCTTTACTCCAACCACTAAGCCATTGTTCAATGAGGAAGTCATCAAGCAATCCAAGGGTTTGTCCGCCTACGAATATGACGAAGACTCTAGCGTCCCAACTGCCTTGTCCGAGTTCTCCTTGGCCAACAGCGTCTTGACCGCCTTGGCTGACGGCCACGCTTCTGAGATTTCCGCCAGAAGAAATGCTATGGACAATGCCTCCAAGAACGCCGGTGACATGATCAACAAGTACTCCATTCTTTACAACAGAACCAGACAAGCTGTCATTACCAACGAATTGGTTGACATTATTACTGGTGCTTCTTCTTTGGACTAAACGGTGTTTCATACTTAACAGCCACATTTCATGATCCACCTGAAGTAAATAATAATCTTCATTAATAAAAAATAAAAAACCTCGATTTATAATTAAGAGTAACGCTTTTTCCATATTCGCAAATATACATTGATTGATTTCATCTTAGTGTAATTGTTAGATCTGTAGAGGTTCGAGCTGACAGTTGGATACACAGTGGTCGTTTTGCGAACACGTTCATTTTGAGATACCCAACACTCCCAACATTCAATGTTCAGTCCAGTTTGGCCAGCGATGCGACTCAAGAGAAGCTTTTTTTCTTTTAATAGCTGCTACACATTCCCTCTACATACTGTATGATTTAGATTGGTAGTTTACTATATACATCCCATCTCATTGTTGAATCTTTGTGCGAAATCGACTTCGTCGCTAATTCAATCAAATTTGGTGGACCGCACCACATGCCGCTCTCGGCACCAGCATGCACTGTAGCGCAAGACCCCGAGATGAGAAGAAAAAAATTTTTTATTTGATTTTTTTAGTACATTTTTATTTCATACTGTAGATTCTGGTGACATTATTACTTTTTCGCTCAGGAAGTGTTACTAGTTATCCGTCATTTACAGACTGTATCCGCTTTGGCTGATAAGAAAACACTTGACTGGAATTGGGAAGAATAAGTCAACCAACAAGTGGAAACAAAATGGACGGTGTAAACTTGAACCTCTCTTCTTTGAAGGACAAGGTCTCCGCAAAGTTGCAGGCCCAGAACGACAACAACACAAAGAGGAACAAGGCGAAGGCTGCCAAAGCCAAAGCTGGTTCCGAAGATGCCAAGAAGGGAAATAAGGAAGAGGTTGAGAACGTGAAGCACGATAACAAGAAGAAGAGCAAGAACAACCAGATGAACAAGAAGAAAGACAGAAAAGAGAAGCCTCGCGATAATGGTAAGTCTGCTAAGAAGGAGAAGCTTGCTAAGAAGGAGAAAGGCAGTGACAGCAAGGATGAGGACGAAGAGAGCGTGATGCGCCGCGAAGCACTCGAGTTGGGTGCCAGCGAGGAGGATTTGAAGTTGTTGCAAGGATTCAACGACAATGACTATGAGAACAAAGAGGACAACGAGATTTTGGAGTTTGTGGAGCTCAAAGACAACAAGGGCGTTAATAAAAATGATTTAGAAAGTTTCATCAAATCGATTGGTCTCACCGGTGAAGTCCAAACTGTGGCCGACGATGAAGTTTCCGAAGTTGATGAATTTAGCGATGAAGAAGAAGAGCAGGAAGAAGAGGAGGAAGCTGAAGAAGAGAAAGAAGAAGAAGAAGAAGCGAAAGAGAAAGAGAAAGAAGAAGATCAAAATGCGAGTTCAACTCAGTCGAAAAAAGAGAAGGTTGAGCCAAGAAAACAACCAGAACAGCAAGTTTCCAAGAAAGAAGAAATGAAAAAGATGACCTCGGTGAGCGCCGACAATTTATTGGTTCCAGCCAGATTAGACTGGTACAATATCGAGAGTGAGTTGCCACGCCCAAAGAAGGGTAGTATTCCTGCTAACAAGTACGAAATTGAAGACTTGTTCAATAAGGCCAAGAAGTTGACAGAG
Source organism: Saccharomycopsis capsularis (assembly GCA_031125595.1). Lineage (NCBI taxonomy): Eukaryota > Fungi > Ascomycota > Saccharomycetes > Ascoideales > Saccharomycopsidaceae > Saccharomycopsis > Saccharomycopsis capsularis. The sequence goes on from JASTUX010000007.1 coordinate 597,853, forward strand.
GCCGAGAATAGCAAGTACTACGAAGAGTTCTCTAAAAAGTCGTCTCAGAAAAAGTTTTTCAGCGACATTTTGGCCAGTGGTACCTTGAATGATAAGATTTCTGCCATCACACTTATGATCCAGGAGGCACCATTGCACAACTTGAAGTCATTGGACACGCTTCTTGCCTTTTGTTCCAAAAAGTCCAGAACTGCGGCATTGCAGTCAATCACCTCGTTCAAGGATTTGCTCGTGAACGGTTTGCTTCCTTCTGACAGAAAGCTAAAGCACTTCAAGAACCAGACGATGAGCAGCGAGACCAGCGACATGCAGCTTGTGTTATTCTACTTTGAGGACTTTTTGAAGGTAAAGGTATTCAAGTTGTTGGAGATTCTCGAGAGGTTGTCGCATGACAGCGTGATCCACGTGAAGATGAGTACGATCTCGACCGTGTTTGAGCTCTTAACGTCAAAGCCGGAGCAGGAGCAGAACTTACTCAGCTTGGGGATCAACAAGATTGGCGACATTGAGCACAAGGTGTCGGCGCAAACGTCATTTGCGATTTTGCAGCTCGAGCAGGCGCATCCGGCGATGAAGACGGTGATTGTGAAAGGAGTGATTGACTTTATGAACAAAAACTACGACAACTACAATAGCAAGTACTACTCTGTGTTGACGTTGAACCAGACGATCTTGACGAGAAAGGAAGTAGAGCTCGCGAACATGTTGGTCAAGGCGTACTTTTTGCTCTTTAAGAGAATCTTGGTGGAGCAGCAAAAGTACCAGACAGAGGGCAAGACGGACGACATTGGTACGGTGCAGGGCAGAAAGGCACAGTCCAGGAAGAGCTTTAAGCGCGGCAAGAAGGGCGGCAAGTCCGTAAAAGCGGAGGTGAAGACGGAGAACGAGGTGAAGGAGGAGCAGAACTCTAAGCTATTCTCTGCAGTGTTGTCAGGGCTCAACAGAGCGTTTCCGTTCTCGGACCTTGATAACGAGTTGTACACGGAGCAGTTGGAGAGCCTATACAAGATTGTGCATTCGGCCAACTTTAGCACGACGGTGCAAGCGTTGTCGTTGATCAACCACATTGTGAGCGCACAGGGCTTGGACAACACGCGGTACTACAAGTCATTGTACGAATCATTGTTGGACGAGCGATTGGTGAACAGCTCGAAGCAGGGGTTGTACTTGAACTTGCTCTACAAGTCAATCAAGGACGACAAAAACAGCGCGCGGGTGCTTGCATTTGTGAAGCGGATCATCCAGGTATGCTTCAACTGGACGAACGTGGGCGCGGTGAGTGGCATGCTCTTCTTGTTAATCCAGTTGGAGAAGTCTGAGCCGACTATCCGGAGTCTCGTTAACAGAGAGATTGTCCGGGACGAAGGAGAGGGAGAGAAGGCGGTGTACGATTACACCAAGCGGGATCCCAGATTTGCCGGGGCGGACAAGAGCTCTTTGTGGGAGTTGATTCAGTTTGTGAAGCACTTCCACCCTACGGTCAGATTGTACGCGAACGGTGTTCTCAAGGGCCAGGACGGGGACGAGGACGAGGAGTTGGTGAAGCCTGACTTGGGCTTGCACACGCTCAGCCACTTTTTGGACAAGTTTGTGTACAAGAACCCGAAGCAAAAGGCGACGAGCAAGGGCTCCTCGATCATGCAGCCGTTGGGCGGGGCGCAGACAGGCTCGCTCTTGGTACGGTCGACGACGGCGCGCGCGAGCGAGCAGACGGAGGTGCCGGTGAACTTGAAGGACTGGTTCAACAAGCGGGTGGAGGACATTAACCCGGACGAGCGGTTCTTCCACGAGTTTTTCAAGAACAGAACACGGGAGCCTAAGGGCTTGCGGGTGGATGCGACGGAGGACGGGGCAGAGAGCGAGTTGGACGACGACGAGGTGTGGAAGGCGTTGGTTGCGTCGCAGCCGGACATTGATGGAGAGGGCGATGAGTTTAGCGACGAGGACGTTTCATTTGACGAAGGTGCCTTTTCCAGCGAGGAGGAGGAGCAGGAGGCAGTCACTACTGCGGCTGTTGACAGTGACAGTGAGGCTGGCAGCACAGACAGCGAGACTGAGTTTGAAGCACAGCTTGACGCTGCTGAAGCTGGCAAGGACTCCGGAGATGACGCCCTGGGCTCCGGCGCGGCCTCCAGCGAGGAGAGCGACGCGGAAGCGGTGGAGCTCTTCAAGCAGGACGCGGATGACGAGCTTCCGAGCGACGAGGACGTGGATGTGGAGAACAAGCCGGGCGCAAAGCGGACGGCCAGGGAGGGCCGGTCGAAGGCCAAGAGACAAAAGGTGAAGGACTTGCCGGTATTTGCGTCTGCAGACGACTATGCGCAGTACATGGGCTCTGATTCGGAATGAACCAATTATCAAGCATGTCGAATGGATTAGCTATAATATCTATATATGGTGTCCCTGCTGGGGGAGTTTAGTGCACGCGGATATTTTTTGCGAAATTATTGCAACGCCGTAAGCTCTTACAGATAGCCGAGGCCGCCTGCCTTTGTAGCTCGATAAAATGTTGCCAATCACGTTGAGTTCTGCCGCTGCCAAAGTCTGCATGTTGGAAAATTGCATAAAACGGGTTACACGCGCTGAGGGGATTTTGGCCAGGATAGCACAAGCACAAGGGAGATGAACTTACAGTGTGGGCGGAGGCAATGCCGGGTAACCGTGGTGACATGGAGCAAGGCGCCTCCAACACTGAGCCAAAGGACAGGAATCCGGGTGGAATGCAAGCCATGCAACATTTTTAGCAAGTCTCGTGGACACAGGTTCGGACAATGATTGTTCGTTCGTGGATGCTGGCGCTTCCGCTTACGGGCACGCTAACGCTGCAAGCTCCATAGCCACCGGCGCAAGTTCGTGTTCGTTCAATGCTGTGGCTGATGTTCCAGGGGCACGCGGCGCCTTTCCGATCAGGGCCCAAGGGCGCGGCTGGTGCTCTTGGACGCGTAGTGCGGGGAGACAGCTGTATGCTATACTGAACTGTATAAAAGCAAAATAAAGAAAGGTACAGATGGATATGGCTGGTGGTGACTCTAGAAGGTTGGTTCTGATAAAAGAAGAAGCCGATATAAACATTGGTCAAGATATAAATAGCTCTGGTATAAAAACCTCTGATATAAATAACTCCACTACTTGCATGCGGGTGTTTATATGTAGCTGGTTAATGATGGGCACATGCGAGTATGGTGTGAGCGCGCAACCTCTCGGGTGACAGGGGGTGCGGAGTGTGCACCCGGAGAAGGGTGTTTTTCTCTCTTTCCCTCTTTTTCTCTTTTTTTCTCGCTTTGGGGGTCCCCTGGAAGTCTTCTAGGAGGCAGTGTCGCTCGCTCGCGCTCTTTCAGCTTTTCGCCCCTGCTGTCTTTCTGCGCGCTCCTTTTGGCGTCTGCAATTTTTTCCGTCTGATCTGCCAGGTTTTGTTCCTTGTTCTTTTCAGCTTCTTCTGTTTCTTCTGTTTCTTCTACTTCTTCTGTTTCTTTCTACGCTGTCTTTCTTCGTTGTGCTTGTTCCGTCTTTCCCACACCACTTGTTTTTTCTCCTGGTCTTCCAGCCGTCTTTCTTTTCCTTTTCTTCTTTCTCTTTCTTTCTCTTTCCCTTTTGATACTCCTCCCTCTTTTCACTTGCTGTCGCTCCATCCTCATCCTATTGCCCCTTATCCAACTGTTTCTCCATCCATCTACCTCCCATCCAGCTGCTCTCCTCTCCCATGCGCATCCCCACTACCCTCTTCGGGACCGCTCTCGTCTGTCTGGCCGGTGCTGCCCAGCGCGCCTTGAAGGCCTCCTCCTTGGTGCCTTGCATGGACCACTCCCAGTTGTCCGCCACCACCTTCGAGGTCACTTTCGATCCGGATGAAAAGTCCATCTCCTATAATCTCGACCTCGACTCTGACATCGATGGCTACGTCACCGCAAAGGCCGAGGTCTACGCCTACGGCTTCCCCATCATCACCAAGACCATCGACTTGTGCTCCTTGTCCTTCAAGCAGTTCTGCCCCCTCTATGCCGGCCCAATCATGGTCGACTCTACTGAGCAGATCGGCGCCAACTACGTTTCCATGGTCCCCGGCATCGCCTACACCGTCCCCGACATCGACGCCTACGTCAAGGTCCGCGTCTTCTCCCAAAATGGCACCGACATCGCCTGCATGGCCGCCTACTTCACCAATGGCAAGACCGTCTCCCACGCCGGCGCCAAGTGGGCCACCGCCGTCGTCGCCGGCGCTGGCCTTCTCGCCTCCGCCCTCCTCTCCGCCTTTGGCAATTCTAACGCCGCCTCCCATATCTCTGTCAACTCCGTCGCCCTCTTCACCTACTTCCAGTCCGTCGTCATCAGTGCCATGACCCACGTCGAGTCCGTACCCCCCATCGCCTCTGCCTGGGCTGAGAACTTGGCCTGGTCTATGGGCTTGATCCGCGTCCCCTTCATGCAGAGCATCTTTCGCTGGTATGTCCAGGCCACCGGCGGCAACCCTTCCTTGTATTTTGTCTACGCCAAGAAGGCCGTCCTTGTCCAGCGCGCCATCATCGCCTACCTCGCCAAGCGCGCTCCCGCCCTCGTTGTTAACTCCTCCGACAAGTTGACCGTCTTGCGTGGCATCAAGCGCATTGGCTACAACGCCCACATCGAGGTCACCTCCATCGTCGTCACCGGCTTCACCTTCTTTGTCCTCTGCGGTTATGTTCTCGCCGCCTTGATCCTCCTGGCCAAGCTCCTCCTCGAGGCCCTCGTCAGGCTCAGGCTCGTCAAGAACCCCTCCCTTGCCCTCTCCTTCCGCGCAAACTACAAGACCGTCTTGAAGGGCGCCTTGTTGCGCTACATCTCCATCGGCTTCCCACAGTTGACCATCTTTTCCTTGTGGGAGTTCACTCAGCACGACTCCCCCGCCGTCGTCATATTGGCCATCTTGTTCTTACTCTTGGCCGTCGGCATCTCCGGTTGGGCAGCCTACCGCGCCTATTACTTTGGCAAGACTTCCGTCCTGACTTACAACAACCCCGCCGCAATTCTCTACGGCAACCAGAGAGTTTTGGACAAGTACGGCTTCTCCTACACCATGTACAATGCCAACATGTACTGGTGGGGTGGCGCCTTCATGCTCTTCTCCTTGGTCAAGGCCATCTTTGTTGGCTTGTGCCAGAGCAGCGGCAAGACCCAATCCCTTGTCATCTTTGTCCTTGATACCGCCTATCTCGCCGCTATCATCCGCTACAGGCCCTTCTTGGACAAGCCCACCAACATCTTGCAGATTATAATTGCATCCGTTGTGTGTCTCAATTCGTTCTTGTTTGTCTTCTTTTCGGGCTTGTTCCACCAGCCCGGCGCCGTGTCCTCCATCATGGGCTGGGTGTTTTTTATTGTCAACGCCGCTTTTTCCTTGATCTTGTTGGTGATTATCCTTGTCTACACCGCCACCGCTTTGTTTTCCAAGAACCCGGATGCCCGCTTCAGAAGAGCCGGTGACGACCGCGCCTCGTTCCAGAAAAACTCTGTTGTCGCCGCCAACGAAAAGCCGTTCAACAGCGCCAGTGGCGCCAGAAGCATAAGTGACCCGCAGTACTTGAACAGCCCGAACCCTGGCGCCGAGGAGTTGTTGGACTTGGGCTTGGCCGCCAAGAGCCACCAGAATAACTGGGAGGACGAGATATACAGATTGAAGGATATGGTCAATTCCAAGGGCGATTTGTTGGATGACCAGGAGGTCTTGGAGTTGAAGTCTAAAAGCACGATCGATAAGCTCAGGAATGTCGACAACAGCGACTCCAGCCAGGATGACATTCTCCACCATCAGGGCACCGGCGCCGGCGGCGGTCTCGGAGCCGCCGCTGCCACTCTCGGCACCAAGCTCGTGCACTCTCTCTCCATGAAGAGAAACAAGTCGCAAAAGCGGAGCCAGAACAGCTCGCCCACCAAGGAAAACCCCGTCGCCTCGCTCAGCAGAACCCTCAGCGCCATGAAGATGTCGCGCAACAACTCGCAGAAGCTTAGGAACCAGGCGAACGTGTACGGCGCGGTGCCTACCACGAATCCGGACAGCCCAAACCCAAACTCTGGCGCTTTCTCTGCCAACACCACCCACCCGCTTCCAGCTTTGCACAACAACAACAGCAGCAGCAATAACCTCCTCCTCCAGAGAACGACGTCGCAGACACCTATGAACTCGCCAACGGACGACTTCCAGTTTGCGGACGCCAGCATCTCGGCGGACTACTCCAACTACAACTACAATGCATTCAACCAGCCGGCAACGACGACGGACATTCTCGGGTCCGCAAACACCACCATGGACAGCAACCAACACCTCCTCTACTCGGGCAACAACCCCCAGGGGCCAGTTAGCTCGTCGTCGTTGGACGGCGCCGCAGACCACAGTCGCGACAACATCAACGGAATGTCGCTCGGAAGGAAGTTTTAGATGGCGGCGAAGAAATGCTCTATTCGAATGAACATGCTCTACCTCGTCTCGCTATCCCCCAATATGTATATTATTTTTGATTGTTTCTTGTCTGGTCTTGTTACCGCAGCATAGCACACGCTGTACTATTTGTTCTCTGTTGGATTTATATTACTATCTTTTTATCTCTTTTCTGTTTTTCCCTCTTGATACCTTTGTTGGAAGCACTCTGTGTTTTTTATATACACGTCGGCAACCGCCATCTATCTCTCTGGTCTATAGAAGTTAAGACATGCTCGGTCTATGATATTTACAGGCGCTGTCTGCAATGAGCGTTTGTTCCGCCAAAATGGTGCTCGTTATTGTAATACGAGGACACCGGGGGCATCCGGTAAGTGTATAGCCGTGCGATGTAATGTCATGCGTAAAGACGTGCTTCGCGCGTGGGCGCTTGTCAAAGGAAGCCTCACTCGAGAGCAGAAACAGTGACACCTTGGATACGCGTTGGCTATCTGAAAATTCTTTCACTGCAGGAGGATTCGCACTCGGCCCTTGGCCGGCGTACGTGCAACTGGGGACCAAAATGGCCGGGTGCTTTGCCAGTGTCTGTTCTGCGGCTCCCCTGGGCACGGACTCCCACTGGACAGGCCTCAGTCTTATTGCAACCGGTTCCAGTTTGCGGTGCAACAATAGCAGCTGGCGAATGGAATGCTTCCCGGGGAAAAAGCGGCCATACCAGCCACCACGTGGAGCACACCGACGTGCCTTCCCAAACAGGAAATAGCGCTGCCGCCGGAGGAGCAGGCGCTGTGGCTGGTGCAAATCTCCTACTGGCATTTATGCTTTTCTCCTCCTTCTTCTGTCTTCTTGCCCCCGGGCTGTTTATCACCAATCTCTTTACTACCACTCTGTCCTCCGACTGATCTTGCTCCTGTCCATCATCCACCGAGAAAGCACCATTCTCTTCCAGCGGCACCGCACCACGCGCCCTGCCCTGCTCTGCTCTTTTCTCATTGCTCCCTTCTCATTGCTCCCTTCAGTAAGCGCCCACGGATGAACAAGGAAAATTAGCTCCCCACCCCGTCCAGCGCTTAGCCTGTTACTCATCCACCCTGCTCCTCCTGTCCCGACCATCCTCAGGAGAAATACCCAAAAGACGTAAGAACTAAGACCCGCCGAGGGCATATAGAAAAAATAGAAAAAACCAGGTACCGAACCGGCACACACAGGCTAGCCCTCCCCCTTCCTGCCACCATGGACGGCTCCAACTGGATCGACTTCAACTCCCCTGACAACTATGATGCTCTCAATGACAACTTGGCTTTCCTCGAGCCCCAGCACCAGTCGGACACGCCACAAGAGCCCTCTGCCGCCCTGGATCCTCAAAGCCACGATCTATCAGCTATCTCCGACCAGAACAACCTCCACCACGCTAACGACAATAATAGTACCAGTGCGTTGGTAAATGATAGCGTCCTTAGGAGCAGCAGCACCTACGACACGCACGACAACAGCAGTGCCTCCCCGGCGCCCATCAGCGACTCCTACTTGCTCGATATCCAGAAATGGACAGAGTTTGACTATAACGGGGGAAGCCCCTCCAAAAACCCGGTCTCCCATCTCGATACCTCCCCCCAGGCCATGGACGAGGGCCGCAAGCCTGTGCGCAGCCAGACAGACCACGCGAGCCACTCGCAAAGGTCAAGGCATGTGCCGATAAGCCCCCAGCTGCTCGAGATTCACCACGCCCACTACAATAACCTTGGCAGTAACAGCAGTAACAACAGCATTGCCAATGCTAACAGCAGTAGTAGTACGGCAACCACTGCCCCCAATGCCCGCTCGTTCCCGACCCCTTACGACAAGATTGTGGATTCCAGCGCCTTTACCGTGGACAACTCCAAGTTTTTTACGCCGCTCATCTCTCCAGCCATGACCCCCTTGGACTCGATGATCTTGGACAATGCAGTCTCAGCCGCCGTCGCCGCTGACGACGGCCACCACTCCCACAACCAGATCCTCGCCAAGAACTCCCTGCTCAATGATTTGAACCAGGAGTTCTTCACCCCTTTGACATCCCCGGCCATCAACCCCATGAATCAGCAGTCTCCGAGCACGTTTGCCCTGCTCAGCCGGAATTCCAGCGACGTTGCCAGCTCTATCGTCGCCCAGCTGCGTGCCCCAAAGTCAAAGCTGTACACGAACTTGAACAACATGGGCACCTCCGGCAAGCGCAACTCCAAGTCGTCCGCGTCAGGAAGAATATCCAAGGCCAAAACTTCCAACAATAGCTCGCCGGTGATCAAGTCAAAGCCCTCGCCTTTGGTCAGGGCCAGTGTCCCTGAAATGCGGAGGATTTCGCCAAACTACAACCCCAGCTTCAGCCGTAAAAACAGTGCTTCCGCGTTCTCTGCTGGCGATCCTGCAAATGCCACCACCCCTGGCAGCACTGGTTTTGAAAGCAGTCACAATAACGGCAGCAACGTTGATATTAGCCGGATCAACTTGAAGGAATTGGAAGATTTTAGCTTGCCCGACAACCATTCTGATTTCTTACAGCAGCAACTCAATGAAGCTCATCAGATCTACAATCCTTCCTCCAACAACTCGCAGACCAGCTTGCACAGCATGCATAATAACGACTCACTAGGGGTGCCTGCTATTAATGCTGGCAATAACGATATTTCTTTCGCTTTTGAAAATGACAACAATAATAATAACAACAGCAGTAAGCCTGTTACGCCCGCCACGTTGATGAACTTGAAGTTTCAACAACAATCCGCCAACAACGCAGGCACTGTTAATGAAAATAACAATACCAATGAAGATACTGCTTCTCGACAGCAACACCAGCACCAGCACCAGCACCGCCACCGTAGCAGGGGACGGTCTAATCCAAGCAACTTGGCCATCAAAGAAATCACTTTCCAGGCGACTCCACCAATGAAGTCTACGAGATCGAGTTTGTCCACTACCAGCAGCAACAGCAGCAATCCTAGCAAATACAGCAGCAGCGGCTCCAAAACCAACTCCTCCGTTAATGCGGCGTTCTCGTCTTACAAGACGTATAGGTCAAAGTCGAATTCCCACAGCAAGAGCATCATGAACTCGGTGATCGCACACCAATCGCAATTCAAGCTCAACTTTAGCTCTTCTTCGAGGTACAACAATAATAATGATAGTAGCAACACCACCAGCAACAATAACAACAATAACAACAATAACAACAGCAGCAGCTCTGTTGACTGCGAGAATGGTGACCCTACGCAAAAGAAGTCCACCCACCGTGAGGCAGAAAAGGGGCGCCGCGACCGTATGAATGTGGCGGTTCAGGACTTGGCCCTTTTGATCCCTGAGGAGTTGACGAACACCGTGCAGGTACCCAGTAAGGCTACGACGGTGGAGCTAGCCGGCAAGTACATCAAGTCGCTCTTGAACGAGATTGAAGAATTGAGAAATAGTATTCGGCAGGGGCCGTCCCGCGATGTCGAAGAGCCATCCTCTGGTATACCCAAAAAGGCCGCCAGTTCTGATGAATAATTGTTATTTCTCTTTTACTTTTACCGAAAGCTAAAAACCTAACACATAATACACAAGCATCAGCTGTACATAATTATTACTAAACCTTACCTTGTTCAGATTCGTGGCCGATTCTAACTTGAATTTAATTTACAATTGCTTTTTTAATTTTACCTTAGACCATGTCATTTTTTGTTTTTGTTCCATAGTTACCACGCTTATGCTCTCATCCGCTTTATTTTTTTTTTTTTTGTTGCCTGACTTTACAAGTTTTGTTCCACTACCTCCATCGTCACGACCTCAACAACCGCCATTGCTTCCGTTTTGCATCGTGCTATCCGGAATCAAATACACGCCAAAAAAGTTATTTTGTGCTTCTTTTCTTTTTCTCATAAGCTATAGCCGCAGTACTGCAAGTGAGGCCAGGCACACTTCCTGTCTTATTCTTGGTGCGCTCATGACTCATTGGAGGTTTCCGTGGACTGTTTTTGCGGGACGTTCATGCTGGCAGATTCGGTTTCAGGAGATTACATAAAGAGTGCATTTGGTCCCGGAACTTATACGGGCAATACTCACTTTCACATGTTAGCATGGCCAAACGTCACGTTTCGTATAATTACAACCGACAGATGCTAGAATGAACGTTGAGTTGCACCTTATAAGATACGATGTGCAGAAAGAACCATGACGGTGAAGATAGACACAAAAAGATGATCGAAAAACAAAATAGGTAATGGAATTGTAACGTCAAATGCATTAATAGAGCCCGGTAAAAGTATAAAAACAAAATAGCTGTACAAAAGTAACACAAAACTAAACAAAAAACAAGAACTTAAGAATAGCAGCGAAAACTGACAAAAAGAAGTGAAGACAGAAAGAAAAGAAAAAACCTCTGCAATAACGCAAAGATCAACAGTATTAGATATTCAATGGTGAACAAACAAAATTAAAAATTAATGAAAGCAACAAAGATAACAAAACTCAAACAGCTGGTAAAAAAGAAAAGTTTATAAAACAAAGGATAAACGAAGTCTTTGTGAGAAAGACGATCTTGGCCGTTTCGAGGTCAATGACTTTGTAAAAAACCACCACAAATCTCTATAAAATTGAAAACCATAAGTTTAATTAAATCAAACAAAAAAAAATCAATGCAAGTAAATTAGAAATACACAAAGTAGAAATGAGCAGATGAGCAGATGAGCCAGCAAAAGTTGAATAACGTAAGAGCATTGCCCAATTTTTAGAAGGAAAAGAATTATAACTGCCCAACCAAAAGATAAAAAGCAGCTACATGATAATCAGTTACCAAGCAAATGTAATCTGAGCACTGCCAACTCCAATGTCCACACTCTTCTAATGTGGACCTTCACCTTAATCTTGCTTGCCTTTTCGTTGTCAAACAAGTCAAAAACAACCGTTTCCAAGGCTTCGTTGGACCACCAGCATTTTCTTGCTGGTTTCTTCCAAAACAACAAGAGCTTTGAATTGTAGTCATTGGTATTGCTGGTAACGCTAGAACCAGGCGATCCCGGACTAGACATAGAACTGCCGTTGCGGTTGCTATTGCCGCTATCTGGTTTTAGCTGCACCAAGGAAAGCGAGCTAATCACAGATTTGTTGGTTTCGGTTTCACGATGGCCCCAGTTATCATCTGTAGAAAAGCCTGCGCCGCACAACATGTCCAACAAGTGCTGTTCAGCTGGGCCCAACTGTTTCCCGTTTGGCTTGTAGCCTAATCCTTCAAAAATTTTGACGTGCGATACAAGCTCTTTGGCGACTGTCGCCTTTATTCTCTTCATTTGTGTCTGATTAAGACCAGCCATTGGAGGAATGCAGTAAAAGTCCAAATCTTCTCTAAGCACGATAACTGCCGGCTTAGTCCTCAAAATGTTGGAATCCAAGACGTATGGATCGCTGATTCTAAGTTCGCTGTCGGCTGTGCTATTGTTGTTGTCATCGACGTTGTCCTCGTTGGAAGGCATCGAGGTGGCAGCACTGCTAAAGGTGTCTACAATGTACTTATAGCATTCAGGAGAAAAGTCCACATACACCACATCATTTTCTGTCAAGTTGGTGATGACCTGGCCATTTTCGTCGAGAAACACGCCTGTTGGAAACAAACAGAGCAAAATGCTTTCCGGCAAACTCATGAGCTCGTCTCTGGTTATTCTGAAAGGCACGCCGCGCACGTTAAGATTGATAATGGCGTTGTAGTCATCTTCGTCCTGGACAACGGCCGCGGCAGCGGCATCAGAGACTGAAGGGCCTGCGTCCTGGGAGACCTGCGTAATGATATTGGACATGACCTGCTATTAATATTTGGCCTATATGTAGATGTGTGTCTGTATCTGCCGAGAGTGGCCCTGCGAGACGCTATTCGTAGTGATACTGTCCTTGATCAGGAGCGAAAGGTCTTGCTATTTGTGGCTGTCTTTCTTTGTGGTTCTTGTTTGCTTCTGTTTTTCCGCGCTTTTCTTCCCAGCAGGGCTTGGGGCTACCCGGAATGAACCTTTTGTCGTCGTTTTTTGCCCAGTACTTGTTTCGAGCGGTGCTAATCTGAGCGAGGCTCACGCGGCAGGCCCTGAACAAGAGTGAATTAAGCACAATATCCTTATCCACAAGAACCTCAGGAACTACTCACAATATGACTGACAACTGCTGCGGACAGATAGAAAATAGCAGCTGCTGCGGGAGCACCAACTGCCCCAGACCGGAAGAGTCGTCTAGCAGTGCCTACAACGACGACGACATATGGGCCAGCGACAGCGACGGCAATCCCGAACCCCAGGCCTACGAAAAATCGGAAACAAACAATCGCCATGGCCGTTATAACCACCACAGCCATCACAATCACAGCCACGCAGAAGACGATGACAACGACTACTATGGTCACCCAGTTCCAGGCGAAAGCAGTGACATGGCTGCCCTCCGCCGTCGGTTCGGAAAACAGGGCTACGCCGAGGGCAAGAGCCGGTGGCAGGAGATCGGCTTGCAACGCGGATTTGACGAGGGATATCCGGTGGGCGCGCTGCTCGGTGTCCAGTGCGGCCGCCTCCTAGGAAAACTCCAGGCCAGAGCCGGCACTAACGACAAGGATGCAGCCCAGAAGCTTGCCCAGTGCATCGAGGACATGAAGATTGGAAATGTCTTGAGTACCGAGTTCGTGGACTTGGACCATGCCCAGCGCTCAGCAGAATCCCATCAGGTGGTGCAAAAATGGCGGGAGATAGTTGACAACGCTTGAGGGAGAGCCTGCAGAGATGAGCGGGTTATCCCAGTAACCAGCAACAGCAGCGCTCTTCCGGACGCGGAAGGAAAAACGCAAAGGGAGAAAAAGGCAAAAGGTGAAATGAAGAAAACGGAATTTCATTGTAGGCAGTGAAACATTCTTGTACTCGAAAATGACCATTTCCTGCGCTCGCCCTCGACGAGATTAAACTAGCGTTTCATAGCAGCTGACTTTCCGATCACCACATTCCTTGATACTATGGCAGACTCTGTTCGTTGTTTCAGTGCCCCTGGTAAGGCATTGGTGGCTGGCGGCTATTTGGTGCTCGACAAACAGTACAAGGCCTATGCGGTTGCCCTTTCTACCAGAATGCATTCAGTGGTTTCCGGCAACTTCACTGACAATGGCAAAGAGGACAATGCAAATGGCTCCAAGATTACTGTCAGCAGCCCCCAGTTCAAAGAGGGTACATGGTCCTATGAGTTTAGTGCCTCTGGATCATCATCAGCGTCATTCCAAATTGTTGACAAATCTGCAGACAAGAACTCCTTTTTGTTGTCCACAATAGATACTATCTTGACCTACGTTTGCCCCTCCAAAAACGCTGACATCGTGGTTACCATGTATTCCGACTCTGCTTATCATTCCCAACAAAATGTCATTGAAAAGAAATCAAAGAGCGGTAAATCATTCTCATTCCACAATGACACTATTAAGAATGTCCCCAAAACTGGTTTGGGCTCCTCTGCTGGATTGGTCACTGTGTTAACAGCTGCTCTTTTGTCGTTTTACGAACCGAACTTGGACTTATTCTCTTCAACTGGTTTGCAGACGGTTCACAACTTAGCTCAGATTTCCCACTGTGTGGCACAAGGAAAGATTGGATCTGGCTTTGACGTTGGCGCTGCTACTTATGGTTCAGTCATCTACCAGCGCTTCGACCCAGATATAATACACCAAGTGCTCAAAATTAAAGAACAAGACGGATTTGGCGGTGCTTATCAGGCCAGCTTGAGAAAGTTAGTGGACTCAAAATGGGACATGACCATTCAAAAATGCGACTTGCCCCCAAAAATTAGAATTTTAATGGGTGATGTCAACAGTGGCTCCGAGACTCCAAAGTTGGTTTCTAGAGTCATGCAATGGCGGAAAGAGAATCCTGTTGAGGCTGAAAAGCTTTTTGAATCTTTGAACTTTTACAATATGAAGTTTATATCTGAACTTTTGAACTTGTCGAAAATTTCTATTGAGTGTCCAGAATATTACAAAGAATTGATATCTATTCTCGATGACTATAGTTTGATTCAGCTCAAACAAAAAATCAAAATCACCGATCCTATCTTTGTTCTCAAGTTGGAGCCTCTTCTAGATGTCATTGAGTCCATATCTGCGATCCGTAAAAACTTGCAAGATTTGACCCAATTGACTGGTGCTGAGATCGAACCTCTGGAGCAGACAATTTTGTTAGACAATTGCTATACCTTGCCTGGGGTACTCGGCGGGGTGGTTCCTGGTGCTGGTGGCTACGATGCAATTTGCTTATTATGTTCCGAAATTGCGACTGAGAAAATCACTTATGTGACCAAGGGCGACGAACCAGAAAAGGTCAGACGTGCTCTCAGTAACAGAGAACTACACAATCAAGAAGAATTTGATAATGTCGACTTGTACTCAATTGACAGCAAATTGTTCAAAAATGTTTATTGGTTAGATTTGCATGAAGAAAACAAAGGTTTGGCTAAAGAAGATTTTGAAAACTATAGTGGATTAGTCTAAAACCTGTGCACATATTCCCTCTTGCTAACAAGCTCTTATTTCATGGCTACTCTGCTCATTTGCCCACGTTATCCATCCTTTTAATGAAACTTATTTTCATAGTGTTCCCTATCGCATTCTACTTTTGCTGATAGACCCATGCCGCCGCCCGTGCTCTTCATTTAATT
This sequence comes from Saccharomycopsis capsularis, assembly GCA_031125595.1. Lineage (NCBI taxonomy): Eukaryota > Fungi > Ascomycota > Saccharomycetes > Ascoideales > Saccharomycopsidaceae > Saccharomycopsis > Saccharomycopsis capsularis. Next base: position 612,932 of record JASTUX010000007.1, read on the forward strand.
GCTCTAACCTTTTTAATTTCTAATGTATTTTTATATTGCAAGCTTTCATTTCTTATTTTTGTCTAAAAATTTGTTCAGCTTGATTATTTTGCTCTCGTTTTTATTCTCGTACCATATCGTACCGAAAATATAGACATATAACACACTGTATACTGTGTTTATTAATTTAACATTTGATTTTGCTTTATTGTTCCAATATTATTCCATAATTGCGCCTATTCAACAAAACTATTGAGCTGTTATCAGGTTCCGCATACTCAATGTCGATTCTTAAGAACCGTCTGGATGGTACCGTCCAGTGTGCGACGCGTATTAATTTTTTTGCGCTTTTTCACAAAAAATCGCGATTTTCAAATTGCCTCGTTTTTTCTATATGTGCCTTGTTAAAATCATTCAAATCGGCCAAGAAAAAGTTTCATTTGGTATCTGAACTGCCCCGCATTCTTTAAAATTTAGCATATAATAAAATAACAGCTACAATCACAGTGTTAACCATAAATTTAAAAACATAACCACACCGCAATGGCAACTACAGCATCATTCTTCAACCAAAGAATCAGCAAGAGATCAAACCAGCCAATTGATCCCAATGAGAGACTTTCCCGCATGCCGTGGGTGGAAAAGTACCGTCCTAAGAAACTTGAAGATGTCTCTTCCCAGAACCATGCTGTTACCGTCTTGAAGAAATCGTTACAGACCGCCAACTTGCCGCACATGTTGTTCTACGGTCCACCAGGCACCGGTAAGACTTCTACAATTCTAGCACTCGCTAAACAGTTGTACGGCCCCGAGTTGTACAAGTCCAGAGTGTTAGAGCTTAATGCATCCGATGAAAGAGGCATATCGATTGTGAGAGAAAAAATCAAGAACTTTGCGAGACTCACGGTGTCGAATCCAAGCAAGTTGGATCTTGAAAAGTACCCGTGTCCTCCTTACAAGATCATCATCTTGGACGAAGCTGACTCGATGACGAACGACGCCCAATCAGCACTTAGAAGAACCATGGAGACGTACTCGGGCATCACCAGATTTTGTCTCATTTGTAACTATATCACCAGAATAATTGACCCGCTCGCCTCCAGATGCTCCAAGTTCAGATTCAAGCCGCTCGACAATGCCGACGCGTTGCAGAGATTGACCAAGGTGGCAGAGTTGGAGAACGTCAAGTACGAAAGTGGAGTCTTAGAGGAGATATTGGACATATCGCAAGGTGACTTGAGAAAGGCCATCACCTTTTTGCAATCCGCCACTAAATTACACGCTAACATTAACAGGGTTGACGACGATGGCGACGTGGAGTTGATAGAAGGCGATAACGACGAAAAGACAAAGGATCAGGCTTTGATCAGCCCGGCCATTACAGTCCAGAGCGTCCAGGAAATTGCCGGCATTGTGCCGCCTGAAAAATTGCAGCAGATAATATCTGTGGCGGAATCTCACAACTTTCAGGAAATCTTCAAGTTTGCCAAAGAGCTCAGTTTTGAAGGGTGGAGTGCCTCGCAGATCACCACACAGATACACGACTTGTTAATATTGAACGACTCTAGTGATTCGTTGAAGTCAGGAAGCCTCACTGGCGAGCAGAAGATTAAAATAAGTCTTATTTTGAATGAGTTAGATAACAGATTATCCAACGGTACAGAAGAAAGCATTCAATTGCTAAATTTCATTTGCAAGCTCTCTCAAATACTATAGATGCCTTCTAAAGCGCAATGCTATTATCCTTTAATGTATGTTTGTAAAGCTTGAACTTTTTTGTAGACAAAAATAGCGAGTTTCTACAAAATTAAAAAGGACAAAGCCTTAGGAAGAAAACTCTATTCGAGGTTCGTTCATTTCACTTTTTTAGCTTAATTAGGCAGAATGGTCTTAAGAATAACAGACTCAACCTTCCAAAAACAATAGTCATAACATCAACTACACAAAAAACGACAAAAGTAAAATGCTACCAATATCATTGGCGTGGTGGGCCACTGTACATGTGTGGAGGCAAGTTAGGAGGTAACCCATTTTGCTGTAAATGCGGTGCAAAGGACTGCGGGGGCATGGACTGGGATGGAAGCATGTCAGGTGGGATCGGTGGCATGTTGCCCATCATGTTTGGTGGAACCGGACCATACATTGGATGAACCATTCTAAAGCCAGGTGGTGGTGGAGGAATAGGGCCTCCCTGCTGATTGCTGTGCATGTTTAGCACAAATGGGCTGTTTGCCTCATGAGCGTTGTTTCCATTATTTTTACCGCCCTCTTTGTTTGAAATAACCTCGTTACTAAGTTTTGGCTGTGTCAACCATGGTGGTAATGGCTGGCTGCCATGAAATTGGGGTGGGATATTCTGCTGTTGTTGAGGGGATGGATATTGGCCTGGAGAGAATTGCTGAATGTGATTAATAGGTGGAAAGCCAGGAGGGAACCCATGAGGTGGAAGGCCATGTGGTTGTTGTTGTGGCTGGGGTAGCTGTCCCGGTTGCAGACCTTGTCTTTGTTGTAAGTTGTGGCCTTGAACTAGAGGTGACTGGTTTTGACCATTCAACAAGTGTGGAGGTGGAATTTGTTGGCCCATATGAATTGCGTAAGAAGATTGCTTATAAGGTATGTTTTGATCTTGTTGTGCCGGCTGTTGTTGTCGTTGTTGCTGCTGCTGTTGTTGCAAAACTTGTTGTGGAATGGTCTGTGGGGACAGAAGCTGTTTCTGCAGCTGCTCTTGATTGGCTTTGTTGAATAATGCCATCAAGTTAGATTGACCCGGTTGCCGGTTTGCAGGTGTAGCTGGCAGGGCCGATGGCAGAGATTGCTGCTCATTTGAACCTACCTTTTTGTTCAAAAGTGACATAAAGAACATGTCATTTGAATTTTCTTTTTTCTTTTCTTGTGGAGCAGAAGGTATAGTCGGACTTTGTTGCTGCACTGGTGAATCCTGAGGGGAATTTCTGCCCAAAATTGATAAAATTCTGGAACCAGCAGCTCTGTCAACAATATTTGATGTTGCTGGATTACCTGTGTTGGCACCGCCTTGTGAAAGGACAGGTTGAACACCTTTATCCGCAGATGACATTGATAATGGCGTGGCGACTCCTTTAGGTCCAAAGAATGAGGAAAATCTTGAGGAACCAGAAAGTGAAGAATCTTCGTGATCGTTGTGATTATTACCGTTATGGTTTTCAGAGCTAACGCTATCTTCAAGTGACGTATTGAGCAAGTCATTTTTCTCCGAGTCATAAGGAGCGAACGCAAAGAACGGACTGTCAACACCACCTCCATTGGTTGCATTATTGCCAAGGCCATTGTTGGCACTGTTGGTAAACTTGTTGCTCGTTAGTAATGAAGGTTCTCTATTGTTAATTAGAGCGTCTAGTTGTTTTTCTTCTTCAGCAGTAATTTTTCCTTGTTTCCTTTTCTCTTCTAATTTCATTCTCAACTTCCATCTCTCAAAGTCTTCCACGGTTTTAGGAATAACGTCTAAACCAGTGGCCTTGATGACGCTTTGGTCGTCGTCGTTGTCATCTATTAACCAGGCAGGCGGCTCCTCGTCCTCCAAGTCGCCATACGAACCATGATATCTATCATAATCTCTGTTGCTAGCACGATTAGACTTTTTAAAAGTAAATTTATTATTGTTTTTGCTTGATAATACGCCAAATCTATCAGCTTTCGTTGGTTTGATTGCAAAAGACCCCATTTCTCCGGTTGATTCGTGATTATCATTATTATTACCGTTATTACCGTTACCATTTCCATGGCCAATATAGTTTTGATTTCCTGAACTCGATCCATGGGAATTAATGTTTACGTGAGAATGATTATTGTTGCCAGAAGACAGGCCGGTATTATTGTGGAAAGAACTTGAGCTATAGCCTTCGTTTCTCTTTTTAGCATGAAGGCACTTTCTCCAGAAGTCATTATCTGGCAAACCCTTGAATGGCTCAACTAATGGAGATTCTCTCAATTGAATTAAAAAATCAACAGAATAAACAAATTGCTTTCCGTGCGGATCAGTAGGCGCTGTAAGTTTGAATTCGTCATCTTCATTGACGCTATAATCGATTTCAATGGCCGCCAGTTCGTTATCTAGCAGGTTGCTAGCATCAAAATATCTATTCCCAGAACTGGTAGTGCTGCTTGTACTATTAGATTTTTGATTTCTTCGCGATGGTTTTCCGCTACTGTTGTTAGAAGAGCGTCTTCTAAATCGTAACCGGTCACTAGCGGAGAATGACTCTCGTCTCTCCGACTTCATCATTGTTGTTGGGGGATGAAGCATGAATTTTGGTACTCAAAGCAATGGAACCGAGCACAATAGAACCAATTTTTGAAAAACTATTCAATTCTTGTGAAAGCAAGGGAAAAAGGTAAAGTGACTTTTAGCGCTGACAAAAGTGTAGCTGTATTGACAAGAGATCCAATATTTAAATGGCGAATATGGGTGATGGATCAGAATGGCTGATGCAAAAACCAATAAAGAATCAATTGTGACTTTAAATTGCAAGTGTGAAGTTGATTGTCAGTATGTGCTGGTCAATTGTGATGACGTTTAGAAAAACACTTTGCTGTTAACAAACAAGGAGAAAGGGGACCATGTCCCGTTTTCGTTCTGTAGACTTGTTCTGTTTTTCCTCGTTTTTGTCGCTCAGCAAAAATTTCGTCTGGCCCTTCCCAGGACGTCCGGTTTCTATGCAGTTCCGGGGATTACCTGACAGGTCCCTTTGGCTGGATTTGGTACTTCTGCCACCCCATTCTTTTTACACACTCCAAACAAAGATGTATATATATTTAGAACAGATAAAATAATAAAAATACTCTTTCAAGATTTATATAGGTTAACATTTCATGGAAAAAGTCGTATCTATCTTTTCCGGTAAAGTTGCGTCGCCAGAGACCTCACTCAACCACAGTCACATGAATGGCCCTCGGAACCAGATTGGAAGCTATGATTATTAGTTCCGTTCTGGCATTTCCTAAGACTTGATTATCTTATTTTTCAATAAGGTGTTTATTTAAATTAGCCTTTTTCCATTTGTCCTAGACTTCATAATCCATCACTTGTAGAACCAACATCTATTAATACTGATCATTGTGGTCACTTTTTACTTATGAAGTCCTGCTTCAAAAGAAAGCAAGTTGCTTATGATAGCATTTTAACGATGATCCTGATTTGAGCCAGGTCATCAGAAATTCTGGTAAGTATATCTTGAAGCTTAAAGAACTCTACTAATATGGCTATATGAGTTTTCTTTTCACTTAAGCTTTGGCTATAACACGTCAAGCACTGAGTTATGTCTCCTTCACGAAAAAAAACTTCGAGCCCCTGGAGCAACAGTTGAATAAGCAAACTTCTTTAGATCTATAAAATTATAGGTTAAATATAGCACGATAAAAGCCACAAAAACAATATTTTAAGCTAAATTTACAAGAAAAGTGTTCATTTTTGTGATAGAAAAAGCTAAAAGCCTCGAAAGTGTCTGGATAAATCTTAGAAAAGTGGAAATTATATTAGCATTGGAAGCAATGTTTTGTGATTCTCTTGAAAGGTAAAGTATCTGCTTTAATTTAAATAATTGCAGTCCCTAACAGAAAAGCAAAAGGATATTACTGACAGATGGAAATAATATGTCCAATCATAAATATAGTGGCAGCATTAGTTTTTGTTTTGTCGTTGTGCCTTATTGAGGGTAAAGGAATATAAGATTTCCTTCCAAGTCATGCATTAAGAGAAGGGATTCTTAAATATGCTAATATATATCAGAAAATTGATTCCCAATTAATGGTTTTTAGCTTAGAAATTGTTAAGTAAAAAAAAAGAAAAAAAAAAATAAAAAAAGAACCAAAATTTTCTTTTTAATAGATAATCGTGTACGTAAATCAGTATTTAAAATTCCTAGTTATCGGACAAATGTTTATTTACCTGTATTTTCTAAACAGAAAGCCGACTTATACAACACAACCTTTTAAAACATAGTGTTGCAGAAACCGGTTTCACACACACATTTAAAATGTTTAAATCAAAAAGAGTTTTACCTGGCTGCCTAAACAAGAGTTGTTTTTTTATTAAATTACTACTTGAGTATTACTTTTGAAACCAACAGGAGTAAGATTTGTTGCACTTACAAGAAACTGGTTAACAGTAAATCTACGCAAAACCTAAACTTTTCACTATCCCATGTTTGATTGATTTAAGAAAAACTGTATGCTTATTTACGTTAGCAATAAAACTTGAGATTAAAGGCTATGAAATTTATTCTTTTATGTGATGCAAACATGTCAAATCCAATTAACAAAACTAAAATTTAGACACAGGCGCTGCATGTTAAAAAAACCTTGTACTTAGTGGTTTGTAGCGATGGGCGGAATTACCATAGTTGAGAAAAATTTAGTATAAATTTTTCTCACGAAAGTCAAGTTACACACACAGATACACTCGAAATACTTTTGATACCAAAGACGTTGCTCACTTGATTGACAATATTTAATATGTCTTTAATGTCATATAGTCAATAAACGTTCTGCTTTCTAAACAGTTTATGCTTTGAGGCTTACCACCTAATTAAGCGTCTCGAAATCACTAAAATTAAATATCAAAACAAAACAATTTACAAAATCAGTGGGCCAAACATATAGCGTTTCAGTGCTTCAGATAAGTTATTTATTCAAAGCCTTGTGCCTTGCTCGGTCTCAATTTCTGCGGAAAATATTGAGATCTTGAGCTGGATATCTAAAAAAGTTCACCTTCGCGGTGCTAAACGGATCAAGGTTTACTTTGTTTCATTTACTTTTTTCAGATAATAGGCAATAGTGAATCGAAATTTCTTGAGTACGGTTGCATTAGATGTTAATGATGTAATTGTAATTATAAAATTTCACATTGCAATCTTTTTAGATCCTACAATAAATGAAAGTGATTTTGATAAATGTAAGAGCATTTAGCGGCATATTTGCCAGTCTATATTATCCCGACAAAACTATATTACAAATGGTTTGTGGCCATTGACAATATCAAGTTTTCAAAAATTAATTACAATCTGGAATTAGCCAAAAACTGTACACCCTACTCCTTATTTCCACAGTCTCTTCATCTTCCTCGAACATTGGCTTCCAGTTCACTAAATCAATCTTTTCAACTTTGAAACCGTATCGTTCTTGTTGTGCGGTTTCAAAGAACTCCAAGTCATTCGGCAATAACCATGGACGGTGTGGTGAAAACACCACCAAACATCTGCCGGTTTTAGGGTTGATTAAATCACGGCATGTTGTCAACAATTTGTAATGCTCCGTGTGGTTGAAAACTAAATCACTAAGAATAATTAAATCGAACTTTTCGCTTTTATCTTTTGATATAAAGTTTATTAAGCTTGTGTACTCGTTACCCCAAATGTATCCTTTCACGAGCACATTCTCTTTAGCGTAGCTACCTGGATACTGACTAGCTAGGTGATCAAAATTAAACTGGATATTACTCATTAACTCTGCGTCTGGATAGTCAGTGCAAACAACTTTATCAGGATTGTTGAGAGCGCATATAAGAGACGGAAGTCCACCTGCAGCTCCTAATTCGAGGATCTTTTTATTGTTGACTAGCTCTGGATGGGCATCGAGATAGTTGGCGGTAAATTTCCCAGCGTTCCAAAGTAAGTGACCCCAAAGTGGTGAAGACCCCACAAGCCGAAGATCTATAGATTTTGGTGTATTGTTGGATGGAGCTTTGATGGCTGTTACTGATTTACCGGTTTTCATTTCCGTTGAAAATCTATCATATTTGACAAAGTGTGTAGATGGAGGAGCCGGTCTAAAGTCTTCAGGCTCCTCAAAAATAGAAGAGGAAATAAATTCATCATCGTCGCTTTCGGAATCTGACATAGTTTCAAAACACTGGTAGTAGTTATTATTTAAAGGTTTGCGCAGACTATAGTTTAGGATTATTGCTAACACTTTATTGCGCATAGCATTTTAATTTGATATTTGGAAGACGAAAACAAAAAAAAATTAGACTCCGCAAATTTACTACATATGGTTAAAGATCCAAAAATCGGACACATTCCAAATGTCAGGCAAAAATACAAAAAATTACGTTAATCATATAATTTTTATATAGTTTCTTTTGATTGTAACGCATTTATTCTTATATGCAAACTAGAAGCCATGAGAGTCGAAATAGTTTCCACTTTGTTAAAAGCTTAATTCAAATATCCATACAGCCCAATTGTTAGGTTTTTTCAATCCAACTAATGTATCTCGAATAAACGAGAGTCACTGGCAGGCATCTACGATCAATACGTTAACCAGGGTCGGGCATTTTCACGCTAGAAAATAGCCCCTTATTAAGTGCACATGACCTTTAATAGGGCTCAAAGTGACAGTAAATCACATGATAAGAAGATTTCAATTCTCTAGTTTCACCAGAACGGGTATATTCTTCTAGTTCCGGTAGGCAAGGAGGAAAATGTACTGTTTGTTTAAAAAAAGCGCGTGATTAAGTTAATATTCCCGTTTTATCCGATATTGCTGTGTATTGGATCACATGAGAACTATTTACATTCAACAAGACTTATATGTGAGAAAGTTAGAAAAAACTGGGAAAGCTTGTTTCACGACTCAGACGGGTGACCGGGAAAGCATGATGGGTCAGCATATTACTTTTCCTCCTTAGTTAGGAAAAAGGAAAGAACGAGAAAAAAAAGTGAGGAAAAGAGAAAAACATAAAGCTCTTGTAAAATATTTTTCTTCCACTTTTTCGATTTGTCCTTTGAATTTGCCATCGCACTTTGTGTCATAGTAATCAATCTACAAATAACAATTCAAAATGGTATGTGAGAGCCTATTTGCTCTCATGGAAGAATCGGAGACGACATGAATGATGTTTATACTCAAAGGATAATATTGCACGAGTTAATAACGAAACAAGGAGTAGTCGAAACGGTTGAAATCAAGGTGATAGAAATTTTTTTCAATAATGGTACAACGCAAATGTATCATGAAAACATCACGACCAAGCTTACCGCAAAAAAGTGAAAAAATAGCTCAACATATTTGTAGCTCCAAAATATGGAAGAAGAAACCAAGCGGCGTTAAGCCAGCAGCAGTAGAAATTCTGGATTTGAAGCAAAGATCTCATTTGGTCCCAGGTGGCAAAATAAAGGTAGATTACAACAATATCACAAGTGTTCTACGCAAGCTCCATCATATCAAGTGCACAATATTTCAGTCGTCTTTAGTTCATCCATAGTAGATGCATGTTATTTCAATAGTTGCACAGTATACTAACAACCATATTTAGGGTAAAGTTCACGGTTCCCTCGCTCGTGCTGGTAAAGTTAAGTCTCAAACTCCAAAAGCTGAAAAGCAAGAAAAGCCAAAATTGCCAAAGGGCAGAGCTTACAAGCGTTTGTTGTACACCAGACGTTTCGTCAACGTCACCTTGGCTCCAGGTGGTAAGAGAAAGATGAACTCTAACAGTGCCTAAGTTATTTCCATATATCGCTAAGCAGCTACACGATGTTGCTTTGTATTATTCAGTTTTTGTTCTATTCAATTCTGTGATGTGCTGGTGATATACATAACTTACAATTTTTTTTGTACCAACTGTTAATGGATATGATTCTTGTTTTTATTTGTTTGTGTAAGAAGGTTGTCTAGTTGATATTAATGAATCGAAGAAAGACTTTTGTTGTAAACCCAACTTCGCTCCCACCTGCATTCTTATATTTGTGTAACGTAGGCAACAATTTTGTGATTGTATTGGTAAGTAACCTACTATTATCAGTATAGAGACTTGCGGTTTCTGAATGAATGTTATATTGCGCGCAGCAGCGATATGTTCACGTGCATGGCTAAAGATAGTTGACTTATTTATGCTAATTATATAAGACTAAAATTAAAAGAAAGATTTGCAAACATATTTATAGACAAATATGATTGAGTTATAGCTGGCTCCTAATCAAGATACAAACGACTCTTATCATGAAATAGATTATCCTTCAACCTCTTTAGATTGGTATTAGAATCTTATCAGTATGTTTATGTATGCATGGTGTGAGGACGCATATCATTCTCGTGACACGATACCAAGACGCGAAATTTTTGTTATATTTTGCCATACTGAGAACAGTTATACCTGAAATTAACATTTATGTTTTGGGTTTTCTGCATTTTAATGTTTTTATTACGTTTTCTTCTTGGTTAGCTTTCATTAAAACTGTGATAAATTTTTTGTGTCAACAAGATCGCAGTTCAAGACTCTTTTTTATTATTGGTAAAATACAAGCATTTTATATCAAGTCGCGAAAAATCATCAACAAAAGTTTCAAGCGACAAATTGAACAGACAAAGTAACTCAAGTCTGTCGCGAAAAATAATTACTCGAACGTTAGATTAAATCACGTTCAATTGAATATTGAATTCAACAATATTATGAATGTATCAGATATGACTAGCTCTGATGTGCCTAATGACATCGAGATGCAAACAGAATCAAACGATATCGCTGTACAGAATCAATCACTGAGAAAAACTGGCACATCAAGTAGCACCGTAAATGCTGAGAATGAAACCAAACAAAATGGGCTTCAAGTCAACAAGAACAAGAGCTATGAAAACGAAGAAGCATCAGATGAAGAAGACGATTTGGGTACTACGGTATTACCAATAGCCAAAGTCAAAAGAATCCTTAAGGTTGATCCTGGATACTTGCCGACTACAGAGTCAACTGTATTCGTGATTGCGAAGTCCACTGAATACTTTATTAAGCACTTGGCGATGAAAGCACATATGAATACCAAAGTTGAGAAAAGATCAAAGCTTCAGTATAAAGATTTCAGCAATGCAGTACAGAGTCATGATGACTTGCAGTTTTTGAAGAGAATGGTTCCTCCAACGGTCAGTGCTAGAAAATTGATGGCCAATGATCAAATTAAATACAATAAGAGTAGACTACTACTTAAGCAGAATGCTGAAAGAGGTATGAAGAAATCAAAAAAAGATATTGAAGGCACTACCCAAATGGAAACTCCTGCAGTCGAGAAAAATGCATTTACTTTGGATAAGGGTCAACAAGTGTTGAATTTTAAGAAAGCCAATTCCGACATGGTTGATGAAGGAGATGCTAATGTGACTAATACTGAAGATGCCGCTGATAAACTAACTGCATATGTTAATAAAAGTAGCGGAGATGGTACGAGAAGTAATAAAAAAAATATTGCAGTTAATCTTGATGAACTAGTTAATTCTGAACCGGAATATTCTGAAAATGAAGACAACGACGAAGTACCTATACAGGTGGGTGATGAAGAGGAAGATGCCGAGACACAAGAAAGCAGCCAAACACAGATTGTTCAACAACAGCAGAAACAAAGTTCGGAAGAAGCTGAAACAGAGCAAGAGCCAGACACTGATACTGCAGTCAATGATTCCACGCTAAACAACTCTATAATTGGGGATGCTTTAAAGCACGAATGATAAAACTTAAGCACTATACGGGATTTTAATAAATGTAATGCATAAAGTATCATGAACGTTAATTTGAGCCTTTATCGTAAAGCAAAATCAAAATTAAAGTAAGATCAAAATTAAAGTAAGATCAAAATTAAAGTAAGATCTATTTATATAAATAGATATATACAAGTATAGTAGTTAAAAATACAACTGTTGAGCTAATAGGATGCACAATAAACTTAAAAATTTACACTGTTGGAAAATAGCAATCCATAGCTTTATCCAGTTGAATGCAAATAAAGAGCTTTTCAGGATGAGAAAAAGTTGCTTTCAACGAATGTGATGGTACCTAGAAGTAATAAGATACTAAGCTAACCCAAAACCCTCTGCAGTGTTCAACCTCTTTCAACATTTTTTTCACTCATAATATGTTCCTCTGTTTCCGTTGGGCCATGTATTATGTATTCGTTGAGTTTCTTGAGGTACAATTTTGGGTCCATTGGGCCCTTGAAACCAGCGAAAGTGTTTCTGACCTGGGGCACGGACTCTTCAAGCAAAGGACTGAGCTCCTTGTTCCATACTTCTGGCTTTGGGGTGACAAAAGTTCTAACCTTGTTCCAGTTCATAACGTAGCCACCAAATTTGGTGTGAGAACCAACACCGGAAGATCTGGTACCCTTATAAAAGGTTTTGTTACCTTGTTTTGTGGTCAATGCATGTCTTTTGGAGCCAGTTTTTGTAAGACCGTAGTACAAAGTTCCGTCACGGAACGTCTTCCATGGTCTTCTTAAATGTGTGGAAGCTGTCTGTTGGAATAGATTTGTAGATGTGGCCTTCATTATTGTGTAGTTTGTTGGGGCTTGATGTTGGATTTGTGCATTTGATGTTCTCTTTCCAGCCAAGCTCTTTTCCCTTTAAGTTTTCGTCTTTGATTTTTCTGATTTTTTTTATTTTTCACGGGGTGAGCGGGTAAGAATCTGTTTCAAAAAGGGGTGCGAAGCCATTTCGCGTTTGACAGGCACTCGCAGCTTACTGGTGGTAGTGAATTGCAAGTACACTACAGTAGTTGCAAAAGCCTTTCTCCCTTGCCTACCAAGAGAAATGCAAGAAAAGCATTTGTGGCCTCAAGCCATTGTGGGGCAGACATATAATCCCAAAACAGAACATGCCGTGGAGCGAGGTGTGTTTCACTGTATTTCCTGTTGTTTCTCGATGTTTCACTGCGGTTTCCAGTACCGGGAAGAGGCGTGCGCGTAGAGCCATAGGCAGATTCGCGCAGGCGAGGCCTCCTGGCGGATCTGAAAAGCCTTTTTTTCTGCCTTGGTTAATTTATCGCCATCTCCAGATCTGATTCAGGATTGTATGAGACCCCCACGCCCAACAGACCAACACATCGCCCAGTACACTGTCCAGCTGTTTACGTATCCCTATTTCAACGCACCTCTATTAGCTCTATTCGCCTCCATATACTGGGCTGCTCTTATGGGCCTCTCCCCTCGCTAGGCCCTTTTTAAAAGCTATTCTCCATTGCATTGCTAGCATTGGCTGTCCCTCTTTTGCTTTTAACCTTAACGTCTCAAAATGTTTAGTGGCAAAAATTCTATGAACTGGAAATGGGAAATAGACAACAATACCTTTGATCTTGTTAATGTCTCCCAGTTTAAAAACACACACTGCTCTACCATATTTGCTTTATTTTTGGCCATCGGTCAGTTTCTTTTGACTATCATTCTCTATGTCTCTGACTGCTACACTTGTATCAGATTACTAGCTTACAACTCTTGGGCCAGTGAGATAGAGCCTTCTATACCATTCAGTATTTCTCGTTGGATTTTTAGTGGGTGTATCCTTTTGTCTATCGTGCTCTTGATATACGAGTGGATTTACGGCATCAAAGTCTATAACACCCGAAACATCTCTTTAACATACACAAACCATGTTGCGAGAGCTCTTTGGTCGCTTAAAGGCTACTCCTACTTCTGCTTGTATGACCAAATCACTCCAAAGAGCTTTTTTGACTATTGTGGGTTTTTCATATATTTCACGTTAAAAGGATGCGTCAAGTTACTTTTTGCGGATTCGCCAAGACAAGTAATCAACGGTCTCACAATCTATTCAGTGGTGAGAAACGATCGTGATAAGGTGGTCTCTTCATTCAAAAATTTGGGTAAAGATGGCGTTAGAGAAACTTGGGCCATTGTTTTCACCATTATGGGTCTTTCTTTTATTATTTGGGCAATATTTATTATCAAGTTCTTTATCGCACTAATAATGTCACTATGTGTGGTTACCAAAATCAACCAAGAAGGCTATGTTTTGAAACAATTTGTGTGCGTTAGAATTAATGAAAAGGTACGTGAATTATCTTCCAAGTACCACAAAGAATCTCTTAAACAACTAAAGGAAGAAAATTCTAGACTAGGTCTTAAGCCTACTCTTCCTGTCCTTCCTGGAAATAACGGTGATGATGATGATAGCTTTTTGTATGGAAATGGTAACGGCATAAACCGCCAAAATACAATTACCGAAAAATTCAGCAAATTTAGAAGATCTCTCAGAAAGTCTGGAAATGATTTGTTGCCTCTCAATAAGCATGCTGCTCCTCCTCCACCTTTGCCTGCTTTAACTACTGCATATTTCAATCCATCTTTATCGCAAAAGGGTTCCTTAAACAACCTCAACCTGCACATCCCTCAGGAAAATATGTCTCCAATATACAATGCTGGCGGAAATGTTGCGGGTTTTTCCAGCCTCAATAGAAAATCTTCATTGCCTAGAAATTTGACTGGCAATTCTATTGGAATGAGACAAACTTCTACCCATACCGGCTATTCCTACTCAAATCCAAAACCTAATTTTTACAGTAACAAAGAAAACAATTCATCTTCGGAATTTGCATCTTCTAGAGATAATCTTCTTGGTTCAATAAGGAGTCAAACTCCACCGATTCAACCAATTCAACCAATTCGCGCCATGCCTAGACCTCATCCATTGCAACCTTCTTATACGGGATCAACTTATGCTGGTGGTCCGAACGTCGGTAATAATTTTGCTGAACCAACATTTACCGGTGGCTCGAGTATGAGCGGTAACCAAACTGGAATAGCATATCCTTATCTGAACAACAATAACAGCGTCAATAGCAGCACTAATAGTGTTACAAGGAACTTTAGCAATACCCAGGCTCCTTACAATGAAAGATTATTAACGGGTGCAGATGCAAACTTTACGGGCGGGATACTAGTAAACAGTAATATTGTTCCTCCATATCCTACGGCAAGAAGACAAATAAATGGCGAAGACTATGGGACCGGTATGATTGCAAGCTCGGCAGAGGGAGATGAAAGCGTCATACAGGATAACACTGCCAAGTTTTTCAGAAACAAGAATCCTTCATATCTTCAAACCGACAATACACAGCACCCCAATATTGTTCATAATGTGACTGGTGCTTCCAATTCAAACTACATACAACCTAATAATACCGCCTCTGGCTTCGACAACCCAAAGTCACCTCCATATCCAACAGACCGCGACCAAGGTTTTTCTCCAGGCACCATTGACTCGCAAAATATGTCAATGGGCTCTGACTTCAGTACTCCCCAGCTCAGGGCAGCAACTACGGACCCTGGTACTCCGTACTCTATTACAAACAATTTACCCGTGGTTAGTGAGCAGTCAACCGTTGCATCGTACCTGACTGAATACAGTACTGGCAACGCAAACAATTACGATCAAAGCTGGAACAACAATAGCAATTTGCCCTATGCTAATATAAAATCTTCTGCTCCAGTGTCCACGACAGGACATCTAAACATTGGCTTAAACGTTCTGAACGCCAATGAAGAGCATCAGGGAACTGTTAATCCAAATTCCAGATTATTGTTGATCAATAATTTATATGGAGGGGAAGCTGATAACGGAGACACAGGGGTCAGTCCAATTTTGCCTACTTACAAAGATATGGGATTAGAGGAGTACTTGGGCAAAAAACGTTAATTGGTCAATTTTCGAGTTTGGGCTAATAAGCTTAAGCAGTTAAAAAGAAAATGCTGAGCTTTGTTACAAGAGCCTTTGCTCACATTGTTCAGCGGTTGGATTATTTCGTTTATCATGCTGACAAACATCACGAACGTATTCATTTCTTTAAATTTTTGTTCCATATGAGATTACAAATAAAGCATTTGATGGGCATGCTCATGCATTATATATATTCATTTTTTTATTTTGTTCGAAATCATTTTTATTATTGTCTCAACTTTCATATTGTTTTAGTTTTATTTTCGTTATCATTGATGGTGCTATACCATCTTTTTTTTTTTTCATTCAGTTCATTTCATTTGGCTCAACAAATCCGTTTTGTTATTTTGATCGCTCTTGCTACGTTTTGCCACTTATTTACTAGAAATGTTTTTGTTTTTTATTTTGCCTTTTTTGCTAAGTTTCTTGTTTACTGGGTTGATATCGGTTCATCCTTCATTGGTATTTTAGTTTTCCTGTATAGAGAGTGGCAAATATAGTTTCTGTATATCCTTATGATTATTACTCTCGCATTTATTAGAGTAAATATACTAAAAATTTCAGCGAAGGTGCTGCCTGGGATTATGAATACCACAAAGGACAAAACTTGAAGAACAATATTACGCCTGTCAGTTACATGTAATAGGCTAAATCGTGAAATTCATAATAACAAAGGCGGTCGAATGAAACTATAAAAAACAAAGAGCTAGCACTGTGAAAAGGCACAGATTATTTAACCTGTGCAATCAAAGGAAAGTGATACAAATAAAAGCAAGATAATATTTCAAGGTATGTTCTGATACTATTTACAAATTTGTGTGGGTGGATGTCTTGTGAAGCCGGTCAATATTACTAACCAGAATGTCAGACAAAAGGAGAAAAACATATTGAGCACCCAGGAGCTAGTTGACTGCACTTTGGTGTTTAAAATTTCTTATATGTTGATAAAGAGCGTTAAAATAGGTGTGACAACAGAACTTATTGTTTTTGTTCTTTATTCCTCAAATCCTGTTCATATTCGGCTTTCAATTTCTCCAAGTCCTCTTGACTGACTGGTGGGACCTCTATATCGGAGAACTCATCCTTGGCCAAGAAGTTGAAAGTGTAAAAGTAAATAGCCAAACTAACACCAGCCAACGTAGTGAAAGTGGCAGCGTTTCTCCAAAAGTACTGCTTTCTGGCTCTAATCATTGCTGGGGTCATTTTCCAGGTTCTGGTATCTTGATATGGGGAAGTCGGGAAACTATATTATTTAAAGGTTAGCATTTTAAATTGCCGGTGAGTGTCCGAAGTGCACTGCAGTTTTGAATAATTGGATAAGGGCCTTCAAGCTAGATACTCTACAACTGCTTTCTCCGGTTCAGAAAGCTTGAAAACATGATGTAATATAGTCAAAAATAGTACATACACAGATCTTCTCAAAGAATATATGGTTCTCATTTTTGCTATCGTGATATTTAAATTCCGTTAAGGGTTGATATGATTATTACTCAAACACAATCCAATATAGGCTGGTGCAACACGCAAAAGTAACTCAAAGGGCTTTGAACGTCACAACCACTTTATCTGCTAAATGAGTATTTTGGCGTTTTCATCGCCTTCAGTTTTTTCTGCTTTTCGGGATTCACAGAGAAACAGCGCGAAGCTGTGTTACTAAGGTATTATGTAACTATGCATGCCATCGCTAAAAAATTTTTATGAATCTTTTATTTTTCTTCTCATAATGAGCAGAAGCAGCAATTTATCTTTGGCATGGCATCTTATTGAATAATCTAGGAGTGTGCTGAGCAAAGGCTTCATAGAAAAGAATAAAATACAGAACAATCAACATAATGACCAAAAAGAGCTCGGGAGCCGCCGTCAAGGCTCAAAGTCCAATCAAAAAGAATATTTCATCTATCCAGCTTCCCAAAGACATCAAAGACATTGAACTTCCGCCGAAAGACGAAGAAGAAATAGAGCTTGAAAAATTAGTTTTTGGTGACATCAAAGGTTTTGAAAACAATTTAAAAGATATTGACAATTTGCTAGACGAATCAAGTGAGGAAGAGACTTATTTGAGCGATAACGAAGATGGCAAAAGCGATGAAGACAGTAACAATGAAAATAAGCTTGAAAATCTACAGGATGACATGTTATTCTTCATGGATGATGATCAGAGTATAAAACCAAATGAAGACGTGGAAATGAAGGATGCCGATGATGAGAAAAGCAGTGCGGAAAGCGAAAATGGAAAAGAATCAGGGGACGAAGCGGCCTGGGTTGACAGTGACGACGAAAGAATGAACATAAATCTATTAGAATCTTCCAAAATAAAGAAATTAAGAAGCAATTACCAAGAAAGCACAATAAACAGTAAACTGTTTATTAACAGATTGAGAATCCAGTTCGAGAAAATACATCCACGCCCATTATGGGCCGATGAAGGTCCTGGGCAAGAATCCTCAGATGAATCAAGCGGTGCCGAGAGTGAATCAATAACCGATGACGAAGAAGAGGAAGCAGGAGTAGACAGCACTTATAATCCAAAAGATCTCATAAGGTTGGTAGAGTCTAATTTGTCTTACAAGAGACCTAAGGCACCAAAATTGTTAACCCCAAAAAATATCAATATTGGAAGACTCAAGGATGCCAATTATAAGCATTTATCCAAAGCTGCAATCCAGGCCGTACATTTCCATCCAGACTTGCCAATGTTGTTAACTGGCGGTTACGACAGAACTTTGAGATTATATAATATAGACGGTAAGAACAACAATGTGGTAACCACCGTATTTTTTAAGAACTCTCCTATCCAGAACGCATTCTTTGCTCCAGTGAGCAATAAGGTGTACTTGGGAGGTAGAAGAAGATTTATGTACAAGCTCGACTTGATATCCGGAGAAACAGAGAAAATTACCAACCTTTATGGCATCAACAACTTGCAAAAGAGTTTTGAAAACTTTAAGTTATCTCCGTTTGGCAAATATATTGGATTGATCGGTAACAACGGTTACGTCAACATATTATCAGTGTCCAATGGTACCTTTTACAAAAATTTCAAGATCAATGGCGTGGTAGCCGACTTTTCCTGGTCCAGTGACGAAAATATAATAATCATAATTAATAGTGCGGGCGAGGTATTTGAGTTCAACTTTGATACAGGCAAGATTGCCACAAAATGGCAAGATGAAAACGGTATTGGTATAACGAAGCTCGCTCTTGGGGGCAAGAATGACCGTTACTTGGCTATTGGCAGTAACAACGGTATCGTGAACATTTACGACCGTTCTAAGAATTCCGGCGACAAACGTAAACTAATAGGCACTGTGGAAAGCTTAGTGACAACCATTTCTACGTTGCAGTTCAACGTCGATGGCCAAGTGTTGTGTGCGGCCAGTAGGGCTAAGAAGGACGCTTTGCGTTTGGTGCACATTCCAAGTTGTTCAGTATATCAGAATTGGCCAACTAGCGGCACACCTTTGGGTAAAGTTACCGCGGTGGCGTTCAGTGCGAACTCGGAGATGTTGGCGGTTGGTAATGAGGCTGGTAAGGTAAGATTGTTCCAGCTTAACGATTATTAAACTATAGGTTTTATTACAAACTAAAACCTAATGTTTGTACAAAATAAGATGCTGTTATAGTTCTTATGACCTAATATGATCATAGCCTTGTTTCAATAGATAATTTTTGCATATCTAACTTTGCTCTTGTCACGGCTAAAATTTGTAAACTGCTGCTAGTAGAAAACTGTTCTTGTTAATTAGAATCAAGATTAAAGTTTAAAACACTGATAATATTACTGGTTATTTCTAAGAAAACTCTCTGCCTGTTTAATTACAACCAGGCTAAGTAGAAATGTGAATAGCAAACGTTGCAATACACATTGTAATGACAGTATAATACAGATGACAAACAAAAAGGAAGAATAAACAACCATAAAAATGCAAACATCTCGTATCTCGTAACATAAACGACCAGTAAATTATTGAAAACAATTCAGAAAAACAAGATAGACAAAAATTAAAAAAAAGTTCTAATAATACAATAGTAATAATACAGAAAAACATGAGGAAGCGGAAAAAAGGGGGCTGCAGGGGCACACATAGATTTTGAGAAGCGGGTTAGTCCAAATCACCAAATATTTAGCCCTAAATATAAGTTCATACCCTGATTAAAACCTGTTCAACTCATGAACTTGTTGGCAGAACACAACCCAGTCCACATTGCGCAACCATTTCATGCTCAACTTTTTTCTATGTTCCGAGTCGCTATCACCACTAAACAGGGACCTCAATACAGAGCTAGCAGTGTCAGATTTCCAACTCGATATGTTTTTTCCCAAATCAGAAAAATCGGCAGTACCCGTAGTGGTGCTGACAGCAGAGACCTTTCTGCTTATATTTCCATTTCTCGCAGCAAGTGTTCTGTTGGTCAGATCATCCGAGTCATCCGAATCAAATGTTATTGATGTTTGAAGAGAGGATACACTAGACCCGTCGGTAGCCTTAGCTTCATGCAACTTATAATGCTTAACAATGCCATTTCCTGTAGCATAAGTATAAAAATCATTGGAGTATATCGAAGAATTTTCCATAAAAGAGGAAGACACACTCGACTTTTTTCTTCCCGAAACAAACACGCTGTTATTATCAGTACTGCCAGTGCTATCGCCGTTATTACCAAGGCCAGATTTATTAAACAAGCATGAGTTTCCAGCATCGTCAGAGTTCATAGAGTTTGCAGATTCCACCAGGAATCCACTGGAGCTTGGTACCGAGGAGAAAGAAGTTTTGCGTCTGTAATAGCCTTGATTGTGTGTGTTTCTGTACTTTACTGTGAATGGGCCTCTCGAATCTGAGTTATCAACACGTTCTTGGAAACTTTCATTGTCATAATCGTCACCTTCAGACGAGAGCAAGCCATTATCTTCCTGGTCCAAAAGTTTCTGTTTATAAACCTCCTCGTGAGTGTTGTAAAATCTTGTTAAAAGCTCCTCTTGGATCTTGAACAAGCCATAAAATAATCTCAAGTTTGGCTGAATGATAATATTCAACCTACGAACTCTCACAAATAGGTAAGCTTTCTCCAAAGTCATGCCTAAGAACCTCATCATGTAAGCAATGACGACTGACGCCGATCTACTAACACCGACCTTGCAATGAACTAATACTTTGTCAGCAAGGTCAACGTTGATTATGGAGTCGATGTCAGTCTTTGTGTAAGTCTGGAAAAAGGTAAAAATATCATTCAAAAGCTCGTTTGAAATTGAATCGATTCCATCGTCTTTTATGTCATTGATGAGCAAAATATGTTTGATGGGAAATCTTTTCAAAGATAGAATTTTCAGCGCTAAACTGTTAACCTTGAAGCCGATGACATGACAAGCGCCAGAGGAGCCAAAGGCATTGTTAATCGTATAGGAATCAGCTGGCAATTTGCCAAGCCAAGATAATGTTTCACCAACAGAAACAATTGTAGATATTTTCAATTTACTTAGCAAAGGCAAACTGTTGGCGTGATTGAGGCATCCAAGAAACATGTTTGGCAAAATCCTCGAAGGGACTAAGGATGCGTTATTGTGCTGAATCAAATCGTTGAACCAGTTACCACTGGCTTTAATAACGCCTTGATTTCTACTCGCGCAGAAGGAATGATTGAAACTGGTTAAGGCTACTCCAAAGCGGTTGGTAGGTACGTTTACTTTAGTGTACAAAATTTCACTAATAGTTTCATTGTTCTCAACGCTGGACTCTTCTAGTTTGTTCAAAATTTGATTTTGGTCGTAGTCAAACTGCGAGCTGCCCAAGTTTTTCATATAGTTCGCAACATTATGTTTTTGTGAATAATGCAACAAGATAGGCTCCAACGTGCGTAAAAGCTTATAGTCGTTGTCAAATAGATAAAAAGGCCTTCCATATTTCATGTACAAGTCAATAATCACGTCCTGAAGAGGCTGGCCTGTGACATAGATCAAGTATATTACAGCCAAAAGTGATGTTTCTGTGTAACCTTCGGGACAAAACACCAACGTTGGAAAACAGACATGATTTTTTGTGTGTAAGATCTTGCACATATTGATGATAAGTAAAATACTCTCAATCGACAAATCACCTAATCCACTTATAGTGCCAGAAGCAGGAAACGACAAAATGATTAAAGGCAACTCCTGGGCAAAAGAAGACGTGGGACTTATATTCTGGTATTTTTGCAAAATACCAAAAACTTCTTGAAGTTTCTGTGGGCTTGGAAATTTGGAGGACGCATGAACCTCAATAAAGAATCTCCAATTAGTATCTATTTTGTTAAGGATGGTGTTATTATCGCATCCTTGATTTATGAATGGTACATTTTCAAAAAAAATACTGTTATGCACAGAGCAGTACCTTGGGACCTTGTCCTCATAGGTGGCTATGTTCCTCGCCGAAGAAGGTGCAGAAAACGCTGCCTGGGAGTAATTAAATTGTTTCCACATAAAATAATCACCTTCATTTCCAAGCCAGATGCCTGGTTGAAATTGCTGGGCTGAGCTGATTTTCCATATTTCAAACTTCTCTTTGATAGCGTAGTTCATTTCCCAATTTTTTAGACTGTTAATTTCAAAATTGGTGAGTAAGGAAGATAAAAAACCAGCTGTTGAGAGCTGGGAAGTTGGAGAAGAAGCAAAAGGAGATGCTGAAGAGGGGTCAATTAAGCGGGCAAAAGCATTGGCAGCGCTAGACAGAGGGCTGTTTGGAGTGCCAGTAGCAAGCATAGAGTTAATGCTAAACTTTTCGCCACTAATCGTGTATGGAAGGACAGAAATCAACTGTTCAAATTGCTTATCATTGATAAGTATCTCTAGAGGGTTTCTGATGATAAAGGTATTGTAGAAGCTGAAAACTTTGTTCAAATGTTGGTCTTGGTTGGAGAGTGTTTGGTTATGAAAATGTTTCAAAGGATCAATTATGGCAATTGTTGCTTCTTCAGACGCCTGTATCATGGTGCTTAATGGAGACTTCGAAGATGCTAAATCATTTGTTTTGAATTTTTTGAAATTGTAAACGCTGTTATAGTCGTTGATGTCACTTTCATGGTCGTTTTCTATGATAGTAAACTTTTCATTCCGCTTGAGAGCTTTGAGAACAGAGGTAAAGTCGATTTCGTCGTCGCTGTTATCTTCTTCCTTCTGCAATTCTCCGCAATGGTCTACAGAGAGGACGGATTTTATTGATTTCTGTTCATCGCTCTCGCTGTCATTCAGGTCAATATTACCTTCCTCTTCAGGTATATTCGAGTCGGGCGTGAAGGTGTCCTCAGCATTTAGCTGGGACGCGGTATCGCTCGTCATATTTTGCGCAGTTGCGGACAAGGATGGGCTGCTTTTCTGGAGGTAAATCTGAGCAAGATGTAATAACCTTGCTACAGCTAAGCATTTGCACGCGCCGGAATGGTGGCTACTGCTGTGTTTCTGATCACCAGTACCCGTATCTTGCTGCATGCCTTGTTCATGGCTTTCATTGAAACAATAAACTATAAAGTCCGATATTGTGGAGATCTTGTGGACTTGCATGTTGAAGGAACGGATAGAAAAAAGCTCGTTGGAGACATCCCTAAAGATGGGAAGATGGCCTACTTTCAAGACGTCGTGAAGAACAGTGTCGACATATGGGTCATTTTCATCAGGAATAATATCCAAGTATAGGAGAAAATTTGTAATAAAGTTGCGTAGCTGGGTACGATGCTCTTCATTAGCAACATCGGAGATATCGCTGCTGTAATCAGCATCTCCAGATATCCTGGCCAAGATCTGGGCATAGTGAACCGTGTTTTTTAGTGTACCGGAGTCGGCGATGATAGGGACGGAAGAGTCCACAATTGGGCAGGAGCGGACAAACAATACAAAGCTCTTGAGGTTCTGGGGCATCGAGAGGCTGGTGCCAGTATAGAGCCAGGGGAAAAGCAGGGCAGGCTCTGGCAAGGGCGCCTGGAAGAGGCGGTTGACGACAGAGAGAGCCTGGTGGGCCAGCAACAAGTGCAAGGGCATGTGTGGACGAGATGCGGTTAAAGGGTCTCGCGGGCGTGTATGCGTGTGTCGATGTTGAATCGAAGGACTGCGGGGGTGTTGAACAGAGGGCCTCTGGAGGAGCAGCGAACGAGCGAGCGAGCGAGCGAGTGGGTGGGTGGGCGTGGAAGAGCGTGAGAAGGAAAGGGCAAGACGCTGAGAACACCAGCGGCAAGAGTTTGATCGGGAAGAAGGGAGAACGGAGAAGGGGAGGAGACGGCGGACGTTCTTGTGTGTTGTATTTTTTTGGAGGAGCGGCCCTCAGCAGCTCGCTTCCCCTGCAGGAAAGACAATTGCCGCTAGGCAAGATGTGGTTGCGAGCCCCGAAAAAAGACGTTGTGATGTAAGGATGAGGGCGGTGTTCTGTTGTTAGGTGCAAGGGTGTTATGTTAGCGCGTATAGTAAAAACTGTGAACCAAGAAGAAAAAGAAGAAAAAGAAGAAAAGGAAGAAAAAAGAAACAGCGCAAAACACAAACGAGAAAAGCACACTGCTCATTCTGGCTTTCAAGTTCACGTTGTTCCATCTCCTGCTGCTACACGCTGGACGGCAGATATATCAGCTTAGGAGGTTCCTCCCAGTACGCTCCACGCTTTTTTCACATTCGCTTTCGCTAGGTACCTTCGTTTCTCTTAACCTACTTGCTTTCCGCTCGATTTCTCTCTTCTGATCTAGCTCAACGCCAATACTCACATTACAAGATGCTCTCTTCTGTTACTGCCTATCTTTCCTTGTTCCTCTCTCTTGCCATCGTGCACGCCGCGGACACCACCACCACCAACCCAGATGCTGCTACCACCACTAGCACTGGAACAGATAGTAGCTCCTCATCATCATCCAGCACCTCACAAGCCGATACCTCCATCTGGGTCACCGGCACCTTGGATGGCGCCCTCGCAACCTACAAGACGGTTTATTCTCAAAGCTTTATGAGCACCTACACCAGCGGTACGATAATCAGTTCTGGCGCTGGCACCACCAGCTATGACTTGAGCGCCGCCAGGGCTTCTGCATCCTCTGTCTCAGAGTCTACCAATGGCGCCCCAGCCATGGCCAAAAATAACGAGTACGCACAAGCTGGTCTTCTTGTTGCTGGCATCGTTGGAGGCGCCCTTTTGGGTTAGTTGCAATACTGCTTTTACTGTAGATTTGAATTTTGAATGTTGGGAATATAAATTTGTTTTTTGGTTTGTATTCGCTTGTAGGTTGCACTTGGTGCGCTCAATGCCTGGAGCTCCTTGTTGAGCTGCGGCCACACGGAACATCTAGCGCGAAGCCTTGTCGGGTCTCATCAGCCGGCACCTGTTGTGGGCACCCGCACCCGGCACACACATTCTATAAAGGTCACAGCCATAACCGAATTTTGCCTATCTATTTATAAACACACGGGGGTTAAGCTTCCAGGGCCCATCCCTGTCACCCGAGGCGCGCTTTTGAATTCAGGAATTTCAGCGTCGTCATGCACGCAGGTCCATGCATGTTCGGCGTTCCGTACTTTGCTTCCTTTATCTCAAGAGAGTATTGTGTGGCCCATGACACCTATTATCTAGCACGTTCTGTGTTAGTGTTTTTGCGCTACCCTTTCCTACCTGTTTGGAGTGTTCAGAATGTCCGAAACTGGCCGGCTCCCACCATGTATGGTAGGTCATGGGAGGAGGCCGTGCTGTGGCAAAAGCCAAGTTCTGCCCGCTGCGGAATCTAAGATGCAGCTTTGTTACAATTTTGCTAGCCAATAAAGTTGGCACAAACCTGGCAGAAAATCAGCCCCCGACCCACTGTATTGGCCCCTTGGCGCACTCCTGCTGCACACACAGCCGTTCGCCGAAAGTCCGAGATGTCAATAGAGTTGATGTCCATTTACCATGTGCATCGCGCACTGTCTAGCTTACTTAAGCGGATTACTGTTTATTAGTCAGTGCTTTAAAATAGAACAAATAACGGAAGAGTTATAAATTTGAAAGCCTTGAGCCGCGAAAAGAGAAAGCGAAAGAGTTTTTTCCGTCACCCTTCACAAACGGATTGTCAAAAAAGCTGATATAGAACAAAGAGAGAATAAGACGTAGAACGAAGAGGCAATACAACGCAGCGATGTGCTCAATAATAATAGCGTCCCGTAAATAGCTAAAGCTTGAAAAGAAAATAAAATCAAAATAAAAATAGAAAAAGTTGAATGAGCCTGAATAAAATCAACGTTAAGCTTAAAATCTCAAAAAGTCTTCATCATTGGTATCGCGGTTTTGCTGTTTGTGGTACCCATAGTACCCTTGTCCATAGGCAGCAATTCCCACAGCCTTGTCCAAGTTGCCGTTATGATAGTCGTAGTCGTCAAACTTGTCAAACTCGCCGTTGAACGCCATCTTAGTCCACCAGATAATTTTGTTGTACATGATATAGCCCGCATTGTGATAATAGATACCATGATTGCTGTCTGGGAAAACAACCAAGTCGTAGTTGTTCTCCACATTGGCACGGTTTAACTTATCGAGCAAGCGGTACAAGTTTTGAATGTGGACATTGTCGTCCCCAGTACCGTGCAAAATCAAAAATCTCTTGGTTCTTTGAAAGTTGGTGAAGTTGCCGCTTCCACCAACTGACCCCGTGGAATAGTTTTTATTGTTCAATTGTGGCAAAGACATGTAACGTTCTGTATAGATTGAGTCGTAGAGTCTCCAGTCTGTCACTGGCGCGCCCGAGATGCCGTACTTGAACACTTTTTCATGATCGTTTTCCAAAGTCTTGAGCGTCATATACCCACCATAACTATGCCCGTAGATTAACGTTCTTTCCGGATCAATGTAGCTTTTAGTAGTAGTGTAAATTTTTGCTGCCTTGATTTGATCAATGGTTTCATAGTGACTAAGGTTTTGGTACACAATTGATCTGAAAGCTTTGCCTTTGAACCCAGTGCCTCTTCCATCAACGGTTAACACCACTGCATTCAAACTGCTAGCAAGAACTTGCAATAATGAAACGCTAAACTTGCTGGTGATAAGTTGTGAGTTTGGTCCTTGGTAGACATAGACAAAGAGAGGATATTTCTTGGAAGAGTCAAATCCAAATGGCTTGATTTCACGAAAATTTGCAAAAATCTGATCGCCATTTTCATCCTCTCCAAGGCTGATTTCTCCAAATTGGGCACTTGGCAACTTGTAACCTGCAATTATTTTAGCCAATTTTTCGTTGGTTGTAATATTTTTGCCTCTAGTAAAAACACCAGACAAGAATTTGTCAGATGAAACGGCAAGGCCTTCGCTACTATCGCGCAAGCTAACAATTTTTTGGTATGGAATTTCTGGGCCCAAATATGAAACCAATGCATTTTTGGAATCAGTTGAAAAAGAGGCGTCATAGTACCCACTAGTGCTATCATCGGTCAACGCTACCAAGCCTTGACCAGTCAACAAATCAACAGAATATAAATGCCTGTCGATAGATGAGAATTTGGTAGAAATAAAATAGACCTTATTGGTATCGGCATCAAATGAGCTGACACCTCCAACTACTTCATAATCGCCATGAGTCAAAATGGAAAACGGTTCAGATGCATTAACTGGCGAGTAATATGCCAAATGATTGTAGCCATCGACAGATATTGTGTCAATATAACCATCCTCGAAACGATCCTTGCTTGTGTCTTTAGGAACATATACAGTATCATGAGATAATTCAAACCAGCCGTTGTCAATCTTCTCGTCCCTAACAATCTCATAACTTAGCTCATTCGCGTCAACAATAACAATCTTGAGGATATTAGAAATTCTATCAGTTGTGCGCAAATATAATTTGTCCTTTCCTACCCACAAAAGTTCGGTGACCAAAAATTCATAAAAGGCATCATTTGCGTCTTCTTCAGTTCTAAAATTGTGAAAAATTTGGCTATAATAGTCTTTGTGAACATTGTAAACGTTTACGCTAACCTGTGGGTTAGGATACCCAGCCTTTGGGTATTTAATTTTGGTAGCTTTTGGGTATGACGAGTCAGAGTTTTCATCGGAGACAAAATAGTCAATTGGGAAATTGCCAACTTTGGTGTCATTAAATTTTAAGAAAGTCAAGTATTCAGAGTTCGGAGACCACCACAAAGCAAATTCATTTTCAAAAACTTCTTCTTCATAGACCCAATCCGGCTTACCATTGAATATATTGGTATCGCCGTCAAACGTAACTTGCTTAACTGTTCTGCCAGCAATATCCTTGACATAAATATTTTGATCTGACGCTTTGACAAAGGCTAAAAAGTTTGAGTTTGGAGCCCATTTGGCAAAGAATAATGTGTCATGAAGATCGTCACTAGTTGTAAGAGGAGATATCTGTTTTTCTGCAACATCCAATATCCAAAGCAAGTTCTTGGAAGAATGTCTCCATACCATGCTTCTGTTTGTCGCCAATACTGCAAAGTTCAAATCTGGCGATGCTACCAAGTCGTCAATCTGATAACGAATGCCATTGCAGTGAAAGTATTTGGTGTCATATAAGATTTTTGAATATGAAGGATCTTCAATTTTGCTAATAATATACTGGTTATTCTTTTTCGTAAGATAAGTTCCGGAATCGTTGGAGTGTATCCATTGGATCTCTCTGATATCTGGGGCAAATTTTCCTGACCTCAACTCTTTAAGGGTGAGCAGCCTTTTTTCATCAAAATTGCTTACGAGAGAGCCTTCGGAATAGTCTTGATCAAGATAACTGTAAGGCTTCAGTGTGATTTCATTAGAATCCGCTTGACTAGTATCGTTATCGGCCCAAAAGGCAAAGGTCAAGAAGAATGTTACAAACCAGATGCCTGTGAGAATCAGCAATTTAGTGCACCAGTGTGATTTGGATTTTGACATAGAAGTATGATGTGATTCGTCAGGAAACATCTCAAGTGCATGCTTTTCATCGGAGGACTTTGAAAGCACTGATGTGAAAGACCCAGCCTCTAGCTGATAAACTAAACTTGGGTCGTTTGAATTGGAGATATGCAACTCATCTTGAGACGCAGTGTCCTGATAGTACAATCCCATCCCAATTAATAAACGAGCTGCAAGCCACTTGATATAGAGGTGATAAAACAAAGAGAGACTAGGATAAATGAGAGATATAGTAGTATAGAACAAAAAAAAGAACCTGAAGAATAAATGATCCTGGAAAGATTGGAGGAACTGAAAGGTGCGAAAGAAGGACTAAAAGAAGGGTCAGGCGCAATTAGCAGCCGCTTTTCCCAAAACGGAAAGAAGAGCTCGAATCAAAAGCGGAAAACACAAACAGCCAAAACAGTATACACAATGTAGACCTAACTTTTAGTAATAACTTATGTCGCTATTGCAAAACATTAATGACAAATTACAGAAGGTTGAAATTATTATTTACAAGAACCTTTTAAAATCTGCTTTATGGTTTGGTCATACTTAACAGTAACTCTAATGACCTGAGTGGTGTGCGGGCGCGGCCTGTGTGCTACAATGTAAGGATGTACGTTCCAAAAGATGGGCCGAATTTATTGCGCTAAGCGCACACAGTGAGATGATGTAAGGAAAAAATAAAAGTAGGAAAAAAAATATTTTATGCATCGGCAGACCAGAGAAGATTAACAATAAAAAGGAAGCTATCATTATCAAGCACATTACAATATAAGCTCTTTTACATTATTCCAAATCGTTTTATAACATAGCGGTAATGGTTCCTGCACCTCCCGTTGCACATAGAAAGGCCTCAAGCTCGGATGATGACTTCCAAACCGCTGATGAAGTCAGTGATGCCGTTCCAATAAATGAACAGAATGATGAAGAACTCTCCGACAGTAGTGATGACGAAGCTCCAGAAGAGGAAGGCGTCGATGATGCTAGAGAGCAGATACAGAATAAAGAAGGAGAGCTTGCAAAGCTTGAGGAGCAGCAAAAACAGAAATTGAAGGAGCAGCGGAGAATACAAGACTTAAAGTTTAGGGAGCAAAAACAAGCCAAGAAAAGAAGATTAGATGTTCCGGACGTGCTCCCTGATGCTCTTTTAGAAGACCTTGCCAAAGAAGACGACAACAGGTTTTCGAGTTCTGGCAAAAGTGCTGCTAAACATATTACTTTTAAAGATGAAGAAAGTGAAGAAGACGAAGAAGGTTATGAGGGCATAGACAACGCGGATATAAATAAGCAACTACGAAAGACCAAGCTCAAACTACTGAGACAGCTCAATAAGAAGAAAAAGATGATAGGCGGCTTGAACGTGAGGCTTCTCGAAAAGAAGAAGTCTAAGCTTCCACCAGCAGCCACGGCTGGTCACTCTGTCACTGTACGTAACAAGTGGCTTAAAAGACGTTCTCTTCAGAAAAAGAGGAAATATTGAAAAGGGGAAAGAATAGATATACAATAAAAGTTCTTCATAGTATATGGCAATGTTAGTTTGATTTGTAGCAGATGATGACCGGTGTCAGACCTAATTGGCTTCTCCAGAGATTCTTCGAGGCTAGTTTGCCGCCAGTCAGTGCGTACAGTGTGAGCACTAAACAAGTTCACATGATATATTTGTCTTTTCGGGACACAGAATCCGATATTAGGCCATTTCTTACAACATGCCCTCAGTAGTATTGAGTGGTGCGTGTATCAGAACGTGACTAGGGCTGCATACCGAGGATTACTGGGCGCTGGATCGTAGAATTCAGGCTAGCTCCTGCGAAGGGCATAAGCGCCAGATCCAGAGCCAAAACTAAAATCAAAACCCAAAACCACCACCTGATCCGTAGTATCTTACTAGTATCTACAAAGCGAAACATTCTTTCTTCATACAAAGTCTTTTCCTCCTTATTCACAATAAAGAAGCATTCTTTCACTGGTCTTGTCGTGGTTTACCTTTATTTGCCATTCTTGTTCAGCTGCTCGCTGTTTGGAAAAGCTAAGCGCTATCGTGGGACATTAAGGCGCTATCTGTGCAGTCTGACAAGAAATATTTTCTCTCACGCAGCTCTGCAAAGTAGCCTTTTGTTTTCTTGAAAGCACCAGATTAAAAGAGAATTGAGTCCACAAAACCAGCCTATAGTTGATGGCGCCCAGCAATCACCAGAGAGGCCATACCTCTGGCCAGTATTCTCTCGTCAATGAGTTCCGCCAAAGCCTCGAAAACCACATCGATACATCTTATGACATGAACTTCACATTTGACGCCGAGCCGTCTTCGCTGCCAGTGCGCCAACCTTTCAAAGAAAACGTTGCCAACAATACAGATGCATCACCAGCAAAGAACGACATTAAGGTTGTTCGTTCCAGAGAGGGCCAAAATATCAGTTTGATGACCAACGGCCGCCAGCCAGATGAATCTCCGAAACATTACAAACCAAAAACATCAACAATTTTGGAAATGTCTTCCCCTCCTTCATCGGCGACTTCAACAACACATCCATCTGGACCCGCAAAAAAAGGCGGGTTTTTTGGAATGTTTAATAAAAACAAGGCACCTCAGAAAGCCCTGATAACGACTTCTGCTAACAATAGTGATATAACTGCCATCAGGTATGATGCAACGGAACAGAAAGATGCTCCTGTAGAGGTAATGTTTTTGCCAGCAAGAAATGGTAAGAGCGACAATTCTAATGCCTATTCATCCGCGGGCACGCCTATATCGAAAAAAGATTCAAGAAGTCAAAGAGTGGTTGTCCACAAACAAAGTGTGGCCAGTTCTCTTGCAAAAAGCTCTACAAACCCCAAAAGTGGGTCTACAATGCATTCTAGTCCATTCAACGTCATCTATGGAGACGATCACATCGAACAAAGCTCCTTTAATAACGTCAACATATACCGCACAGATACGAAATCATCGTTTACAAGCAACCGAAGCCAACCGTATAATCAGAGTACACCAAGAAATACAGCGTACGACGTCGACCCTATTCAACAACCCAGCTTCAACATTTATAGTAGTAACTTTACAGGGTCAGTACTGTCATTAGGAATCACTCTTCCAAATAGTGATAATAGCAGTCAGCAGCTTCTAGACGCTAACGGCCTTGATACCTTGAAAGAAGAGCTAGTCTCGCCAACAGAATTACAGAGGCAGAATATGCAATCTTTAGGGAAAAAGAGCTCTATAGAGTCATTAAAAGATGCTATAAAAACCGAAGGCAAAAAACTCAAGAATCGAATGTCTATGACTCCAACGGACATGAATCCTGCTAAGTTCATGAGATCTCCTAGGTTTGCAGATACAGCAGAATTTTCAAATTCGTCCCCTGAATTTGATCACTATATAACAGGCGGAAATACTATTGGCCAAGAAATTCAAATAAATAAGCGTTCAGCGACAGCAAATGGAAGCAGCTCTTTCGCCAATAATAATAGTGCTCCAAAGCTTCAAACAAAAAAGTCATTTTTGAGAAAATTTAGCGGGGGAAATACCAAAAAATCATCTAATAGAAACATAAGCGACCCAGAATCCACATCTTCCAGCAGTATCAGAAAACAGGTGAATGAAGGTTTTCAGAATGAGCTTAAAACTGTTCCAAGTATTACCTCCAGTACTGAATCAAAAAAAAATAAAAAGTATGGAGCCTTGGAAATTTATAGTGCAGATAATTTTTCCTCTCCAACGTTAGTGAGCACGACTAGCAATGGACCCATTAAATTACTGTCTAAGCATAACAATCAGATCAAAGAAGGAGACCCAGAATGGTACGTTAAGGTAATTATGGATAAGGGCCTTAGCAATAAAAGAATTCATTATTTGCATAAAAAATTAAAAAAGGAGGACCCTGATTTTCTTCAAAGGTTTTTAAAAGCTCAAGGCCATGTGGCATTATGTGTGGTGTTATTAAAAATTGCTCAAAGATCTATCAAAACCAACGAACAATTAGACAGAGAGTATCTCATTCTTAAATGTTTGAAAATTATTTTTCATGACAAGCCTGGTGCTGATTTGGCAATCGAAACACCACAATGCATTTTGGCTTCCACTTCATCGTTAACGTCACCCAGACTCTCGACTCGAAAGTTAGTCACTGAAATACTAGCTTTATTAAGTTATTCGAAGCAACCAGAGGGCAGAGACACGATATTAGGGCAGATAAAGAAAGCTTACAAAAACTCAGCCGAAAATGAGGAGTTGATTTTTTTGCCATGGCTTTCAGTGGTTGAAAAGTCTTTGGATACGAGAGATATAATAGGCCCATTGATAAGTAATCCCGAGGAGTTCAAAAGTACAACTTCTTTGCAAGATTACTGCTTGACAACTTTGTTTTTAATAACATCGCTAGTCGAAGGCGCGGGTCAATTAAACGAAAGAATTAGAATACGAAATTTATTCAAGAATTGCAGTTTGTCTAGAATATTTGTCAAAATGAGGGCCTTAAGATATAATTTGATAGATGAACAAATTGACAGGTACGAAGAATATGCTACTTTTGATTATGAAGAGTTGGTAAATATCAGCCATGAAAACCATGTGCCGGTAGAAATCGAGGAAATTGCGGAAGATTTGATTAAAACCAATAAAGGTACTGAAAGAGAAAATTATCTTTCCTCTATTGTCCAAAATCTTTTGCTAGTGAACTCTCGCAAAACCCAAAACGATTCACGCTCCGAGAATGATGTGAGACAGCCTGAACTCGATGTTACTCAAAATGAAGATGTGACAAAAATGTATCAATTAATTGATTCTGTCGTATACCACATAGTGCTGGAGAGCTCAATGCCTGGATTGGACCCCGAAAACGTCTTGAATGGTGCTATTCACAGGATTATGGATAGAATGCAGACAGATGATATCGCAAGAAGGGCTGTTTTGGAGTCAAAGGAACTATCCACCCAATTGAGGGACGTCATGAAAGAGCGTGATAGCTTACGCGAACAGCTAAGTTTAGGGTCATCTGGTCGGCTAACGCAGCTAGCCGAAATTATAAATCATAATGAAGCTGATCTTAAAGAGAAAGAGTCAAAAGTGCTCGAGTTGACGCAAACTGTGAAAGAATTAGAAAAAAAAATGAAATTTGAGCAGGACAAACATGAGAAGCAAGTACAAAAACTCATCAATGCTGCTCACAATAATAAAAGTAATTCTGGAAGCCCATCTAAGAACGTTGCAATTCCTTACTTAGAGACTAAAAAGGAGCACGGTCACAATTTGGTAAATGTTGGCCTAACTGGATCATCGGCTTTCAACGGTTCCAATTTGATAAAGGATAACACAAGCAGTAATATCATCGCTATAAATCAAAACTTGCAAGCAATTAAAAGAATGTCATTACTTGGATCACCGAGTGCCGGTTTATTGGCAGACGTCTTAAATTTGTCAAATCAAAACTCTCCAAATATTCCATCTCCGTCTAAGGAACCTCAAAGAGTGGCTATTATGAAGAAGTCGCATGTAGCACCAGAATATTCTAATGACCAAAACCTTGAGCAACAAGCGTCATATTTTGATGAGGTGGGATTAACTACTTCATCCAAAGAGCCTGAACCTGAATTGGTCAAGCAAGCATCTGCGCCTCCATCACCTCCTCCATTACCACCGGCATTTACTAATCAAAACAGTCCTCCTGGATCTAGGTCTGGACCACCACCTCCCCCTCCACCACCACCAGGTATGCCCGGCTTTTTGAGCCCTTCGTCACCGCCACCACCACCACCACCCGTGCCTACATTTTTGCTCAACAGCGAAGAAAGAGGATCTCAGCCTCCTCCTCCTCCTTTACCTGGATTTTTGTCAGGAAGTAAAGAACCAACTTCCTCAGGAAAAGCAGTTACCTCCATAACAAAACCTATGATTGATAATGATAGCGATGCTCCTAAACCTAAGAAAAAATTAAAACAGATCCACTGGGATAAGGTGGATGATGTCAAACCAACCTTTTGGGCAGACAAAGCTAAGGACAATATGATAGACGAATTATGGAAACTTGGTGTTTTGGAGGAAGTTGAGACGTATTTCCCGGCCAAGGAGAGTAAGATAAAAGTGAAAACCAAAAGCCTGAATTTGGATGGAGAAAAGATTTCATTTTTGAGTCGTGATTTAGCACAGCAGTTCGGTATCAATTTACATATGTTTGCTAGTGTTTCCGAAAAACGGTTTGTTTCAATGGTCTTAAGGTGTGACAATGCCATACTAGAAAACTTGAACGTGCTAGAGTTTTTCAACAAAGAAGAGTTAACTGACATCACCGATACTTTGGTCAGAAATTTGAAACCATACAGCACAAACTACACCACCCGTCCTCCATCTCCACCTGAGAGAGATCCAGAGGAGTTGGATAGAGCTGACAGAATCTATTTGGAGTTGTGCTTCAATTTGAAGCATTATTGGAAATCGAGGTCTAGAGCTCTTTTGGTTCGCCACACTTATTCGAAAGATTACATTGACCTAGAAAAGAAATTACAAAAGCTCGATACTGCTATTGACGCCGTCAAAGAATCTTCCCACTTGAAGGACTTATTGGATATTATTAGATCTGTGGGCAACTTTATGAACGATATTTCCAAGCAAGCCAAAGGCTTCAAGATAGGAACTTTACAAAGATTGAAGTTCATGAAAGATGACAAAAACACAATGACATTTTTGCATTACATTGAAAAAATTGTTCGTACATATTTTCCGAACATTAGTGAATTTGTGGACGACTTGGAAGATGCGGTAGCTATAGCTAATTTATCAATTGAACAACTTGAAAATGACTGCAGATTCTATGATCGGCAAATCAAAAATATTGATGCGTCTCTCAATAAAGGCAATCTCAGCGATCCTTCAAAATTACACCCAGATGATAAGGTGCTTTCGGTAATTTTAAAAGACTTGTCCCGTGCTCATACAAAGTCGAGGTTATTGATAAGTCATTTGAAAGATTCCTTGGAAAATTATAGTGATTTGATGGTATATTTTGGCGAAAATGTTCAGGATGTTACCGCACGCAACACCTTTTTCCAAAAATTTTCCAATTTTATCCAGGAATACAAAAAGGCCCACATTGAAAACATCCAGCGTGAAGAAGAGCAAAGAGCTTACGAAGTTAGGAAGAGGCTTATTGAAAGCAGATCCAATAAACACAAAAATATTTGTAGTAGCGATAATGATGGTAATAAACCGGGACATGGCCAAAAGAAGAGTGGCAAAGCCTCAGCGAAAGCTCTTAAGAGCGCAACCGACTCAAATTCAGGTTCAACTCGAGACGGGTCGACCACAGGCGAGGGAGCTAATGCTGACGAAAAGAATGAAATACCCGAACTCGTCGATGACGAAGAAGATGATGATGATGATGACGATGACGAGACAAATGTTGCCGAAGACGAAAGAGCCAGTACAGCTGTTATCGACACCTTGTTGCAAAAGCTTCGGGCTAGTGCTCCTGATTCAACAGGAAACTCTACTTCTCGAAGACGTTTGGAAAGAAAGCAAAGGTTGTCATCATTGGGTTTGGGCGGTTCTTCAAATACAAGCCAAACATCAGGGTCCTCTGTTGCGAAAGATAACGATGAAAACTCCAGAGGCAGCAGCATTAAAAGTTCTCCAAATATGCAAGAAGACGTCACCGCTAGAGCTCAAAATATGCTTCAACAATTGAGAATTAATGATGACTCTAATGGAAGCGATGAGCCTCAATTGGCGCGACAACAGTCACAATCAGTGCGCGCAAAAGACAAATTGAGAGAGTTAAGAAGTCGTGAGCGGACCACATCTGACAGCTGAACACGAATTTTGTTCTAATAACTCACTAACATTAGTCTTTTCGAATAGTTATTACCGCAACTTTAAATATTCCTTTGTTTTTTGCTTGTTCCATTTTAGTTATAGTTTTACTCACTTATATTTGTCATAAAAATTTTGATTATTTACTTTCGCTGCGTTTTATATTTGATATATTAGAGGCTGATCCTATGTGATATCTATCCCTCATCTTTGATTCTAAAAACAAAAAAACATAGATATTTTGCATTAATTATTTATTATTTATTCTCTTCAACTTTTTTCGTTTTAAATTGCTTTGTTATTAGTGATTTTTAAGAAATCAAATACCTCCACCGCGTTGGTGAAGTGGTGTGTGCCTGATGTAGGTGAGGCTTCCAGTGTGTGGAGATGCTGCTCGAGGGACGCGCGTCTTCTCCATGTATGCTGGAAGGACGGTAGCGAGCACTGTCAAATGAGCGTTGACCTCTTAATAATTCTGAGCATATGAGCCCCGACGCTATAAGCACAGAGCTGCATAACCCCATATCTTCCAATCAGAGCACACGCTTTTTTAAGCGGACAAATAAAAAGTAGGAAGAAAAAAATAGAGAAAGCAGATAAAATATCTGGGAACTACATTGTAAAAATAAAAAACAAAAAGTTATAATCGTCATTAGCCTTTGAGTTTATATTGATACTTATCCTGAGTGGTGTTTTTCCAGAACAACGACATTTTCTTCCTTGTGCCGTCGTTGCTTTCTTGTTTTTAATTTGTCTCCAGGTTTTCCCGACAGACAGATTTCATATTTACCATACACTCTTCATAAACTGACTGTGAGGGCATTTCATCAACACTGTATCTTTTGTCCATCATAGACTAAGAACAGCATTAGCTCATCGCATTAGTCCCAGCCATTTTTTTCGATACATTCACAGTAAACTTGTTGTCAGCGCAGTATCGGATAAATTGGGATACGATCATCCAGTTTCTCAACCAATCACTATCATTGCATAGCATACGTATAAAACACACATACACACATTGAACAGCATTATTACCAAATAACAACTCAAAATAATGTTCTCCCGTTCGCTTAGACAAACCTTTTTCAAGGCTCATGCAAAGAGAAACTTTTCCTCCTCAATATTCCGTCAGAAGGAAGTCTCTGTCACCGTGGATGGCATTACCGTTCAAATCGAGAATGGTTCCTCCATCATCCAGGCCGCCGACAAGGCCGGTGTCGTAATCCCACGTTACTGTTATCACGAAAAGTTGGCTATTGCTGGTAACTGCAGAATGTGTCTTGTGGAGGTGGAAAAATCCCCAAAGCTTGCCGCGGCCTGCGCTTTCCCTGTGAGAGACGGCATGGTTGTTTACACTGATTCCGAGAGAATCAAGGGCACCAAAGAAAATGTCACCGAAATGTTGTTGCAAAACCATCCTTTAGATTGTCCTATTTGTGATCAAGGTGGTGAATGTGACTTGCAAGAACAGTCGTTAAGATATGGTAAGGACAGAGGTAGATTTAAGGAAGTTGTCGGTAAGAGAGCTGTTGAAAATAAGGCCTTCGGCCCATTAGTGAAGACCTCTATGAACAGATGTATTCATTGTACTAGATGTGTCAGATTCTTGAACGATATTGCCGGTGCTCCAGAATTGGGAACTTCTGGCCGTGGTAACGATATGCAAATTGGTACCTATGTCAGCAGAAACATAAATTCTGAAATGTCTGGTAACATTATTGATTTGTGCCCAGTCGGTGCCTTGACCTCCAAGCCATATTCCTTCAGAGCAAGACCATGGGAATTGAAGAGAACTGAATCCATTGATGTCTTGGATGCCGTGGGATCCAACATCAGAGTTGATACCAGAGGTATCGAAGTAATGAGAATCTTGCCAAGATTGAACGATGACGTTAACGAAGAATGGATTTCTGACAAGACCAGATTTGCCTGTGATGGTTTGAAGACTCAAAGATTGACCACCCCGTTGGTCAAGAATGGCGACAACTTTGAAACTGTCAACTGGGATGTTGCCTTGTCCACTATCGCTGCTGCCTTTGATAAAATTCAACCAAAGGGTAACGAAGTGAAAGCAATTGCTGGTGCTTTGGCTGATGTGGAATCTCAAGTTGCCCTCAAAGACTTGGTTAACGCCTTGGGCTCTGAGAATTTGGCCACTGACAGCCCAACTGGAAACTTGCCGCCAACTACTGGATTTGACATTAGATCTAATTACATTTTTAACTCCACGATTGACGGTATTGAAGATGCTGACCAGATCTTATTGGTTGGTACCAACCCAAGACACGAAGCTGCCGTTTTGAACACTAGAATCAGAAAGGTGTGGTTGCATTCCAACTTAGAAATTCATCAAGTTGGTGAGAACTTTGACAGTATTTTCCATTACAACCATTTGGGTGAAAACGTGAATGCTTTGAAGAAGGCTTTGAGCGGCGAAGTTGGCAAGAAACTTGCTTCTGCCAAGAAGCCAATGATCATTCTCGGGTCTGGTGTATTGGACTCCCAGGATTCTCAATCTGCATTCAAGACCATCTCTGAGTTTGTCAACAAGAATGAAGCTGTCTTTAACACCGCAGAATGGAACGGTTTTAACTTACTTCAACGCGAAGCCTCTAGAGCCGGATCCTTAGACATTGGTTTCGCACCAGTCTCTAAGGAGATTGCCGCCATTACTCCAAAGATTATCTACTTGCTCGGCGCCGATGAGTTTAAACCAGAGGACATTCCAAAGGACGCCTTTGTGATCTATCAGGGCCACCATGGTGACAAGGGCGCCTCTTATGCCGACGTCATCTTGCCAGGCAGCGCTTATACCGAGAAGACCGCCACCTTTGTAAACACTGAAGGCAGAGTGCAGAGCACCAGAGCCGCTACGAACCCACCAGGAGTCGCCAGAGACGACTGGAAGATTATCAGAGCCTTATCCGAGTACCTCGGGGCTGCTTTGCCGTACGAAGACCTATATTCTGTGAGAGAAAGATTAGCGCAGATTGCCCCACATTTGGTCCGTCACGACGTGGTGGAGCCGGTGTCTCCGGAAATAGTCAAGGCTGGTTTCAGCTTCCTCAGCAACAGCTTCGCTGGCAGCAAGACCATCGGCGTGCCATTGAGAAACCCAATAAGCAACTTCTACTTCACCGATGTCATTACCAGATCGTCCCCAACCATGGCCAAGTGTGTGTTGAAGTTTGGCCCAAAGATTGAAAAGGTTTACGACGAAAACCCAGAAATTGCCATCACCTAAAAATAATGTCATTTTTTTCCTTTCGTTCCTTCTGTATTTTTTCTCTCTTTCTCTTTACTCTAATGTTATCCATCATCTTGTCTCATTCATAACTTTCTGTTATCTCTTTTATATATTTTATTTGTTATTTTAGTATCGCTATAATAATATATTATTATAAAATTCACATTCAACGTTTTCTGAACGGTTGCTAATGGTTTGTAGACATTCTATTTTGCGAAAATGTTCGCACTGAGTGCACGCTTTTTTGTTTGTTTGTTTTTACAACCTCTGTTTCATGCAGCGTTAGTGTGCTTATTTAGCTCGTAAGATTTGAGTTTGGGCCGATCTTGAATTTTACCAACAGTCGTCAAGGCGTCTTTGGGCCATTGGAACATGCAAGTACCATCTGGCTGGGCGACCACCAAAGTTGAGCAGACTTGAAAGCAAGCTTACAAAGGGATGTGTCAGTAACAACGCTAGAATTGTTCAACAATAGGTATTTTTTATTAAAGCAGCACACAATATTTTAACCGCAAAGAGGCTGTCTACCGTCTGATGACCAGTATAGACATTAAATAAGTAAAATCAGCGTGCTGATTGGAAACACGATTAAAGGCACTAGTTATAATCAAAAACAAAAATTAATTGATCGTAAACGGTTCCATAGAAAACCGCAATATTAAATAGGTCAAGAGTATCGTAACAGGAGAAACAGAAAAGAAAGAGAACTAAACCAGACAAGCAAATAAACAAGAAATCAAAAATGAGTAAAATATTAGGTGACAAAAATCTATGCGAAACAATCTAAAAACATTACTGACAGTTGTCCATGGCATGGTAAAGACAAAAATAAAAAGGCACCAGAATAATAAAAGAGGAGAATAGACCTTCTGGGTCATCAAACTTCTTCATAGTTAATTTTCACCAATAACTTGCTTTTAGAAAGCTCGTTGCCTCGGGAGCCATATAAAGGTAAAAAACGGTATCCTTTTTGTAAATGGATGAGCCTGACAGTTATTGTTGCCTTGTTAACCAAAGAGAGACCGGCTTGACTAGAGCTCGAACCGTTGATATTATCGGAGGAGCCAAAACAATTGCTGTAATAATGGCTAGTATTGTTGAGAATGTTGTCATTGCTGACAGTAAATCTTAGAAAGATAAAATCTTTCAAAGAATCCTTGATTACCCCTGAAAATTTGGTTTTCCAGACTGGTGTTTTAGCGTTTACTTTATCGTATTGACAGGCACATGTTTTAAAAACTAGTTCTTCATCGTCATAGCAAACTGTATTTCTAGGGACCGGCAAGTCAGATGAGCTGTGAAAAGAGGAATATAAGGAGTAAGGGAATTTATTGTTGACAATGTTTAGCTTTTCCACGTCATGCAAGGTGTTTTCAACTCCCAAGACCTGCATTGAGACACTTGGATAGCTAAGATCCAAGTTCTGGTCGCCAAGTTCCGCAGATATGATTTCAAAAGAAAATTTGATGTTCTTTAAAAATTTCGAGTCAATATTATGGTTTTTCAAGCATCTGTTATTTGTTATTGGATTGTTTGGTGACCTCAAATACTCAGGCTTGAGAACA
The DNA here is from genome assembly GCA_031125595.1 of Saccharomycopsis capsularis. Taxonomy (NCBI): domain Eukaryota; kingdom Fungi; phylum Ascomycota; class Saccharomycetes; order Ascoideales; family Saccharomycopsidaceae; genus Saccharomycopsis; species Saccharomycopsis capsularis. Next base: position 653,849 of record JASTUX010000007.1, read on the forward strand.
TATCCAGATTTGTCCCCAACATTAAACATTGACTCATTAATCTGCTCGCCAAGATCAAATGTTTGCCAGTTCGTGGCAACCAATTGGCAGCCCAATTTCCAAAAGGAAATCGGATCAAAATTTCTTGATGTGATCTTGTACCCAGCAGGATAAATACGCATCAAATGGTTCAAATTGTGACGATGGATTGAATCAACGTGCTCTGAAGAGTTTTTTACCATTGAAAGCAATCTGCGATTGCTGAATGAAAAACAATGGTTAAACGTCTTAGATTCGTCCAAGTCAAAGCTCTTGAATTTGATACCGTAGACATAGAAACTCATTGCGCACAACTCAGGAATAATCTTGAAGGATGAAGACGATCGTTTTTTCGATGATGATGTCTTGACCAATTTACCTCTTCTAAGCTGTCGTCTTTTGTTCCGAAAACGCGTCTGTCTGCCGATGGCCTCCAGTTCCAAATCAGTTTCAGTTCCAGAAGAGATGTGGGTAAATGACGATGAAGAAAAGTCAGAAGATGAGGAGGAAGAGGAATATGATGCTGAGGACGCTGGCAAGGAAGAAGGATTTTCATTTGCAAATGTAGGCGAAACAAATGCCGACTGTGTATTTGAAGAGGCAGAAGTGGCATTGCTGACTATTGAATAAAGATATTCCTTAGAAGAGCGTTTATTGTCGCTACCAGACGTATGTATCACAGGTACAATGGCAGAGGCGGGGGCAGCAACAGTTTCTTGGGCGACAGAGGAGCCTAATCTTTTGATTTTGATGAGGATTTTGTTTTTAAGTTGATCCACGCTGGGTAGTTGTGATTCGTCAATGCTGTGATTCAAGCTCTGAGTGAGAAGAGAGTCGCCAAGTTCGGTGATCAATATATCCTTGACGATTGTTTGATAGGCCTTTTTGCAGTGGATTTCTATGGACAAGATCAAAGGCAAGTCAGAGGCAACAAATGCATATTTTTTGACTACTTGGGCCACCTTTCTCAAAGATACTGAGGACGTTAACGTCAAGCCATGGCTGACCACAGGACCGTTATCACCATTCCATATATCGATTTCCACACACCGGCAGCCCTTTTTCAACGTGTAAATGTAGGCATCTATCGAAGATTGACCGCCCACTTGTCTGCCTGTCAAGTAAGTATTGTGAGAAGAAGAAATAAAGTACTCGTTTAGTGGACGAGAGTAATCTTGCTTTTGTTGGGTAAAAGGGCCGTTATATTCTTGGGAATCCAAAAACGAAGCAAATTCGGCTAGTGCCATTGAGCCATTGTGTGTACTGCTGAACGTTGAGAAAATCTGGCTAATCTGGTTTTCGTTAATCGGGGCACTATTTTGCGCCATGTAAAAGCCCTTGAAGCACTCGTAGCTAATACCGGGTTTGTTGTTACTGACACTGTAAAATAGGCTTGTGATTGCGGGATTTGTTGCACCGTCGTTGGATTGCCATGCAAAATGGACTTTTTTAAGATCATCGTGTATGCTCTCGTGATTATAAGCCAGGAAGCAATCGCTATTGCTAGCAGAGGCCAATGAAGAATCGTGCCATGAGGAGACTGAAAGAAATGATTTGAGAGACTTTTCGCTGAGGTTTTTGCTCAAATGGAGGCACCTCAAGGAGGAGGCCGAGCTGTCTGAAAACGCATCAGAAGCGCTGCCGCCGGCCAGCAACGAGGAGTTGTTAGGCTTTGCAAATAGAGACGAAATGCTCGAGGTGGTTAGCGCCGATGCTGAGTCTGCGAGGTCTGATTCGGAGGGGCTTGTTTTGGAAGCGGCTAGGGTCTTTGGCGAGTGTAGCATGGACATAAAGATCTTTTTGAGATGGGCCCGAGAAGGGCGGTATTTTTGGCGCAGTTTCGAGGAAGGATGGAGGCACTGGTGGCTGTGGAAAGGATGCCCGTTACAGGCGGTGTCTATGGTGTGGTAGGTGTTGCTGACAGTGTTGCTGAGGCCTTTGCTGTTAGCGCTAAGGCCTGTGTCGCACGAATGGCGAAGGCGCTTGGGCTCGTGGAGAGGCAGCTTTGCCAGAGGCCGCGCGCTGGGGAGAGAGACAGGGCCATCCATGGTGAACGAAGCAAGGATGACTGAGATGTGAATGGTGTATATGTGCTTTTGGCTTTTGCTCTCCGGGAGGCAAAAGAATAGGACGATGGAAAAAACGTTAGGCGCCGGGAGGAGAGGAAATGTGGACCCATATAGGGTGTAACGGTGCAAAGTGCAAGTGCGGACCGAAAGAAAGAAAAAGAAAATTCAAAAGGTGTTCCAAACGCAGCGAGACATTGACGGTGCGGACAGACAGGAAGGGCCAGCACTAGCCGCAAAAAAGGCGCTGTGAGAAGGGCCAGGTAGGACTGTCTGATGTCTGCTGGCGACGAACAGAGGAGGACAAAAGGGGAGCAAATGGCGATGTCCGCGGGCGGTTGTAGGGAACACGGATGGCGGCTGCCGGAAGAGCTTTTGAAGGCAGACGTAATGCAATGGGCAGGCAGGAAGCAGAGTCGGCGCTAAAGAAAGAGTGAGAGAGTGAGAAAGTGAGAAGAGGTGGGTGAGGAGGGAATCAGAGGCGGCAGAGATGTCAGATTGCGAGGCGAGGAGTGTGCAAGAGGAACCAGGAGGCAATTGAAAAATCAAAACTTTCAGAAAAGCTAGGACAGAGAAGAAGCAACACGAAAAAAGCAAAAGCCAAAGCAAAAAAAAATAAAAACAAATCAAACCGAATCTGATCGGATCAAACAGAAGAGGCTTCCTTCTTTTGTCTGCTCTTTAAGAGTGCCAGCAGCTGATAACTGCAGAACACAGCGGAGCAGGATGGGCCCAGCTGAGACAACCAGCGGGCGGCCCATGGTGGCGGTGCTAATTACACCCATAATTAAAGGGAATAATTGCAACGAGCGAGGCCCTTCTTCCTCTTACAGACGCTCTGGAGGAGCTTAGGGGCTGCGTGCACAATCCTGCTTACTCTCCTGGGAGATCACGGCAGGCAGGCGGTAGCGGAAACAGAAACGGAAACAGAAACATTAGCGAAATTGCTTGCACGGCGGGCGTCTTCGACAGTGCTTGTTGGTTGCTGACACCCATAGCACGGACGGTGCTTTCCTAAAACAGAGCCCACCGAGCAGCAAACATGGGCCCGCCAATTGTGTCAACCGGGCGACCGCCAAAGTTGATTGGGCCAGCGCGGACCGCCAGCGTATGCTCGGCCGAGGATGGCCATCGAACGCCCACGATGGCGCCTAAAAACCAGCCGCAGAAACTACAAGAAACCGCAGGAAAGCTAAAAAACTAACAAAAAAAAATCACAAGAAAAAATTCCTCGAGGCACTCCGCTGCAGGTATATGCCTCGCATTGCAGATGCATATACAGCTCACAATTCTAAACCGTGCTAAACAACCCCCAGCCGCAAGCATGCGTGTAGAGATGAGTCGTCCTGCTGGGCCGGTCCAAGGAGGAGCACGGTGTTGCCCCGTTGCCACGGTGTTGTGCCGTTGCCATGGCGGCCGTCTCCCGGGAAACAATCCCAGTCTTTCACGTCGTTGGACAGTGCAACGGGGAGCCCTAGACAGCTGGCAGTCTCTCGCACCTTGCAGAGTGGCTCGCCAAACCTTTTGGGGCCGCATCCAGTAGGAGAGTTAAGGTTTCGTTGCAAAGCGCTGGCGACAGCGAGGCCGCGGTCGCGGCGGAAGTCTGCGCCGACGGTTGCCCTGGGGGAGCGGCGAAGATGACCTGTCACAGCGACCCAAAGACCCAAGCTGGACGGTTTCGGCAGGAGCAGGAGACCGCGCGCTCAATATAGCTGAGACCACAACTTTTGCTCTGGGAAAACTGCGCTGACAGTCCAGAGACATAGCTACAGCCGCCGTTTCACATGCCGCCGTTTCACATGCCGCGATCAATAGCGGCTTTGTCGTTGTAGCTTTGTGTTTGTGTTTGTGTCTGAAACGTGACTGTCGGTGGCGGCCGGCAAGTGTTCTCTAGCGCGATGTCTGTGTACCCCCAGTCGCTCTCCCGGTTCGAACTGGTTTGATTAGCCTACGTTCCGTTCGGTTGACAGCGCGCGCTTGCTGGCCTAGCCTGGGTCTCCCGAAGAAAGCGCCTCGTCAAAAATGGAAGAGGCGCTGACTTTAAAGGGAAATTGTTCTTTTGTACCGCCAGGCAGCGAACCGGGCTCACTGCCGTTGCACACTGTTTCTTTAAGGATGCAACTGCGATGGTGGTGGCAGGGGGAGGAATGCGCTTGTTGTATCGGCATTCGTAGTTAGAACGAGCACGATGAATACGTCCATACACAGCGTTTAATGAACGAAACAAAATCAGAATATGGATCAGTTCGGAAAGTTTCTTGTTGTGACCGTTTGATCTGGCTTCGTATCATGCAAAGGCGGGCGCTGTGTTGGCAGGCCAAATGGTCTCTGTGTGGGCTTTCGCCTGCTGCCTCTGCCTACACTATGGGCATTTTATTTTAGGGCTCTGTAGTCGTCGTAGCAACGTCTGCACAGCGTTCCCTCTGCTCTCGCACGGGAGCAGTCTGGGCCCCCTCGAAGGATTGGTACGCCGTATTTTATGTCCGCAGGGTCTCAGATCCGAGGCCGGTCTCCTCAGCATCCCTCAGAACGCTTTTCCGGCGTCACTAGTGAACGCAGTCTATAGGTAGCTGGCCCTTGTGTTTCTCGCATCTCTACAGCAAACTGTGAACTGCTATGGCAATGTCTGCATGGGCACGAGTCACAACATGTCCTTGTTATACAATATGTGTATGTTGGGCATTGACGGCCTCGCGCACCAGGTGCCACTTTTTCGGCCAGAAATTCCTCTCAAATGGCATTCTTTTTGCTCCTCGCGGCGCTGTCCTCCTCTGCTGGCGCTTAATGTTATTATTCAAACGCGAACAAAAGACTTCTAAATCGACAAACTATTGCAGGAGCCAAGGCACCAGGAAGTGAAATACAGCCCTTCTGCTACCTTTGGTCAGGACCGTTGACGTTGTTTAGACAGAGCCTCAGATAGTCCACTATCAATAACTCCAGACAAACCCCGAGAGCTCCTCAAAAGCAGGCGCGAATTGCCAGCAAAGCCAGCAAAACAAGCTTGCAGTATCGCAAGCTCATAACAGAGAGGCCCCAGACAGCAGCCAAAGTCAGGCGCAAACCCTTTGCGAGATAGATTTTCCCTCTTTGGAGGATACTGGTGTTGGCACACTACACCATCAAATGAGCAATGCCATACAAATCAACGGCTCGGGAGGCTCTCCTCAACCGGCCTCTTCCTTCTCGTAAATTCGCCGCTGGTTTAGATTGCATTGTCGAGAATGTTAACGCGCGATCTCACCTCACCTCGCAGGATTTCGCAGCACACCTCGTGAATTCCTCCTAGCACTCCGTGGCCGCGATAGAAAAACAGAAGCAGTACCACGAATTTTGGCGCAGCGCAAGACTGCAAAGCTGACTGACTGAAAAGCGGACCACCGAGACCAGATGGTGCAAGGGTCCAATATAGCAAAACATAAGTAGTGCCTCCCCAACGAAGGCTAGCACATTACCGCAATTTTATTCCACACTGCTCAATAGTAGACAAAACCTTCATATTGCTGCACATAGATTACAAGACCATAAACATAGGTCGTTGAAGGGACGAGAAACTAGAAAAAAATAGTCACATTTCTAATCATTGTCTCAAGAACCATCTAGTTGATCCGCCGGCTTTCGCAACTAGAATCATTCTTTTACTAGCAGAAACGCTGCTGCTGCCTAACACTAATTAATCTCCGATGGGCGTCTCCATATTCGGTTTTATATCGCTAACAGTGCTCTCGATAGCCGCAGCAGTATTCACCTACATCTTTGGTGTTTCTCCTCTATATTTAAAGCCTTTCAAACAAAACCTTGATGCTAGTCATAACAATAACAACAGCAACGCCGCCAACGTCGCCACTATAGACTACAATTCCTGGCTTAGAAAGTTTTCTCTGTTGAGTAACGGCGTCCTTGTGAGTGTCGCCATTGTGTTGATCATTCCTGAGGGAGTCAACGCCCTTTATCAAAGCACCCTATACAATCAAAACAAAGCAGAAAACAGCAACAGCGATGAGTCTTTCTTGTTTGAGCTCAATTCCACCGTGGTAGGGCTCTCGATCCTTTCCGGGTTCGTGTTCATGTACTTTATCGACAAGTATAAGATATTGAGCGCGAAGCCGCCAGACCTTGAAAGCAACAGTGACAACCCCAGTCTTAATGCCCAGGAAGAAGAGAAAATTCGCGACTCGCTATCAACAGTGACAATAGACACAGGGGCCACAAACGGCCCATACAACAGCGTAGACAGCCAGCAATTCCCAACCGACTCCAATCCTAATACGAGCACCACAACCACCGCCACTAACCCTTGGGACTCCTTCATCGGCAAGTTTAAGATCACTGCCAGGGCATCTTTGAAAAGTTTCCGCTCCACCTGGAAAAACTTTCACAAGTTAATTTTGAAAGAGACCCTCCTTATCGGCTTACTCTTCCATTCGCTTTCCGACGGCATTGCCTTTGGCTCCTCAATCCTCACCACTAGCTCCCGCTTCAAGCTTGTTGTCTTTATCTCTATTATCATCCACAAGTTCCCTACCGCATTCGCCTTGGGTTGCGTGCTCGTGAACAAGTACAATGAAAAATATGTCTTCCCGGCCAACTCGTCTCAAACCGTCAAGACCAACGTGAATCACGTCATCCGCTTGGAAATCTTTATCTTCGCTATCTCTTCCTCCGTTGCCGCTATTGCAACTTATTTGCTCGTGGGGCTCTTAATCCACGATATCAAATACTTCACCGCCGCATTGCTCTTGTTCAGCGGCGGCACTTTCCTTTATGTGGCGGTGCACATCCTCAACAATGACTCTGACCATGGACATGGACGGGAATATGCTGACGTGGAGGAAGTCCGCGTGAAGGAACAGAGAGAGCACGTTGCTGTCACGTTGATCGGAATGGTTATTCCTATCTTCTTTTCATTTTTTAAGGACTAGGATGTCTCGTATTATATATTAAAACTTTCAGAGTGCACTTTTTTTTCTTTTGAAGCTGCATTAATTTTACGAACAATATGTACATCTGTTTCATTAAATGTATACTTTCGAATATGGAGTTTTTAAATGAGCTTTACAGCTTCTTTGTAGTCCTTATGGCTTCTTGCGTAGGCGTTAACGTATTCTCTTATCAGAATGTATGCTACCAGGGCCATCTGTATATTGTTCGTATTATATAAACCATAAAGCTCTATGATCATGTAGCCACTATTTCAACGTTCAGAATCTTCACCACAAACCAATCACAAACATAACTACAACAATATCAATTACCTGAACTGGCAAGAGTATCAAGGACAAGTGCAAACATCACAAGCTTGCGTGAAATTGTACCGTAGCTAAATAAAAAAAGAATGAAAATCACAAATATAAGAAAAATTGAAAAATGAAAATCAAAGAATGGAACAAAAAGAAAGATTAAAAAAATAAAAGAAATCGAAAACCAAAATCAACCTTGACTGTTAACAGCTAATTCCATAATCAATCTAGTTGCCAAATGCAAGAATGGATACGCGGAGTAGCTGGACAACTGGTCATTCTGTTCAAACTCCAAATTTTCGTTCACCGAGGACTCCCAGCCGTCAAACTTAAAGTCTACGAGGTAGTTGTTAGCCTCCAACTGAAATAACTGGATCTGCATCTTCATTAAGTCTGGTGTGAGATCCGAGTTTGAAGTAGCGTCGCCCTTGGAGTCGTCTTTCATTACAACGTCGTCTTGGGAGCCGGTTTTTGGTTGAATGCTGTCCGTAGTAGCACTAGCTCTGCTGAAAGTGTAGGTACCGCCCAATCCATCATCCTCTTCTTCTTGGTTCTTGCGCTTATTACCGTCTTCTTTCAACAACAAACCGAACTTCCATCTGACTCTGATTATCCAGAGTTCCTCTTCCGTAGGCTTGCACCATTGGGCGCCCAAGTTCTTCAAGGCCCTATAAATCTCGCCCATAACATCCAAGGGATACGATTTAGATCTGATACCGAAATGCCATCTAATCTTGGACTTTTTGGTGGAGACTGAGGGAATACGCTTGGCAATGTCCGGGTCCTGCGACATCATGAAGGCGCGATGGTACTGTGGGATTGAGGTTGGCAAGATGGAGATAGTAGAGTTGACGGCTGGGTTGATTTGATCCGCAGACGCCGAGAGGTCGTAGGCAATGTTTTTGGAAGAGCCATTGACGTTGCCGCCAGCGACGTTGTTATTGAGGTTGCTAAACTGGGGGACGGAAGCGCCAGGGCTCCCACCCATAATGTTATCGTTGTTGATGTTATTCTTGATATTGTTATTGTTATTGATGTTGACATTGTTGTTATTGCTACGATTGTTCTCAGTGTTGGCCCACGTCGGAGGCAAGTTGTATAGCACGGTGTCAATGTGGCTATTCTGGTCCTTGGTGTTGTTATGGTACTTTTTGTTTTCCAAGAGCAATTCGTAGGCATTGATAATCTCATTGTTGGCGACATTGGCGCTATTGTCAATGTATCTCTGTTTCAAGATATCGTAAACCTCCTCGGAGTTGTAGCCCATAATGGTGACCAAGTTTTGGGCCACTTCCTTGTCAACCTTGCCAGACTTGTCGGCGGACTCGCTATCAGTCTTACTAGGAACGGCAGCTTCTGCCTTCAAGTACTCTGGGAAGTCTTCCTTGAACCATTCTTTCTCCATAACCTGGTCAATGGTTATTCTGTTTAATGGGTCAACAATCAACATCTTTTGAATAATATCTTTAGCCCCGGCAGACAAGAATGGGGGAATGGTGAAGACACCGCTACTGATCTTTTTAAACAAGGCAGGGATAAAGTCGTCGTCGAACGGCAATCTGCCGCAAAGCATCACGTACAAGATGACGCCGCAGGACCACACGTCAACCTCGCTACCAGCATAGAGCTTGCCACTAATGACCTCAGGGGCAGCATAGTTTGGGGAGCCGCATGAAGTCTTCAAAAAGTTACCGTCGGTCATCAAATTCGAAAGACCAAAGTCGGCGATCTTGATGTTCAAATTCTCGTCGAGCAACAAGTTTTCCGGCTTCAAGTCACGGTGGACAATCTTGTGGCGGTGGCAGTACTGGACGGCGCAGATCATTTGCACAAAGAAACGCCTGGCCTCCTTCTCGGGCATTCTGCCCTTTTGGACAATGTACTCAAAGAGCTCCTTGCCGGCAAACTCCATGACCATGATGATCTCGTCCTTGGACTTGATAACGTCGTACAACTTGATAATGTGCGGGTGTCTGAGTAATCGCAAGTAGGAGATCTCACGCTCGATTCTTCCCTGCATGTCGGACTTGGCCAAGGTCTTGCGGTTAATAATCTTAAGGGCGACCCTCTGACCGGTGCCCAAGTGGAAGGCGAGCTTGACCTTGCCGAAGGAGCCCTCGCCCAAGGTCTTGATGATCTGGTAGCGGCCGATTCTGTTATGGGGGTTCATCTGCCTGAGGATGTTGGGGTCGATCCAGGAGACGTTGAAGGACATCTGGGAGCCTTGTTGGCCGTGGGCCTGGGGCTGTTGATGTTGTTGCTGCTGCGGCATGGTGATGGCGGATTTGTTGCAGGAGGCGGCTGCCGGGGAAGGAGCTAGCTAGTGGTGGGGTACCTGGAAGATAGACCTGATAAAAAGTGAGTGTTTTATTTTTAAATAAGCGCTGTGCTGGAGAGCGATGTTTCTGGCAAAAGGGCTGTGTCTTGCGGCAGCTGGTATGTGTGTCGAGCCTTGCAAACGCCATCTTTTCCGTCTTTTTCTGTCTTTTTTGTCTTTTTCGTTCCTGTTGTGGCGAGAGGTGCTCTCGGCCCCCACCGGCGCCAGCCCCGTGGGCCCATGCACTCCAGAGCGCACAGGAGCCCTTTGAATAGCGAAAAGGCGGTGCGTTTAGTACTGAGATATCACTAGCATGATACGCATCTTCGCACCATACTCGCATATTCATACTTAATAGGCATGTGACAAAATGGTTGTGTGCACTACGCTAGATCGGGGGTGCGCACAGGGCGCTGGACATATATACATACACAGATTTCTTCTATCGTAAGAGGTACGTTTTTTATCGTATGGCTATTTTCATGATCGTACGGGTGACATATGGTCCCAAGTGGGTCATCGGCAGAATTTCAGACATTTTTACCATCATGGAAACCCTATCATCGCACCCTTATATTTTTCTATGCAAAAAAGAAGTCGCGTTTTTTCTTTCGCACCTCAACTTCATATGCTTTCCTTTACGTAGAAATATTGGTACATACCTTGAAGTATTTCTTCATCTTTTGTGCCAAATTTTAACTTATATTTTATTTTCTCTCTTCCAAAATCTAATCTTGGTATTTATCTGAATATTAATGCATATATTGTTAAAAATGTACTACGCTTATAACGAGGATTTGAGAGTTTTCTCAAGTACTTACAACTCTGATTTTAAAGGGTTGTTTAAATATTTTAGCCGCGACAGCACTGAATTTTAGATTTTCATTTATGTCGGGGTATTCTACAGGACTATGCTTTTGCCTTGAAAGTTTATCAGAAGTATTTTGATTCTTTATCTCAATGCTGTAGCAGAGTGCCATGTATGGTTGGCGTATGCTGTGTCACCTGCGTTTCGGGCGAAAATTGGCTCTCGCCGACAGCATAAACCCCCAGACCTGCCTTTGGGAAGCCTCTTGCTTTGATGCTCTCGAGGATGATGCTTGCCCGGACGCTATCACAGGGAGGGTTGTATCAAGAGTTCGGCCAAGCTAGTGGCCGGTGCAACTAAGATACTTGCAAAAAAGACAAACGCTCGTAGTTTGAGCTTGGCCTTCCACAGTTGCCTGTTTATATCCGCGGTGTCCGCGCTCGCCTGCTCTGCTGCTTTGTACACAGCGTCAGCTGGCCTTCGGGTGCGCTGAGCGAGTCCTATGCTCCTGGGGACGGCAGATCTGAGACCGCGCGGATCATTCCTGCCGGGCGCCGCCGTGCCAGCTGTTCACTAAGCTCAGGCAGGGCGAGTATATATACGGCAGCGCCCGTCTGCTGAAAAACTCTGGTCTTTGGCGGTCTGCTGAAGTTTCGGCAAGCATTTTCCAATATCCCACGGTAAGCGTTTTCCAGCATGTCTGCCATCGTTCCCACCACGCAGACCGCCCTTGTGGTCAAGAACAAGGGACCCGACTACAGGCTCGTCCTCGACACACGCTACCCGGTGCCGGTGCCCGCTGCCGACGAGCTCCTCGTGAAGCTCCGGGCTACCGGCGTGTGCCACACTGACTATTCGATGGTCACCAACCACTGGACCGGCTTTGAGATGCAGCACGATGTTGCCGGCCATGAGGGTGTCGGCGTAGTGGTCGGCCACGGGACCGGAGCCGACCAGCAGCGGTATCCACTTGGCACCCGGGTCGGCGTCACCTTGATCAAGAATGTCTGTCACCAGTGCGAAAGCTGTCTTACCCCCGGGGGAGAGACTCAGTGCGACAACGTCCAGCTCCTCACGCTTGCGGCGAACGGGTGCTTCCAGCAGTACACGACTGTCAGCGCCAACTATGCGGTGCCGATCCCGGCAGCGTTGCCCGACAAGTATGCCGGCCCGCTCTTGTGCGGCGGTGTCACCGCCTACAAGGGCCTCAAGAAGGCCGGTCTCCAGGCCGGCGAGTACGTCGCGGTGATGGGCGGCGCCGGGGGCGCTGGCTCGATGGCCGTCTTCTTTGCGCGTTGCTTGGGCCTCCGGGCCATCGCCATCGATTTGGGTGCGGACAAGCGCCAGTCATGCTTGGACAATGGCGCCGAGCACTACGTCGACGCCCTCGCGACCCCGGACATCGGCGCCGAGGTCCACCGCCTTACCGGCCGCGGCGCCCACGCCGTTGTCGTGTTCCCGCCGAGCATCCAGGCCTATAATCAGTCCTTCACTGTGTTGGGCAAGCGCGGCGTCGTCGTGTGCATCGGCATGTCCAACGTGACTGACCTCATGGCGTTCCCGCCAGCCGCCGCCATCTTCAATGACATCAAGATCATCGGCTCCATGATCGGCACCCGTAAGGACACTATGGACGCTCTCAACCTTGCCGCTCGCCACAAGATCAGCTTCCCCGTAACAGAGTATCCAATGGAGGCCTGTCCCGAGATCTTGCGGATGTTGGGCGCGGGCAAGGTCATCGGCAGAGCAGTGCTCAGGTTTGACCAGAGCTCTCCACAAAAGCCGGCCTTGTAGGCGGAAGGCATGTCAGCGATGTCACGAGCATGATATGTGTCACCACACCGTACTCACATTGCGATGCAGGAAGGCTTGCTGCTGCCTAAAGAGGTTGGGTCCTACGTAAAAGATACATCTGCATCCAGATCACAAGTCAAGAATAACACAGCCGCATTTTTTGCCTATAAATATGTGCTTAAAGCGCTCCATCTCATCTTATTTTGTATAGTTTAATATAACCAAGGCAGCTGTCTTCGATACACGCACTCGACAAGTAAGCGCTAGCCGCATGCCTGCTTACATCGCTGTGCGGAAACAGCCGCTTCGCACTACAGATCCTAGCGACACCGCAAATGGCATTTTATTTCCTCGGCCACCTAGCTTGGCGGCTCGGCTAGTTTCCCTCGCGGTAAAGGTGGAACGGCGAGGCCTGGTTAGTGGCAAACACCAACGACTCCGCAACCACGGTGTTTTGCTTTCTCGACGTGTAGAACACAATCAACTCCGCAATATCATCTGCGTACAACGGCTCCGTGCCCTCATACACCTTCTTCGCCTTGTTCTTGTCGCCGTAGAATCTCACGTCTGAGAACTCGGTCTCCACGTTGCCCGGCTGAATCTCAATCACCCTGATCTTGGTGCTAATAAGCTCCTTGCGCAACGCACTGGTAAAGGCCCGCAACGCGTGCTTGGTGGCACAGTAGATGGAGCCGCCCGGGTACGGCTCGCGCCCGGCCACAGAACCTAACTGCACAATGTCCCCGCTGTTCTTCTTCTTGAAGAGCGGCAAGAGGCGCTGTACAATGTAGATATTCCCGCGGACATTCGTGTTGAACATAGCGTCAATGTCTTCCTGCTTGATCTCGCCCACCTTGTCGACGCCCCGCGCGAGCCCGGCGTTGTTGATAAGCACGTCAATGTCCGCGAACTCCTCCGGCAACTCCTTGAAGAAGCGCTCAATGTCCGCAATCTCTGACACGTCCAACTTGCCAGTGTAGACCTGGATGTCCGGGAACTCGCCCTTCAACTTTGCAGCCACCTCGGCCAACTTGGACTCTCTTCTGGCGGCTAATACCAACTTCACGTTGCCCTTGGCGGCGGCAGCGTACTCCAATGCAGTGGCTTCTCCAATGCCCGCAGAGGCGCCAGTAATCAACTGGAAAAGCGTGTTAGTAATTTAGTTCCTCCATTGCTCTTGCTCTTTTCTTCCCTTGTTCTTTCATCCTTTTTTTGCTCTCCGACATACAATCGTCTTGCCGGCCAAACGGTCAGCGGCTTTAGATCCAAAGGACATGATAATTAGTGTTGAATTGTGTATATAGTTTATTGACAATGGGTAAAAGACTACAAAAAGAAAGCAGCGCAAAGAAAGCGGTGCAAAGAACAAGGCCACCGTGCCACCTTATATACCCTCTGGGTCTTCTTCCTCGCTGCCCACGGGAAGCGAAGTGCGCGCCCCCGTGTGGCACGCGCTACCCTGTGTGATACAGCGTATCCCATATGTCCTATGCGTTCTCTCCGCCCAACATCCTCAATTTGCCCTGACCATGGCCGTGATAATGACTCTTTCTCCCCTACCACAAGAGTTCCTCCTCAAAGTAGTCCACCTTCTGGCCTGTTCCACCCATTTCATCCGTCCTGGCAGACGACGTCTTCAACCACTTACCCGCAGCCGCCCGCGCGTCGCGGTTCATGGCGTCAGGGCCACATGCAATGATCGCGGTGTGGCCCACGTGCCTCTCGACCTGCTTCACCAGCTGCTGCTTGATCTCCGGCCGTCTCCCCAGCACCACTCGCACTCCCGCCACCTCGTTGTCCACGAGTCGCCGCACCCGCCGCGACACCGGCTTATCGCCATCCTCATCGACATATCCGCTTGTCTTTTCTCCTCGTCTCTCCCGCGTGATGTACACCTTGAGGTTGATCTCGGGCGTCGCCGCCATCGACTCAATCTCCGACAGACACACCTCCAACGTCTTCACCGTCGGCGTCACCCATACCACCGTGATATGATGCTCGTCCTCGCTGTAGTCGCCCCTCAGCACGTCCGCGCGGTACTGCCGCGCTAGATCAACCGCTAGTGTGTATACTATCGTAAGGCCTACTCCGGCCGCCACAAACACCGCATTCTGGTAGTTTCTGAACGCAATCGGGGTCCCGTATGGCCCTTCCACCAGCACCGGAATACGTGCTATTTTATTCTCCTGGCTCGCAATGTAGTTGGCAATCTGTCTAGTGATTCCTTGCTTCACTCGGATCACCATGTTCAGCTGGTCCACCGTCTCCTTGCTCGATGACTCAATCAGCGTGAATGGATGCGACTGCCAAAACACCGTTGGCCTCAAAAAGTAGAGAAAAACATAACAGCCAGGAAAGTCTCTCCACCAGCCAGAGTGACTGATTGTCACTCTTATCGAGTGCACCTGTGGTGGTCTTGTCTCACGGTAAATTGTTCTCTCAATTTGTGCAACATTCTCATTCATGGCCTTCTGGTCATCATCTTTCACGTCGGCGGAATTTTCTATTGGCCTCAACTTTTCCTTATAGCTTATCGATGGCACTTCTGCTCCCATTTCTGCTGCTCCTCCTCTTTCTCCTTTTATCTCCCCTCTCACTTCCTCTTCTGGAACCTCCATAATGGCCTCGCAAGTAGCCATGACAACTCCTCCAGAGACGATCACTTTCCCCAATCGTACCGCATGGTCAAACGCCCAAATCGCCACGGTTGCGTACACAAACTCCATCCATCCCAACGTTTTGCAATGGTTCCAAACTCCCACTACAAAAAGTATTGCCAAAAGCTGATGGCAGATTTTGAACGTTTCATACATAAACTTGCGAATGGGTCTGAAAGACAAAATCACAGCAATCCCGCTCCCTATGGTTGCTGTGTTAGCCCATCTCCATTTCTCAAGCGCCCAGCGACTCTTGTAATCATTGTTCTGTCTACTATACCCCACATAACACAGCCCGTGTATCACTATCAAGATCCATACAAATCTAGATATCCACCGGTGGTAAATGTTAAATGTCCGGTACGACCAGCCAGTGATAAACATTAACACATTGTTTCTGCCGGCAAATAAAAACATCAGCGGCAGCTGAGTAATGGCAATTATGCCTGCTCTGTCCGCAATGTAAACCAAAGCCCCACAAGACCTGTAACGGAACAACGTATTTGGATAGGCAATATTGTAATCCACAAGGCAGAAAACTAGTATGATAAAAAAATAGCCGCCAATGACTATGGAGTCTAGCCTGGTAGGAAACGTTCTCACCAGGATCGAAGTCCATTGGCCTAATCTTGTTTTCCGTCTTTTGTTTGTGTTTCTCGAAAGCAGCTGGGGAATCGTCAAATGCTTTTGAATCCACTTAGAAAATCGGCCATTAAAGCCCATTTTTATCGACGGCATACACCAAACGCCCATGTTGTTGATCATTCCGATTATCACGATAATTCCCCAAAATCCAAGGCACGCGATGCCAAAAAAAGAGGCGAGCAGCCTGTGCCTCATCAAGTTATTTATCGAGGCGATTGAAACTTTATAAAGTTCTCTGTTTGGCAGCACCGGGTTTCTCAAAACTTTTGCTGCGGACGCATCATCAACGCTTATCAGGTGCTTTGTTGCATTGCTAAATATCGATACCAAATCAACAAACTTATAAGTTTGCCTTGCTTGTAGCTTGCAAATTTCCATGGCGTAGTGGTAGGAGCTGGTGACAGTATCGGCGGTCTCTGCTTGGTCGTCAATGCACACTAAGACGGTCCCAAGAAATGATGGATCACGGCATCGGCAACTGTAATCCAAGTCAAGACCCTCACAGTCAAAAGGGTAAAGTGTCAGATTGTTGGCAACGTAAACGCAGGCTGCTCCGATTGAATTGTCCCTTGTTAAACCGAGACATGATACTCCTCTCAATAGGACACAGGAAACGATAATGGAAGCTTTTGCTCTCATAGTTCACAAGTGCCGAAAAGATGTAGTTTCAGTTTAAAAACATTTTCCTATTTTACTGAATGCTTCAAGCTGTTGGATTTCTTGATTTTGGTCGACCTCATCTGCTTTTTTTTGTGGTTGATACCAGCTGCATACCCATTACCCCTGCATGTCGTACGATTATTTTTTTAACATGTAAGCAGCTACAACAAAGTCCAGTCCGGCCAATCAGCTCTATTATACAGAAATAATGCTAGGAATGTCATCCTATTAATGTCATAAAAATATAAAGTTTTAGGTGTCATAACAATGCGAGAGGGGAAATATTAAAAGTCCACAAAAGCGAATGGAATAAAATATGTAATAAAAGCATGGATATTATCAATGCAAAAATCTATATTATTTAAAAAAATAAGTGAAAGAAGATATAATATTATTTCAAAAAAGGCTTTGGCCTCTAGCTCAAAATCAAGCCTTTTGATCTGGAGCTAGTTTGAACACACTAGTCAGTTCACTCTTTGGATCTTGGCTTTTCTAGGAGGTTCATTCGTTCCTGACCAGTTCCTTTTTGCCCTAATTTCTGTGCTGGAACTTGAAATAGCATTATAGCAGCTTTCAGGAGCAGTGTTCGTGGAATTAAAATCGGAAGAGTTATTTCCGACTGAGTTTTGAAAGCCGTCCGAAGTGCTAATTTGGCTAATGAAGCTATCAATAAAATCCAAACTTTTGCCATCGCTATTCAATAAGCCAGCGGTCGAGTCAAAGTTCCCCCCTTCTTGACCATTTGTGAACACTTTATTATCATTGGACTCTTGGTTTGGGAAACTGTTAGAGCAAAAGTTGAAATAATCATTAAAATAGTAGGTCTCTTCTGACAAATTGATACTTCTTGGGTCAAAAAATGAAAAGTCATTGTACGGTTGTGACACATTATTTTGTGCATTTGGCAAACTCAAGCCTTCAGTGTCTGTGACATTTTGCTTTTCAGCTTGGTGGGTTTCAGGAAGGCTAATCTTACTGGAACTTTCGTGATCCTCAACCTTAATGTTAGGAATAGGTTGCAATCTGCGAGGTTCGGTGCTAGCCCCCATGCTGTCGGACACAATACTGCTAGGTGCAGATATTGTAGCATAATTGTAACTAAGGTTTGGTGTAGGGCTGGGACTGGAAGCAATAGCAAGTGGGGAGCTCACGGATGGTGAATAAGCGTTGAAGTGAGAGTTACTGGCAAGGTAGTGCAGAGCTCTTGATTTTCCTGTTCTTTGGTCATCTTTATAGATGTTCGAGCCCGATAATTGGGCCAAAGGTGTTGAAGTTGCACCTAAAGGGGTGAATGGTCTCTTTGGAGGCTTTAAAGTGCTTGGTCTTTTAGGAGTCTCTGGTCTCATGGGCTTTGCCTCTCGTTGAGGTGACGAGACTTGGGAGGAACCGGCACTATCTGGCTTGGAAGCAGGCTGCTTGAATTTGTCAAAATCGCTGACGACGAGTTTTGGCTCGTGGGAATAATGGTTTTTAAAGAGCTCTTCATGATGTGACAAGTAATACACCTCATTCAAGAGCAGTAACCTTTCTGGATTTAACGCAGAGATATAGGATGATTCACAAGCTTTTAATTTTGATGCAGTGGTTGGGAATTTGGAAAAGGTATCCCCCTTGGCCTTGTTAAACTTCAGTAAGCCGGTTCTCATTAAACTTGTTAACAACTTAATTCTTTCTTCTTTTTTTATGTGATCGGGTTCTTTGTGAACAACATCCTGTGGCCACCATGGAGGGCGAGACTGGTTACCATTTTTGTAAGGATAAGTTGACTGCTTCAAAGGTTCAAGCTCTCTAATCCAGCATTTTGCTATCGACTTACAGCTTACCTGTTGGATTTCCATAAAGAGTCTGTGGTACTGATCGATAACCAGCTGTTCATCTCTTAAATCAATCGATTTCACAAATGGCGGCTGACAGTGATGCAGAAAGTTGCATTCCTTAGATTGAATCTTGTCCAAAGATTGTAAAGCATGTAAGGATTTTTCTGTTAACGTGTTTGAAAAGGGTTCTAACTTAGCTGAGCTCCAAGTAGCTTGAGCCCCATCTGGTGCCTGACAAAAAAGTAAAAATTCAAAGCCGGCACAATTCTTTATTGGCGCAAGCACTCGTTGTAGGTACTCGAATGACATCAGTAAAAGGGACCAAAAGTAATGCACAGTGTATACTATTTCAAGCTCTTTGGCGTTGAAAAATAAACTGGGTGAAGCGAAAAAAATAAATTAGTTTGTGATGAAGCGAACGAATGGGTTAAATTGTTGATTTAAGCGAGAGGATTGACGTTCTAAATTTAAAATTCTTACGTTACCAATCAGTAAACAAAAAGAGAGGAAGCCAGGGCCTTTATAGGCACATTGAGCAACACACAAAGTTAATGGACATACTTAAGAAAAGAAGGATGGAAGGCTCTTTGGGAAAGCTACAATCTATTTTAAGTGACTCGTGACATGGCATTTATTCGCAGCTTGTGAAGTTCGATTATTTTCAGCAAGAGTTAAGGGGTAAAAGTTTGGATGTAGGTAGCCGATAGCGTGTAAAGCTTCAAAACGGGAAATAACACCTTGCATGATGATCTGTACCGTTGTGATGTAGAGGCGCTGAGAAAAGAGCAGCACAGAAGAAGGACGTTTGTGCAAGACATGTTGAGAATGTGTTTGAGATGTGCATGCAAGATTCGGTGTGTCAATGCGCTTGCAAAACTACAGACTCGGGCGCAAAACTTATAAGTAGACTAACCCTGATGCTCCCATGGGAAAGGTATACGGAGCAGATCAGGCTCCGGAGCTGGCAAGCCTCTGTGCTTCTGTTATCACAATCTGTGCGCGATGAGGCAAAAAGCATGATTTTAGGAGCTTAACAGGACACTATCTGGTTACCAAGTTGTGCATAGCGTTAAAACCCCATTAAAACAAGAAATCATTAAGCATATCATATGATTATACCAATTTCTTTTTGACATCAATAAAAACTAAGGCCCAAATTAGTTTCCTTTAACACAGGAGATGCCGAAAAGATATTGGAATATAACTATTATCTGCTAGCGCTATTTTCATTACAGGGTAATAGTCATTCGCTATCAATAAATCAGCAAATAGTAGCGAAGGATAAGCTCCAGGATGGCACAAACAATGACGATGGGCAGGGCCGGATCTGGCAATGATGTAGATACCGCTCTAGAATTATTCGAAGCAGGCATCGCCAAAGAGCACATTGGAAAGATGAGCGATGCTGTTCAATTTTACAGACAAGCCTTCAAGATAAACGACAAGGTTGACAAAGTTTACAGAGAAAAACACTTTTCCAAAAAGCCTCATCCATCTCATGGCACAGAAGAGTTAGTTCAAGAAATGAATTCATTGACATTAAAGGATGGAAAGGCCAGCCACGACAAGGACAAAGAGATTTTCGCGAATGATGATAAAGACAAGTTTTGTGCATTGTTGGAATACTTCACTGATGACGTCTTGATCCATGTGCTCAAATACTTGGCGGCGATCGATGCGCCTAGCTGGGTGAGCCTGTCCTTAACATGCAAAAGACTTGCTCATCTCGGATTCGGCTCATCATCTTTGTGGGAAAGTATATCACTAGATACATACAGAGCTCTGTATCCTTACTTGAGCGCCAAGGATATTGACCATCAAGCAATGACAAAATACAATGGCTGGAAGGACATGTATTTCAAGAAGCCTTTCGTCAAATTTGGAGGCATTTACATCAGCACCTGCACATATCTTAGAGAGGGAAATGCCACGGACTCTGTATCGTGGTCAAACCCGATTCACATGATTACTTACTATCGCTATGTACGATTTTTCAAATCAGGAAAGTGCCTCAGACTACTCACAGTTAGTGAGCCACCAGAGGTGGTGCCTAAGTTTACCAAAGAGTGGAAGAGCAATGGCTTGAAAGATGTTTACAATGGTTTTTGGTCTTTAGACGAGGACGGGAAATTAACAATAGAAGGAGAAGGTGTGATTCCAAATTACCAGTTCACACAAGAATTCCAGATTAACACTTATGGGCGCCGCAAGCATAATCAATTGAAATGGATTCGCTCTTTCTGTATCAGTGATGAAAATGTTCAATCAAATTTTCTGTTGCGTAACGAAAAATGGTTTACCTTTTCGAGAGTGAAAAGCTATCGTATTGAATAAATTGAAACGAAAGCAAAATACCCTGTCATAATGCATAAACTTTATATATTGCAGGCTTATTTGCATCTAAACATGAGCTGTCTTGTAAGAATTCGCTGAATATTTGACGTGTTTTGGCGGTATTGATTAGCTCAGCCGGAAGCGCGGCTCGGAGAACAAAAAAAAGTGTACTGGAAGCCCTGCGGCTCAGTGCGATGACTAGTAAACTGAACTCATTCCGATGCTGCTTCTGATAGGTACGTGGTATTGCCACATTTCAACTCCGCAAAACCCAAAATATTGGGAGACATACGCACCATCTGACCAAAATAAATCCAACAGGCTACTTTTTGATCGATCAATTGTCAAGTGCATCTAAAACCTTTACCTGTAACGATAATGTATATAATATAGGTCCTCAGGAAATGTCAATACAGCTACCCATAACACAAGATGATCTTCAGCATGCGAGATACCGTAATGTCATTGTTTTAGTCAAGGCATTCGCTGTGAAGGCAAAAGGTACAGCAGCCGCTGTTTTGGAGCCACTTTACATGCTATTACAGGCTGTTAACCGAAGACTTTCCAAAATTTTGATAATGAAGATTCCTTTGATGTATTTGATCAACATCCTTCTTTTTGTGTTTTTGCTCGCGAACTTCATCCCGAAATACTCAACTTTATATGCGAAGAACAGATTTACGACAACATTGATATCTAACCTACTCTTGTTTGGCTTGGCCGATTCCCTTGCTCAAACGTTGACAAAACTCTTCGCCTCTGCGTCCACTTCAACATCGATGAGTCTAGATGGTCCAGTGCCAGTTATTAATTCCACTGTACCTGAATCTGTTATGCGGGACGCCTATTTTGACGAGCCACAAGAAGGAGGATTTCTAATATTCGCTGACTATGGTGATGAGGATGAAGGCCTAGAAGGCGAATTGGACAATCATAGCATTTTGAGTTCAGCCAGTTCTGTTTACGCGAGAGCTCATGTCGTAATATTCGATTATCCCCGACTTGCTGGGTTTATGCTTTGGGGCTTTTTCATCTCCTTTTTCCAATTTACATGGTACATTATTCTCAACGACTTATACGTTGATGATCCAAAATTTGTGACTGTTTTAGAACGTGTTCTCGCAGATCAACTATTTTATTCGCCCATTTCTCTAGCCGGCTTTTTCTATTACTCAAGTACGGTTTTGGAAGGAGGAGACAAGTACACATTCGAAAAAAAGATCAAAAAAGTTTACCTCAGCACTTTAGCCGCCAATTATTCCCTTTGGCCAGCTATTCAGTTTATAAACTTCTTGATAATGCCGAAGCAATATCAGGTTCCATTTAGTAGTTCTGTTGGGGTGCTATGGAACTGCTTTCTCAGTATAAGAAACGCGCAGTCGAAATAAAATTTTTTATAATTATAGTGCAAAATGTTGCCAAAAAACGTTTTCACATAAACCTTACTAAATATAAAGTATTACAAAAAGAAGAATCATCATGAATTTGCAGATTATAAGCCTAAAAGGTCATCTAGGACCTTTTCGTCTTCTTGTTTACTGGTATTTTTAACCGCAAGTCGCATTTTTCCTCTAGTTCGATTGACAAAGGTTTGCCCAGGGCTGCGACTTTGGCCGCCAAGGCTATCTTCAATCTTTATGTCTTCACCACTTGTATCTGAGATCTGATCATGGGGCAACTTTTCAGGATTTCCTAAAAGATGCACCAAGTTTTCATCAAAAGTGCTATCTTGATCATTCTGGTTTTCTTGAATGTCTTTGGGTTTAACTTTAAATTTTTCTTTTATATTTCTGTAAATTTTATCTTTTTCAATTTTCTTTTGAAGTTCTTTGAACTTTTGTAAGTCGCTATCAGACAAGATGTTCACATCTTTGGTTTCGTCGCCCCGCTTTTTATATTGCAGAGAACCGTTCTCGGAATCGCTCTGTGAATCAAGTTCGAGATTAGCTAGGTCTTCAAACGTAAGCTCTTCTGGCGGCTTCTTCAAAGTCCGTAGCTGCTCTGCCCTTTTTGCTTTGTTATCTATTACGTAGGTGTGATTGATGTTTTTGGTTAATCTCGTATACTCCAAAAAATCTTCATCATCAGAGCTCGATGGAAGTGGCAATTCGTTTTCAACTGTTATGTCAGCAACGTCGCCCAACTTGCTGCCAGCTCTTTCTTTGTCTTCAGAGCCACTGGTATCTTCCTCACTATCAATGATATTTTTGATTTCTTTTTCGTTGTCTTGACTCTCATGGCTCAACTCGTCTGTTTTTTCATTTGCTTCCAGTTGCTGCTGTCCTTGGGATTTTTTCAACAAACCATGCTTCTTCAAGTATTTGTACTTAGCCTTTTTGTCCCATTTACTGTTGTGCAATACCATTTTGCTTTACGCCTTCTTAATGCCTTCACTTTACTGCCCAAATTTCAAAAACTAAGATTGCTTTACTACAAATTAGGAACTGCAGTTTTGCATCACAGCACAAGCATATTTACGATCTCCGTGCAATATCCATCCCAAAAAAGCTATAAGAACCACCAGTGTGGCACCCCATGTATGCCAACATATGCACAGCTCGGAACACAAACCCAAGTCCTTCCATTTGCTAGCCCATTAATGGCTCATTTTGTGACAAAGTTTGTGTTAGCCGGTTAGAAATGTAGAAAGAGATATGCTTAATTTATAGATGCTCAAGTAAAAGCCGTGTTAATCAAGATGGAAACCGAGACACCTATGGTTGCTGAGCAGAGTAGACCAGCACAAATTGTGGTTGACGACAACATGCTAAACCCAGAGGGAAAGTCTGAAGCAGTCCTGGAAAGCGTTGTAAAAGAGATAGAAATGTTTGAAATAAAAAGCTCCAAGAGCTCTCCTTCTTTAAGCTATTCTACTTCTCAGACTTCTCATTCTTCGCACACATTTCAGCAGAAGACACCCATGGATGATATTGAAAATCAGAGCAATTTTGAAAATGAATCTCATAGTTCGGTTTTGTCAATAGTGCCTGTTGGCCTGGATCGGTTACCAGTTCAAAGGTGAGACCCACTATTTTATCAGTCAAGAGAATTTTTCCATCACTAACCACGTTGTATATGTCTATAGAATGAATATTGTGGCCAAAAGCGGTGGAATTTTTACCCTTATGGTAGTTGGACAAGCAGGATTAGGGAAAGCTACTTTCGTCAACACCCTTTGTTCTACTGATGTCGTTCAAACGGGCGCTGAGGCAGGAAAGGCAAAAGCAAGCAACAGAAAAAGTGTTAGTGTGGCTTTTCATAATGCTGTCCTGTATGAGGAGAATTTCAAATTGAAACTTTCAGTGGTTAGCTTTCCTGGCTTCGGTGATCTAATTAATAACTCATTTTCTTGGGTACCGCTTTGCGAATACATCGAAGAGCAATTGAGAATGTATCACTTTCAAGAAGAACAACCTGATAGGGAGAAGCTCAACGATACTAGGGTACACGCTTGTATCTATTTTATATCACCTTCTAATAATGGCTTGACGCCTTTGGACCTTATATCAATGAAAGAGCTTTCGAAAAGGGTAAATTTGATTCCAGTCATCCCTAAAGCCGATGGATATACAAAGGAAGAGATTATGAAACGCAAAGCTACAATAAGAGAACTTTTTAAAATGCATGATATTAACATCTGCCAGTACCTTAGTGATGAGTCGTTGTACCACTCCATAATTCAGCGCATGCCGTACGCTCTCATTGGCTCTTCAAAGCACTATACCAATTCCAAAGGAGATGTCGTAAGAGGAAGAAAGTATCCTTGGGGGATATCTGAAGTTGAGAATGATGAGCACTGCGATTTTAATGATATTCGTGAACTTTTGATGAGCGAGTATATGTTGGATCTGATTTCAAGTACAGAAAGTCATTATGAAAACTATAGAGCTGAAATGCTTAGATTCAGGCTTTACCAGGAAAATTTATTGTCGAAAGGTCTTGAATTGTCAAAACCAGAGCTTTTGATCAAAGTCGACCAAAACGGGTCTCTAACCAAAAACTTTACTGATGTTGACTACTTTCCTAAAGAAGATGGATTACTGGCTTTGAAAAAGGCTTCAAAGATATCAAACTCGACAGTTTACCAGTACATTTTGGAGAGCAACCCAATTTTTTTACATCAACAATATATAATGAAAAAAAAATTCTCTGACATCGTTGCATTACAGGAAAAAAAGTTCAGAGATTGGAAAAAAGCACTATTTGATAAGCAGACTAATTTTAACAAAGACATCGAACAAATCCACGCTAAGGTAATTAAGTACCAGGAGTCTATAAATTACCTTGTTGGTGCGCATTCTGGAAGCACCTATGACGTGACTGAAGACTATGAAGACGGTGACGAAGATGATACTGAGGAAGATGATAACGAAGGTACTAATATTATTGAAAATAGTGAAAATGGTGGCGACGATGACGATGAAGAAGTTGAGGAGACAGTCGAAGAAGATGACAGCGAAAATGATACTAGAGTAAGAGATAGTGATGAAGAGTACGTCAAAAAGGTTGGGCACAGAAATACAAATAAAACCTTACATGGCACCAAAAATTCCGTCCGTTTTAAATCAGCTCTAGCTAAAAGAAATCAGGCCAGCATCGAAAGTGCAGAAGATACTAATGATAGTGAGGATGACGAAGATTATTATACCCAAGGCACAGGAAACTACACCATCGAAGATAGTGGCGGGCTATCTGAGGGACAAGAGCCTAGAGCAACAATTGAGTTGAAAAACCCTGAGACTGGATCGAGCCTGGCTGTCGAAAAGCCTCACCTCTTCGAAACTAAGAAACACAGAAGAAAGGCGATAAAATGATTCATGTTCAGCCGACGGTGGTATCCACTGCATTGACTCTGCAATTGTCACGTTCACTTTTATTTTTTTTTTTATTTTTTTCAATAAAATTTTTCAGAGTTTCCAGCTTTTTTTCCTATAAATTTGGTTTTCTCTACACATACTACTCTGCACTAATTCGTCCCTCTTTTCTAAAGCAGGATCAAGTTTGTTTGTTTCCCCCAATTGCTTTGGAAGCACTTCATTTGATAATGTAAGTAACTTGATACTTTTTTTGAATTGCAAACAGCTGAAGTGATGATATTTTTTCTTAGTTTTTTAACTGGCATCTCTAGTATTAGAACTTGTTCTATGATTTAAAGACTTTCTCTGAATCAGCTACATTAAGGTTATTTCCATTAATATATCTATCGAAACCAGAATAATGTACTAACTATCTATAGCGTGTGTATGTTATGTTTAGCATGGAATAGACGGATAAATTAGATTGCTTTAAGATTTTGCCTGGATATTTGTAAGACAGACGTAGAAAAGCGCCGAGAAAGGTTCGTGGGGAAGCGTGACCTGAGATGCGTGCAACCTTGTGAAAGCATAATCTCAGCGCTCGCCCATACCGCTTGTCCCCAGAACGCAGATTTTGATGTTCATCTATTTGCCACAATACGCATGCTTGCTCCGATATTATACATTATCGACGAATGTTATCCTTGATGAATTGCATTCGAGCATACTAATTGTTCGCCATCCATAATGTACAACAAAAACAACACTCACAATGGCGGCAGCCATGCAAATATCCGCTCGCCAGCACCTAAAAGGCCCACCAATTTGAAGCTTTCCCAGAGTGCCAATAGTAGCAACATCAACCTTGCTAGAAATGTCTTCCACTCGCCATTGGCATCTGGTGTTTCTGTTTCAGGTACAGCGACTCCTCTAACGCCTAATCCAAATCCAATCGAACAAACTCGTTTAGAGGGGTACAATTTGGATTTACCTAATGCCACTGAGGTTGATGACATTTACAATCCTGAGTCTCGATTCTACAGCCGCGTCAAACCACGTACTATAAATTTGCAGCAACAGCTTCCATATGAAATAGAATTGCCATTGGACCAGTCCAGATACCTCAGCCATATTTTAAGTCATTTGTACATCGCCATAAGATCCTTGGATATCGGCGGCGCAATCAGCGTATCATCCAAAGATTTGGAGCAGCTAAAAAAGCACCTGTCCGCTATTTCTCAAGTTGCAGGCGTCCATCACGGATCTCCAGAAGATGACGAAGAGTTGGAAGAAACTGGCGCAGAAGGTAGCGAAGGTTCCTATGACAGCGATGATAGTGGCAGCGATGACAGCGACGCTAGCGATGAGAATGTTGAGGATGATTTCAGCGGTGAAATCTCAAGTGGACTTGGAAGTGCCAGTTCATATCACGGTAACCCGTACTCTTCTGTTGTGGTTAGTGTCAGACACTGGACCCAAGAATTACGTACTTGGATTAAAATGAAAAACAATTTACCTTTTGATCTAAGAATTGCATTGGCAAAGGTTTACTACGACCTTGCTTTGGCCAATGGGTCATCAATCCCAATTCCAACTTTTGTTAAAATGTTCATATTATTAATCAGGTATGAGCCAACCGTGCTCAAGAAAAGAGGTTTATTGCTAGATTTCAGACCTTTGTTCCGCTTGTTAGACACCAAATATCCTCAAGCAAACGCTTTTTATGACACTGCGCGATACCACTCCAGAAAACAATTATTTAGATTAGGCATAAGTGCAAGCTATTTTTATCCAGAAAAGGACTTTGATGAACTTTTCTCTTTAATTGGAAGCAGATTTTCATTGAACACAGCTTCAATATCTTTGGCATCATATTTGTGCTTACTTCCACTACATTCCCCAAAGCTTTTAGACTTGTTACCTAGTATGTTTCATATATGGTCAACAGTCAATAAAACTAAAGGGGTTGATTCCCATTTGACTAATATCTTAGGTGTTGGATTTGAAAAAATTCTTGCTGGAACGCATGAAACCGGCGACGTCATTTTGAATAAGTTTGGTGATTATGGGTTTCTTGCTAAAGATCAGTTGCTATTCATTTTGAATCAACTTCTCAACTCTTTAAATATACAACCTCATAAATTTGGATATTCGTCATCAGGAAACTTTTATGTGGGATATGCGAATATTATAGTTTTCAGCATCAATGGCGATAGGGCATTGGATCAAACCGATGGCATTTTTTTTCATCTTGAAGCTCTATTGAACAGCATCGAAACATATTTGCATCCTTCAAACACGGATGTATGGTCTATCACCTGCACCAGATTCATCCAGGACTTAATTGTCCAGTTTTATAGAAGACGATATTTGGAAAACGACAGCGAAGAAACATTGTCTCAGCTACCATCCGGTTCTAAGCTAAGCGAGAAGGTTGTGAAAAAATTTGTCAAATTATTATTACCAAAGGTGTTGCTAGGTCTCCAATCCAAAAGGTCTTCCATTGTCAATATCAATGTAGAATGTATTGGCTTATTGTGTGAACTGCAGCCCGAACTAGTGTTGAATGTTCTTTTGCTAGATATTTACGAGTCTTTACAGAGCGTAATAAGTAATCACAGGTTGACTGTCGCGCTCAAATTGTTAGCAAAATTGTCGAAATATTTAGTCACCCAAAAGTTTTTCCGATGTCATGTCACCAGATTACTAGGTCTTGTCCTTCCGGGTATAGATTCCAACGATTTAGAAAAGACGTTGCTAACTTTGAACGTGATTTCATCTTTTGCAAGTTACTTGCCATTCTACAATTTATCAGCACATGGCCTTAAGGGTCTGGACAATGACATTCAATTCGTTGATAGTGGTTTGGCATTCGAGATGACTCAAAGCCACCTACAGTTTCTATCGGAGAAAGTGTTTGACAACAAAAAAATAGAAGATCAAAAAGAACAGGAGGTATTTCACTGTGTGAATGAGGACAACGTGCTTATTTCTTCTTCATGCTTGTTTGAAGACTTTTTCAGTGTGCTCATTTTCAAAATTTTTACATTATTGGAAAATTTGCCTGATCAATCACTTCACCAGTCTAACAGTGAAGCAAGTTTAGAGACAGCATTGCCTCGTACGCTATTAATATTATTCAGCTCACTGTCTGACGAATACTTCAGTTTATTCAGCAACCGCTTTTTAACATTTATTAATGAAAATATCCAGTACAATACAATAGATCTTTCTGCTGAAATTATAGGAGCTATTGTGAAACATGATCCAAAAACACAAACGCCAAAGTTTATGGATTTGATTTTAGACAAGATCAATGATGAAATCAAGAACGGCAATGCTGGAAAGGTCAGAAGCGGCGTTGACGTTCCTCATAGAGACAAGCCGTTGTTTAATTATTTGGCAATACTTTCAGAAATAGTTCGCTATTCAGGCGAGCAAGTTCTTAACTACAGTTTTAAATTGACAAATCTTTCAAGACTTTTGCTTAGAGAAGTCAAAGGCCCAATAATGTACAATTCATCATTTTTAGTAACACAGCTACTCAAAACTTTGACAACAATCAGGCTACAAGAGCATAGACTCTTAAGTCCTGAATACGTGGCTAAGCATGGTATAACAGGCGATAGCTGGGGTGGTTTTTACAATGATCAAGAGAGACTACTTGAATCAAATCTCAGTTTCAAATGGCATGTTCCTGATAGACGAGAAATTGAATTCGCAGTTCAGTTTTATGGGGAGCATGTAAATGAATGTTTCAAAAATCTTGATTTGCTTATGCAAAACTCAAGTCCCAAAAAACTGGCTGAGAGAGAGCAGGACGAAATTTTATCGGATGATGAACACTTGGAAAAGAGTAAAGGACTACTTGAATTTGCTGACAGTTTTAGAAAGAACTTGCTATATCTTTCTCACTCTAGTTCTGGAATTGCATATTTGTTGGATCCAGGATTTCCTGAAAAACAAGCCGAGCAAACCGCAGGACATAAGTTAAATACGTATTTATTGGATAAAAGGCTCAGAAGCTTGAATTTGTCTCAAAGATCATTGGCTAGTCCTATTACTACGGAAGAAAATACGCGAACGGTCAATACCGAGGCCACTACACCTCAAGAACCAGCTGATCTAAATACTGAAAGTGACTCAAAACCATTCAAGCACAACGACCTTGAGTTAGAAGAACAGGACTTCAACAGCATTTCATTGAGCCGTGTAGCATCAGATATCAGTTTAGCAAATTTGGATCAAGTTAATATGAGCCGCGAGTCGTCTATTGGTATGGATTTGGTCACGCTTGACAGAGATGGAGATAAGACGCCTGGCTTTGAAGGTAATTTAGTCAATCCGGAAATCACGTCCAGGGCTCAAAAAATCTACACGTCTAACTACTTTTTTGGAAACACTAAAGAAGAAAGACAAAAGAATGATTTGTACAGAAGAGTACATTTGCTAAGTAAACAAGTTGGTCAAAAGCTACATGAAATTTGCCAGTTTCTAAAAACCAATTATCCAAATGATGTTAAATTATTCAGAACTTTTTTGCACACCGTTCAGGTTTGGTTTTGCGACTGTGGTTCTGAGCAAAGTCTTAAGTCGTTTGATGACAGTTTTGTGACCTACAAATATTTGAAAGGATTACAGGATGTACCTTTCTCGCGTAAACCTTTTACCCGAATGACCTTTGCTGCGAGAATTGAAAGATACCATCGTCAAAGGGTGGTCATTCATTCCGGAAGTCGGATTCAAACTAAGTTAGATAAAGTGCTATTGGATGATATTATCGGGTTATCCATGTCTGTTTACTCTTCAATATCTACGTTTGCTCAAGATGCTCTTGATAGTGCCATGAAAAAAATTGTTGGCTCATATGGTATTTTGATTCAAAGTGTCTTTAAAAATTTAACAAGCGTTCTCAAGGAGAAAGATCCTAGAAAAGTAAAAAGCGCTTTACGGATGTTTACAATCAACAAATTAAAGAATAGAATTTATAGTGATTACAGAAATGTTTGCAGATTTGTTCTGTTTTTGTTGAAAAGTTTGAGCATTGATGATCAGGAAACTACCGAATTAGCTAGATCTTTTTACAAGAAACTTTCCGAACTGATCCATGTTCCGATTTTGTTTTGTTCATTTAATGAAAAATGCGCCAACTATATCAAACCTCCGGATTCCATTGCTGACCATGATGCCAAGCTATTGAGAGCGGCCAAGCAAAAAAGGCTTTCCGTTTATTATAAACACTTAAAGGAATTAGAGCATTTGGTTTTCACTCAAGAAAAGTTCGGAAAAAACCATTGGAAGACATCTTTGATAAGCTTGGAGATACTTGTCACTTTGCAAACAGACTACAACAGTCAGACAAATAAAGCCATTATGGAGTTGCTTGTTCAAAGAGCCAAAGTGACTCATCCAACAATTTCAAATATTGCAATCAGTGGGTTGGTGAGACTCTTTTCGAAGTTGAAGATGCTTTCCACTTTTTCATACAACATAGATGATCTTTATGATGCAAAATTCTCTTTCAAGGAAACCGTTGTTATTAATACCAATAGTGACGCGCTCCAGCATAATTTTTCAGAAGACTTTTATAAAGAATTATCAAAAACTGAGGACTTTTCATATTTTATTGATAACAAGGTTTACAGAGGCTGGCTCTTCTGGGGAGATAACTTGATTGCCATAAAAAGCTCTTATCCAACCAAATTAGAGTTGAAGGACCACGAAACAAATTTGCTTAATGATCTTAGTACCTTGGTTACCAAAGACTGGCTTTCTGAAATAATGAAGCATGCGGTTGAAGAAAATGAGGAGAATTCTAAATTTCAAGGAAATCACGTCTTATTAATTGCAGATATTGTACACTTTATTACTGCTGATTATTTTTCCAATATTTCATATCGAGACATTGTGGAAATTGGAACATCCATCTATGTGAGAGATGAGAAAAGTGCGCATGTTATTGTTTGTGAGATAATGACAGGCCTCTTGCTTGCTTCAAAGGTCACTCCTCAAGAGCTTATTTCTGTTCGAGACAGCTTCGTTGTCGGGACTTTGGAAAAAGCTTTTAAGGATTTGTTACCCGAGAACAAATCAATTTGGAAAGTATTTTCTTGGTGGTTAGCCTCGCATGTGGACATCAGAAGATATAATGCTTTGGTTAAAGATATCTTCGATTACGTTCCTGTTCCTGGGAAAGAGTCTCCTTTAATTCAAGCAACGCGTTTATCTTGCCTCAAAGCCTGTCTTTCCACAATTACGTGGAAGTACAGAGGTGCTGACAAACTTGTTAAAAATATGCTGGAGTTGATTTTGCATCCCTACCAGATTGTCCGTGAGCAAGTTGCAGGTACTTTCAATGTTGCACTTTATTGCTATTTCAACCAGTCCTACGCGAATGCTCATTCATTTATTACAGCTAACAAAGAGAGTAGCTGCTTGGGATTGACTCCATATCAGCTTCCTGATCATGTTAAGAATCATTTGATTCGAGCATTTGAGGTAGTAGAACATTCTAGAACGCAAGTTTCTAGTGATTCTAGTATACAAGAGACCTTGAATTCACCATACATTTATGGCACGAGAACTTTGATTGTCCTTGTGAACTCTATTTTACACTTCGGTGCTTCAATTTCGATAGTCGAATTAATTCCAAAACATATTTCTCCATTTTTGTTGCACCTTGAGGAGATGAGAGATGTCTGCAAACTTGCTAACATTAGCGCATATGACACTTTTTTGAGACTTGCCAAAATATCCTACAGAAATGAGCACATTGGCATTATTGTGAAACTTATTTTGGATGACGGTGGTATCAAGAATCCTTCTTATCACCAACGTCTCCTAATTTTGTCATTTGCTGAGGTGTTCTACTTCCGTCAATTGTCGGTGCTTTCTTATAAAGAGAGACAATCTCTTTTTTCTTATGTTTCTGAATTGCTCTTCCATCAAAACTTAGAGGTTAGGGAAGTTGCCGCAAACGCTTTGTCCGGAATGGTTCATTGCTCACCAACAAAAGAACGGGAGGAAATCATCCTACTTAACATTGAGAAACACGCTCAAGTTTTGCGTCATTACAAAGCTTTATCGAAGAAGAAGAAGAAGAAGGCTTTCAAACAACTTGACTCTGTGAAGCTTCATGGTGCAACCTTGGGGTTAGGCGCTTTAGTTTCCGCGTTTCCATACACCTCACCACCGCCGGAGTGGTTTCCTCATGTCTTGGGATTATTGGCAAACAATGTTTTTGGTGTTTTTGGAGTTGTCGATAAGACTTCTAAAGGTGTCTTGAGTAATTTCAAAAAGACTAGACAAGACACTTGGCATATTGACAGCAAAGTGTTCAGTGAAGAGGAGTTGGAAGATTTGGAAGGTGTTTTGAGAGAAAGTTATTTTGTCTGAATGAGAAGTTCAGTACGTTTTTATATTATGCTTGTTTTTACTTGTTTAAATGAATCAACTATGTATCCTAAACTTGATTGGTTTGTTTTATTGCTTTTAATTAGCGAAATTATAAGTGTAAATTCACAGGGACTATCATTAAGCAATCATTAAGAAAACATTGAGCGTTTAATCTTTCTTATACAATCAAAATATGTGGTAAGAACAGAGTTTAGATAAAAATGTGACGACAAAAAATGAAAGAATAGAAAGTTTAAAAAAAATACAAAAATGTGCAAAAGAAGAAAGAAAAAATGAAAAAATTAAATGAACCTACTAGAAAATACAATGACAGCAAGATGGCAGTTTAAAAATCAATGTAACTTGACAATGTTAGTGGACAATAAACTTTTTAATCATTTTCTAGGTTGTCTTTTATTGCTTCTTTTGTTTTGCTGCATTCCGTTCAAAGCACCGGCAATGATACCAGAAGTGTTGTTAATCTTGAAGTTTTTGCTGTGGTTGTGACGAGTGTTATTGTTAGATCCATGGGACTGGGAGCCAGAGTTTTGTGCCTGCTGCTGGTGGCCACCAGCGGCTAATCTTTCGTTTTTCTCGGTCAATTGGCCAACCTTCTCGGCAAGAGTCAAAGCCAATTCCTGGGTTTTGTTCAATTCGTGACCGTGGGTAAAGAACACAGAAGAGGTCTTCTGATCCAAAGCGGCAAAGAGCTCCTCGTTGAAAATCATCTTGGATAAGACTGAAGAGACCTTCGGTTCCGACAATTCGAATATTTCGGCCAACTTTTTGATAGACAATTTGCTGTAGTAGTTTCTGAATTGGAACAAGTAAGTTCTCAAACCTTCTACTTGCAACTTGCTCTTGATCATGTTCTTGATTTCGTCAGCGTTGGAGAACAAGTTCCAGGCTTCAACTTGATTAATGTAATGAGAAGCCTTCTTCCATTCGCCCAACTGCAATGATTTGGCAGCATGCATTATGTAGTCTCTAGAATTCTCTGGTGGACCTTGGAAGTACTGTTTATCATGCACATCCAAGGCACGTCTAAAGGATTTGATGGTGCTCTTTTTGCTGTTGCTGCCGTTACCGCTTTGAGCACTTTGTGGGATTTCAATCAAAAGGGAACAAGTCATGAACACAGCTTCCAACAATTGCAAGTTGATGTGCATGTGGAAAGGCAACAATCTTTGTCTTTCGGCGGCGACACTGCTGCCAGGTTGCTGGTTGCCATATCTTTGAGTACCTTGGCCCAACAATTCTTTCTGTCTTCCAAGGGTAGCTATTTCCTGTAAAGTTTGGAAAGAGTCTTCTACCAAGCCAGCTTTAAAGGCACACAAACCAAGTTGGACCAAAACTCTGTTGAACAAGACTTGCAAGGCAGGGTCAGAGGAATGAATGGTTGACTGCAAATGAGACATCAACAACATGTCCCTGGCCTTGAAGTATTGATCGTTGAAGGCATAGTAGTAAATGTGACAAAGCATAGCTTTCTTCCTGTAAACAGACTTAGATTGACGGTATAGTATAGAAGACAAAACGTTGAGCAATTTGTCGGCCGAGTCTTTGTTATAAGCAGATGGGCGTGGAGAGATAAAAGAGTTCTTGTCGTCCTTCAAAGCTTCCCAAGCTTGCTTTTCGTTGAAGTTAATTAATTGGGTTGGCTTGAAGTAAACATGGTCGATTCTTCGCAAGATGACTCTAAACAATTGATCGTTGGAGTCTGAAATAAGATCTCTTTCGGAAGTCAAAGACTCAACGTATAACTGAGTTCTCAAAATCAAGTTGTAAATGTTGGTCTCGTCTTTCAATCTCAAAATGTATTCACTGCTATGTGGGTCAGTAGCCAACAAGGCCTTGGTCAATTCGTCGTCCAATCTTTCAACAAAAGAAGTGATGGAGCCAGAAATTTCAACGACACCTTCAGCGGTTGCTTCTGGTTCATTTTCGAAATCAAAACCTGGCTCCGCGTTCTCAGTAACTCTGTACTTGCTGGAGTTTTCTTCCAAAATAGCGATCAAAGAAGAAATATTGTCGTAAGCCTTTTTCCATTGCTCTGGAGACATTTGACTGGCATTGAAAACAAGGTCGAATCTGGTTGGAATCAACAACAAGTAGACGGAAATGAGCTGGAATGGGGACTTGGCAAAAGTCAACAAAGACTCTAAGACATTGACCTGTTCATAACGGTCGACATTCTTTTTACCACGGTTCTCAATAACAGTACGCAAGGCGGTTGGAATATCTTGTTCTTCTTCAGCGCCGGCAGCAACGACACTTGGAGAGCTAGCCTTCTTGCCAGGAACTGGTTTTGGTTCAACAGTGGATTCTTTTTCAAAATCGTCTGGATTTTCGCGATACTTGTTAAGCAAGCCTTCAAACTCTCTGGCAGACTTTCTAACTCTTTGCTTAATACTATTGAAGGCCTTGGAGGTGACCGCGTTCATCTTTGGATTTTCCTTGCTAACGGCGACAATGACATCTTCCAACAATCCTATGGTCTTGACGTAAAAATTTGGAGTTGGGATGCTTTGCTGCTGGGATCTGGTCAACAACTTGTTCAACTTGTCGAATTCCTTGGAGACGAGAATCCAGTCGTCAAAGTCAGCGGCATCGTCAATTTTGTCGGCAGAGTTTTTCATTTCCTCCAACAATTTCTCCTTGGCAGACTTGACGACCTTCTTGTTGTCGTCGTCGGACTCGGATTCGGTTTCGTCATCAGAGTCAGGGATGTTGGAGCCCTTCAAGAAGTAGGCGATGCCTTTACCGGTAGCTTCAGTTTTCAAAAACTTGTTGCGAGGTTCTTCGTCTTCAACTTCATCTTCTTCCTCCTCTTCTTCGGATTCTTCTTCTTCGCTGGAAGATCCTAATTCTTCTTCTTCAGAGCTAGACAATTCTTCCTCCTCTTCGGAGGTGCTGAGTAACTCTTCCTCCGACTCGGAGTCGGAGTAGGTAGCTGCGAAAAAACGAGAACCCTTGTTGCTCATTGGTGCTTGTGGTTGGCGGTAAGTGTCTATTAACCTAGCCTCTTGTTTGTGGTAATATATGGGGGCGTTTGATTCAGCACCTATTAATTTTCAGTCTTTTTTTTCATTGGGTCTCCAACGCTACGCTTGTCGCAAAGCGTACGAAAGTTGGAAGCCTCGCTTGTCCGCAAAAAATTTTTTCTGAGTCGAGCGGGTAATGGACGGTATGACGCACCCCCTTTACACCCCTGAAAATGGCAGACTGCCACCCACACAAAAGCTCATCGGGTGAGAGAAGCTGTGCTACAGATAGTACAGATCATAGCATTAATGGTAATTACGAGTAAAAAAAACTACAACTGAGTAAACCAATGGCACATTGGAGATAAAGAAACGGTGTGGCTTTATAAGAGAAAAACAGGAGGTAGAGGGGTAGAAAGAGACAAAAAAGATACTAGAGAGCCTATTTTTCGAGGTTTTCCCTGAGCAATCTGGACAACTGGTCAAACTTGATGTTCTCGCTACTTATGATTGGGTTGTGTGTGCTGGAGAGGGATATTTGTTCGGCATCTTTGGTGTCTGCGGCAATGAGGTGGGCATCGTGATTGAGCAAGACAACGTCGCCGCTGGCCTTGAAGTTGTTCTTGGAGTTGACAAACTTTTCAAACTCGTCGTCGTACAAATTCAAGTAGTCCTGCAATAAGCTGGAGCTAATTCTGGCCTTTATTTGAGGGTTGCCGTTGGTGTAACCCTTGTAGATCAAGTTGGAGATCAAGTTTCTGATG
Source organism: Saccharomycopsis capsularis (assembly GCA_031125595.1). NCBI lineage: Eukaryota > Fungi > Ascomycota > Saccharomycetes > Ascoideales > Saccharomycopsidaceae > Saccharomycopsis > Saccharomycopsis capsularis. Next base: position 690,144 of record JASTUX010000007.1, read on the forward strand.
CTATTTTGGAAGGAGTCGCCCAAGTATGAATCAAAGACCAAGTCCTGGTAGTAGTCTTCGTTTCTCAAGAGGTTCCAGAACTGGGTGAACTTGGCGGACGTAAGCAAGACGTAGAGCTCTTTCAATTTGCTGACGGCCTCGCTGAACTGGAACACTGAGCTGTCTTCCGGGGATATGTTTTTGATTTTGGACAAGTCGGACAAGACGTAGACAGGGAGCAAGTGAAGGTACAACTCGAAGTCGGCGTTGTAGAAGCTGGCCAAACCCAACAACAAGATATTGATGGTGGACTCTTCTCTTTCTTCGGTAAGGGCTTCCGAAGAGAGCTCGTAGAGCTTGAGCAAGGCCAAGTTGGCGTTGACGTCGCTAAAGTTTTGTTCGCACTGGACTCTGAGGTAGTCTTCCAAGTCTTTTATGACGGAGACATCATATCTCTTCAAAGTGGTCAAGATCTCTGTGACATTGGCAGTTCTCTGCGCTGGAATGGCGACAAGCGTGTTATTCATTGTGCGGGAGGGGACTGTTAGTGCTGCGGATGGTGGATCTGGCCTCTCTCTTGTGGTGGTTATGCTGTTTCCCACCGTTTTGACTGCTTACTTTGGCCATTTTTCAGCGTTCGTCTTTTTTTTCTTTGAAAACACACTACCGTCGGGTAATCTGAAAGATCCGATGTATTGGTACTGCACCAGAGAAGGGGGTACCAAGAGGCGTCAGAAGGAGCAAACGCATCGCTAATTCTACGTAATCAGACCGCCATTTAGCGGAACATGGGCGTTTGAGAGCATGGGACGAGGCCTATAAAGGGATGATGCTTATTGAGGCATGGAGAGTATCGCGGTGTATATGAGCGTTAAAAGACTGTCCTTTCTTGTTTTGGGAGGTTTCTCAATGCAGCCGTTATCTGGACCCACTACGCAGTGAGCGTACACCTGGTGTCAAAAGACCAAGTGCTTTGGTGCTACGTCTTCTTCCTCGCTTTTGCGACTTACCTTCCTTGCTTCAAACGCTCCAAGCTTTTGCGAACGGGATGGTCCTCCATCGGCGGTTGGCAAACGCCAATCTCCAGTGCCGCTGGAAAAGGTGCGACACCCTGTTAAACAATTTGGGCGGCAATAAAGTAGACCAGCATCCGTTCTGGAAGGAGGCGGACGCGGCCGGGTGTCCCGGGGCAGCGCAACTACCTCGGCCATGCCCTCCGAAAGAGGCACAGCGCGCGGACAGGGCCCCGCCCTCGGCGGGCCCCGTGATCCGGGGACGGGCCGGCTTATTCGCAGCAGTGCTGATTGGCCGCGGACGGGGCCGAAAACCCGGGGCGCCCCAGGTTTGGACGGCGCGAGGACGGCAGCTCATTCGCTGGCGTCTCTCCGCCAGAGCTCTGCGGCCGCTGGCGGTATGCTTGCCGGTTCGCGCCCTGTTTTTTGCGCACGCTGCGTTTTGGCCAGTGCGCTCATATATTCACTGCGTTTGCCTCCAGTCGCTCCCTGCTCGCTCCCTGCTCGCTTCCTCCCACAAGAAATAAAGGCTTCCTCGTCGGCACAGGTATCACTCGCATCCCCAGCCTACGTCCACGAAGCACCACATCTTGCACACGTCGCTCCCAGCGGATTGCACACACCCCCAGTCCCGCACTAGCGCCATCATCGCATCACCATGTTGAGGGCCCTCAGAACCACAAGAGGCCAGCGCGTTCTCACAAGAAGCACCCGGCTGCTTCTCTGTTCCAAGCGGATGTTCGCCACCGGCACCGACGGCTTCCTCCAGTCGACAAACGCAGCGTACATCGACGAGATGTACGCGGCATGGCAAAAGGACCCAGCCTCAGTTCACGTCTCATGGCAAGCCTACTTCAAAAATTTGAATGGCAACATCCCGGCCTCCCAGGCATTCACCGCACCTCCTCCCATCGTTTCGAGCGCCATTGGCCAGGGCATTCCGCTCTTATCCACCGACAGCAGCCCCAACCAATCCGTAAATATCCACTTGAAGGTCCAGTTGCTCGTTAGAGCCTTCCAGGTCAGAGGCCACCAGATCTGCAAGTTGGATCCCTTGGGCATCAGCTTTGGCGACGACACCGCCAAGCCGGTCCCGAAGGAGTTGTCCTTGGAATACTACGGCTTCTCCGAAAAGGACATGGACAGCGAAATCACCTTGGGCCCTGGCATCTTGAACAACTTTGCCGAGGCCCACGGCATCAAGACCTTGAAGCTCAGAGAGGTTGTTGACTACTTGAAGAACATCTATTCTGGCCACTTTGGCGTCGAGTACACCCACATTCCGTCCAGAGAAAAGTGCGACTGGATCAGACAGAGATTGGAGAACCCTGCTCCGTTCAAGTTCACCCCCGACCAAAAGAGACAGATCTTGGACCGTTTGATCTGGTCCTCCTCCTTTGAGACCTTTCTTTCCACCAAGTTCCCCAGCGACAAGCGTTTCGGCTTGGAAGGCGCGGAGTCCTTGATTCCTGGCTTCAAGGCCTTGATCGACAGATCTGTCGAATTAGGTGTCGAAGACGTCATCATTGGTATGGCCCACAGAGGTAGATTGAACATGTTGTCCAACGTTGTCAGAAAACCTAACGAGTCCATCTTCTCCGAGTTTACTGGTTCCAAGGTCAACGACGTTGGCTCTGGTGACGTCAAGTACCACTTGGGCATGAACTACCAAAGACCAACCACCAGCGGTAAGCACGTCAACTTGTCCCTTGTCGCCAACCCATCCCACTTGGAAGCCGAAGATCCAGTTGTCTTGGGTAGAACCAGAGCCGTCCAGCACTACAAGAAGGACATTGGCGACTTCAGCAAAGCTATGGGTGTCTTGCTTCACGGTGACGCTGCTTTCGCCGCCCAAGGTGTCGTTTACGAAACCACAGGGTTGAGCGCTTTGCCAGCTTACACTACTGGTGGTTCTGTGCACATTATCGTCAATAACCAAATCGGCTTCACCACCGACCCAAGAAATGCTAGATCCACCGCTTACCCATCTGACATTGCCAAGTCCATCAATGCCCCAATTTTCCACGTCAACGCCGACGACGTTGAAGCCGTTGTTTTCGTCAACAACTTGGCCGCCGAATGGAGAGCCACTTTCCACTCTGACGTCATTATTGACTTGATTGGTTACAGAAAGCACGGTCACAACGAAACTGATCAGCCATCTTTCACCCAGCCATTAATGTATAAGAAGGTTGGCGAAAAGAAGTCCGCCATTGAAATCTATGCTAATAATTTGGTTGAAGAAGGCACTTTCACCACCGAAGACATTAATGAACACAAGCAATGGGTCTGGAACATTTTGGAAGAATCTTTCAACAAGTCCAAGGACTACAAGCCAACCGCCAGAGAATGGTTGACCACCCCATGGGAAGGCTTTAAGTCGCCAAAGGAATTGGCCACTGAGATCTTGCCACACTTGCCAACTGCTCTCGATGAGAACGTTATCAGAGAAGTTGGTAAGAAGTCTGCCTCGTGGCCAGCTGAGAATTTTGAAGTCCACAAAAACTTGAAGAGAATTTTGAATAATAGAGTTAAGTCCTTGGAAAAAGGTGAAGGTATCGACTGGGCCACCGGTGAGGCTCTTGCCTTTGGTACTTTGGTCAAAGAAGGTTACCACGTTAGAGTGTCTGGTCAGGATGTCGAGAGAGGTACTTTCTCCCAAAGACATGCTGTCTTGCACGACCAAAATTCTGAAGAAACCTACACTCCATTGAAACACGTTTCCGAAGACCAGGCTGACTTTGTCATCTCTAACTCCTCCTTGTCCGAGTATGGTGTCATGGGTTTCGAATACGGTTACTCCTTGACTTCTCCAGATGCTTTGGTTATGTGGGAAGCTCAATTTGGTGACTTTGCCAACACTGCCCAGGTCATCATTGACCAGTTTGTCTGCTCCGGTGAAAGTAAATGGAAGCAAAGATCCGGCCTTGTCTTGTCCTTGCCACACGGTTACGACGGTCAGGGTCCAGAGCACTCCAGTGCCAGAATTGAAAGATACTTGCAGTTAGTCAACGAGGACCCAAGATACTTCCCAAGCGAAGAAAAGTTGCGTAGACAGCATCAAGACTGTAACGTCCAAGTTGCCTATCCAACTACCCCAGCCAACTACTTCCACCTTTTGAGAAGACAGATGCACAGACAATTTAGAAAGCCATTGATCTTGTTCTTCTCCAAGTCCTTGCTTAGACATCCATTGGCCAGATCCACTATTGAAGAGTTCTCCGGCGAGTCCCACTTCCAATGGATCATTGAAGATCCAGAATTAGGTAAGACTATCAACGAGAGAGAAGGAATCAACAGAATCGTGTTATGTACCGGTCAAGTATACACCAGCTTGTTCAAGAAGAGACAAAACATTGAGAACAAGGACACCGCCTTTGTGAAGATTGAACAGTTGCATCCATTCCCATATGAGCAATTAAGGGATCTCTTTAACTCGTATCCTAACTTAAAGGACCTTGTGTGGTGTCAGGAAGAGCCATTCAACTATGGTGCCTGGTCTTACGTCCAGCCAAGACTTCAGACAACGTTGAAGGAGACCGACCAATACAAGGATATTGTTATGAGATATGCTGGTAGAGACCCAAGCTCTTCTATCGCCACCGGTCTCAAGTCCACCCACCTTGCTGAAGAAGAAGCTTTCTTGAACGAGGTTTTCAACTCTGAATAAGTGAAACCTGAAATCTAAATATTTTGAGCGAGAACCTTTTTCTTTTTTGGACATGGACCAGCTCAATCTTCTTTTATCTTTTTTCTGTTATTTTCCCTCATAACGTTTATATTTATAATTGTCATTTTACTACTCACATCTTTAGTTCTGTTTATATTACTATAAAACCCCTGGCGTCGTGCCAGAAGATATATTCTATAAGTAAGTGGCCGCTGTAGTGTTTGTTAATGTTTGGAGGTTATAAAACTTAACTTATAGGGATTTTGCCTACCAGGCAGCGTCGTATGCTTGCAGAAACGGGCATGCATACGAGATACCGCCTCCCGAATTTGGAGCTGTGTTTTGTGTTAATGAGTTCACTAAAGTACAATGTGGGATAATGGTACTATTATTAGAATAGTCAAATTCAGAGACGATTGACATACTGATCTAGCAAGTAAAGCCGATGTTTAGCCGGCTATTGTAAGGAAACAAAACGTATAGGAGAGGGAATCGAAAGAAAGAGCTAGCTAAAGATAAAAGCTAGTCAGTGACGAGAAGAATGTGATAGAATATTAGGAATCATGTCGCAAAAGATAAGCAATAGAAACTAGTAAAATCAAATGACAGGAAAGACCAGAAAAGAATAGTAGCGGTCATAATAATATATAGTACCAAAAAGTTATAAAATATCAAGTAATAATACAGGCCTATTATTGAAACCCAAGAATCTCCTGGATGTACTTGTCGAATGGGAACACCGCCACGCCGGTCTCCTGGGCGTCAAACTTCTTAAACGAGTTAGTGCAGCGCAAGAGCCAGATAAGGCTCTCGACGTAGCTATCAAACTTCAAGTAGACGCCGGAACCGCCATGGCTAAACTTCTGGAAAACGAACAACACCGTGTCGGTAGGAAGCCTGTAGCCAAAGCTCTTCAACGTTTCCTGATACTCGCTGAACGTGATGGTATTGCTCTTGTCCTTGTCGTACAAGGCAAACACCTTGCGCCAGTGGGAGATGTAGTTCCACAAGTGGTAAAACTGGCGAAAGTCAATGACGCCGGTGCCGTCCTTGTCAAACAACTTGATCATAATTCTGACCGTCGATGGCTGGAATTGGGACTTGTCGGTGTTGTAGAGCGCCAACGAGAGCTCTTTTTCGGAGAGGAGGCCGCGCTTGTCGCGGTCCACCTTGTTGAACAACTCGTGCAACTGGTACTCCAAGCGCTCTGCGTCGGAGGTGTCCTGTTTTGCCAACGGGTTAGGTTGGCGGATCTCTTGAGGGGGCTGTTGGTGGAACAAGTGGACAGTAGTGTCGTCAGTGTACTGCTGCGGGACGACAACGGGGGCCGGAAGTTGGGCTGCGCCGGGAAGAGGCGCGGAGACGACGATCTGCTGGGAAGGCTGCGAACGCACGGGCGAGGCGATGGAGACGGGCTGCTGATGGTGGTGGCCCGGGGATGATAACGAGGCGGTTCGCTGCTGCTGGATAGGGTGCTGTGGAGGCGGCAGTCTCATGACTGACTGGGGAAGCTGAGTGCGCGGGTGCTGTTGTTGCTGGAACGCGTTGGGAGGCTGGCTGTTGAACGTCTGAGGAGCCGGTCTCTGGGCATACTGCTGGGTGTGGGGACGCTGGTTCGGGTAGGTGGCCTGTCCAGCAATAGGATGGATGTACTGGCTGTCGACGTAGCCGTTTAAAACTGGAGGAGGCGGTTTCTTCTGGGGCTTGGTTCTCGATTGGTGCATGTGATGATGCTGGTGATGCTGATGGTGCTGGTGGTGCTGGAGGTGGTACTGCTGCTGTTGCTGCTGTTGCCGGCTGGCTCGTCCGAAGGCCTCTTTTGGAGTAGGGAAGACCTATATATACGGCGATGGTTAGTAGGAGGATCTCGAGGGAGGGAACAGAACAGCGCCATGTAACGAAGGCTTTTCTGTCTAAGGCCCAGTACAGAATTTGGAATTTCACACAGCACGAGGACGGCGGATAAGTAAAATACGAGCCCCGGTGGCCCCGGCACATACCACTAGATCGTCAGGGCTTCTCTGTCCGTTCATTGCGGGCAAGACGACAAGATTGGCGTGGTATTGATAGTGTAGCAGTTAGAAACGCTGTCTCCCTTGTGTTTTAACGATGGCAGGCGCTGAGAGCCTTAAGTAGCTGTGCCTTCTCTTGCGGGCCTCGAAAACTTTCGCAAGAGTTTCCTGCCCGAAAGTCGCGCCCGCCGCAGCGGTCACGATCACCCTCGGTTCTCCCAGCATGCGCCTCTGCCCCCGGAGGTTCCAACATGCGCAACCGTTGCAATCCTTAACGTCCCTATCACCAACACAGAGAAGCCCTCAGAAAGCTTCCCGCCCTAGGCTATGGCATGTTTGATCCTTGTGGTGCTTTTCCAGAGCCGGTGCTACTTCCGCAGAGCACCCCAGACACCGCCGCTGGAAAAATCTCTTAGCAGGCCTGTGTATACAGAATACCGGTGAGCAAGTTGCTCGGAACAGGATATACCCCTGTAAGCAAATTGAACAAAGGCCTTTTTCCGTCAAGATAGGGCAGAAATTGCTATTGCAAAAACTAGCAAAGCGTTCCAAGCAATGCAGCCCCCGCAAAAGGTTTTCTAAACCTTTTGCATCAGAGATAGATGTTTACGTCTAGCAGACTCGTTGTGTGGTAAAGCAAAGCTCCTTGGTAGTTGTCCTTGCTGATGTTCTTTTACTACGGGTGAATTAGTAAAAAGAAACCGTTTTGTAGCCAATGATAACAGCCTAGGTTCCGCCGATTTAGGGGGCAGTCATGTGAAGGTTCGCCGGTGTAAGCTTAATGATGCACATGGCACTCCATAGCGCATATTTATACCGCCGCGCGCATGCAAAAGAGAACAAAACCCTAAAAAATTTTTAATATTTTTATTTTTTATTTTTTGCATCCTCATCTCAAAATTGAACTCTAGGAGGAGAAGAAGCCCGCTATAATTTTTATTAGTTTTGTGATTACATCAATACTTGTCGAGTTTGCCATATTAGATCTTTTGGTATATATTATCTCAAGAACTCTTTTGTCGCTCCATCCAGGACCAACTCTTAGCTCTAGAAATTATTAGGTAGTTGATTCTGCGCTTGAATATAGAAAACTCAAATCTCAAGGTCCAATAAAGAACCAAAGCGCTCAAAATGTCTGATTTAGAACTAGATGAAGTAGATAAACACCATCAGAGTCGGATTCAGTTGTCCAAAAGCAATAAGTACGACGATGCCTACTCGTCCGAAGACAGCGAAGATGAGGTCTTGAACTTATCTAGCAACGATTCCAGCGCCTCTGACGACGACGATGAATACTTCAAAGGAGCCGGTGACAAGCAAGGCATTAATGAAGAAGACGATGACGATGAAAATTGGGGTGGCAGGGAGAACCAGTATGGCGGCGAAGACCTCGACGACATAGATAACAAGGAAGAAGCCGAGGAGTTGGTCAAGGAATCATTGAGACTTCAAAAGAAACACATGAGCGACTTGAACATGGACGACTATATTGACGAAGATCTTTTAGCTGACTGGAAAAAGAGTGCTCACTCATACGATGACAATGATGCTTCTGCTGATGTGGGCCCAGACGGTATCAGCAGAAAGCAAAAGCATCTTTTACAAGATATCATAACAGAAAAGAATTTCCAGAATTTGGATGAAAATGCCAAGCAAGATTTTATCAAGTCTGCATTCCCTGAATACTTTCCGTTATGCCAGGAGTTCTCCTCATTATATTCAGAAACTTTTACTCCTTTGAAGGCAAAGGTACAGTCCAAGGATGCCTCAAAAGTTGAATTAGTAAAGTATGTGGCTCTTTCCAGTTATCTCGCGTCAATAATTAATTACATTAACATTCTTGCTTCTTTAATGAAGAATTCCGGAGAAGAAGTGCTATCCATGAAAGACCACCCAATTATGGAGACAATACTCAGTTCGAGGGAAGCTTGGAGACAAGCAAAAGAATTGAAGAATGTCAAACCAGAAGACACTGTTGACGAGTTATCTCCTGATGAGCAGAATATAAGCGATGAAGAATTTGGCCAGAAAGTTGGTGCTCATTCTGATGACGAGATTTCTAGCGTTGAACAAAGTGAATCTGATGACGACCAAGTGGGTGGTCGCCAAAAAGCACAGGACGAAGATGACTTGGATTTGAGCAAATTGAAACGCCGTAACCTTAGGAAGCGATCTGTCAAAGCAAATCTCGACTCTACCGAAGGTGATCTTGAAGCCATTGATGCAGAGGACAAGAAGGCACGCAAAAAGTCTCTTCGTTTCTACACATCCAAAATTGATCAGCAATCTGCTAAGAAGGACGCAAGATTTGCAGGTGATGAAGACTTGCCATACAAAGAGCGTTTGTTTGAAAGACAGCAAAGACTTATTGAAGAGGCACGTAAGCGCGGTTTGGACAAGAGCGATGACGCTACCAATTTGGACAACAAAGACTATGATTCCAACGACGAAGCAGTCGCAAACGATATCAACGATGATTACGATGCTTTCTATAACTCCGTTAAGTTTGCCAAGGAAGACAAGAAAAATAAGAGAAAAGAAACCCATAAAGCTGTTGTGAAAGCCGCCAAAGAAGGCAAGTTGAATGAAATTTTGGCAGATGAAAATTTGGCACATGATGGTAAAAGAGCTATCAACTATCAGATATTAAAAAATAAAGGTCTTACGGCTAAACGTAAGAAGGACACTCAAAACTCAAGAGTCAAGAAGAGAAAGAAGTATGAGCAAGCACAAAAGAAGCTCAAGTCCGTCAGACAAGTTTACAAAGGACAGCAAGGACCTTATGGTGGTGAGTCGACTGGTATCAAGAAGAATTTGTCCAGAAGTGTCAAGTTCAAGTGAGTTTTTCAAAATTGTTTTGCATGTTGCCCTTTACTTATTTTTCTAGAGTTATTCAATGTAATATAGTTTACCAATTTCGTTATTTATCTGTTGGATGGACAAATGTTCTGTTATCAATATCCATTGTAAGAAATCTTTTCGTGATAGTTTTCTGTTTCAGGCCTTGATTGATTAAGTGCTCGTTAAAAGGAGGAAAAAGCGCTGTAGAATGGTCTCACTGCAGTTTTAACGGTTTGCTCTTCATTATCGGATAGATTGTAAAACAAACTAGAAACATCTGAGCCTTTTCGCTTACTATGCTCTCAATTCCATACATACCCGCACAAGTAAAAGAATGTGAGAGTAAGAAAATACACAATTAATCAAAGCTTGAATTGACTTACCAAATTCCAGAGCTACCTTCAGCAATACTTTCTTTTAGCTTATGAAGATAAGTTATAGTTTCGTTGAAGTTGTAATCTTGTGTGACTTCTGTTGCAAGAAATACCTTCATGTGATAGTGATCTATATTTTTCAAGTGTGTCTCGTTGAGTACGCCATGTTTAAATAGCCCTTTAAAATGTATGATCTCCCTAGGACAATCATTTTGACAAAAATGTTGGATATTTGAGCCAAATAATGCAGGCCCATTGTATACATAGATGCCCTTGTCAAACTTGTCAATGATAACTAAAGACCTTTGTGTGACAAGTCTTAAACGTTTTGATATTTGTTGAGCAACAATGAAAGGGCTTTGTGTTTTGGAAAATGATTCTCGCGATATCATCGACTAAGAATTTTACCAGCAAGTCCTATTTTTGCATTTGTGTTAGGAACAAAGCTTTATAAAAATTTGTCATTGAGATTATTTGGCAGCCACCTGTGATAAAATTTTAACTTACGATCCAATTTGTGCAAGAAGTGTCTCGTAAAAAAGGTGTCTGCCTTTTTCAATATCAAGCTCCATGCCAAAAGTCATTTTGGATTTGCAATAATTCATCAACAATGTTGAATAGCGCCTGGAATCCTAAATGTGAAATGTAGGCTGCGTTGGTCAATTTTTGTACCTTCTGAGGAAAAGAGCTAGCTATTTTATTTGCTGTGATGTTAAGTACATCATCCGTCTGGCTATAAATTTGAACATATTCATCGAGAGCATTATTGATACCATTGCCAAGTGCAGTAGGTCCCGAATACCAATGCGCCCAATGGACAAAAGCACATTACTCTGTTTGAGAAAATCATAAATGGCGTCTACGTTTGCTCTTCTAATAAATACAACTACAAGAAAAAAACGATAGCCGGAGTGTCTAAACAGGTGAGACGCTTATGGGGTTGACATGTACATTTATCGCATCAATTTATTCTTGTTGTCTTGCGATCTCCCATCATCAACTCTAAAAAAATACTAAAAAAAAATCAAAAAAAAATCAAAAAAAAAGTCAAAAAAAGTCAAAAAAAAAGTCAAAAAAAGACAGAAAGAAGAAGCAGGCAAATAATGATTAGAATAAAAAGAATTTATAAGAATAAAGAGAAAAAAGTAAGAAAAGTAAGAGAAAAAAATAAGTAGAAGAAAAATAAAAAAATCAATAACAACCAGTAAAAAAGCTCGAAAGTATGAACAAAACCTTGAAGGTAATACAAACAAAAATGAAAATATGATATAAAATGAAATAAAAGTAAGTATGAAAAATAAAAGTCAAGGAAAAAAAAGGAAAATTAATAAAAAGCCAAATCAGCAAGAATTTCAAGTGGAATACATGAGAAATACAGAATCAAACAAAAGGGCAAAGACCAATCGTCGTGAGAAATAAAAGCCTCGTAGCCTTCTCAAAAATCAAAGTCAAAGAGAGAGAACAAAAGCGGTTACAGTGAATAAAAAGCAACATAAAAGAACTTGAAACTAACAATTTCAAGTTATCTTCAAATGCTTTTTTAAATCTTGAACAATTTCTTGGTTCCCGTGATCGCTTTGAATTATCTGAACATTTGCACCAAGATTTTCTGCATGGCCATTAGCCGTAAGAGCACCAGGAAAAGCTCCTTGTAAAGGACCGGGGAAGCCATTTCGATAAATTGGAACGGCCCCCGGTACAGGATAGGAAAGAGGAGCTTGACTTATTTTTTGAGGGTAGTATGGAAGACTATTGTTACCTGGAACTGAAGGAGGGAAAGGATTCACATAAGGGAATGATGGAGGAGCTTGCTGTAACGTATATTGCGGATGGCTGTAGTTGTAACCTGGGTTGTAAGGAGCTGGCGGTTGGCTGCAATAATTTCCAGGATGTACAGGAGCAGCACCAGAAGGAGGAGCTTGTCCACTGTTTGTATTTCCATTAGAATTGAAGCCAAATAATTCATTAACCGTGAGCTTAGTTCCAGTTTCTGGTGTATTATCGTTGCTGGGTTTGCTGTTGAAGCTTGGTTTAGGTAAGTCTGACAACTTTGGCTGCGAAACGTGGAATGAGGAGCCTGCGTATGAAATTTCCTTCTTCTCCTGAGTAGAAGCACTAGTATCATAACTTTGCTTCTTGGAGTTTCTGCTGTGATTGTTATTGCTGCTGTTATTGTTCTTGTTATTACTGCTGCTACTGCTCTTGCTATTACTATTGTTGCTATTGCTCTTGTTGTGATTAATATTATTAACGTTCCCGTTGCTGCCCCCGATATTGTTGTTATTACCATGTTTTTTATGATCATGCGGCATGGATTTATTCTTGCGGTGACTACTTGAGCTGTTTTTCACCCTTTTGTTTCCCTGTTCATTGCTGGAATGCGATCTGTTCTTCTGTTGTGACTTATTTTGACTATGGCTTTTGTTTCCAAAACCAAAGTTCACAGGTTGTCCGTTAGGTAAAGTGGGTATGCCCATTTTGTAGATTGTGCGATTATGAAGCTTGGCACAAGTAGTAATAATTTGGCCCAGTAGAACAGTTCAGGCAAAGAAATGACAAACAATAGGAAAATACTGCAACTTTATAAATGTGCAATCTGATATAAAGGTTCCTTTCTCTTCAAAGAAGTTTTTCTTAAAATGGTGGCGATAAGACTATAAGTCGTAAGCTAAAAAAAGTGAGGAATGCTTTTTTAATGAAGAAAACGCTGTTCTAGAACGAGATTCACTATCCACGTGTTCGTTAGAGATGTGCAATATTTCGAAAAGTATGTGTGCTTCTTATTGTGTTAAAACGAAGCTGTTTCCCTTATTTATTGAGCCATCGTCGCCACTAAACAAAAAAACAGAACGACAGGTTCGATCGTCCAATGGTTGTGAGCGCGGAACTCCAACAATTCGACTTAATATAACGAACGTCAGTTGAATGAAGTTTTTGTAGTGCCAACAGTCTGGAACTTGCAATCACTGTAAACTCTGAAAATGATGTTTAAAAAATTGAGCAACGGTAAGTTAATCTACAACGTGACTAAAAAAATTAAAACATTTGATATATCACACATTTGGTATTGAAATTATTTTGAAAAAAGGTATTTGAAAATAAGCAAGTCTAGAAGGTAGAACGAATAAGTACTCTAAATGACAAACAAAAAGGTATACGCTTGTAAAACAAACGAACAGGAAAATGAAATAGTTTAAAGATAACAAGACAACGAAAGTCTTTTTGAAACGCAAATAGACAGCAATAGCACATAACAAGGTAAATGGAAACAGAAATAATAACAATAATCATAAAAAATAAGATAACACGCAATCCCTCAGTAACAGCAAAAAAAATAATAACCACACATAGACCCCATCCATGTGTTTTATAATACAAGATTGATAGCATCTCTATCTTATTTAGCTTTTTCGATGAAGTAGAAAATAAATAAGGTGGTAGTGGGAGGTGAAGGAAGCTATTGGATATGGATAGTAAGAATAGACGGCAATCAACGTCAGAAACTAGCAATTTCTGGAGGACGCAATCTATGTTTGAAGTTTAGCTATAGGTCATGAAAGCCAAGCAAGATGTAATAGAGCAAAAGCCACAAAATTAAGTAGGTTTAATAAGAAGATATGTGAGAGGAAGGAAAGAAGATTAATTAGCTTCTTCAATTATGTCCATTGAAACTGGACTAAAATTTCTCTCAGTTTTCATTTTCTTGATAGATTGACATGGGGCTTTTTGAATGGTATCTGTAGGAAAAGTGTTAGCAAAGGATAATTTTTTGCATGATACGTTGCTTGTTATGGAGCTAATTGTGGAAAACGTGGAGGAGTTGCAAAGAACTGGTGGGTTTGATCTGATGCTAGCGTTTGAGCTAAAATTTCCAGATGGGTAGCTTGGTTTAATATCGCCAAAGTCTGAAAAGCAAGGGGTTTGTGGAGTAGCAGGGGTGGATAGATGGGATAAATCCAAGTCTTCGTTGAATATCACAGAAGACCTTGTTGAAATAGGGGAACTTATATTAGTTGGAGAGGAAGAATAATTGATATTGTTGAATTCCCTTGAGGGACTGAGATAAAGCGATAGTTGCTGAACCTTTTTCTTGGAGCTAGTGGTAAAAGAGCGGATCTGTCTCGTGGATGGGGACTTGCTTTTCAAATTAGTCTTCAATCCATTGACGGGTGGCTTTGATAATTCGTTCAAGTCAGCGTGTGATTTGATCGCCGACTTATTCAAAGACAACAAACTGTCACAGGACCTTCTGTATGACATATCTTTTGAAGGACATGAAAGGGCATCAACACTGGTAACCGTTGTATCATTGCCATTGAATGAGCTAACAGAGGTGTCTAAAGTCGACGATGAGGTTTTAGAATTAAGATCACAGTTATCACCTTGCTCAAGTGTCATGGGAGGAATGGCATCAAATAGCTTGTTGATAAAGGATTTGGCGTCATCACAGGATTCATCTGATCCCGAGGTCAGATTAGCAGACTCAGCGATGGAAATTGAGTCTAAGGAGTATTTGTAAGCCAATGTTTTTTGCATGGTTTCGAAAGCTGAATACAGCATGTTGCACAGTTTTTTGGGGTCTACAGGCCGGCTACCCTTAGATGCTTGGAGCAACTGTTGGTCGGCGTTTGCCAACTGGGTCTCCACCGATAACAAGCGCTCAGTCAACTGGCTTATTCTCTTTACCAACGCTTGGTTTTCACTTTCCCTGACCTTGAGCTTCTCCAATAATTGAATGTTAGCTTTCTCGTAGATGTCAAGTAGACTTGTCTGAGACACGCTTTTTTTGTTTGTGCCAGAAGAAGGCCGCTTGTTTACTGAACTAGTTTCCATAGGAGCATCTTGAAAGTCCGCGGTGAGACAAGAGGAGACAATCGAATGCAAATCAAGACTAGCGCTCTCAGGGCACCCAGCAGGGTCAGCGCTGCCAGCATTGGTGATTCTTTGAGCCATTTTGAAGGGTTCGGCGCCAGCAAAAGCTGAGCCAACCTCTGGCTGAAGCAGCGAAAGCTGACAGGCGAGTTCCGACACCCGCGATGAAAGGGCGTCTATTTGGGCGTCTTTTGCCAACAAGCGCTGGGTCAAGTCGGAAACGACAAGAGAATTACGCTGTGCCTCGGAAACGGACGCCGTGGTGCCCAAAGACAGCGCTGGCTGGAGGGAGCTGGTACTGCTCCATGCTTTGAATCTTTTCCATCTCATGGCTGTCATAAAAGCGAGGGATCGGAATCTGCGTGCCTTGACTGGGAAATGGGGAACAACGTAGATACACACAATGCTGTGTTTTGAGGGAGCCTCCTGAAGAAAACGAGGGAATATCCTGCGTATATACGTGTATATACACAAGAGAGTGACAAAAGGAAGGGCTTGTGGTAGCTGTCAGCGGGAAGTGGTCCTTGCCAGATCAACAAGTAAAGCACAACGCTATACAAGACACCTCATAAAGGAACAAGCATCAGCGCCAGCTGAGGGAGATACAGGCGAATGCGTGGGAGTATATATATACTGCGGACCGGCATAGGAAGTACAGCTCCTAGCAACAACAAGCCCGTCCAGACCGTGCTTGAGGCTTTTGCGCCTGCGCTTGTCAACACTGCAGAGCACAATTTCCAGAGCTCTAGCCCCAGAGATGCAGTACTAGGCTCCTCGTCCGGCCTTGTTCGCTGCCTGTCAGTGCAACGTAAACAAACAATGCCACACAAACCAAAACAAACAAGCCTGGACAACTGTGTCTCCTGTGTTGTATTCCGCAAGAGCTGCAGCAAGGGAGCTTCCCAAATTACAGCCCGCGCTACTGTGAGCGGCAGTAGGGCACATGGTGGTGCGTGTCCTACTGCCATATTGGGAACCCTAGCCTGGGAAAGACAAGCAAAACATGCTAAAATACGCGGGTATGTTATGACTAGGAAGCCCTGACAAGGCCCGATGACGCGCAGAAGCTTTTTCCCGCTTTGCGCAATAAACTACTAGTGCGCTTTGTATATGCATAGGCTAGTTGTAAATGGCTATTACTAGCAGCAGCACTGCGCATGCTAGCGCCTGGCTCTGTCGCATGCCGGACTTCCAACACGACGGCGGCTGCTCCTTTGGGCGCAGGCAGCCCGCATAAGAGGCTACAGTGGGGGTTTCTACAACAAACCGGGCATGCTGCGCTGCAGGTGTTCTATTCTGTCAAACCGCAAAAGGCAACCGCAGCGCTGTAAACAGAGCCGTCAATTAAGGACCCAGCAATCTTTCCCATACAGACGTCAGGGCGCGACGTTCACACTATTATTCGCCAGGCGTATTTGCTAGGCGTGAGCGGACCGTCGTGGATAATTTTTAGTGGAATTTGGAAGTAGAAGCAGCCTTTGGCACCGCGTTGTCGCCTTCCTCGTTGCTTACTTTTGGTTGACGGTCGAAACTTGAGCATTATGACCAGGGCTCTTCAGCGCGGTTTGAATTATTTTCCCTGCTTTGTTCCTTAACTTGTATGAGCAAAAGAAGGCGCTTCAAGCGGCGAGTATAACACTAATTACTGGTTAGCGATTCACAAGAATAAACGCCGCAACGGCTATCCTGCCGACACCAGTCGGGGCACTGTGGCAGATTGTAATCTCCTAAAATTGCCAGATTGAATAACGGACTCACTAAATTGAAAGGGTACATCGAAAACAAAACACAACAGGGCAACGAAACAAGAAACATGCCAAACAACAAATGCAAAAGATAACAAAAACACCACCATAGTGGATGTTGGCATGTCTGTCGTCTAAAATTAAATTGGCTTGGCATGCTAGGATCATAGTTCTAACTAGATCCGGCAAACTCCACTTGTGCTGGTTCACTGGGAGAAGAATATGGTGTCGGGCGCGACCCTGCCTTTCCAAAGCCGGAAAACATAACACCCTCTGCCTTAGCCCCGCAGTTAACGCCGAGGACACTGGACTGAAGCGGAAAGACCCACAACGTCCTTGCAAGCCCGTCTGGGAAGATCGCCCGCTGAAAAGGGCGGTGCTCGGACAAAAGCGCTTTGTATCCGGGGCCATGTGGGAGCTGGAGGCATGGTGTACTCCCGGCATGGGCCGCTCCAGGATTCCTCCGGCACCGCGCATATTGGCCTTCACAGAACACAATCCACAAGCTCACACACCAGCAACCAAGCCTTCAAGCCTGGTACCAATGATGCACAGGTGCTTTCTCGCTCAAAGACTTTCTCTTCTCAAACCAATGTCAAAATGTCTTTTGCCGAAAACTTGGTCTCTGCGTCTAATATGTCATTGGAATGCGAACTAATACACCTAGTGACACAACAATGCCATTCACGCCCATCTTCGTCGATAGCGCTTAGTTGTAAAACAATTCGTAGGCTCTCATGCTGTTAACACTCTTGTGTTTCTCGGTATGCCTCTTATTGTGTGTTTGCTCTCCTGTGTGCTTCAGCCACCTGCTATCCGATATATCGTCGTGCCCTACTAGCTACAAGGCAAGCCTATAGTCTCAAAACAAAGAGCTTCGAATTTAGAAAGTATTCATCTCAGAAACCGCCACTCTTGAAATGAAATACTTGGGAACAGGTTTAGTCAAAGGCGTTCCCAGAAATCCTTATCAGTATGTATTGGGATATGATAATGCTACATTCATCATGACAGCTTCGTCCAATATCTTTGACATGGGAATCGGCATTGTTAAGGACGCAGCAGGAAGAATCTCCGTCATTTACAAATTATTCAAAAATGTATTTCAGAAAACTGACACCAAAGGTCAACGATGCTATAATTAGCCTAAACTCCTTTTATCCAGCACATGGGGCACGAACAAAGCATTTACCGATGAAATCTACTTGGTTCTTGTTGACAGCGGTCAAAATTTACAAAATAATCCAACAGTTCCGGTGATGGTTCCTGAGCGGAAGATAGATATTCTATTTTTATTTGAAAATAGTGGCGATACCACTGATTTATGGCCCAATGGTAGCGTTTTGGGGTACATTTATAGGCGCCAGTTTCTTGCTGCTGGCCGGTCTTTCTTTTTCCTTCACATTTCTCCACAAGAAACACTTGTTTCCAAAAGTTTCAACAAAAAACCTGTTTTTCTGTTGTGACGTCAGAAATTTTACTGGCTTGGCGAGCACCGCTCTCTGTTGGTAGTTTATGTTCTTAACACGTAACATTTATACACATCAAATGTCATTATCATGGGAATGGCATGCTCTGATGCTGACAAGCTTTCCATGTCAGACGGTTTTGGAACTGCTCGAGGAATAGCAAAACCAAAGTATTAACTACTGAACATGCCTTGGATGCGCTATAATAAGACTAATTAGACTAAAACAAAGCGAGAGGTGGAGACACTGTTTTGCAAAGTACTGTTGGGATAGCACTTTGTTATTTTGCAGTACTTTCGCTCTCTTTCATTATGAATTTGGCTAGCTTTGACGACATTTTTATAAATTGTGCATTTTTGTCAGTTGCAAAGAGTAAAGATAACTGTCTTGCTTATGTTGAGCTATATATAATAAAATAAAATAGAATAAAATGAGAAGAAGATTTATAGATAAATATAGTTAGTTATGATTCCAAAAAGTTAAATATAAGTGAGTGATCTTGCTTAAAAGTGGAATCGACCCTTAGAAGGTAGGGAGCGGTCCTTAACTGTATGAATGTATGAGTATGGTGTGATGATGCATATCCTACTCATGATAATTTTTAGTTAATTCATTTCGGTTTTCTTTATATTTCACTAGTTTTTGCTTCTACGAATTATTTTTTTCTTAAGTTATAATTATTAAAATAACATTACCATTATAGAGTATACACAAAATCTTAAATTAGCCTAGACAACTCCAGTCTTAACCAGTGTACTTGGTTGGGTCCCAACCTGGTTGGGCAAGGAAGTATTGGTCATCATGTGATAAGTTCTTAACGTCTTCCTTTTTCAATTCGAAGTCCAATACTTCAATGTTTTCTGGCAATCTTTCGACATGGTTAGTCTTGGCTAAGGCAATAAAGCCCTTGTCCAAAGACCATCTAAGCAAAATTTGAGCTGGAGTCTTTCCATAGGCCTTTGCCAATTCCACAATTTGTGGGTCGTCAAACTTCTTGCCTCTGGTAAGTGAAGAGTAGGCTTCAATGTGGACGTTGTGCAACTTGGCGTACTCCACAATATCGGAGTGGGTCAACCATGGGTTAAGTTCAATTTGGTTAACCACTGGGTTAAGCTTAAAGCCGTCCCATTCAAACAACTCTTTCAAGTGGTGGACGGCATAGTTGGAGACACCTATGGACTTAAGCTCCTCAGGATGAGCTTCAATGAACTCTTGCAAGGCTTTGTAACTGCCCAATCTGCCCTCTTTGTTGGTCAATGGGGCATGGACAAGAACCAAGTCAACATAACCAATGAATTTCTTGGCGAGGTTGACACGCTCTTGGACACTACCACGGGTGCCTTCATAGGTGATTCTATCGTTCTTGACCTTAGTGGTGTAGTAAATGTCAGATCTTTTATTGTTCTTTGGGTCTTCATCCAACCATTTCTTGATACCCTTAAGGGCTTCTAATTCGTTTTGATAAGCCTCAGCAGTGTCGAGATGTCTGAAACCGTGCTTCAAGGCCTGGTAGGCAAGCTCCTCAGCTTTTTCTTGTGGAACCTGATAAAAACCATAGGCGAGTTGAGGAATCTTGGTTCCGTTGTTCAATTCAATCAATTTAGCGGCAGTCATTTTTAAATAATCTTGTGTGTGTATGTGTTAAAAAAATAAAATGTAAGGTTCTAAAAGCCTAAGCTATACTAATTAATAGGAAAAATAACAATAAAGAAAAAACAATAGCGACTGGGACAAGCTTTAAGGAGAGAATACCTATATTTATACCTATATTTATACCCATATGTTCTGCCACTTTGCTCGTTCTACGAGTAAATTGCTATTCGATATATCCGACACGGCAGCAGGCAGGGGGGACGGGCGACAGGGTATATGTGCTGTACTGACACACATTGACACATATGGGCCAGCAAGGCAAGGACTATAGTTTGCTATAGCAAACTCCTATGAGAGTGCTCATCACCTAATGACATGATGAAAAGTCGTGGCGCGCTTGGTTGCGGTATCCACAATATACCGCTGCAGCGGGTGTGTTCTGTGCACTCCGAGACCTACAACTAGCACAATTGTGCCGAATCTGGTTACAGCTAACATTCTATAGTTGTATATTATGTGATTTATGCTATAATAGGATATAGATACTCCTTTACACAGCGCTGACCTAACCAGTATATTTGGTAGGGTCCCAAGAAGGATTAGAAACCCAGTAATCGTCATCGTGGGTTAACGCTTTAACGTCCTCATCGCTCAATTCCCAATCGAACACACCAAAATTTTCATGAATTCTTGATGGTGTTTCGGTCTTGGCGATTGGGATAAAGCCCTTCTGCAATGACCACTTGATCAAAATTTGGCCGTTGGTCTTGT